>OZ034970.1:27459534-28177034 GCA_964030785.1 Siderastrea siderea | reverse complement strand
AACTTAATTCTTAAATGGCCAACATAACAAATTAATAAACAAAATTAAAGAATTTTTAGTCAAACATGATATCATCCAATTTCTCAAATGCTTGACATCTGCAAAGAAGCAGGCTCTTTAATATAGACAATGACAACATAGTTTCCAACAGCCTATAAAACATTGTTAAAAAAACACAATATCATTCACAGTTTTTCTTGTAATGTAAATTAGTTTTGATAGACAGCGGAGGATCGAGTAAAACAAGCTGAAATCATGAAGGTCATTTAAGATTGTTTACCTTCCAACATTATCTTTCAAACAAGAATACTGTATTCCACTAAAATGTTGTTAAACTCTTTATATTTAAATACTACAGTTTTCAATGGCAATCCCAGGCTTTATGTTGCTAGCAATTACTGCAACTAAACAGTGTCAAAAGAACTGAAGACGCAGTTATGCAGCTGTACCTGACGATAATTGTTTGTATTCACCTTCCTAATTAGTAGCTTCTCCTTTGAATGACAAACTCGAAGGAAACATTTTGGCTAAGAGTAAGTTGAAGTTGCAAGCTTACGCTTACCGGCAAAACGTCCACATTTTCATAGTTTGGCCTTTTGCCAATTCAACCCTCCGCTTGAACAGTCGTTGATCCACTGTTATTCACAACGTTGATTTCATTTGTTCATTTTGATCCAAAAATCTTCATGCAAGGCTCCAAAACATTTCTTGGCACGAAATCTAATCCAAAAGGTACAATTGTCCGCCTTTTGTTTTTAAAATGCTTTTTACGCGGGATGACGTAGTCAGCCAGCGTTTAGGTTTCGGTCGATGGAATTTTTTCATCGGTGTCACAAATGGGCATGTGTTTTTTAACTTTCCGTTTCCCGTGCCCTTGGCACGAGGCTCAAGGGACGTCCCGGAAAAAATTGTTCGATTGTATTGGCTGTAACACTTCGAATTACGTGCAAGTCAGAAGTACAAAGTTGTTATCATACGTTTTTGTCGGCACGCGCGCCGTGTAAACATAGCATTGACTGTGATAAAAACAATACAAGAATACTCGACGCATCAGTGAAGCGCAGCCTTAAGTTATAGAGTATTTTCCCGTTTCAAGCGATTTTTTTAACCTGCGATAAGGCCGAATTTTAGCATCGCTCTCATATCTCTTATGTTGGTCGCTCGCTAAAATAGGGCCTGATACAATCTCTCACAAGAGTTCGTGTCGGCGGCCAAATTTTGGCCGCGGGAATCTCGCAATCTGATTGGTCCTTTAACAATAGAGCTGTCAACGGAAGTAAATTGTCTACGAGTCTCGCTCACAATTTCGATCCGACCGCCATCGCCAAGGAACAACCAAGGAACAAGTCTGCCGAAGTGAAATGTGTTGCTCTAATAAATTCTCGTCGTTCTAGGAGAATTGTCACCATTTCTTTCTCTCCTGAGAATGGCGTTCGGTTTGACGCAAGCTGTCTCTCACCTGGAGCAGAGAAGTATAGCAACAGTGAAGTATGTATTCCGTTTTATCGCATCGTGTCGCGGAATTTTCATTTGACGGCTTTCAACTAGTATTGATAACATGAACAGAGTAGTGGCTGTTTCCGCGTTTTACGAAACAAAACGAACAGCAGGCGAGCAAGTATCTTTCGCCAAGAATGATCAACAAGTCAACCGATAATTCGGTAAACTTAACGGTAAACTGATGTTTGGCGAGAACCGCAATCAAGTCGCAATAACGATTTTCAGTTTATTCATTCATTGTTTAATACTTATGTCGTTTTATTGATCTCTGACATTGACATCAAAAGGATCTGACTAGTTTTATAATAAATGTTCTTCGTTTTAAAATTCGCTGCTGCTTAGAGATAAAATTCGCTGCTAATTTCAAATATTTATCACTTCTCGAATTAAATTACAAAATACTCCTTTGTTTATAAACGGTTTTATTTACATCTTTATTCTAAAGAATGAAACTGAAGGTATTGCTCTTAATTGCCCAAGGTTTTTTACGCAGAAAATCGGTGACAAATGGGAAGAGAATATTTCCGGATACCACCTGAAATGGGAAATGATTCAAGCATGCAGCGTCGTGTTTTGAATTTTCATTCAGTTTCAGCTCAGACAGAGCAACCGTGTACAGTACCGGAACCTTCAAGTTAGCAATCGTGTAAATTTGAGTACTTGTGCCTAGGAGATATATCGTAGCCTATGACTTTCTTATTTTGCCGACATTTACGTGACTTTCTGCGAATTGCCGTTATGGGAAATTTGCATACCGAGGATCGTGTAAGCAGAAGAAATTTTGATTGGCTGTTTTGTTGAATGTCAATCAATCAAAAAAAGTGGGCGGCAGACGTTCCGTAGAAGAATTGTATCAGGCTCTATTTTTCGTTTCGCCCGTCCCGTCTGAATGTTTCACCGAGCGAAACGAAAATAGAGCCTGATCGCAGGTTAGATTTTTTAGACCCAGTAGAACCTGAGATAAACAAATATCTCAGGCACTTGCTCAATTCATGGCGTCGCATAATTAGTGGAACGTGATGAAAAACACTATTGTCGGCACGCATGTAAACAAAACATTGACAACGATAAAAATAATACAAGAATACTCGATGCATCAGTGAAATATTCACGAAAACAATAGGTGTGAAATTTACTAATTGCACGCTGAAAAAGTATTTTGTTAACAAAATCAATGGATAAAGTTTCTTTGATCCTAAACATTATAAAAAGGTAACTGACTCAATAAGTATTACAAGCATCGATCAATTTTATGCCATAAGTGTATCCACGAGTCATGATCAGTGACGACGGAGTTACGAGTTAAATTTTAAAAATGCTAGTCTGAAACGCCCACGTCAAAGTTTCACATTTGAGTTCTCGAACTTTTTAGCACGATTTTCTTTTGTTTTTGGGTTATCCACCAGTGCGGGTAATCTGCTGATTCTTTTTTCCCCTTTTGGCTAAAATCGACCGGTGCGGATAATCTGCCGTGCGGGTAAACGGCCGGAAATTACGGTAATCGTTAAAAACCTTTTCTAATAAACATGATGTTAACATTACGTTCAAAATCTTTTTTTGTCACCACTCAAAGATAATTGAATTTCTTCACGCTCACTTCATTCTAACCATGTCTTCTTCTAGTCCAGTGGCCCCTCTCTCTCTGTCACGCAACGCCGGTGTTGCATGGAGAGGGGCCAGAACTGGTCACTAGTCTTATTCTTGTTTATATCCTTTTACACTCTAATACTGAACATCTCCGTTTCTCTTTCACATATCGTACCAACCCATGTACTCGACAAATGTCCAACTCCGTTCAAAATAGTCCTTACATATACTAGCACATCCCGCGTAAACGCCTTCAGGCGTCTTCTTGTTTGTCTTTAAACTACGCACGAATGCTCACCAAATGAATGTTTCATCCGTCAGCAACCGATTACTTTCCAAATGGCGCCTGCGCTAATGTTACATGGGTCACATGACTCATATGAAAACTGCTGACCACTGAATGCAGACGCATTGGTTTCGGGCTCTTTTAGACAGCAACTACAGAACTTGTCTTCCAGTGGACGAATTACCACAATATCTTTTGCTTTATTTCCGAAATAAAAAAATTGCGTTCATAATTAAATTGAGATGGAAGAATACAATAGAAATGATACGTGAGTCCCTGCAGTTTAGAGGTAACTCCGCCTTCAGCCCCCACCCCCCCCCCCCAAAAAAAATAAGATGTTGCAGCCAAGTAAAAATTACAATAATAAAGTAATGAATCCGTTAAGGAGTTATCCCAACTCCCTCAAAACGACTCCAACAAAGGAATTACATCAGCTCCCTTTGTAGAGTTAAAGTCTTCCCAAAATTACTCCCTAAAGGGAGTTAAATAACTCTCCAAAAGATAATTATTTTAACTCTTGTTAGAGAGTTAAAATCACATCACAATTACTCCCTAAGAGGAGTTATACTAACTCCACCAAAACGACCCCGAAAAAGGAGTTAATTTAACTCTTCTTGCAGAGTTAAACTGGACTTTAAGTCCAAAAAAGAGTTAAATTTAACTCCAGGGCCGGGTTGTTCGAAAGCCGATTAACGCTAACCCTGGGTTAAATGTTGTCCAAGGTTTCTGTTTCTCTTGTTTAAAAGCGTTTCCAGTGCTAATTTTACGAGACAATTTGAAAGCAGCCAAAGTCAAATTTCAAAGCGAAAATAATTTGCAGGAATCCACACCGTTAAGCTGAAAAACTGAAGTAAAAATTGACGCTAATCCTAGGTTAGCTTAACCCTGCTTCGAACAACCGGGCCCAGAGGAGTTAAATTTAACTCCGAATTGGAGTTATAATAACTCCAACAGCGTAACTCCAATTAGTGGTTAACTTAACTCTCCTAAAGAATAGTATAACTTTGACGTTGAGCATATATTGAAAAAGTTTGTAATAATGAAAACGTATGGCAGCCCATACTTTTTTCCAGCTTCTTCCCTCAAAGGCACCACGGCAATTTTAATGGTGTTTGTTTAAAAATTTTACCTATACTACTGCGTTTCATTGCCTTGTTTTCAAGCAATTATAACATTCCAGGCGTGCTCAGTCCGTCTAATTCCAGTGTAAATGTAAGCAGCCGAACATCACGATCCTACGGCTCCTCTTGGGCATGCGCAGTGGGAGTTTCTAGAGAAGTAACAGTGCCTCGTACCTCTACATCCCTGGTACCACGCCTCTTCAACTCTTTACGGCAGGGTCTGGGTACCAACGAAATATCTTAGTCGACGAACAGTAAGTTGAAGCACAGGTAGCCCATCCTCACTATGAGAGGAGCGCATGTATTAACCTGTTCCATTTTGCATATATTATGACCTCGGCAAAACATAAGGGTTTGTATGAAAAATGCAACAAATACACTTTATGTTCCATAAATGCGAAATAATTCACAATAATACATGGTTCACCTTGTTTCTGTGTTCTATTAATTGCTATTTAATGGCCATTTGGGGTGATTTGAAGCGTTTTGAACGAGAATAAGCGTCTTTGATTATTTGTCCCTAACACTTAATAAGCGAAGCGAAAGGTAACACACTTTGGCCGTCACGTGACCGATTCAAAGTTATTTATTTGCTGTAAATCTCGAATTTTGGCACCTCTCTCCAAAATTCTTTAAGAGACCAAAGGCTTTACATCGTAACAACAAATACATACCAAAAAAGTCCAACATTCGCGCTCTTTTCCTTATCAAAATCGCCATTTTCAATCTCTTCACCACATCGAACCATCCGTGTGAGGAACTGTTCGCGAATGCAAATTTCTGATCTCTTTTCATTGGAAGACTTGCACAATAGCCGCTCAGGACAACAATATCCCCTGTATGGGAGGTGTATTTAACAAATTACATGCGAAATTTAAAAACCGCACGTGAAGCGTGCGAAATGCAGAACTTGTGATTTACGCCAGTTTTAGCACCAAGACCTTACCGGGAAAAACTACACGTGGTTAAATAAATTCAACAACAAAAAACACATTTACTTTTGTAATTTTATCTTGAACGCTAAAAAGCAACAGGGAGGTCTTTTTTGACACCCTCTGATAGTATTGAAGGTTGATATTCGAAATGTCACTATGTGTAGCACATAAGTAACTGCGATTTTTTTTACAGTATTATCAGCGAGGGTTTTTTTTTTACTTTTAAAAGTAAAAAGTAATCGGCCGTTTCGACCACGCTTCACGTGCGACTTTCAAATTTCGCATGTAATTTGTTAAATACACCTCCCATTCACGGGATATTGTTGTCCTGAGCGGCTATTGTGCAAGTCTTCCAATGAAAAGAGATCAGAAATTTGCATTCGCGAACAGTTCGTCACACGGATGGTTCGATATGGTGGAGAGATTTAAAATGGCGATTTTGATAACGGAAAGGACGCGAATGTTGGACTTTTTTGGTATGTAGTTGTTGTTACGATATAAGGCCATTGTTCTCTTAAGGAATTTTGGAGAGAGGTGCCAAAATTGGAGATTTACAGCAAATAAATAACTTTAAATCGGTCACGTGACGGCCAACGGTGTGTTACCTTTCGCTCCGCTTATTTTAAAAGTGTTAGGTGTAAATAATCAAGGACGCTTATTCTCGTTCAAAACGCTTCAAATCACCCCAAAGAGCCACTTAATAGCAAGCAATATAACAGAAACAAGGTGAACCATTTATTATTGTGAATTATTTCGCATTTATGGCAATTAAAGTGTATTTGCTGCATTTTTTATACAAACTTTTATATTTTGCCGAGGCCATAATACATGCAGAATGGAACAGGTTAATATACGCGCTCCTCTCATAGTGAGCTTGGGCTACCTGTGGTTGAAGTGTTGAACTGTGAAGACACTGCTTATTTGTCAACTTTAAGGGGTGATTGTAGGAGATGTACAAGCGCGTTAGCTTTCAGTACAGTGGACCTCTGCCTTTGGTCAACCCGTTAATAAGGCTGACAACCAGTTAAAACCTTCTTCTATATGTGAAAGCAATATAGATTTCAGTTCTTGTTATTAATGAACCTGGTAATCTTGATTGGATGCTCAAAACAAAGGTTTCTTCGTTCATTTTCCAAGGACGTGTCTGGAATTGAAAAGGTTTGTTGATAAATATTACGTCAGCAGAAATCCGCTTATTCTCTTTCGTATTCTCTTTAGTTTTGTGTCAAGTTTTCTCGGAAGATGCTGTCGCCTTTCTTTCGTGCCGCCATTATTCTTTTTTTTTCCGATAGGCAAGTTAGGCCAAACTTATATACATATAGGCGTGAATGATATTAGAAAATTTCTAAATGATAGCGCCATAATAAACGGAAAATTTGGTTCGTTTATGATGGCGCTATCATTTGGGAATTTTCAAATATCAGTCACTCCTACATATTTACATAGCGCTACACTGTTACCCCAGTTTCTTATTTTGAATTACAACCTTATATACATCTCCATCCCATAAATAGGACCAGAATTTCATGGCTCGTTAGTGAGCGGAATTAGGACGTTCCATTGTAGATAGTTCTTTTTTATAGAGGTCCACATTTAAATACCAAACTTCAGAATTGCGTTGTTTTTAGAGTTAATTGTACCACAGTACAAGTAGGCCATGATATAGCACCAAAACTCCTTGTGGCGAACACCCATTAGTGATTACGTCAAACCGATGTGTTAGAAGGTGGTCGCTCAGGAAATTTTTTATGCTCATTGGCTGGTTCGAGTCCCTCAAGTAAGAAGCAACCTGACTTCTGTAAGGGAAAGTCTTTGGTTATCTGATAGATAATATTAAACTACGTAGTGTTAATTAGAAAACGTAGGTGGATACGAGTAAATTTACAGACCTTCTTATTTTGTGTTGTGAAGATATATGAAAACGGCATGTTATTGGTCGTGTTTCTAATTAAGGCAGGAAAAGTAAGCATGGGAATGAAATACATACCAAACTTCATGTAACACTCCAACCACGTGCACACTAGAGGTTTTTATACTCGTTTTATTGAAAGTTTCAAAACTTCATGTTATATTAGTGAATAGGCGGTATCCTTTCAGCAATGGATTTTTGAGGAATCATCTCATTTGACACAAAAACTACATATTTTGAAATGAAAACAAAATATCGATTAACACTTAAAATTCCTGAACGTGTTACAAGGATCATCATCATGATGTTCCGCCTAATAAAGTTTAGTGATAAAGAAAAGTATGACAACTTGAACCGGATTGGTTTATTCCAATTTCAACCCACCCAATTACAACCTCGTTTAAGAGTAGTCAGTCCAAGACTAAAAACTGCTAGTAAGGTGTAAAGTTAATGAATCGTTAATTAAATCGTTGACTTCCTTAACTTGCGAATAGAAAGCATACTTCAGTTGCACGTAACCGTTAACTTAGTGGTTTTAGCAAATAGTTTGGTTAAGGACCGTTTACACAGCAATTTTTTTTATGCGAATTTAGTGAAACGTTTTGGGACGAGTTCGGCAAGCGGGCGTCTGACAAGTTTATGCTCACATGAGGACTGGGCCTGGCAATGGCGGCGTGAAGACACGAGTTGCGGCCGTCCGCCCAATTTCGTTATCCCATCTTAGTACATGGCCGATTTGGTCGAGCTATCTTTTAAAAAGAGGAAAACTAGGTCACCGAAGCCTTTGGACGAGCCTTCTATCTCACCAGACTTGAAGAAAACAAAGCAATACACTTCTCCTGGCAAAGAATCAGACCAAGACGAAGGCGAGACTTCGACAGTCTCAACGGTAATCGACTCAACAATGTCTCAAGAGTTCGGCGCTACACTACAGGAGATACTTAAAAAGTTGGAAAAACTGGACGTTATACAATCTTCTTTAGGAAAGATAGAATCCAAAATAGCAACCCTGGAGAAACGAACCCGAGAGCTCGAAACATTCCAAGATACGACGAAGAAAGACATTGAAGAACTGAAGAGCAGCCAAACATTCATTGGCGAGCAAGCCAAACAAAATGCCGACGCACTCAAAAAAGATAAAGTCCTAATAGCCGGGCTTTTAGAGCAAGCCCAAAAAAACGAGGATATGATAAATGAGTTGCAGACTAAAAACCTTTATTTGGAAGCATATTCACGTCGAGAAAACTTGAAGTTTATGAACATAAAGGAAGAAACAACAATAGACGAGAAGGAAGACACCGAAGAAGTGCTTCGATCTTTCTTAGAGCGCGACCTTGGTTTCGCTGATGCGAGAAATGTAGAAATTCAACGTGTCCACCGAAATGGAAAAAGTAAGGACGGCAAACCGCGGCCTATTCTAGCCCGTTTTCTTAGGTTTAAGGACGTTCAGAAAATTATCTCGCTGGGCCACAGACTTAAAGATACAGACTACCAAATTTTCCGAGATTATCCTGCCGAAATCATCAACCGACGAAGATCACAGATGGAGTCTTTTAAAGCTGCCAGAAAGAAAGGAATCCCTGCAAGTTTTAGCTCGTCACAGCCAGATAAGTTGTATATAAGAGGGAAACTTTGGCCTGAAGGCAAAATTTTCTTTACGTCTTAATAACAATCAGTTATTTCTTTTTGCATAATAATATTTAGCTTTGTCAGATCATGATTAAGTCTATAGGGATTACTTGATTTTACCACTATGTGGGTAACTACTCATTATTTACAATAGTTTCCTTTATTTTCGCTTCAGTTGCGGTCGGCAGCTACAACAGAGAGAAAATGTTTCCCTTTACTCGTGTAGCACTAGGTTTAAACGTAACGTCTCGTGCCTTTTTTCTGAAGACTCTTTCTTCTATCGCTTTGCTTGGTTTTATGCATAATTCCAAGAGAGCAGAGTCTTCTTTTGCCCTCAGTCAGGGACCGCTTTTATTGTGTAAGTGTTTGTATGTGTTTCCTTTGTTTTTTTGTTTTTTTGTTCTCTCCCGGGGGCAATACCTTTATGTAAAAATTTTTTTGTATCACAGCCATCTTTTAATATATACTACTTGTCTTGACCGCTTCAACTCAAAAGGTGCTAAGTTAAAATATAAAATCTCAACTCTGCTGAATCGTCCTTTTTCAACATACAATAACAGCCGTCAAATCTGTCTGATCTAAAAATTGCTTCCATCAATGTGAGGGGAATAGGGAATAACAATAAGAGAAGAGAGACCTTTAATTGGCTCAGAGAAAGACAACAGTCAATTTACTTCTTACAAGAGGTGCACTGTACTGAAAACAATGTTGACAAATGGAGAGCTGAATGGGGCTACAAGGCACTTTTTAGCTGTTGCTCAAGTAACGCAGCTGGTGTTTGTATTCTTTTCAACAATAACTTCAACTTGAACATTTTGAAAATTTTCTCGGATCCCTCGGGACGTTATATAATATGTGACATTAAAGCTGAAGAAAAACTATTCACCCTTGCTAACATTTACGCTCCAAATGATGACGACCCGACTTTTTTTACAACTTTTTTTGATCACTTAGAAAATTTTCAATGTGATGAAATAATATTAGGCGGCGACTTCAATCTCGTACTAAACGTAAAAGAAGATAAGAAAGGTGGTCTTCCAAGAACACACCAAAATGCTTTGAACGTTGTCAAGCAAGCTTGCGAAGAACTGGATTTGACTGACATTTGGAGAATACTTAATCCCGACAGCCACAGGTACACGTGGCGCCGAAGGAAACCAGAAATACAATGTAGACTCGATTTTTTTCTAATTAGCTCAAATTTGATTTGTGATACCAATCAAGCGGACATTGCACCTGGGTATAAAACTGATCATTCGCTAATAACACTTAAAATAGCCTTGCATCATAATCCAAGAGGAAGAGGTTTTTGGAAACTTAACACTTCTCTATTAGCCGATGATGAATACTTAAAAGAAATTAAAACAATTATTTCCCAAACCAAAATTGAATACAAGGAGGATAACTCGGTTAATCCAGCTCTACTTTGGGAAATGATTAAAATGAAAGTTCGAGAAAAATCAATCTCGTATGCGATCGTCAAAAACTCGAAAACCAAGTCCAGAGAAAATGCTCTTCACGAGGAGATAGCGGATCTTGAAAGGAAAATAGACGCAACCGACACGACGAATAGCGAGGCACAAAAATCACAGCTACATGCAAAGATTGATAATCTTAATTGCGAGCTCGAAAAAATCATCGAACAACGCACTCAAGGTGCTATTCTGCGCTCGAGAACTCGGTGGCACAATGAAGGTGAAAAAAATACGAAATATTTTTTGAGTCTCGAAAAAAGGCATCATAAACAGAGCACAATAAGCAGATTGAAGAAAAGCGAGAACGAATTTGCGGTTTCAGACAAAGAAATCCTTACCGAATGCGAAGCCTTCTATAAAGATCTATATTCATCTAAGATCCAAGCAGGCTCCATCCCATTAGACACGGACCACTTTTTTCAAGAGAACGACACGGTTTTAAACAAGGAAGAAAGCGATTCCATTGAAGGCCTTTTAACAGACGCGGAATGCATTGCAGCATTGAAAGACATGGGAAACGGGAAAAGCCCAGGAAATGACGGTCTGCCCTCTGAATTTTACAAAACGTTTTGGAGCGACATTTCGGAACCTCTCTTAAAAGCCTTAAACTATGGATTCGAGATCGGTCAGCTTTCCGTATCGCAAAGACGAGGTATCATTAAACTTATTCCCAAGAAGAGTGAAGAACTCTATTATATACGTAACTGGAGACCGTTAACACTTTTAAACTGCGATTATAAGATAGCTGCAAAGGCTATTGCTAATCGTTTGAAGGCCCACTTATCTAAACTCATAAATAATGATCAGTCTGGGTTCATTAAAGGACGCTTCATAGGCGAAAACATACGCCTAATAGACAGCGTAATTAACTACGCTGCTACAAAAAATATCCCAGGTCTGTTGCTCTTTCTAGACTTTGAAAAGGCTTTCGACACTCTAGAATGGCCCTTCATCCAGAAAACTCTCGTCTCCTTCGGTTTCGGCCCTTCTATTGTTCAATGGTTTAAAACCTTCTATTGTGGCTCGGAAAGTTGTATCTTGAATAATGGTTGGGCAAGTAACTTTTTTCCTGTGCACAGAGGTGTCCGTCAAGGCTGCCCCCTTTCTCCATACCTTTTTATTCTTTCAGCCGAGATTCTTGCAAAAAAAATCAGAAAAGACTCGGACATTAAGGGATTGACAGTAAAACAAAACGAGATAAAAATAAGTCAATACGCTGATGACACAACTCTTATACTTGACGGTTCAAAAAAGTCTCTCTCTGAAGCTCTTAGAGTCTTGGATGGCTTTAGCAAAATATCAGGCCTAAGATTAAATAAAAAGAAGACTGAAGCTCTATGGATTGGTTCAAATGTAGGCAAAAAAGAAGTTATTTGTAAGGAACATAACTTGAACTGGCAAAATTCAAAGGTTAAACCGCTTGGAGTTTGGTTCTCAATTTTTCCTGAGACTACATTAAACCTTAACTTCTCGGAAAAACTAGAAAAAATGCGAAATTGCTTAGGTACCTGGTCACTCCGAAGACTTAGCCTGATTGGAAAAATCACTGTCATTAAAAGTCTAATAGCCTGTCAAATAGTTCATCTCTTATCGCCTCTACCATCAAACCACCAGATTATAAAAGAAATAAACGTTCTCTTTTTCCACTTCCTTTGGAATGGCAAAGGGGACAAAATAAAGAGAAATGTTATTATCCGCGATTACCAAGACGGGGGCCTCAAGATGATTGATATCATCTCCTTCAATAAAGCTTTAAAATCCGTCTGGATTAAAAAATACTTGGATGTGAATAACAAGGGGAAATGGAAATTGTTTATTGACGCTGAGCTGGAGAATCTTGGTGGCGCTACGGTTCTGAGCAATCTTGACAAAGTTGACACAAAAAAGATTGCCAAATCCTTGAGCCCTTTCCTGAAAGAGATACTGGAAATATGGGCTGAACTGAACTATCAAGACCAAATAACTTCTGTCGACTCCTTTTTGGCGCAAAGCCTATGGCACAATTCACTGATTAGAATCATGGGCAAACCAATCTACTATAAAAACTGGCATCAATCGGGCATTGACTATGTAAATCAAATCATCAAGGAGAAGCCAAACGTCTTCCTCTCCCTAAATGAATTTGAACAGATGTATCATATTAAGGTTTGCCCACTTACTTTCTGTGGAATCGTATCTGCTGTCAAAACGCTTTGGAGAAAACAAAACCAAGCTTTAACACAAAATGCCGAAAAAAAAAAATCTTTGGCAACCGTAATGTTGAAATCTAACAAACCCAACAGACTGGCATATAAAATACTTATAGAAGCGAAAACCAAATCCCCAATACCTAGTCAACTAAAATGGTACAACGCTACTCAAGATAGTTATGATTTCGACTGGCAAAAGACGTATCAAATTGCCCTCAAATGCACCAAAAGTACTAAATTAATTGAGTTTAATTTTCGTTTCTTGCACCACACCTTGGCTACAAATACAGCCTTGGTTAAAATGGGTTTTAAAAATGACGTAAAGTGCACTTTTTGTAACGAGGAACCGGAAAAAATCCTTCATCTTTTCTGGTGCTGTAACAAAATACAACTCTTTTGGAAACATGTTTTTGCTTTTCTCCAACAATGTAATATTTTATCCCAAAATTGCGTTCCCAGCGAATCTGCAGTGCTGGGTCTGAGGCCGGAAACATCAAAGAACGGCAATAAAATTGACCTAATTTTCCTTGTTGCTAGATTCTACATTTGGCTTTGCAGAAGTAAGGAAAAAATCCCAGTTGTAGAAAGTTTTATATCTTACTTAAAATTCTACAAGAAAGAATTAGAACCCTTCCATATTAGCTAGATCTCATCTGATTTTCTTTTTTCTTTTTTTTTTTTCAATATACATATTTATGGTGTACATATATACTTATATATGTAGGTGGTCTCTTTTTCTTTTCATTGTATCCTATTACCCTCTTCCCATCACGTACATTTCCAACTCATCCATAATTTTAAAGCAACGATTCAGCAGGAGATCTTTTATCTCTTCTTCATACTCTGTTGAGTAGATTAGGTCATATCGTATCTTTTCATAGCAATTTCCCCCCCCCCCCCCCTTTTCTTTTTTTTTTTTTTTTTTTCGCATGTAAGCTTTACGTGTCGCTCAAATATTTAACTAATTAATTGCTTTATTTTACAAGTGTTATGCAATTTAAGGAAACAGTGTATAATAAGTGGCATATTACAAGTGTAAAATGTATATAATAAGCCAAACACCACATGTAACTAAGTAGTATGTAGTAAGTGACTGTCATTAGTGTATTAGTAATGTATTATGTAAGTAGTGTACTAGCATTGTAAGTAGTTTACTTGTTAATGTAAGCAGTTTGCTTTGCTTTCATTAATAATAATAAAAAAAAAAATAAAAAAATAAAAAAAAAAAAAAAAAGTTTATGCTCACATACTCCATGAAATCACCGTAACATGGTAACAAAAACCGCTACTAGTTTTCACAGACCATTTGAATTCGCACTTAAAATTGCTGCTAAAATCGCATAAAAATCGCCTGTATACTGTAAACGACCACTCAGAACCCTTAAGCAAGTTTTTCTGCAGTCAAATGGTCTACGATGTCTGCCGTTTCTCAACCCTAACCATCTGTGGGTGCAGGCCTCTATGGGGGTTTGGTCAAGGAGACGTTAGACACTTAAGAAGGGCAGTCAAGTCAAAACAAAGGATTTCTGTTGGACGTTGAGCACGACGTTTCAGAATTTCATTTCCATGTTTGGTTCGTTGATTATCCTTTTGATTCTGAAAGATTCTGAAATGTCTGAGTTCAAAGCTCGAAAGACAAGTCTAAGATTTGTATTGCTCTTATATTGAGGGACACCCCACGAGAAAATTTTAGCAAAGACCTGAAATATCATTTTCCACTTACTTAGTGTTTTACAGAGGTTTTTCAAGGCATATTTGTGTAAGCCAATACAGATTGATCTGTTCGGCATTCTAAGCTGAAAATTTAGACCGCAGAAAATTGAAGAAACATGGTCCGCCAAATTTCCGAGCTGCTGATGGCTCTCCGAAAATGCTAGCTGGCCTTATTTTGCACTCTAAACGACATATTTGTCCCTCCGAAAACAATAGGACCTAAATAGGTCCTTCTTTTACGAAAGACCGAGGTGATGTTTCACCAAAGAAATCTCTAGCTTTCACTACTATTACAGGGTAAATCCGAATATCTCAGGCGGTTTTGGGCCTTCCGAACAGATATTCCCCGAAGCGAACCTTTGGGTGCTCCTGTATATTGCCAACCACGTTGCACCTACGTAAAGCGTTAGTACTGCTCGCGTGCTTTCATGTGAACGTCACAATTTACCCTGACAACGAAAGAGTTGAACTTGTCTTCAAGTTCACTTGAAGTTCATGAGAACACTCCTTCGGGTGATTATTGCTTGAAAATTGCTCTTTAGAGATGTACCATAGCCGACCAATGACTGAACAGAAAAATTCTTGGTAGATTCGTCCATTACAATGGTAAGGACTGACGAATACATAGTAGTTTAAAATAGTCAATATCAACTTAAGAGATGTGTATGTTTTTAATCTTTGTAAAGAGAGCTTTATTTGTAGAAATAAATTGTGAAATACTTATGCATTGAATTGCTGTGAACAAAGGCACTTTGAGAGGATCCCTTGTAGGAAATCGCCGTGAAACGGGATCCTAACGAATTTCTAGTAGTTGTTGGACTGCCCTTTGTTTGGTTGGTTGCTCAGTTCGCAAAGCCTAAGCGCACATCTTGTTAAAGCATCCACTAGGAAGTGATGATTATGAGTTTTCATTGCAGCAGCAGCAGCAGCACTAATAACAGCGTCAACAACCTGAAATGCTCTTTTGCCTTACAAAGAAATTTTTAACTAAAAGATGAAGTATTATCAGTCCATATTGCAGTACTGTAAGCTGTACTGCAATAACTAATACAATGCGTGTATTTGCTGTAGTAACAAAAATATCTGCTGTAATGCATAACAAATCGCGTTTCTCTTTGTTCCTAAGGAGCTTTTTCCTCGCATTGATCATTCCTTTTACAGAGGAAGATAAACTCGGTCACTACAAAGACCTTTCTGAGCGTCTAAAAATGATCCCTTACCGTTTCAACTCTGTTCATTTAGGTCCATCCTTCTTTGCCTAATCTTTTCCAGACATTTGTATGTGTGATCTTCTACAACTTAATTAAAGTGGCTTCTTAATAGGGAAAGCTATTGACTTTTTTCTCTTCAAACCTTTTAGTTCGACCCACAAATGAAAGACTTCATCTTTTACTCGAACAAATCCTTGCAAAAGCTCGTGAAGCCTCTTCGCTCTGTTTTCAAGTTGCGCTGTGTTCTTTGTAACCTTGCCCTTTCTTGCCTGTCTGGTCTTCTCAATTATTTTACTGAAGGCATCGAAGTCGACAATTATTCGTCTGCTGTTTTATGACACAGTTGACGTTGCTGTATGCTGGGAAGCGTTTCTCGTGTATCTCGCCTTCTTCATCCACTCGCTAACTTCGTCGAAATCAATTAAATTCTCCCTTGGTTCTTCGGATAGTGGACGAGAAGACTCATTTGTTTGCGATGTGGCCGTGATGCCATCTGATCTCTTACCAAGTGACGCACTATTGTTATTTGTTGTTTTATTACGGCTTCCTTTTTCCCTGCCTTGCTTTGCTAAAAGGTAGGAATGGTCCACTGAATCGTTGCTTGAATCCCATGCGCCGACCCTGAAATGTCTAATATTTACATCACTGGCGAAGTGAACGGTACGAGTAGTATCACTCTCCAGATTTTTTGTGTTGTCTACGTCAACTATTGGACTGGACTCTTTCACTGATGACTCCGAATTGAAGGAATTGTGTGCAGTTGATGACGTTGCGGATCTGTGTGGAAAACTTGATCTTTCAGGAGGAGCCAAAGGCTGGATTTGCCCATAATAGCTGTCTGATGTCACCGAAAAGCAAAATAATTCTCGCTCGCTCTTAGCATCGAACGAATTCCTAGTTGATGGCATCGCATAGCTGTCTAGTAAAAATGAAGAAGAAAAAAGGTTTGTAGGACCCCAATGAGCATCGAATGAATTGCGTGAAATCGATGACTTTGCACTCTGGTCCTAGTGAAAGGGAGTTAAGAGGAAATACTGAAGGCTGTCTTTGCTCACATAACGATGTTAGAGAATCCAATGATAGTGTAGAACTGGCTGGCGAAAGCCAATAACGTAGGTCATCTGTGGATTCGTTTTGCTCTCCGACTAACATTGCACTCCTGAGAATGGTTGCAGTCTTCATGTCCTCGTAGGATGAATATTGTGAAGCTGGTGACATATCGCACCTCTCTAGGAATAGTTAACTTCCACAAAATTGGGAAGAACCGCTTTGTCCAACGATTGTATTTGTTTGAATTGATGGAATAGCATATCCATCTGGTAAAACGGAGCAACCGAGTCCTATGGGCTCGCTTTGCCCATTGAATGAATTGCGTGGTGTTGATGACATTGCATATCCATCTCGGCAAGGGACGCTAACAAGAGGTTCAAAACATTCATGTGAGTCATTTGTTTGGGGATTGTTTTTTGCCATGGATTTGCTTGACACCTCCGTATCGTCTGAGACTTCCAGTTTACTACCTTCCTGGGTAACCGCGGTCGAAGAAATCTCTCCTGTTTCTGCCCTTTCTTTCACAGTCTCTCTCTCGTGGCTTGCCGTGGGAGAATGCGCTCTATTTACGCCCAGAAAATTTAAGAATTTTGATAGCAATAAATTAGCCACTTCCATATCGTCGTTTTCTTTGGCTGAGATGTTGGATTCGCTTTGAGCCTCATTTAAAATTGCCACAGACATGTTGAGAAGGATATCATCGTAAGGAAAAGGAAACTTTGGGAGTTCAACTTGGCAAGGACTCTGTCCACCTGTTGCAGCTCTGAATGTGGTGCAGGGCCTCCAAGACTCATGAGAAATTGCGACACAATAACCCGCTTTAACGAAAAAAAAAATGTACACATTTTTGCCGAACAGGAGGAACCCTGCATGTCCATAAGCAACAAAGACGAGGGCGAGAACTACTGTAAAATTCATGACTAGTCGCAGAGTCTTTCTCGTCGCCAAAAACAGCACTATAACATTTTTGTTAAACTTTAACAGTCTTAACAGACGCAACACGGCAACGGTGACAGCGATACAGAGCATGCTGTTTTCTGTCTGAAACCAGAACAGAGTATCGTTAAAACTGACAGAGTCAAACGGATTTCTCTTAAGTTGTTGCAAAACACCTGACGTCTCTACCTCTCTTTGGATGGAAAACGCAATCACAGGTATTGCGCTTATAATTTGAAGGATTTCGAGCCAGTTCCAAATCGATAAAAAGTAGTATTTCAAGCCAGTTCCAAATCGATAAAAAGTATGAGCATTTCAACTGAAAAATCCTGATACATTCGCTCACTAAATAATAACCAAAACAAAGGCGAAGATAAGAAAAGTGACTAGGTAAACCTCGGTCTCCGTAGAATCAGTTTTAAACAGTGGCATTACTTGGGTTCTCGTGGATGTCTCCAAATATCCGGAAGGAAGCATCTCAAAATATAAGGTAGTAACTGTTAGTAACTTAGTGGCTACGTTGAACGTAGAAAGCTCTACCATAACCACCCTAGTTTGACGATCTATCCATCCTTTCTTCGTGATGTCGTTTAGAATCCGTCGGGCCGTTTTTGCCTCGTATTCCAGATTCGCTACGTAACCTCCACCACCGTAAAGAGCGTGCACACCTTGACTTCGATGGCTTCCTAGTTCCTCGTCAGATCTGTATTTCCAGTTTTCAGGGCAAGCAATCGCGACCAATTGAACGAAGCATTTGTTATTCGAAAGTGCCTCCATCCCATTTTGTCTTCTTCGTCTTCCGAGTAGAAATCGTAACAGGAAGATATGGAATTACTAAAAAGGCTTTGCACGTCACAGGAATCTGAAAAAAAGTGGTGTGCAAATGAATTGAGCGGCAACCTATCTAGACAAAGTCGCAGTTATTTTGCAAAAATAAGGTCATAGTGCAAGTATTCCTCTGCAACCGCTCAGGGTTACAGAGAGAAATCCGGTTCACTATAATTTGTAGGAAATAATTAAACCTCCGACTTTAGGTACGCTTAATAGTACTAATAATAATATGTGATACTTATATAGCGCAAATAAATATGTAAATATGATCAAATACGCTTTACAACTGAGACATTAAAATGAAAACAGTAAAAAAAACTATAAATTATAAAAATTACAATTGAAAAGGTGCAATAAAAAAGATAAAAATAATATCACCGATAATCTAATCTTGATAAAAGCTACTAAATCTTATCCTACATTAAAAGCAATTCTAAAAAGATAAGTTTTCAGGCTAGATTTAAAATTTATAAAATTGTCCATGTTCCATAAATGTGCAGGAAGCTTGTTCCAAAGGGTAGGGGCAGCAGATGTAAAAGATCTGTCCCCTAGTGTCTTTCGAAGTCGGGCGTTAGGTTGATGGAGCAGCAAGCCACCGTTGGATCTAAGACTGTATTTCGATACAACTTTAACACTTATCAGATTACTTATGTATTCAGGCAGGAGGCCATGAATCGCCTTCAAAGTAAGAATAAATATTTTAAAGCAAATGCGATATTGAACGGGTAGCCAGTGTAAAGAATACCGCACTGGCGTTATATGGTTACAATCTATCAATTAGATTTTGTTACTACGTTACGAGTAGGTGACATGCATCCAACTGAAAATGGCTTATAAAAGGTTACATCAACGGTTGTGTTGTTAACGTTGATACAGACATTATCAGCCAATAACTGTTATTTTGTTGCAAATGTTTCGTTGCGACATAAAAGTTCTTGCCATAAATATGAATGAATGAATAATTTTATTTAAGTGTCAGGGTGGGTATTTAGCTTGTGACAGCTAATTGGGGATACTCTACTACTTAAAATAAATTAAAATTTACAATATACATTTGAAAATTACAATATTTTACTATATTAAAATTAGGGGAAATAAATAACAGTAGGAATAGGTCGTTTAAAAAACGGTTTCTAAATTCACAGCGTATTCGGAGCGATTACCAAGGTAAGAGAGATTTCAACTGAGGGGCAAAAGCATTTGGTTTTGCCTTACTGCGCTCTGTGATTGATAAAAGGAAGAAGCACACTTTCTCAACCATAAAAATATAAAATCAAAACCAATCGTGACTTGCTCACAAGGATTTTCCCGCGCTTGACGCTGCATTTACGTTGAATTTTGGTTGCTTCAATGTCTTATTTCCCCCCTAGCGATTGGCTAGAGTAATCACGTGGGTTTTCGTTTTATGACAGTCAACTGAAACCCGATTTATGAGGTGTTATTGCCAACTCGGGGCGTTGTTTGTTACCTGATATACAACGCGCGCAAGTCGAATACCTGTTAAGTATACATTCCTTTGGTAAAATAGTGAAGATAACTTGAAGAAAGGCGAAACATTTGGTACCTTTTAAAACTCTTAGTTGTCTCAAACCCGGCATACCGACTAAAATGGATCGTTTGTTTCCAGTGTACTCTGTGGTCGTTTCTTTTCTTCCATTGTACCATTCGCCTGCAAAGGTCGCTGGAATCAGAACCTCGTCAAACCAGTTCCATAGCTGAGAACTGTTCCTGATCTGTGAGCAAAATTGAGAATTATTCACCGAAGTGGAAGTGAATAGTGGTGGATATTTGCCGAGACTGGAAGCGGCCTCGCTAAAATATTTTAGAAAGACGTTGTAGTAAACAGATGGATTTTTAACATATCGACAGAGCGATGTTTGTCTGGCCGTCCTAGTTATTGTTAACGCAGATGCTCTATCAATAACTACCTGGGACTGTAGCTCGCTGTTTTTATTGCTGTGATTATGTGAGGCACTGACGTATTCGTCATATGTCGATATATTTGCACTTTTATCGACATTTAAACAAAAACTGAGTGATATGAAATAATGACGACCATCGTTACCTTTTAAAGCGTTGCACCGGTATCGCAGAGGTCATGAGTTCGAGTCTCGCTCGAGCCTGATGTTTTTTTCAGGGGCGGGGCAAAACACTTCTCAAATTTTTGTATACCCATGTTCCAACGACATATGACGTCACTTCCGGTTGCAAAAAGCGCTGAACTGGTTGTTCAGCGAAGGTTCAAGATGGACGTTTGGTGCCACTTAGTTTCTTCGTTATTTTCACCAACAGTAAACCATGATATTGTATGTTGCGTATTAACGATGTTGCAGAGGTATTTTGCCAGCTATTTTAGCCAATATTTTGGCAAAACAAATATGCTGAGTATCATTTTGATGATAAATGACACACAGCTCCGGGGAATAACATGGCGATTTTTTCGCACTTTCAACACGAGTGGCGTTCAAGATTTTGGCTCTTGTGGTTTCTGATTCACTGAAGGCATTAATTAAAACAGCTTATTATATAGACGAGAGTGGTTTAGTGGAAAATAGACCACTCGTAACGGTTCATACGAAACTACATCCGGGACTCGAGTGGCGTGTTTTCCATATCCTCACTAGTGAGGATATCGATGACGTCATTTCCCGCTCGTACACTGTTGTTTGGGTAAAAATACTCTTGTCTATATAATAAGAAGAATAGTACACGGTGGCTTGAAGATATGAATTTTATTTTCTCGTGGTAAAAAACATTATTTTACTCACTCGCGCAATATTGTTTTCACCACTCAAAAATAAAATTCATATCTTCGTGCCGCCGTGTAATATCCTCTATCTATCCTGAGTGGAATATAATGGAGAAAACGCTGGAAGTCACAGTTTGTAGTGTTAACACCGGGAAGGTTATTAACACTCGACGTGAAGTGCTGGAAGGGCTATACATAATTACACCTCCGTGGCATGCTGCTACAAGGTTGGTATTCGATTTCTTTATCGTCTTTTAAAGATTTATATTGCTATATACAAAAAAGCCTTTATGCCAACAAGAAAAAATCGATTGACTGCATATTGACGGTTTTCCCCAGGGAAATTAGGCAAAATGATTGTAATATTGTCACCCTCCTTACCGTATATAACTCCGTTACTGTTGTTCAAATTGAGGGAATGAATTATGGCTCTGACTAGAGAGTCTTTGAGCGATTTGTCCCTCTTATTAGCGGTTAAAAGTTTAATTCTGTTAGCCAGATAGTGGAGTCTGCTTCGTACGGTGGCGGTGTAGTTTTTGTAAAGCAAATGATTGTAATATTGTCACCCTCCTTACCGTATATAACTCCGTTACTGTTGTTCAAATTGAGGGAATGAATTATGGCTCTGACTAGAGAGTCTTTGAGCGACTTGTCCCTCTTATAAGCGACGGTATCAGTGTAAGAGAAAGTTTTATTTCTCAGTTTTTAGTGCGAGTATGGCCATAGTTTTCGTCTTGATAAGAAGAATGCTTATCCAAATAGCAAGACCGGTTTCGGAAATCTGAGTGGTTTCCTTCTTCAGTTGCTTTGATGCTCAAGTGAGTGTGAGCTGGTGTGGCCAAATGATCACAGAGTTGCTGTTTATATAGTTCAGCGTGCGCGTCATGTTAATTGTGGCAACTGTGCCCTGTATTCTGATCGTGGCAAGGAGGGTAGCGCTGTGGAGTAATCTTAAATCTTTATTAATGTTATCGTTTGGTAAATACTTGGCGTTTTAATAACCGAAATTTAGTTTGTCAATTACACACACACAATTACACACATAAGGAAAAAGAGACCTAACTGCCTCACACTGAGGCATTTTGCTCAGCAATTACCTCTCGTGTGTAACAAAGCTTTTATAACAATTTCCCCTCCTCAATGTCATGAAGAAAATATCCAACATCTTTTATAAACTTTGTCTTTTGAGACAAATTATTCACTGTTTGTACAGAGTCTGGCTGTGTGGCATGCTCACGACTTCACAGCTTGGAGTTCAAGATGGTACCTGGTAGTGTTTTCAGTGGAGTTATGAGAGAGAAAATACTTCTGGTATTGTTACACCAGCAAAGTCGTGGGTGAAAGCATTGTGCCATTTCTTAACATCCCCACTTACTTACCATAGTTTAACCTGAAAGAGCGCCGCCCTTGAATTAGTGCTGCATAATCCCAGCAACAATGGTTCTTGACAAACTGTGAGCCAGCGAGCCATGCAAGCCATACGAGTCATGCGAGTCATGCGAGGCAAATATTAGTTCCCAGTCTTGTTGGATCGAAAAATTCCTTTATTATTCCTTTCTGTACATCTATTAAAAATGACATTGTATTTCGACCCAGATTTAACGCAAGAACAGAGACTTAGCCTTATCTGGAATATCTAGATTTAATACCACTTGTACTTCTTGATATATATAGTTCATTGCGGTTCATATTAACCTCATTCAGTGACCAACTGTATGTATTGAAAAATTGAAAATTAATCCGCATGTTCATATGTAATTAGTGAAGTTTCTAACAAAATGAAAGTTGACTTTAATGGCATGCAAACAGCCTTGCCATAAAAGCAACGTTGGGGATGCTAATTTGTTTAATATATTGTACAGATGTTTTATCCTTTAAGTCCCACCAGTCAGCATCAAATTTCTCCCCAGAGTATCAATTCACTTGTTCGTACCCATGAAAAGGTTGTGAGAATAAAGGAAGTGATCACGAAAGAAAAAATTGTCTTGAATTTTAAACAAATTCTGTAAACTAGTTATAGGCTACAGGAAATGTTTAGATAAAGGAAGGAGAATTTGTATATTGGCATCAGGGCTTAAAAAACCCGCCATCCAGCTCTCAAAGTAATCGAAATGTAATACCCTGCGAAGATGACGGTTTCTTTGGCAGGCAAAACCGCGAGGCAGGCGAGAGAGATGAAGGAGTTTTTCCACCACATGTACTTTGATAAATAAATAAATAAATAAATAAATAATCATAGAGGATCAGCTGACCGGAAATACAGGAGTGACCCCTCAGAGTCCCTTACAGAGATTAGTTTTGTAGTTTACGTTAAAAAAAAAAACCGGTTAGAAACTTTCAAGTCGTGACGTGACAGTTATTTTATACGACTTGCATGGCTCGCATGAATGGCTCGCAGGCCTCGCACGTTGACTCGCATGGCTTGTATGCCTCGCTGGTTTGCATTTTGTACACACTCGCAGCAATGCGGCACTATTGATTTTTATTTGTTTTTTGACATTGTTAATGCTGAAACACTAATATTTAACAATTATTCTCGGATTCTACGAGGGTGCGCTGGATATCAAATTATAGATAACCAACGAGGCGCATAGCGCCGAGTTGGTTATAATCATTTGATATCCAGCAAGCCCGAGTAGAATAATTGTTTTATTAAAAACTTAACCGCTATTTAAAAAAAACGGGAAAAATGAGAAAAAAAATTTAAACGGAACAAGAGGGTCTATTATACTCTGGCGGTCTGGCGGTCTAAGCCATTTTTAAGTGGCGGTCTGCGGGAGCATTCGTATTTATTTGGCGGTCTACGGTCAAGAAATTATCACGCGGTCTTGGGAAAACATAACTCTAACTCGCGGTTTTCGGTTTTCGTATTTTTAGTGGAGGTCATTTAACCGTTCATTTTATTTTCCATGAAGCCTGCCTTCTCCAAACCCAAACTGAAGATTGCTTCTTAGGCCCAGATGAAAGTAGACTGTTCACAGCCCTCTATTTTTCTTTTTTTTTTTCTCCTTCTGTCGTTGAGCATGGAAAAAGAAGGGCGAGTGAACTGGACATTAGCGCAAAACGGGAAACGCGATGGGGTGGGGAGTGGCGAGCAAAAAAATAGATATTTTTCTTTCGCTCGCTCACCACCACCTACCCCCAGCTCTTCGCGCTCACGCTCGCTTCGCTCACCGATTCTCTGGCTGTTTGCGTTGAAAAATAGAGGCTGTGAACAGTCTAAGACGAAAGTGTCAAGAATGATGAAACAATGACCATCAGCTATGATGAGCCGCAGTTAGCTACTGAAGATCTTTTACTCATTGGACGCTGATCAAGGTTCGGAAGGACTATCCATTTCAATGGTAGGCTTATTCAGTAGTTGACTGCGGACAGTGCTTTCCATCCTACTGGAACAGGAACGATGAAAATGGTCCAATCACAGCTGTTAAAAACTAACCAACCACAGTGCAGCATTGTACTTTATAAGGCTACGCGTAATCATCCAACTTCATCATCTTTTTTCCCCTTTTTTTTACCTTTTTTTCTTTACCTCATTACACGGATGAGTACGAGATTCGTTAAAACGTGAACGTGCCAAACTAAAAATAAAAAATGAAACGAAATACTATAAATTCGGCTATCGCCTGTAGAAGACTGGAAGCGTGGTGATTCTCATCACGAACAAGCGACTACATCGTGAGGCAATTACCAGTAATTCCTAAATAAAATAAAAGTGAACCTCATTCCCAGGGCTTTTCCCCTGGTAATTTGGAAGGGGCGGGAAATGTTCATGTTAGAAAGACCACACGAGCACAAACAATTGTCTAAACTTATAATTTTACGCTTCTTTATGAAATACCTTGCATTCTCTGGGTTTGAAAAGAGCCCATTAGATATAAAACCTTTTCTTTCGCAAGGTAATAAATAGAGTTAGGAAGTTATGCTCTGTTCTTGCATTCTTGTGGTCTCTGTGAGGAGAAATACGAATATTGAGCTAACATATGGTAAGAATTTAAGGAATTTATTAAGTACTTTGAAAAAAATGGGTTATGATAATATTCGTTCTGCTATAACGGCGGTCTCGGTCTTAAGAAGAAAACGAAAGCGGTCTGCGGTCTAGGAAGAACAAAATGTGGCGTTCCGCGGACTGTAGCACCCCCTACAATAGACCCTCGAACAAGAATCGATCACACGACTGAACGAAAAAGGCGCCAAAACCTTGCGAAGTGTTGCAGCGTTTCATCGCAAAGCTGAATGAATCAATGAAAACTGCTCGAAAGTGAACAAAGTAGCACAAGTTTTGGAAAAAATCTTCTAATTATTGGCTCTGAAATATGGTACATGTTTGATTTTCCCTGAATTCAATTTCACCCTATTAGCTGCTGGAGTTGAAACTGAACAAGTTTGTAACCTGTTCGCACAACGGAACCATGATGTGCGTGTTTGATCGAACAAATTTGAACTTGAAGAGGTAAGCTCAGAAGCAAGATTACTGTAGCGAGGAACATAAGAATTCACCATCATAGTTTGCTAAACGCAAAGGGCAAAATAAAGTTGTTCTCGGTTTCGAGGTTGCGGACGGAATGGTAAAAACAACATTCAAACAACCCAGGAAAAGCGATTCAACTCCGTTTACATGGCATCCGATTTCTATCTGAGCATTTGGACCTGTTGGAACACAGAACTACAACGAGTGCAGGTAAACCAGTCTACTAATACTCAAATAAACAGGGCTGTCACTAATGGTGGTGTAAAAGGTGGGTAATAGGTGGGTAAGATGTGAAAAGTAGCCAGAGATTTGACATTTTTTTGTGTTGTCAACATGCATGTACATGTATCTTGTTTCTACCAAGGTCAGTAGCCAGAACTCACATGTCATGTCTAGCTAATAGCCAGGCCAAATCCCAAATCCCTGGTCATTAATGACAACCCTGAACTGAAGGTTTAAAACTAATGACTACAGTGTACTTTTCCATTTTATTTGACAGGTTTCAACAAGTCGTGAAGACATGAAGTATGTTTTCAACATGCAGCTTTAGACTGTTCATATTCATATTATTTGTGAGCCACCAAAAGTTTGTTGTTCAGACTGAGTAGGTGAATGGCATCTTCAGTGTTCATTTGGACACAACATGGAAGTTATAGTGTAGTGTTGACTGTTCAGACTGTTCATCAGTGGTGAATGTTACTTTAATTAGGCAATGTACAGACTAAGGTAAGGACATCTGTTGGTTGCCATTTCTGTTGCTTTGCGCCTTCTGTACGTTGGGAGCAGTGGCTGTTCTTTGTACCTGGATACGAATTATATAAGAGACAGGTCATTAAATACAAAGAACTGGTTGCTGGAGGAGAAGTTGGATTCCTGAAAAAGGTAATAGCAAATTGTGGGGAAAATTCCAATAGGCTACACAACTAGGCATCTCTTACAGGATTAAGGCCTTTCTGATTTTATGACATCAACTGCAGACAACAAAAATACATTTGGTATTAAAACTTATGGACCATAGTAAATAACTACAACTAAACAAAATAATGTCAATATAAAGGTAGTTTATGGTACCAGAAAATACAATGAAAGACTTAAGAATCCCTTTCTACATGTATGTCTGACATTATTGATGTTTAATATTTATAACTTACTACAGAAAGGTTAAGACAGAAAGCTCTGTATAACTGTGCATAGAGCAGTCCTAGGATAAGTGAAATGATCTATACATTGTACTGTTCACAACTTATAAAAACTGTAAACTACAACTACATTAAACTTATAAAGACAATGACTGTTCTTCTAGAAGAGTATTTGCTTCTTTTCAAAGAAACCAGTCGTTTTCATTTGCTTCCACTGTCATACTTACTATTCATTCTCTTTTTTATTTGTCTGTCATGGGCTCATGGAAAAAAAAAACATTGATTGATTGCTAACAATGCTTTCCCAACTAATCTTAAATAAGTAGTTCCAGAAAATATGCACACTTCCCCCACGGAAGGTTTTTCGTTTTGCCCCCCTTCCCCCAAGAAATTCCAGTTAAGCTTCATACCTTGCTTCTAAAATTTTGGCTTCTGAGACCCCCAACCCCTAGGAATTTTCGATGACCTTCCATGAGGGTGTGGATTTTTTCTGGAACTACAAAATGGTCTTTAAATGGTTATTTATCAAACAAAAGGATAGTCCTTGAAAAAATATGACTGAGCTTGCTTAAAATGGCGAGGGAGGGGGGGGGGGCGGGGAAGTGTTGAGGTCTCAAGATTTTATTAAGTTCAACGGGGCCGTAAAAATTAATCTTAGTTAAGAGGGTTTGTCGATAAATTTACAAAAAAAATGCAATTTCTCCTCCAGAACCACCATCCCTATCCATAGTCAATGATCCGTCCCTAAAGAACTTGTAAGTGTTGGATTTTGAGAAGAGCCCAAAGTAAAATCAACCTTAAGACTTAATGGGTTTTCAGTTCTTTACCCATCCCAGCAGAGGGGATGAAATAAATAAAGAAATTGGAGAAGCTAAGTCTCGGTAGCCACGAGAAATAACATACACTCAGTATTCTTTTGACTATTTGTGCGGTCAAAAAGGTGAACGAAGGTATGCTTATTAAAACAGCTTGTTATCTTGAGCAGTTTCCTCAAAAAATGAAGAGTGTTAATGGGGTTCCCACTCGTGTAGAAAGCTTCCTTTGTAATTTTTGGATAAACGATTTATTATTCTATAGGATAGGCTATTTCAATTAAGTTTTACGTACCTTGAATTCATGATCTCCAGCGATTTACAGAATCCTCTTAACTTCGGGAGAAAGAAATGCCGACATCTTTCAGAGAAGGCAAGGCTCAAAAACACCACATTTTTAAATATTCATTAACTCTAGTCGCTTAACTAATTAAATGAGAGGAAAGAGTACATATTTGTCTTCATCTTCACGACAAATAAAAGGAAAATTTGCAGCCGATTGAAAAATATGGCCATTTTACTCACTAAGTGAACGAAACTGTTGCCGTCAAGTTTGATTTTCCCGCTCGTGGGAGAAGGTTGTACGCTTTCGGACCAGATGTGACGTCATCTATCGTTGGAACATGGGTATACAAAAAAAGTGCGAGGCGTTATTGGAGTGTTTATCGGCTGTTTAAGTTGATATCATTAACTGCGATGATCATCATCATCTAATATTTCAGCCCGCAGTTCACATATATAAGCATTTCATATATTCACTGTCATTCAAAATCTAAGTAAATTTGAAAAAATGTAACGACTCCATTGTAAATCCCATTTCAGATTCAGTACACTCTGTGGATTAGAATACGGAAGTGACTCAGTTATCAGGAAAGAGGGGAAAGAGGCTGTCATACAGGAAACAATGTGTGCAATATGTTGCATGCATTGCTCACCTTATGAAGTTTACTGAAACCATCATTTGTAGCTTCAGCCAGGTGATATCGATGTTCATTCTTATCTCCATAGCAGACAATCATGAGAAGAATAAGGAAAACACACGAAAACACCATGTCTCTCGCAAATGTGTTTGTTTTCCTTTCAGTAACCTTGTACTTCCTTGGACTTTCAATTTTTTCCTTGGACGTGTTGAATAGTGTTTGCGAACTATCGCTGTCGGACGAGGGGCCTTCAGAGGAGTCATCCTGTTGCTCTACGGGTTCCCTTTTCCTGCTTGTCAACCGCAGAGCCAGAAGAACAGACATTAAAACGATTTTCACTGGTTGAGAAATAAAAACATCCTCGGTTGTGGTTAGAAAGATGGATGCCAACCAGCGCGATGAAGTCTCCCCTCTCCACTGAATAGAATAGAAAATGACAATTAACGCAGCTACCAGTGAACCAACAATACAAATAAACCAAGCGATGTAGATGCAAAAATGACGAAGACGGAAGCGTTTGTTGCCCTCATTAACATCGAACTCGTCGTGTGCTACGCCTGAACGCCTGCTGTTACGAAATATCAACACAACGAGGAAGCTTGGTGGAAAGGTAATTAATGCAGTAAAAATAGAAACACCGACTTCCCGACCGGTCATTTTCAAAGGCCCAACTTGAATAGCAGGGGTTTCATCAGCATTGTCAATATTGTAGAACATGGCAGAGGAAAGCATTCCCCAAAGGAAAAAGAAGAAGCAACAAGTCACTCGCTGTACACGGGTAAAGAAATCTCGGGACTCTTTTGTGACGACTGAGAACCGCAGATGGTCGTTGGCGAGTACGCGTATACGTGCGCTGTTGAACTCGCTTTTGAAGCCGTGGCGTTTGTTGACGTTTGGGGGATAAAGCTCCACTGTTGTGCTCGCATTTTCACGTTCTAAGGTTCCAATACAGACAGCCAGCTGAGTCTACTTCCAAGGTAAAGTTTACGGACGTTTGGGAGTCCTAAGGAGGCAAAGTGAGTGTCTTGTTTTGAACCACTGGCTGCTGCGTCGGCGGTCCCTTGAACTTTACACACAGCTGTTCATCTTGATCGTTGACCTGGAGAAGAGATCTCACAATTGGCTGCCTCGGAGCATGATTGTCCGGTGCATCGGTTGTTGGCGAGACTATTTCCGAGGCAGACCTTCTTTCTCTCACATTTGACTTGCGATGTTTTTGAAGTAGTCCAATGAAATATTTCCCACGGTGTTTAGCATCAAACCATACGCAATGGCTAACACTACAGAGCTGTGTTTTGTTCTGGCAAGCTTGTTCTTTTAAAGAAGTTACACAATCATACTCCTGCTTGGTAGGCTCAGCACCGTACTTCACATAGATTTCAAACGGTGCGTCCCTGTCTAGCGCCAAGGAGATCCTGATTGACGTCTTTTCACGATGAGTAGTAACCCGGCACTCGATACATCATAACGGCTGGGACAGCGTAACCCTTCACCTGTGTGAGGTTCTGTTATTAGACTTCTTTAATGGAACTCTTAATGAGGTGTCAGCTTGCAGGTTTGCGACATCGATAATCTTACCAGTCTCATCCTTTAGGATAAGGCTACGCACTTGGGAAGTAATGTCGTAGGTGGACTGGTGAACACCGTACGGGTTGATTTTATAGTCGATCAGCTGAAAAAAAAAAGGATGTAGAGGACACATCAAATCTGACAATGACTTATTTCACTGAACGGGTAAGAAAGGAATAAAATAGGTACGCATCTGCGTGCTTGTGTGATTTCAAAAAGGGATTTCATCTGAATGAATGACGATATAGGACTATTGATGACAGAAAATAAAAGAAAATTATCTGAACTTGTCGTATCGGATTTCAAATCCGGGAGGTCAGGTGTCGAAAGTGATTCAGGAATCGATCATTGCTTTTAAAAGGACGACGCGCTAATAAGTAAAGTAAAGTAAAGCAAGAACTTTATTATTGTGTCGTAACATCTTGCGTACAGGGATGTACGCTAATTAGGGACACCTAACTTCAATACAATCCTATAATATATACAATTGGTAAAAATAAATTTAAGGGTGCGTTTCTTTGGGAGAATCCGAAAACGGATTTGTGATCCCAGGTCATATGGATTCTTCGACACCAAAGAAACGCAAAATCCGAAAAACGATTATTTTATCATGACATGACAGGCTGGAGGCACGCAATATATATCTATCAGAACGATATTTCTCTCGTACTGCCCTAGAATACAACTAGAATGGAATACAAATAATTTATAAACAAGGACAGTATCTGCAGTAGCTCACTGTGAACTCGCTATTTGCGTTCACAGTTAGCAAAATCTGGTCCCTGAATTACAGAAATGGTACACAAATGAAGTGTCAATGCTTCTGTTTGTACTTTTGGAGAAAAGTTTTCAAATATACGGAATGGAATAATCACCTGAATTTTCTTTTTCCCGATCGAATGTTTTGTCACGCAAGATCGACAGAAAATATAGCGAGACCAGTAAATTTCCATGGAAGACCGCTTGACAGATTTACTATTTTCGGATCCGTCCCCCAAAGAAATGCACGGATCATGAATCCTAAAAATCCGGATTTAGATTTGATCCGATGTATCCACTCGGAGTGCGGATTCTTCAGATCACTAATCCCTGATTAATCCATTTTCGGATTTAGGTAAAGAAACGCAAATCCCTTTTTGGATACAAGAATCCGGATTTGGATTTTCCCAAAGAAACGCACCCCAAACTTTAGTTACAGGTGACTCTTGGTAACTTGGATCCTCTGTAACTCGAACGGCTCGCTAACTCGAACCAAAATTGATTTCCTCTGGGTTTACTCCATACACTTACTGTAATTTTACCCTCAATAACTCGAACCTTCGATAACTCGAAGTGAATTCCTATTCCCTTCAGGTCATTTTCTTTATGATTTTACCCTCGAAAACTCGAACCTCGTTTGTCAAAGTGTAATGAGACACAACATACTCCACAACACTGGATTTATTTTGAATCAGTTTTCCAAAAATTGAGCAGCGTTGTAGTTTTGAAGTGTCTAATTGTCCTTTGTGTCAATTTCTTTAGTTTCCTGGTGTATTGGTATACAAAACGCGTCAGTTCTTCCTGTGACAAGACATGTGATAAGTGGTGTCAGCTGGAATCCCATCCCCCGATAACTCGAACTCCCGATAACTCGAACTTTTATTGATTTCCCTTGAAGATTCGAGTTATCGGGAGTCAACTATAGTTGTTAACAATCCTATACTCCCCTATACAACGTGTTAAACAAAAAAGAAAAAAAAAGATATTTGTAAAATTTACAATTTTAAAAATAAATAATACGGAAGATCTACAATAAAATCAGTGACTAGTTGCTACAGAGAAAACAGTCTCTACAGGTATTGTCTATCAACTACGCTTGTTAAAAATGTCTACGGATTGAGAAGATTTTATGAAGTGATTAAGTTTTTACCAAATAACAGGACCTTAATAGCTTATGCTGTTCTTTCCATATGCGACTGTTCGAAAACTGGTGAAGACAAATTCTGAATTTTTGAGAGAATACTTACTATTGTTAACTACGAATAAGTCCGCAATATAGGGTGGCGCCAGATAGTTTTTAACTTTGTACATTATGGTTGAGTTGTCTTGCAATCGTCGAGTATGACGTTTTCGTAGGTTAGCCTTTTGCAGGAGTTCCTGAGGGCACGTTCTTGAATTCGTTCGAGCTTTCTGGCATCAGAGGAACCCTTTCTCGTCCCACGGGAGGCGAGACAATCCATCAGCATTGTTATACAGCCAACCAGAGCGGTGCTGACATGTTCTAGGACCTTGCCTCCCCACGTTTGATTCCTACTTCCCTTGAGGAATGTTTTTCAACTTCTCTAAGATTTCAGCTTGGTGTTGGAAGAGTTCCTTAGCCCATGGTGAAGGTTCTTGATCCCCTCATTGAGGTCCAAAACTCGTATCAAATGCACTGTAACTGGCTGATGAGGCACCCTCTTCCTTCCTGGAAGTCGAAGAAAGAACTCGTGTACTTCCTTTGTTCAGAACTTTTCTATTTGATTCATATCGCTGAGCTACCGCCAGTGCCACAGCTAAGGTGTTGGGACCCAAGTTCAACACTTTCTCACGTAAAGTAGTCGGGGTTAGAGAGCCTACAAAGAAACCCGTAGCCTAACGATTAAGGATTTCCGTTGGGTCCTCGGGATACGCTAACTCCACAAGGCAAGAAATTTCACATCGCAGTTGGTGTGAATCTTCATCTGGTCGACGTAGTTTAGCACACAAAGTAGAAATGTGTACTTGGCGAGATTCTTTTGGATGGAAACGATCAGTTAGGGCCCGTTCAACCGCCGGCCACGTGGCGATTGGTACATCGGTTAGACTGTAGTAGATCTGTTCGGCGAGGCCTTTTAGGTACGCTGGTAAGATTTGACATTGCAGTTCGGGACTCCGTTTATTCAAAGCAGCAATGCTCTTAAATTTTCGTAGCCAGGCCAGCCAGCTTTCCCCGGACGTGGCAGAAAAGCTTTCCGGTTTGATGCGAAGCGGTAGGTTTTCTGGCGAACCATTCGAACTTGTTGAGGTCGACACGCCACTTTCGCTTTTCTTGCCCATTTTCGCTTCCAGCTGGGCTAGTTTTGTCTCCAAAGCCTTGACAGTCTCTTCCATGGTTGATTCACCCGACTTTCACAGCTGCCACCAGATGTAACGAGCCACAGCGCGCTCTCTTTTACTCGTAAACTCAACACACAGTTCGAGTCACAACACGCTCCCAACACACACAGATTACTGCGCATGTAAAACTAACAACAAGGGTTCAGGCCCCACGCTACATTATGTCACATCTGGATTATTGATGTTTATATAGATAGTACGGCTGACAGTTTATAAGTTTATGTCATGATGTGACTTGGTGAGTTGTCCAATTTAGATTATGGTGATGATTTGCTATTTTAAGGAGGCGCGGGTAGATCGCTTATCGGAAATGTTATGGCTGGTATTTATGAGTAGGTCTTGCTTAATAGTTGGCTTCTTTGTTGTTTTCTGTAGTCTGTAGGCGTTACAGCTTAAGTATGACGAGTTGAAAAAGTCCATGGACGCTCTTAGTGCGTCGTCTGTAGACAGTTTTTGGACAGAATACGTCACACGGCTTCCTGTTCCCTTCCGGAGTTTAACAGACTTGAGGCCTTGGATCTGTTAGAGGCTCTAAAGAATGCTGCTCAAGATGTCAAGCACGAAAAGGGGAGCTACTAAAAAGTTCGCTTTTGAAACCCTACGTGGGAAGATTAACGAGCCCAACGGCCAGTTCCGTAATTCTCTCCTTCCCTAACTGGGGGAAAAAGATCAAGAAAAGGTGTTAGACGTGGTGGCAAAGTTTGAGAAGAATAATCGGCGAAGGCAAGTCAGGCAGAATCCTGGAGCGGAAAGAAAGGCCGGGGCAGCCCCTTATAGTGGGATTCGTTGCTTCTATTGTAACCGCTTTGGCCAAGTCCAAATGCATTGTTAAAACGGAAAAGAGATATGAGAGGAACTTCTGGCTTTTCTCGTAAGATTATACAACCCTCTCAGGATATGAATCAGAATAAGTAAAACAGTTTGTTGAGTGTGATATCGATGATGTTGAAAACGATGATAGTTCCCTTGTACAATGTTAACTAATAAATGCTCTTTTCGTGATGAGCGGCTCTTTGATTTCCCGATATTGTCTCTTATCTGGAGAGGAAATCTTATAGGGTTCTCCTGGGTTTAGGGGTTGCTAGGAGTGACAGTTGTGAAAAAATAGTATCTAAACAAACTCCCCCGGTTATGCTGGGTCATGACTGTCAGACCTTGCTGGCCTCGTGGGTTTCCCCATCAGTAATTGTTTTTGTCAATTCACATATCCGTGAACCTAATGGTTTCCCCCTTCTTCTCTCTAGACATCTCATTGCCATTTGATCTGGGATTGGGAGCACGACTCTGACTTTGAAGAAAAACTTCTTGCCTATACACAGTATTCTCCAAAGCCACTCAATTGGGTTGACTTGTTGGGGAACTCCGTTGGGGTCGGCACTGGGGTGGCAGTCACAGAATTTTCTAGGGAAGAAATTGACCAGATAATCCGAGGTGATAAACTTGGAGATCCTGCAATGTTAAGGTTCAGATACCCTGCCTGTTTCCGTGCTGGTGAGGCTCATAATCATTCCGTCCAGTGGCAGGAGATAGTTGGTGATCTTCCCTCTATTGAACAAGTACAAGTATTCAAATGGATTAGGGATAAAGTCTTGATTTTCGAATATTTTCACCCTTTTCTGGAACTTTGAAAGGTAAACAGTACAGTTCTGATCGTCCACCCTCGGAACATTTGAAAAACAAATAAGTCATGTAAGCCTTTTGCAGATTTTGTGACAAGCACTTTACTCGATCGTTTGCGAGTGGGGGCCATTTCATTTAAGGGTAGCGTTGGAGAGGTTGTTCCACCTCATCTGGTCCTCCCACTAACTGCTAACCACTAACTGGTCCTCCCACTAAACTTATGGATGAGAGACATGCCTTTTAAGTTAGATACTCTTTTGGGCATTCCACGATATGTGGGCCGTGACACCTACCATACGATATTAGATGAAAAATCCAGGTATGATTATCTTCTTTTGACCGAGGAGAGTAGAACATTCTTTGGAATCCAGTGGGGTGGGTGGTATTTTGTTTATAACACTCTGCCTTTTCGGTGTAAAATATCTTCTTTTGTCTATCACTCAACTGGTCTTATGGCATCTGATTTTTTTCCGTTCTATGGGGATCCCTTGCTCACCGTACATTGATGATCGTCATAAAGGCCAACTCCAGATACCACCCAGACAAGGTGCCTATGCAGATTTTGTAAGTTCCGACGAACACAATTTAGCAGCTGCAAACCCAGCTATCTTTTTAGTAGCTTACGTCTTGATCAAAATTGTTTATTTTCTGGATTTGCCGAAATCCATCCTGATGCTGCGTAAGAGTGTTCCATATTTGGATTTCCTGTCAGATTCTTCCCAGGAGGTTTTCCATCTTATTTCTGAGAAAGAGAAGATTCTTAATCTTGTTCAACAAACCCCAGAATGTTCAGTTATCTCAGTGAAGAGTCTCCAACGCTTGGTAAGCAAATGTGTATCATTCTCCTTAGCAGTGTCGGAAGTGCTACCGTTTACTAGTGAAATGAGTAATGCCATTTCCAAGGCCCTTCGCACATCCAAACCTATAAGGGTGCGAAAGGCACTGAGGGATGAGATTTCACATTTGTTTTTTTTCTGCGCACATGGAATGATCCACTTCCTTGGAGTATATCCCAACGAATGAAAAGGAGCAAATGTACCCTCACGCCGATTGACAACCCTTGACTGTAAACTTTACCCGGATATAAGAGCAAAAGTACAGCAGGAATTTGGCGGTTCGAAGGGACACACTTGCAATTTAATGGCACTTGATTAAAACGCAATGACATTTCAGGATGGTTTTCCCTTGCAACATTTTACTCCAAATGCGTCGCCTCTATCTTTCGGCGTCAACAGTTTTGCACAAGATTTATCGAGTGGAGCCCCTTTTTTGGAGCACCCCTACGTTTTCCCGCCTCTCTCCCTGGTGGGCCCTGTTTTACGTTTTCTGAAGGCTCATCAGCGATCCTGCTCAGCTTTTGTCTTAGATGTGTATCCAAAGAAGCACTAGTGGCCTTTGACTCAGAACTGTGCTAGAAAATCATGTAGACTCGCGGTAAAGGGGATGTTAGAACCCTTCTATCTCCTTCCGAACAAGGATGGATTCCTCATGCGGGGATCTCTGGGGATCTCTGGTCTTTTGCTGTGTGTTTTGTAACAGTGCCGTGTGAATGAATTCAAATGACAGACTTTGGAATATAGTTTTTGTAGAGTTGTGTTATTTCCAGAACACTGCTCAAAAGAATTATACAATAATGTTCTTGACTGAATCATATTTTGGCTATCTTTGTTACCAGTGTGAATTCTAAGATAAAACTTTAATGTTATTCATAATCGTGTTTCCTTTTCCTGTTTGCCCCTTCTGTAAGATGTCCCAAGTGTAGTCATGCCAATGATTTTGATCTCCATTTTTGCCAACATTGCAGTTATAACAGGAAAATTATAAACAGTTGCAATAGAACGCCTCCGGATGTGGTTGTGAACGCCATTGATGGTCCACTTCAACAATTAGCCTTGATTGATCAAGCGACTAGTTATTCTAAACAAAAAGATTCGATTCAGAAAGAATTAGAGAATTTCATTTCCTCTCTTCCGGGGTATCCAACAATACCAACTGTAATACCTCGTGATATTTGCTTTTTTGGTACATAAGGATAAGAATGGGAAAACCCAAGTTCATCGTAACGGGTGTCCCCATTTAGGGAAAAGAGGCATACATGATTGTGCATGCGCCCCTTAGCTCATATGCGGCTGAGGTTCGCTTGAAGGGATACCTGCAGGAGATGGGATCAGATAATGGGGAAACTCTTTATGGTTTCAGGGCTGGATGCGCTATAACCCTGGCTTTGTCAGGGGCTGAGGTGTCAGAGATAAAGGATCACGTTGGTTGGACACGACGACATACGGCTTTACATTACTTGCAACTGGCCAAAGTCCTCAATCTGGCAGGTGCTTCGGCTAGATTATCTGCAGTAAACATTCCAGCTGTCACCTCTGAATGGCATGACATTAATGATTTAAAACGTTTCGTTTGCGCTTTTCCGTCAGACACACCTAGGAAAAGGTCGCTTTCGGAACAGTTTTTTCCCTAAGGTTATAGTCATATTTATAATTGATGTCTTGGAGTAAGTTTCTTTTTTTAATAAATAGTTTATTTTTTAAAACAAAACATAAACAAGCTTACAGAATACTAAGACACAACAGTTGAAGTTAAAATAACACACAGACGCTAATTGCCACTGTTAAGAAACAAGATTGGTTCCCACCTCGCATTGAATTGTTTTAGTTTTCCATTTCAAGTAAGTCTCTTACTCGTGGAGAAAGTTTCGGTGAGGGTTGGGTGTCGAGGATTGGAGGTTTAAGAGGCATGTTAGGGCTCTTTTGTTGGGTGTAATATAGTTTTTGGGGATATTGTGAAAACGAAGCTGGGTAGCGCGTAGATCAATTTTCCCCATATCTTAATAGCAATGAGCGTGAGTGGTGAGTGTTGTGAAATAGAATACTGATCACAACACTCAAAACTAAAGCGCGAAGCCTAAACTTCAAAACAGCATGTGTTATACACGAGGGTATGCACGTGCATGGAGTTCTGAATCTCAGGAGGTAATAATAAACGCTGATAAACACTCCCTCTTCGCTCAGTCTCTGATCAGCGCCAAGGAGGGAGGTGGAACGGGCCTCCCTCCCGCCCTTCTTAGCTGAAAATTCGTGTTAGAGCAGATATGTGTTCCACCTCCTCAAGAGCGCTTCGATCAATTTTCCCATATCTTAATAACAATGAGCGCGAGTGGTGAGTGTTGTGAGTTAGAATACTATTGTTATCAGCTATTGTTTTAGCCCCACACTCCCCTGTTACAATCCGCCACCACCTTTTCAGACAGTGAATAAAAATCAAATGAACAATAAAAACCAAACCAACTGAGAATTAAAGATTGGTGACCCAAATACTCAAAGCTATTGTAACTGACTTATGATAAACAGCGACAATTCACAGGAAACAAAATACCGTGTTTCCTCTAATTGTAGCCGTCCCTCGATTAAGAACCTTCCTCGAATAATTACCCTCTACCCCCCCCCCCCCCCCATAGCGGCAAAGCTAGCGGATGATGCTTAAGTGGAGTCCGATCCAGTAAAACTGACTGATGACTCGATCTCCGACGCCGAGGGTATTGACATTGAAAAACAGTCTAAGAAACCAAATTGAGGACACTTAGAAGGACCGTATTCAGCTGTTTGGTGTATTTTTTAAAAGTATTAAATGGGATAATAAAACAAAATAGTTAGGGCATGACTTCCAGCGAACAATATCTGAAATAATAACCCCCCCCCCCCCACTCGATTTATCGCTCCCTTTTAGTGTGAAAAAATAATTATTGCTCCCTGCTATTATTCGAGGAAATACAGTATTCATCTGTGGTAGTTACTCGGTCCATATACCTTCGAGACCTTCAAGCCAAAAACTAAAGTTAACACTCGTCTAAGGATCACAAAGTATTTGTCAAATGATTCCTGTCGCAGTGTTCTCCATAGAGATCGCTTTGCCTTCGCCGATATTAATTACCTTGAGTCCTGAAAATAATCTAATTACTGTCGGGTGAAACAATACGGGGAATCGTGTCGGGAATGGGCAAGGGGAACGTGGAACAGGAAAAAAAAGATTGGTGCTCTGAAAGGTAGTTGCAAGATTAAACCAGTGCGCAAAATATCAACTTAAATAAATAAAATCTCAGTGACGTGAAAACTGAGTTTTAGGTAGGGTTAAGATTTTTAAAGGAACCGTTCCGGGCTTCGACCGTCGAGTTTCTGTGCTAGCTTTGGTTTTCATTTCACATGAGAGAAGGTTTCACTCATAGTTTTGAAGATTTAGAGTTCTCTCAGAACTTGACTAGCTTGAATAGCACCCACCCAGATTGTTGTTCACCAGAATCTCTCACAAGGCAATTTAGGAAGGCTTATAGACAGGAGACGTGACTTGTTTTCCTTTAATTGAGCTTTGATCTCTGTACGCTTCACGGACTAATAACAACTTAACTTCAAATACGTAAAACCTATGCTTAGCTAACTCAGCAAAGATCCACGTAACGCATTGTGATTGGCTAAAATGCCTGGTCTTTTTAAGTGCCTGTAAAATGAAAGACGCAACGGTTTCCTTGAAAGGATTAAGACCGCGACTCTAGGTCCGCTAAAAGCAATCCTAAGACAATTTTTTTAAGTCGACGGTTGATCGAAAAGTAGTTAAAATAGACTAACACTGGAAATGTTCCAAATGCCAATCACTACGGCAACCGTGGACTAAAAGCGCAGTACCTTACAAGGGTGACCCAATTTCGCTAACAAATTACAAAAGAGAAAAGACTCGCAAAAATTCCACGTAAGCAAAGTAAAGTAATTAAACAAACAAGTTAAATGAGTTACATTGGCAATCACCAAAATGAAACCAAAATGTCTCAACGTTCATACTGACATGTTGGCCAAGATGATTGTCTAAAAGGTTAACTAAATGGAACGCTTAATATATAGACTCTACCGAACCAAAACAGTCACTACTCCGAAGCACACGCAACTTTGTACACAAAAACTACGTTGTTTATTTAAATCTGACTCGATAGAAACATGGCTGTTTACGACTTTCAGAGTAAAAGTAAGTTAAGTGCAGCCCACGCAATGTAGAAATAGAGAGAACTTTTCCAAGCTGTGTACGCACGATTTCTGAACTATGGCTAAAACAAGCCAGCATGTCAGTTGTACCTTTTGACACGCGCGCGTTGCTTGGTGACTTTGCGGTAAACTTGCTGGTGAAAGCACACTAAAGCACGGGTCACCCTGTTACTACAGAGTGTTATTAAATAATAATTTCCAACATCCCCCTTAAAATATGCAAAATACTCCAAAAGTATGAAAATGTTCTAGAAATTAAAAAAATGTGCAAAATCATATTATAAAGCCATGTACAAACGAGCCTAAACATTGCTATATCGCACATAAGTGTAGGTGTTTAGTTTGCGTTTATCAGGGTTTTTCACCAGGTATTCACGTTCCTTTTATATTTGTTTGGAGACTGCTAAATATACAATTTTTAGGTTCCTTCTGGCAGTTGAATTACACACTATTGACATGTAATCAATGAATAAAATTTCTTATGTTAGTTATCGTTCGCATTCAAATATCTTCACTAATTAACGAGAACTTGAATTGATATCGAACTGGAATTCAATAGTGACTACCTGCTTACCACCCGCAAGCGGACACGTCGCTTCAGCGGTCACTTGATCGCGGTCTGAGAGTGGCTGCATTACCCACGTGCACTAAGGGGAAGTTTGGCTGTGATTGTTTATGACTATATGACTAATCAGTAATAATAGATGTGCCGATGGAATGCTGAACGAAAACGCGATTGGTCGATGTTGAGTGGTCATACTACATATCAATTGAATATTTATTATACTTATTACTATGTACTCATCTTCACATCCAGTGAAAAGTCATATCGTGTGTAGATGATATTATTCTAGTGGCAAACAAGCCGAATTGATTAATCGATCGCTCAATCGATCGATCATTCAATCAAGGTAATTAAAAACCTGAAGACTTTGATATGAAGATTCATCTGTCGCAGAAATGGATTCCGAGATTCACGCATGCATAGGAAAGCAATTCTTGTTAAAGAAGTACACCGCATTAGACTAAATGTAGTACAGTTGGTTGATAGGTTCCTTGTAATAAACGAAAGTAATTCTTATGGAGAGATAGGCAGTCCTTGCATAGTGCAGTAGTTGATGGGGTTGTCATTAGCTGTGCTATGAATCCATGTGACGTGGTTTCCACCGCATGCATTGCAAAAAACGGCTCGTAATATTGTCTTGTTCTACTAAACTACGGCTTCGGTAGGACTCCACACTAATCCCATGTTCTTTTCAAAGAAACTCAAAAGCCCTAGCTATTTACACGCTTCTTATGCAGAAGCGAAGCTGTCATTCCTCTCTTACAATATTCGTTATTTTTATGTCACTTTTATGGCCTGCCCTTCTTTTGTCAGGAATTAATATGACAGCGACCACAAAAATGAATTCATAAATCATACTGAAGTGTTTCTAGGATATTTTGGCTTAGTACGAAGATTCTTCGAAATGTCACTCTTATTTCTAGCTGGGTTTAAACAATTTAATGAACAATTAAAGAAAAAACGTTAATAATTGTGGCTTGTGACGTCCTCTTCTGACTTGACAATTGAGCGTCTGAAAATAAAAAAAAATTAAAACGTTCAATAAGTAAACCGAGAAATGATGCCACGTGATTGACATTAGTCACAGTGTTTTTTGATTGGTGTAAGGTCTATATCTCAGTGGGTTTCACTGTCAGGTGAGACAAAGGTGAGATGGCGTATTCTGGTTTATTTCTGTCGAGGCATGCGAAATGCACACTGTCCTAACATATTGTAGAGAAGTATGCAGAAAAACACCTTTAATTCAAAAACAAATTAAGAGAACGTATTAAAAAATAGAAAATAAACAACAGCATATTTCAACTATGTTTAAATACAAATCTTAGTAACTTCCCCAACTACTCTTCACAATGTGGTTTTTCACGTTGACAAGCTGTCGTCTACTGATCTACCTTATACTGTGTGTGTGTTGGGGAAGGGGAGAAAGAAAGTATTCTTCAGCTAACTTGTGATTTGCAAGTCGTTCTTTGTATAGTGTGGCCTTATCTCTCGTTTCACTTTCGTGTGTTTTTCGTTGATGCTTTACTTTTGAGCACGTTAGTTGTAATTGTGTTTGAGGGTAACTGCACACCTGGCTTACGAGAAAGGCGCTTTCCTTGAACCAAGCTAAGACTTCTCCCTCAACCGACACCGCTCTTTTGTGGATTTGAAGGTCACTTTTTTCTTTCAAGTGATATGTGGTGATATGCCATTGTTTAAATTTAAAAGAAAATTCTACTTACTTTACTCAGACTCTTGGTTTTCCAAATTCAAGCCTGACATCATCACCAATCAGTACAAATGGAGCCCAGTACTTCACGGCACAGAACCTCTCTGAATCTCGAAGGGTTTTCATAGCCTGGTAAAGAGCCACACTGGCGCTTTCTCCATCTTGCAGCTGTTGATAAAAACTCTTCATAAACTCCAGGGTTGCCTCGTCAGAAATTGCCCAGAGTGACGCAAGAACAGAACGGGCACCGGCAGCCAAGAAAGCTCGAGCAATACCGACCACACCCTCCGACTTCACTTCTCCGCGACCACTGTGACAACAACTGAGCACAACAAGCCTTGCTTGCAGACGAACGGCTAGCACATCAGACATATTAAGAATGTAGTCCTTTTCTTTAGGAGTCTTGATCTTTAATCTTCGTAATCGATCTGGATTATTTTCCCACCCCAGATTTGGAGCCAAGGCTATTTCACCTGTTTCCTTTCGCCCGTGTGCTGCAATGTGAACTAAGGCAACTGACGTCATTTGTTCCAGTACTTTCTCTTTTGTTGCTTCTGTTCCTGTGAGTGGTGGGATGTTTAGAATGTTTCCTATCATTTCTACTTCCATTTTAGCGCACGGCAACGGGTCGTACATGGGCTTTATTTTCCAGATTCCTTCTTTGATAACTTTCTTCAGACACGGATCTCCGACGAGCAGGGCTCCACTCTTTCTGTGGTAGTCCTCAGGAGAATCTATGATCAATTTTAAACTGGTGAGTGAGGGTACAGTGCGGATTCTTATAGATTCGCTTAGAGCAGAAAACGGAGCTAAGCACAATGGACCATCTGGGACAATGATCAATTCGTCACCTTGACACAAGTCTGCAATGGGGCCAATAATTGCATCATGTAATGGCTGTAACGAGTCGATGGTGCACTGCAAAGTCTGTGCTGGCTGCTCATTACCTCCTCTATCGGACGGGGAGTCATCTGTTGGTTCTAGTGAACGATTCTCGCATTTAACACCAACACCGGCTCCAATACTCTTCAGCGTAGTTTCCAACAAGTCGTTTATGGAATCGTGGTGTCCCCTTCTCCCGTCTATTTTCTTTTGTCGAATTTCAACTTTGTTTTGCTTGTTGACAACCCACAAGGTTATTATGTTGCGTTGAAGTGCTAAAAACACTGTTTGGGTAGGAAAGAGGTTTGAGATGTAAGAAATTATTGCTTTAGGTTCAATTGTCGCTGATTTTAGTGCTGTTAAGCCATAATTTATTTTCAAGCCATCCACCAAAGCCTGTGCTCGACCTCGCTCAGCAGCGTACAAAGCCTCATCGGTCAGGTCGAGGTTTAACAGGGTCCACCACAAACCATCGAAAGCATCTCGATAAAGATCTCGAAAGCTTATTTTTAAGGCATCTTCAGACTTAAGATAATCCCTCACGATATTGAAAACCTCTACGCTGGATTGGAAACATTCCTTGGCTTCTTGGAATCTCCTTAGTTTCGAATAAGTACTACCAAGATTTAAATAGTCCTGGCCTTGTCCAACCCTATCACCCACTTCTTTGGCTATTGATAGGCTTTTATTATAATAGTCTATGGCTTCTTGTTCTTTTCCCATCCTAAAATAAGAGTTACCGAGACTTCCATAGGCCTTTCCTTCTCGTTCTCTATCGCCCACTTCTTTGGCTATTGATAGGACTTTATTGTGGTACTCTATGGCTTTTTGGAATTTTCCTAGGCGGTAGTAAACGTTCCCGAAACTTCCATAGATATTTCCTTCTCCGGCCCTATCACCCACTTCTTTGACTATTAATAGGCACTTATCGTAGTTTTCTAAGGCTTCTTCGAATTTTCGTAGGCTGTAATAAGCGTCGCCGAGATTTCCATAGGCCCTTCCTTCTCCGGCCCTATCGCCCACCTCTTTGGCTATTGATAGGTGTTTATTGTGGTACTCTATGGCTTCTTGGAATTTTCCTAGGCTGCAATATTCGATGCCAAGATTTCCATAGGCACCTCCTTCTCCGGCCCTATCGCCCACCTCTTTGGCTATTGATAGGTATTTATTGTGGTACTCTATGGCTTCTTGGAATTTTCCTAGGCTGCTATATGCGTTGCCAACATTTGCATAGGCTCTTCCTTCTCCTTCCCTATCGCCCACCTCTTCCGCTATTGATAGGTCTTTACTGTGGTACTCTAGGGCTTCTTGGAATTTTCCTAGTCTGGCATATGCGTTGCCAAGATTTCCATAGCCTCTTCCTTCTCCGACCCTATCACCCACCTCTTTGGCTATTGATAGGCGTTTATTTTGGTACTCTATGGCTTCTTGGAATTTTCCTAGGCTGCAATATGCGATGCCAAGATTTGCATAGGCAATTCCTTCTCCGGCCCTATCGCCCACTTCTCTTGCTATTGATAGGTGTTTATTGTGGTACTCTATGGCTTCTTGGAATTTGCCTAGGCCGTCATAAGCGTTCCCGAGATTTCCATAGGCATTTCCTTCTCCGGCCCTATCGCCCACCTCTCTGGCTATTGATAGGTGTTTATTGTGGTACTCTATGGCTTCTTGGAATTTTCCTAGGCCGTCATAAGCGTTCCCGAGATTTCCATAGGCAATTCCTTCTCCGGCCCTATTGCCCACCTCTTCTGCTATTGATAGGCGTTTATTGTGGTACTCTATGGCTTCTTGGAATTTTCCTAGGCTGCAATATGCGATGCCAAGATTTCCATAGGCCACTCCTTCTCCAGCCCTATCGCCCACCTCTTCTGCTATTGATAGGTGTTTATTGTGGTACTCTATGGCTTCTTGGAATTTTCCTAGGCTGCCATATGCGTTGCCAAGATTTGCATAGGTTTCTTCTTCTAAGGCCCAATCGCCCATTTCTCTGGCTATTGATAGATGTCTCTCTAGGTTATCTATACATTGTAACCTACTTTTTGTCGTTTTTATGTAACCCTGTAAAGATTAACAAAGAGGTTTATACAGATTTAGGATAAATGTAATTCAAGTTTATTTAGAACTTATTTCAAAACAATTTCGATACACGATTCTTAGGTCGATAGCATTAGAAACAGATCTTTGTGGGTCTCACTTGCTTTTTCTGCTTATATTAATTGACTTACCCTTTTCGTTTCTAACTCATCCCTCCCTTTCCTTCCTCCTGTATCTTGCAGTTTGTTTTGTTCTTTGAGAGACCTGCTTTTTAATTGCAACAAATCCTGGTTGTTCATGTCAATCTTAGATAAGTCAAGAATGTTATATGTCGGTAGCAAAAGTTACGAATAATTCAAATTCAATACAGTGAATTTGAAAATGGCCTTTATTTAATAACATTTTTGGTTTTTGTTTAGAACAGTTTTACTTGACTTGATGATTTAAAGATTTCGTTTCAATGAGAGTTAGTTAATTACGAACTGATTGAGAACTTGAACTTTGAACGCCTGTGATGGAACAGGCAGGAACATGAGCATTGAATTTCAAGCTTTTCTCTTGATTTCAAGCTAGCCATTGTACACGGTGATGATGTCAAATTTTATAACCCATCCTTATTTAACATTTTTGTGGGATGTTGGGGAATTATAATCCTTAAGATAAGCAACTTGGAGTTACTGAAATACCGTAATTGTCTCACGTTTTCTAGTTTAATGAACATAACAAATAACTTTATGGTAGCCTCCCAGTGAAGGATACAGCTAATCCCTTGTCACACCACGTGATTGCTTCTTCAAACTTACTTAGCTGGACACAGGCCCTTGCTCCTAATGATACAAGATATTAAACATGATATAAACTTTTGAACATAATGAACTAAAATACTGAACATGTACAAGTGATTATGCCATAACTACAGATGTAATGTCTCATTTCTGTAGTACAATAGGATGAGTTTTTAAAAAACAATTATATCCGGAACAGAGACCGAAAAGGGTGACTGAAAATAAAGGGGGCAGTCTGGTCAGATACCATCTTTTCCCAACGTCTTAGCTCTTTTTCTTAATTATCTTCTTGAGATTTTATTCAATCCAAATACGCATTTTAAGAAAATTGAAAATGTTTAAGAATTAAAGGTAATTTAAAATTACAAACTCTTTATCCCTCTTTATTTCTTTTTCAAATCTTATCCTATTTCCTAAAACTTTGACCAGACTGCCTCCTTAATAATAGCCACTCATGGTAAAATATTGTTCCGAGGCTCACCCGTATTGCGAAAGTAATGACTGATAGATTATATTAGGGAAAAAAGGCCTTGAAACAACTAAATGGTGTGCGAAGTGATATTGGTAAAAATATAAAAGCGTCTCACTCTATTCAGGACGCATTATGATATAACTAGAAATTTTAAACCCTTTTTGAAAAGTGTTCAATCATTGTAAAGCTAGCATCACTAGTATTGTTATCTAGTCATATCTGGCATAAGTTCGTGACTCAATTAGGTTTGTTTCTACGAAAAAACCCGCCAGCCTTCACCTAGTTTAACGAGAGAATTCTGGTTTATATTCCAGTATAAAAGTATCTTAAGTTTTTAGTGCTAAGCTTGCTTGCGTGTCGTAGTAAATCCACAGCTTTGTCCATGATTTCAAGAGGACAGCATCCCTTTTTAAGAAAACTTACCTCTTACAATCGCTTTGATATAAGATGGTTGCAAGCCAATGGCAAGTCTTGCATCATTCACTGAATCGTTGTAATTTCCTGTGGGTTAAATAATCCAAAAAGAAGTGAATACTTAATGAATGAATGAATGAATGAATGAATGAATGAATGAATGAATGAATGAATGAATGAATGAATGAATGAATGAATGAATGAATGAGTGGACGGATGGATGGATGGATGGATGGATGAATGGCTGGATGCGTGGGTGGGTGGGTGGGTTGGAGGGTGGGTGTGTGGGTGGATGGATGAATGAATCTTCTCACCAAGACAAAACTGTGCCGTCGCCCTCTTGCTGTATAGCTTGGCCTTCAATTCTTCATCCTTGCACTTCACTCTAATTCCTTCAGTGTAGCAGTAAATGGCGTCGCTGAAGCTTTTCGTTCTGAAATAATCATTGCCCTCATTCTTGAACACCTCTGCTATTGCTGAAAAAGTATTATTCAGGTATTAAAAAACATAAGAACATAAGGTAAGGTCATCTTAAGAAAACAGTTTTCTTATTACAGTAAGAAAGCAAAGCTAAATAAATATTATATGGGATCGAATGGTTATAAACGACGAAGTTGAAGTCAACAGAATAAGAATAATATGTTTTCAAAATGCTCAATCAAAGACCTAGCTTGTGTGAAATGTTTTCTAAAAGGCAAAGCGTCGAAGAAAAAATAGTTTGAAGTCCTTTTCACTTCAAATTCTGGAAGGCAGGTGTTGTAGCAAACAACAATCGGCGCAAAAGTAAAATCAAAAGAGATTCACCCAAAATGGTTTGTTTATTTCTAAGTTCACTGTGAAGTTGTTAAACGTGTTCAGAAATGGCCAATTTTCATAACTGGTGCTGGTGCTGTGCAGATTGGTTTTGTTGAGCGGAAATCCGACAAGTAGCCGGTACAAGACACTTTGTGCTTTGATGTGGAGAAATATCGAGTTCCTGATTCTGGTTGCTGATCTGAAACGGCTGGTGTTTCCATTGTGCCAATGTGCTTAAGATGTTTGACCCCTTTCGCATCTGCTCAAGCGGCGCTGGTGCACGGTTTGAAGCTCGCGCACTGTACTCGTACACCACATTATATTTCCGTCGAAAAGATGATGCATGATTAAGTAATTGTATCCTATTGTTTTCAGGGGACAAATATGTCATTTAGAGTGCAAAGGTCAGCCAGCATTTTTGGACAGTCACCAGCAGCTCGGGAATTCGGGGATTCCGTTTCCTAAAATTTACTGCGGCCTAAAGTTTTAGCTAAAAACGCCGAACAGCCAACCTCTATTAGTTTACACAGATATGCCTTCAAAAAGCTCTGAAACAATCTAAGAAAGCAGAAAACGACGTTTCAAGTATTTTGCCAAAAGTTACTCGTGGGTGCCCATGAATTCAGTTTACTAGCAAACACTGGGTTCAGCATTTAACATATGGGGAGCAGGGATGGCGCAGTGGTAAGAGCACTCGCCTCCCGCCAGTGTTGCCCGGGTTCGATTCCTGGACTCGGCGTCATATGTGGGTTGAGTTTGTTGTTGGTTCTCGTCCTTGCGCCGAGAAGTTTTTCTCCGGGTGCTCCGGTCTTCCCCTCTCCTTACAAACCAACATTTCTAAATTCCATTTCGATCTGGACTCAGTGGACGAAGAGCCACCTTGTGGATGTGACACTGCTAATTCCCTTTTTTTTCTTTTGTATTAACTTCTTCACTTTTCTTCTCACCTCTTAAAGTGTCGTCGTCAAAGTTCAGTGTTTCCCTTGCAATTGGTGTGACGTCACAATCACTGTTAGTTTCCGTTGGACTGGCCATGAATGCTTAGAATCTTTCTGCAATTTTCCAACTGTACAATTTTCAAAAATATATTCAGTATGTCGAGTCATGAAGGTACCGTGAAGCTCGTAGCTTCTGCAGTGGCAAAATGAGTATTTCACAATCGATTAATGTCATAAATTTCATAAAGATAGTCACAATTTCAATACTTCACTCCAACACTAGCACATTAAATACTCACATCTGAAAGTTGACTGAAAATCGCGAGCGGAATAATTTCACTCTTGTTGCTTTCAGTCATTCATAATTTGTAATTATATACAAGAGAACGATACCTTTGATAAATAAACAGTCTAAAACCGATAAACGTTGCCGGTGATGATTTTCAAATTATTATTTTGTCGGTACAATTATCAAATTAAGATTACGCCTTAAGGAACAAAGAAAAGCATATAAAGGTAAATAACAGCTTTCACTTTTTTCTCGACACATAAACAGGTATAAACAAAGAAGCGTTCACATCATGACCACGAGCTTCGGCTTATAAGGATTACACACGAGCCTTCTTAATTTATCCTCACATAAACGTCAGCAAGGCAGCTGAGGCATACGTAGAAACACAAACACAAGAGTGAAAAGAAGAGGCGTTTTTAAAACAGAACAAGCGTGAAAACAAATCTACCAACACGGAAGATTTTACTTGCTGCTCACTCGAAAGCTGGCGGCGATGAGCTTTGGCCTAAAACAAACCACACATGAAAAGGCTGTACATTGATTTATACCCGACAGGCCTCGAAATCTAATACGTCATAGTCAAAATTTCGAAGTTGTATGAAAGCTCAAATTGACACCGAATTCCCGGCGTTTTTACCCTTAAACTCTTAATGTGAAAACTATTGTAAAGTGTTGTTGTATACAGTTCAAACAAAGATAGCTGAGAGATATTTTGCTGTAGTGCTACTGTAGTGAACAAGGTGGTCTTTAAACGTTTAAATTTGTGAATGAAATACAAAATGCCAACAATCAAATAAAAGCTGCTGAACAGTGCTTGTAAGTCTTGTTGTATGTTTTGCAAGGTACGTATTAGAAAGCAAAATTTATGACCGCAGACATTGGCTTAAAATCCACTTATAGGAAAACTAAAACCTCCATTCGCCATAAAAATTAGAACCGTCGGCAATCTTTTTCAATTTTTTTGCTAGTTTGTGATTCGTCCTAAGCAAAAATTTGACAAAATTAACATTCGGTAGAAGAGCTTTAATGTCTCGTCTTGTTGTAAAATTCCTATAAGAAGTTAATTTTTAGTATAAAATACTTACCAATATCTACCAAGGCTGGCTACTAAGCTCTTCCTGGCGTCAACAGAAGCCTGCAAGCAGGAAATTTCACAGCGACAATTTTTTCACTTATATTATTTTGTGGACTGATTTGTTCAGAAAAGTAGTCGATGCTATGGGCAACCATCTGAAATGCGAGATATAGCCGGATTTCCTTAACTTAAAATAACTGCAAAGTCACCTCAAACAGACATTTGATCGTTCCTGGAGTGTTTTCGTTTTTAACAGTTTGTAAATTATGGTCTCTAATTGAAGTATATAAATATCCCTGCTCCGAAGTCATGAATGAGAATCGGGGTTTTAGGTTGTTCGCTAATGGATAAATTAATAGAATTATCTTTCCCTAGTGGAAATTAAGCAATAATTTTGGCAACTTTTATTAAAATAATGCGGTTCTTAACATGAAGCTTAAAGGCATGGTCCAAACATCGAACTCCTTACATGTCGAATCCAAAACTCATTTGGAACGACCCCAATAATTGACGGAAACAGCTGTGAAAACATCTTTTTCTTAACATAGGATGTCAGTAAAGGAAATTAACAAACATAATATTTTAAAGTGAATTTACGTAGTCTGCTTTTGCCACTGAAAACGTTAACTGAACTCAGTATCTACAATTTCCATCAACGCCCGTTTATAATAAGGATTGTATTACAGACGCATGGTTTGTTTTTGGATGACTGCTTGTGTTTTTTTTCCGTGAGCCTGGCCCTGTCGACACACCCAAATACTGTTGAGCATTATTCAAGCGTTAACTCAGTTAAATTGCCGCTCCTAAAACAAGGAATTACCGATCAGCTAGAAGATATTATCGTGAATATAGCCCCTTCTTTTCAGAATTAACCGCTAAAGTAGTCTAGAATAACCAGAAAGGAGAATTCATGCGTCAGTCTTTAGAGTGACAGATTGAAAAATGCGAAAGTGAAATGGATGTAAAAAATAAAAAATTTCACCAGGATAAATTCAAGTTAGCGATAAAGGGAAGGACATGTTTCTAAATTTCACAAGCAAATAGAGTCGATCTGATCACAATTTAAACAGAAAGGTTCCTGATGTGCGCATGCCAAATTTGAGTCAGTGGAGACAAATAAATGAGGCCACAAATGAAGGATGGTTGACAACTACGAGCTTGTCTGCAAAACGGTTCTGAGCTTCCCACTGTAGCTCTTCTATTCGTTCAATTTATGCTAGAAAATTGCTGCTTTTCGAAAAAAAACTGATCTTAATTAGGACGTTATTTAAGCTTAATTAAAAAGTAAATATGAGACTCCACGTTTACTCGATTACTTAATCAATAAGACGTTGTAAAACATTTTTAAGAGCTAAATCAGCCTATTTTGGATAAAGCATTCGTCAAAAGGCTGAGACGAAATGCCCCGAGCTGAAATATAACAAAAAGAAAGATGCTATAATTTTAAAATCAGCAAAACAAGACTGCATGACTTTCACGAAAAGGTCTTTGTCTACAAGAAATAAATTGACAACATAAAGAACAAAATGTTACTTAGTGTTTAAATTTAACATAAACTTTGCCTTATCTTGGCGAAATGTTCTAGAACCCAAAAATCACTTCTGTTACCATAAGGTTTCGCTTTAAATTCACTGCATGTCAACCTATGACGCAGTAGTCATGTGCTGTCTTGAAATTAATTTTAGCATACAAACACACGTAGCTAACAGTTAAAAGTAATGAACTTATATTCAGTTAGATGCAACGTAACGTCTTATTCTTATTTTTTAGCGAACAATATAAGTTACTCACTGAAGCTAGGTGCCAAAAGAGTCCTTTCTGGTGAGGCAATCAGACAACAAACCTGGAAGCCAAGAAAATTCCCATGATAAATTATTTGTACTCAGTTCTTATACGTTCAATGTAAATATTATGTTTTAAAACGACCCATCGATTACAAGGGTTTGTTTTGTGTGATATAACATCACAACAAAAGAGAAAAGAAAAAATGGGACGCAACCTAGGAGAGAGAAGTCTTTGAAGAACGGGGCACATGAGTATCATATAGTAATCAACAGTCTAGCAGGTCATAAGATCAAAACCTACCGTTTTGAGACCGGCAGAAACACGAGCTTTAAAAGCATATAAGGATAACACGGGGGGGTTTCTAGGTAATCCTAATAGAAACGTCAGCAAGTCAGCCGAAGCATACGTAGAAACACTTAAGTAAGAAGAATGAGGAAACTTGTTTTTGTTTAATGTTTGGTTTTAAGCAGAATCAATCGCAGAGTTAGTGTATCTAATAGAGTAAGAAACGTTTTGATTCCTCAAGCTTGTGTAGATGGCGATTTCCGCGCTGAAATAAGGGTTTTCTCGTTTGCGTTTCTACTCGTGCGGTTAGTAAGAGCCAGGCTTACAACTCTCACAATTTTGCTTGTAGTTCGCTCGCAAGCTCACGGCGATGATATGAACTTTAGCCTACGGAAAAATGCCAACAGACGCGAGGAGTACAATTAAAAGCTTTGAAACATAGATTTACTATAATTTTCGTTATGCCTCAAAATCTAACGTACGTCATATACAGGATTTCGTAATCTTATGGAAGCTCAATTTGTTATAATTCCTGGAGTTCCCTGAAGCGGTTATACCCTTTAAATCTTAGTGTCAAAAGTTGCCATTCAAATGAAAGCAAGTGAACAGTACTTTGCTGCGGTGCTACGCTGTACAAGGTGGCTGTAACTCTAATAAATACTAAAATGTTGGCATTCAAATAAAAGCGCTTGAACAGTGCATGAAATTGTCGCTGCTTGAAATTGTTTCCATATATTTATAAAAATTAGAACTGCACTCTTTCTTACTAAATTTTCTTTCAGCTCATTTTCGTCCTCAGCAAAGGATCCCGTAAACTTCAAATCACTTCAAACAGAAATTCGATCAGTCTTCAAGTGAATTGGCTTTCAGTTTTGTGCAAATTATCCCAACGGAAGCACGATATAAATATCTCTAACACACTGAAGTCACTAATGAGAATGTGAGTTTTGGGTTGTTCGATAATGGGTAAATTAGCCTACGTCAAGAGAACGATTATCCGTCTCCAGTGTAAATTAAGCAATAACGTTAATAGTTTTAAGTGAATTAAAGGATCCTAGTCAGGCACGCCTTTGTTATTGTTTTGATCTGAAATTTGCGATCAAATTACTTATCGAACGTGATAAAACGTCAACAGTTCAACTGGTAAAAAGATAAATTGTAGCCTGAAGCTGAAATTTCTTCGCTTGTTTTTTATTTTAGTGCCAGTAAAAGGGCTTTCGATTATTTTCAGCGCATTTTGGCGAATGTCCGCAAAAACCTAGAACTCAAAGAATGTTTGTGTTCATAAGCGGGCCAGCCTTTCAGTCCGCCGACTATCCAAAAGCAAACTATATTCAGCGAGCGCTCGCGGAATATGATTTACAAGCGAAACTAGAATCATAAAGGTTTGGAATCTTGTTTAATTGGGTATTCTTGACTTTCCCATTGCCATAAAACACAAAGGCAAATGCATCGAGGGCAAAAATGTTTCCAAAACTCACTCGATCACGCCGCTGTGATAACCACCCCGAACCGCATTTAGTTTTAGTTAGCGCTAGATAAAGCGAGAACATTTCACATTCCTTTCAAATAGAAGAAACTCTTTTATTAATAGCTTTTATTTTCTTTGTTACGCCGCACAGGATGGCATGGATATTCATTTCAATTTTCAAAATACATGAATTGCCATGAAAACAAAACGTACTGCAGCTAGCTAAGGTGTCGACTGCGGCTAACAGATCTGATTTACCAAGTTTCTGTTCGCAAATCATTCTTTCTCCTCCTTTTCTGCAATTCCAGGGATTAGTTTATGGAAAAAATCGAAGTGTTGTTCTTGGGCATCGAAGGCTTTGAAGCTTTCGCTTTAGCGTCGCTACCGGCACTGCAGAGCGAGTCCCGTCGTCACATTTAAAGACCAAAACATTTCAGCCCGCGAAGAACGCGCACCGCAATGAAGTAAAATGTCGGCGAATAAGCTTGACCAGCATTTCAATCTATTGGATATCTTTTGCTTGACTAGTACAATAACCAAGAAGGTGCTTGAGTAATGATTTCTTTCATAAGCTTGACTGTTTTGGCACTGCCACGCGAAGGAGACCATAAGCCGCTTAGAGTACTGTGGTTGTCTGGCACATTTCGCGAGAAAAACAGCAAACAACACCAAAATAACCGGCCAGATGTAACCGCTATTAATTTTTTAAGGCCAAGAAAGTAAACGAAGGCCCAAACTGGCCGTATTGGCGTGGATGTAGCCGGATTTCAATTCATTGTGAAAAAATACTGATTTTAGGTGGCATAGAAAATGGCGGATTTCTCACTCGATGCGCGCAAAGCACTCTGGGTGACTAGGATCCTTTAAGCGACTCCTAAAACTCATTCCAGACTGACCACAATAATTCTCCGAAGGGAACCAGCAGTGAAAGACAACGCTTTCTTAATATCGGATGTCAGAAGGAAATGTTAAAACAAACAAGATATTTTAAAATGCATTTACCAAGTCTATTTTAGCCTCTTAAAAAACCTTGTTGAACTCAGTAACTACAACTTATACAAGAGTACGATTATCCCTTTCTAGTGTAAGTTAAGCAATAACCCTATTTCTGAAACTTTCACCTCTCATCTTAAGAAATTAAAATTTTCACTGTTTTCCGGGATCTTTTCCGAGGTTAAGAATATTTAAAATCGACGTTTCGATCAGTTTCACTGATCTTCTTCAGGCTGTTGTTAAAAATGACAATATGGCGGATTGTTTCTCATGTTCAGCTTGGTAACCGCACCAATAAATCGTTACATTTTCCCGCCCTTTTTTCACGTATAATAGTCACGATTTATTGGTGCGGTTACCAAGCTGAACATGAGAAACAATCCGCCATATTGTCATTTTTAACAACAGCCTGAAGAAGATCAGTGAAACTGATCGAAACGTCGATTTTAAATATTCTTAACCTCGGAAAAGATCCCGGAAAACAGTGAAAATTTTAAGCAATAACGTTGATAGGTTTTAGCGAATTATGCGATTCTTATAATGTAAACTTTTTATTTCTTAAAGACTTTGTCCAAACATCGAGCTCTTCACGTGTCGAACCCAAAACTGATTCGAAGCGACCCCAATAATTCTCCGAACCAGCTGTGAAAAACAACTTTTTCTTAATATCGGATATCAATAAAAGAAATTTTAAAACAATTTCCAATAATAAGTATTGTATTTCAGATGCATATAATTTATTTCATATAATTTATATAATTTATAATAGGAATTGTATTCAGATCAGCATGGTTTATTTTTTGGATGTTTGCTTGTGTTTCTTTTTATCAGGCTGGCCTAGTTGATACACACAAATATTGTTGAGCATTGTTCAAGCGTTAATTCAGTTCAATTGACACTCTTTTCAAAAGGAATTACCGATTTGCTAGAAGATATTATCGTGTTTCAAACCCCTCCTTTTCAGAATTAACCACTAAAGCAGTGTATAACAACAAGAAAGGAGAATTCATGCGCCAGTCTTAAGACTAACAGACTGAAAAGTGCGAAGGTGGAATGAACATGAAGAGGAAACTCTGATTCTCGATTTCACCAGCAAAGACCACATCATTTCAACAGAAACGTAACGTTCTTGAACTGCGCAACTTGAGTCAGTGGAGACAAATAAATGAGGCCACAAATGTAGGATGATTGACAACTGCGAGCGAGTCTGCAAAACAATACTGAACTCCGCATTGTAGCTCTTCTATTCCTTTACTTTATCCTAGAAAATTGCTGCTTTTCGAACAAAAAAAAATAATGTTCAGGTTTCCCCTAATTATAAACAAGAGACAGCGCCCTACTCTTAATTAGGAAGCTATTTAACTAAAAAAGTAAATATGAAGCTTCAAGTTTACTCAACTTAATCAATAAGAGATGGAAAAGCATTTTTCTAAAGCTAAATCAGCCTACTTAGGATTGAAATCCGTCAAAGCTTGGAGATGAAATGTCCCGAGTTAAAAGATAATAAATAGAAAGATAATATAATTTTAAAATGACGCAAAACGAAGCGTCACGAAAAGGTCTTTATCTACAAGGTAAAGTCGCACACGAGCCAAGGAGGCCAACACAGCCGGCACTTATCCCGGTTTCTGTAGCATGAAGCAACTGTGAGTATTGCTACTCCCCCCTCGATGGGATGCTAGTTCATCGCAGGGTTACCCCCAGCAATATGTCGCCAGTACCCATTTATACACCTGGATGGAGAGAGACAATGTGAGGTAAAGTTTCTTGTCTATGGAAACAACACGATCGCAGGGACTGGGCGTTGAACCACCGGCAATCAGATCTGAAGTTCAAGGCGCTAAACACTACACCACCGCGCCCCCACAGAAATACAGAAATACAGCACGCCTCGAAATCTAATGTAACTAAAGTACGTCATAATTATTTAAGATTTCGAAGTCTTAGGGAAGCTCATATTGTCACAATTCCTGGAGTTTTTACCCATTTACTCTTAACATCAAAACTATTGCAAAGTGTTATATACCGCTAAAACAAAAACAGTTGAGAAGTATTTTGCTGTAGTGCTACTGTGGTGTACAAGGTGGTCTTTAAACGTTTAAATTTGTGAAGGAAATAGAAAATATTAGCAATTAAATAAAAGCTTGTGAACGGTGCTTGTAAGCTACATTTTAGAAAGCAAAATGTATGACCGCAGACACTGGCTTAGAATCTAGTTATAGGAAATCTAAAACCTCTTTTCGCCATAAAAATTAGAACCGACGGCAATCTTTTTCATGTTTTTGCTAGTTTGTGATTCGTCCTAAGCAAAAAATTGACAACATTAACATTCTACAGAGGAGCTTTAACGTCTCGCCTTGTTGCGAAACTCTTATTAGAACTTAATTTCCAGTATAAAGTACTTACCAGTATCTCTCAAGGCTGGCTACTAAAAGCTCTTCCTGGCGTCAACAGAAGCCTGCAAGCAGGAAATTTCACGGCGACAATTTTTTCACGTATCTTATTTTGTGGACTGATTTGTTCAGAAAAGTAGTCGAAGCTATGGGCAACCATCTGAAAAACGAGATATAACCGGATTTTGTTAACTTAAAGTAACTTCAAATTCACCTCAAACAGACATTTGATCGTCCCTGAAGTGATTTCGATTTTAACGGTTTGTTAATTATGGTCTCTAATGGAACTATATAAATATTCCTGACATGAAAGTCACGAATCAAAATCTGAGTTTTAGGTTGTTGGCTAATGGGTCAATTAATACAACAGACGTATTATCCTTCTCTAGTGTAAATTAAGCAACAGTGTTGGTAGTTTTTATTCAAATCATACGATTCTTAACATGAAGCTTAAAGGCGTGGTAGAAACATCGAATTCCTCACGAACCCAAAAACCCATTTGGAACCACCCTAATAATTGACGGAAACAGCTGTGAAAACATCTTTTCCTTGATATCGGATGTCAGTAAACTAAATCAACAAACGTTATATTTTAAAGTGAATTTACGTAATCTACTTTTGCGACTGAAAACGTTAATTGAACTCAGTATTTACAATTTCCAACAACGCCCATTTATAATAAAGATTGTATTTCAGGTGCATAGTTTGTTTTTTTACTATCAGGCTGGCCCAGTCGACACACCCAAAAACCGTTGAGCATTATTCAAGCGTTAATTCAGTTAAATTGCTACTCCTAAAAAAGGAGTTACTGATCAAATAGAAGATATTATCGTGAATATAACCACTTCTTCTTAGAATTAATCGTTAAAGTAGCGTAGAACAACCAGAAAGGAGAATTCATGCACCAGTCTTAATAAAGCCTGATAGACTGAAAAGTGCGAAAGTGGAATGGACATGAATAGGAAACTCCGGTTCTCGATTTCACAAGCAAAGATCACATCATTTCAACAGAAACGTTCTTGAACTGCGCAACTTGAGTCAGTGGAGACAAATAAATGAGGCCATAAATTTAGGACGATTAACAATTAAGAGCGAGTCTGCAAAACAGTACTGAGCTTCCCACTGTAGCTCTTCAAGTTTCGGTTAATTATAAACAAGAGACAGCACCCTACTCTTAATTAGGAAGCTTTTCAGCTTTTAAGTATGAAACTTCAAGTTACTCATCTTAATCAATAAGAAGATGGAAAAACATTTTTTTTAGCTAAATCAGGATAATTAGGATGGAAAAGCAAAAGGCGGAGATGAAATGTTTCGAGCTAAAAGAAAATAAATAGAAAGACCATATAACTTTAAAATAACGCAAAACAAGAACCGTCACGAAAAGGTCTTTATCTAAAAGAAATTTTCCTAAATTTATAACATAAATAATAAAATGTTATTTAGTGTAGAATTGAGCGCTGTTCCAACTAACCTTACGATTTATAATGGTAAGAGGACTGAGTGGAGTCCAATTCGGTCTGTATATCATACGAGTGATTAAGGAAATCGCGGGAGTCCGATCTGCTTAATCACAAGTATGATTACAGACCGAATTGGACGACACGAAGTCCTATTACCAATCTATAGCAATCTTCGAGAAAGAAAAGGAGAAAAACTTTCCGGATGTTACGAGATCCCATCTAGGTCACAATTAATTTTATCTTTACATCAGCAATTAGACCTTTCGCGAAAAAAAAAACTTTTCTTTATCTTAGCAAAGGTTTTAGCACCCAAAAATCGCTTTTTGATGTGGAGAGACATAGCATTACAGTTGATCCACGTCACGCGTGAACAGAAACCTGAACATGTGATCCGAGTCTTCCAATGAACAAGCTATTTTCCGGCAGTGACGTAACGGAGATCACAAAGGAAATATTGAAGTTCTCCTTCAATTTTGCGAAAGTGGATTCTACCTTTGTAGAAGGAAGGGGTTGCGACAGGACAAATCTCTGTTTTATCGAGAGACCGCGTAATTTCTCGGTTCTTTTCTCGTCAGAGGTTCAAAACGTTTTAGACGTAGAAGTAAGTGACCGGCTTCCCCGCAATTATGAATTTTACCGACGCGGAATTCCTGTTTCAACCAACAAGAACAAACTTTGGAGCTGGAGCTAAACGCTTGTGTAAGAACGGTAGCTCCGAAAGAAGTGGACGAAAACCAAGATACATGTGTCGTGTCAAGCAATTACTGATGACAGTTTTTCTCAGTTGCGAGGTTGATTAAAGACAAAGCCGACCCTTGATCCACAGCGTAAGTTGTTTGTATGCCAGAGCTGAAATTTGATCCAAAATAATCGGCTGTTTCCGTGGAAAATACCTAAAATTCAAAATAGAGTTTCAAAAACCTTACCTGTTGTGTGTTTGCTGTATTTTCGCCTCTTTTCCGATCTTCTGGAGGCCGTTGTGGGCGATTTTCATTTTAACAGTCGATGTGACATCATGTCACGCACTAAAGAAAAAGCCACGTCGCATCGACCGTTAAATAGAATATCGCCCAAAACGGCCTCCGCAATATAAAGTAGACGATAATACAGAGGTATACAAGAATAACTTCGAGCTATTACATATATTTTCACCCTTGTCTGTTTTTAAATGAACTCCACATACAACACGTCTGGGCTGCCTGAGATGTACCGAACGTATCATAATGCCGAATAATGATACAATAAACTGCGCCAGGAGTTCCACGAGCTGCTGTGGAGATCGCTGTCGGTCCCTCTCCAGTCAAATAACGATCAATTATTCGTCTTCTCGTTTCCTTGTGGAGAGGCCTACCTGGCCTGTTCTCCCGACCTAAGACATAAACATAAGAAGGTCTGAACATTTCGAAAAGTCCGTGACAGATTCGGAATCTCCCTTCGGTTTTCGAAATCCTTCTCTGAATCTCAGAAAACACAAGGTGAATGCCCAAATATAGAGAACGTGACTCGTCACGTTGTTTTGAATTTTCGAGTTTCCGTTCACGCGTGACGTGGATCAACCGTAAAACAGTTTTCACTCTAAATTTAGTGCATGTCAATCTCTGACAAAGTGGTCGGAAGCGGTCTCATAAATAATTTTAGCATACGAACATTAGGGTAAATTTGGAAATTAAGAATAATGAACTCATATATTCAGTTAGATGCAACTGAAGACATCACGTCTTATTGCCATTGGATAATATTTTGTTATAATCTCAGTACAATTTACTTACCGAAGCTAGCTGCCAAAAAAGGCTTCTTCGGGGAGGCAATCACAAAACAAACCTGCAAGCCAAGAAAATTCTCACTGAGATTCATCATGCTCCACTCAGTTGTCAGAGTTGTTATGGCCATTCAATATAAATATTATGTTTTAAAACGACTTATTGAGTACAAGAGGTTGTTCAGTTTGTGTGAAGTAACATGACAAGAAAGAAAGTAGAGAATATTGAACGCAGCTTGTAAGGGCGACGTCTTTGAAGTACTAGGCACATGAGTAACATAAACTTAAGCAGTTCAGCATCTCTTAAGATCACAAACGTTTACTTAGTTTTGAGACAGAACTAAGGGCTTAAGCTGGTAAGGATAACACAGGGACCTAGAAATGTCAGCAAAGTAGCTTAGGCATACGTAGAAACACAAAATTAAGAAGAACAAGGAAACTGCTTTTTGTTTAATGTTTATTTTTCTAGAACAGAATCAACCATGACCGTGCTTGCGTGGATGCCGCCAGTTTCCGCGCTGAAATTAGGGATATTACGCTTGTGCTTGTAATTGTGTGGCAAATGAAGACATGGCTTCGTACTCTTAAGATTTGAATTTCCGCTCGCTCGAAAGCCTTTCAAGCTCGTGTCGATGATATGAACTGTGGCCTGAAGTAAAGGACAGCACACAGAAAAGACTAACTGTGAAACTTATAACTGTAAATGGTTTGAACCCAGGAGTCATATCATAATTCGTTAAATTGTGATCGTCCGGGTGAGTGTAGTCCTGAGAAGGACTGTTTGAGGTGACATTGACTGACGTTTCGACAACCTGAGCGGAAGTCAAACAGTCCTTCTCAGGCTACGATCACCCGGACGATCACAATTTAACGAATTATGATGTGAAACTTATGTCAACATTCGACATGCCTCGCAAGCTAATGTACTTCATATACTGGGTTTTGAAGTCTTATGGAGGCTCAAATTGTCGCCATTCCTGGAGTTTTAAACCTTTTACTCTTATTGTCGAAACTATTGTAAAGTGTTAGGATTCAAATGAAAGCAAATTTGAAGTACTTTGCTGCATGTGGTGCTATTTTACTACGCTCTAGAAGGTGGCTCTAGCTTTTAAGTTTGTGAATAAATACTTTGAGGCGTTAACTCCAGTCATTACGCTGCGGTATAAAAAGAAGAAAGTATGGTTACTTTAGCAGTAATAATAACCATTTATTGTCTTACACAGATTTCATTACGCAATAATGAACCCTGGGGTAATTTGACATATGAACGAAATCATATCAAACGACGATGACGACTTCTTTATCTTTATTGGCTGTGTCAGCCCACAATTGACCATTGCGCACCACTGAAATTCCCGTAGCTCAGTGGTTAGAGCATCCAACTAGTGTATGGAAGATCGTGGGTTCAAATCCTACCTGGAACTCAGAGTTTTTTCTGAGTTCCTCTCTCCACACATCATTCTATTTTCATTTAATTTAATGAGTCATGTAATTCAAGTGGTGGTGAATAGTGGTGAATATTTGCCGAGCCGTCGAGGTAAATATCTACAACTCGTCAGTATATATCAAAACAGTGGATTGTCAGAACCAAATTGTTTTTTTTTTCTGAAAAATGAGGAAAAACCCGCACGCAAAATCCAGCAAAATGCTAGGAGGTGAATAGGAGTGATCCCGAATCATACCGTAACTTTTCGCACCTATTTTCGAAAAAGAAAGCTCTAAGCTGTTTTGAAGTGCTTAAAACCGGGGAATCCACCTTTCAACTGTTATTCTAAAACACTTATTTTAAGCGGGGAAATTGAAACTTGGATGAGCTACAGTTTTTAATTAGCCATTAAAATTGGTAACATGCCAATAACGTCACGTGAAGCCCTGCTTGACAAAAGTATGCCATCTTGGATCCACCATCATAGTTATTTTTCTCGGATGCCACAAACCATTGTAATTGACTTAAAAGTAATAAAAACCTATCAAATTTGACATTCATACACACTGAATTTGCCCGTCAAAACATAGTTGCCATAAGTTTCGTGCGCAATAATATGTCACAGCGAAATTTTTCTAAATAAAGTTTAGGTACAAAATTGGTTGGAAAAAATAGCGTGAAATTTTGGTGGCTAACACCTGAGTACTCTGTTTTAACTCACGAAATAGGTCGGAATCTTCCAAAGTTCAAAAGGGATGCATGGGTATCTTATAGAACAGTATTACTATGACTATCTCTTGCAATCACTCTATTCCAGCATTGTTTTTGAGTCAGTTAACTTTAAATTTTCTCCATCATTCTGAACAGAATATGGTTATTAGAGTACTTACTTGTTTGGCAGTGATCTCCTATGTCAGTATCCAGGCTGGCAGTTACAACTTGTATTGATCAATTGATCAATACACGTTCCTCCGTTGAAACAAGGATTAGTAGAACATTCATCAATATCTAAAATGGAAGACTTTAGTTCTCAAGCAGCTTAAGGCCTGGGTCAACGGACTAACCAGGAAAAAGCTGTTTATTTGCACGATTGTTGGCTTGGAGCATGGAAATGAAACGAAATTTGGCACAAACAGAGATTTCGCCATCCTTAACATTGTAAGGGCTTTTTAAGGCTTAAAAGCGTTCTCTCAGATCCCGTGACATGTCAAGTGACTTGCTCTGAAAAGTAAAAATACTTGACGAATTCCCAATGCGTTGACTGAGAGATAACAGCGAACCAGCGAACATAAATGCTCCTGCAGAGAACATAAATGCTTTTCAGATGCAGATGAATTATTTGCAGCCCTTCACGTTTTGAATGATCGTCTATTCCCATGTACCAAACTAAACTACTGCAACGTTAAATGAATTTTTGCAGTTCACTAATAATTTAGAAATTCCTCAACTTACAGAAGATATGCGCGACAAGTTAGAAGGTCCTCTAACATATGAAGAATGTAAAGAAGCCTTATCATCATTCAGTAAGGACAAATCGCCGGGCGAAGATGGCTTTAAAGCCGAATTTTATATCAAATTCTTTGACATTCTTGGAGAAGACTTAGTTAGAAGCGTCAACCATGCTTATGAAAAGGGTGAACTATCAATCTCGCAGCGCAAGGGGCGTAATAACATTATTACCTAAGGATGAAGCCTCATTATTAGACCTTAAGAATTGGCGCCCGATCACTCTCTTAAATGTGGACTATAAAATAGCAGCAAAAGCAATTGCCACTAGAATGGAATCTACACTTCCTTTCTTGATCCATACAGACCAAACGGGATTCATTAACGGACGATTTATAGGGGAAAACATAAGACTCATATGTGATCTGCTGTAACAAACTAAAACAGACAAAAGCTCTGGGATATTACTTTCAATAGATTTCCGTAAAGCCTTTGATTCAATGGAATGGCCAATTATGCATAAAGCATTAGAAACCTACAATTTTGGCGAAAGCCTCAGAACGTGGATTCGAATTTTTTTATAAAAATATTGAAAGCACAGTACTCAACAATGGCTATGCCTCGAAGTGGATAAAGCCTTCTAGGGGGGTGAGGCAAGGATGCCCGCTCTCCCCGTTCCTGTTTGTGTTAACTGCCAAGCTTTTGTCTAACAAAATCCACCAAAGTGATACTGTAAAAGGAGTTTCACTATGTGGCAATGAGATTAAAATAAGCCAGTTTGCAGACGACACCAACCTAATCTGCGCCGACATACCATCGGTTGAGAACGCATTACAAATTTTAGTAGACTTTGGTAAAATCTCGGGCCTCACCCTAAACAAAGAGAAACCTAAGGCTATGTGGTTAGGAAGATCGGCCAACAATAAGGATAAACCTCTGGGCTTCAAGTGGGTCAGTTGTCCAACAAGATTTTTAGGAGTTCATCTATCGCATGACAAAAAGGGTAATGACTATCAGAACTTTGACATTAAGATTGGAAAACTGCAAACAAATCTGGACATGTGGAGAATGCGAGATTTAACCCTGTTTGGACGAACACTGATAGTCAAATCACTGGGAATATCTCAAGTTATTTATTCCGCCTCTAATGTCGACGCTCCAAACTATGTTATCTCTACTGCTAAAAAAAGACTATTTAGTTTTTTGTGGAAGAACAAGAGGGATAAGATAAAAAGGGTTGGTCTTTACCAAAACTACGACAAGGGAGGGTTCCGAATGCCTGATCTGGAATGCATGATTAAAGCGTTAAGGATGGCGTGGATTCCAAGACTTCTAAATGAAGGTCACCAAAGCTGGAAGACCGTACCTGATCACTTCTTCAAGAGATATGGAGGCTTAGAATTTATTTTGATCTGTAATTACAATGTTAAATTTTTCGAAAACCTGCCAAACTTTTACAAGGATATCCTCTTATATTTCAGTGAACTTAAGACACTCTATAATCATGATAATATGTGTGAAACAATTTTATACCTTTTTTTATAAAACTTTTCTTTCACAAGGAATGATTCTCCAGACGAATAATTTCAATTACAGACCTTTTGGATGCCGAAGGACGTTTCTTATCCTTTAATGATTTCCAAAGTAAATACCGTTTAAGAAGAGCTAACTTCTTGCAGTTCTATCAGGTTATCAATCAGCCATCCCTAAGCATCTACTCGCTAAATCAATCAACAAGAAACTATTTGCAGCAGAATCAGACGACTTTGTACTTAATCCAACTTCGTTTTGTCTGGAATCTGGCGAAAAACTGGACCTGACCAAAATGAAATCGAAAGATTTCTACTGGTTACTAATCAATAAAACCTACATGGACGAGCAAACTGGCGTGAAAAGATGGAACGAGGTAATGCCTGTGGAAAAAAACACTTGGAGGACAATCTTCAGCTCAGTTAGAACAACTTGCAAAGAGACTAAATTACGAGAATTTCAGTTTAAGTTCTTACATAGAATTATAGTGACCAAAAAAGAACTCTTCCGATTTGGAATCAAAACTGATAACGAATGGTTATACTGTAGTGAATCAGATTCGATCGATCATACGTTTATTAATTGTGAATTTTCCAAACATTTTATGAAGAACATTATTCATTGGTTCAACGAAACTGATCATTGTAATTTTACGCCGGGAACAAAAGAAGTTCTATTTGGAATCTCAAACAATCCAAACACCTTAAACAAGAAATTTAATTATACTCTATTGTCCATGCGCTACTACATTTACAAAAGTAAACTAAACGAAGACGCTCTACTCGTCCCAGCTTTCATTAACAAACTCAAGATAGGATATCGTGTTGAATTTGGATAAAACTCAGGAAAGATACACCTCTTCCAAACCTCACCACTTGTACTCCCCACAGACTCTCAAAAGAAAAAAATATTATTATCAGTAATATATTCAATGTATAATTTGCAAAATTTGTGATATTGCCTGTAACGTTGAGTGCCCCCGGGTCCCAAAATTTCTAAAATAAGTTATCAGTTCAATGTAATCAATGTATTCAATGTATTCAATGTAATTTATGTATTATTTGTTAACTAAGCAATATTGCCTTGTAACCAATTTATGTAATGTTCAGTGTGCTTAATTGTTATTAAAGTATTAAAAAAATAAATAAAAAATAAATGCTCCTGCAGAGAACATAAATGCTTTTCCGATGCAGATTAATTATTTGCAGCCTTTCACGTTTTGAATGATCGCCTATTGCCATGTACCAAACTAAAGTTATGAGGGCAAAAGTCAATTGTTCCCATAAAAATCCACTTTTGAACACTTACATATCTAATTTTTGAAGATCCAGGATATTCCAAACGTACAAGGTTAGATATGTTTGATTTCTATCGAAAAAGCTGTTTTCTTTCTCAAGACAACTAAATTTTGCTTGCAATTCGTGATTTTTCGAAAATTTAACATTCTGGTCGGGTGACCTGTCACGTGATATAAATTATATGTTAAGGCAAAAGTGGACATAAATATTTATATGCAAAGAAAATTCCATACAGCTGTTATATGCGATCTAATGAAACTGATATGGTCAATCGACCATTTTTTCCAGCCGCCAGAATTTGAACCCACTTGTTTGGCAGTGAACGTCTGTGTATCTTGGCTGGCAGTTACAATCATATCTGTTAACTTGATCAATACACGTTTTCCTCCGTTGAAACAAGGATTACTGGAACATTCGTCAAATCTTATGAAAAAATGAAATGCAGGAACATGTATGTTGCCGCTTAATATGATACCAAAAAGATGGCTAATGGCGTACTTACTTGTTTGGTAGTGATCTCTTGTGTATCCAGACTGACAGTTATAAACATATCCGTTAACTTGATCAATACACGTCCCAAATATTAAACAAGGATTGCTGGAACATTCATCAATATCTAATTGAAAAAATCAAATACACGAAATGTAAACTCTAAAAATTATTACCTTAGCCAAAAAACATGAAAACCGTGCAGGTCGGTCTTCAGAACACCGGCAAAATACAGTTTGTCGGTCTTACGGGATTCGCCCCAGAAATTCAGCACAAGACAGTTAAAAAGATATGGAGCGAAACTTGATGCGAAGCTACAACCGCTCTAGGTGAGCGGGTGATGTTTCAACTCTTATAGTCAGCTTATAATTCCTGAGCTTTTTGACAAGACTTTCAGTTAGCTGAAGAGTTTCTTGTGAACGGGGAAAGGGAAGCTAAACTACTTGGCAAGTGTTATCATCATCATCATCATCGTCATCATCATCATCATCACCACCACAAACGTGTGCGATCGAAATTACAGCCGTCAAGGTTTTGAGCAGTTTTCGTACTAAAACTTGTATCTTTTCTCTATTTGTCAGTAAAGCTTATCTGTTTCGCAGTGCCGTCCTTCGTAGCCCGGTGTACAATCACGTTGGTACTGGTTGTCTGGTTGTTATTTTTACATGGAAACTGGGGCAAGGTGTCTGAAAACAAAACTTTTTCTCAGGGTTGTTTTTAAAAGACAGCGCGCTAATGACACGCTTAATTTCTTTATGCAGGACAGGAATTGTATTTCACTGTAACAAAGTAGTAACACGCCATGTGAAACCCCTTAAGTTGACAGTGTAGGCAGACGTAAAGGGGCAGTGGGAAGGAATCAAAATTTTCCTGTTTTGTGTCAGTTGTCAAATATTTGCTAAATGTGTATTGCAAGTGCTTTGCCTAAAAATTGAGCGTTTTTTCAAATGGCAAACATGCCAAAATAATTTTTTAAATAGAAAACAAGCCAAACTAAATTTCCAAATGGAAAACGAGCCTAAGCCAAACCCCAAAGGGGATTTTACTTATCTTATCAAAGAGACACGGAACTGGGAAGTAAATTTAAAACGTCGGTACAATTTTATCAAGCTGGAATCTATTTCCATCCAAGCCACCAGTAACCAAACGCATTTTAAGGCTGTTTGTTTCTAAAAAGGCTATTCTACTGCACGAAAAGTATTTGACCAAACACGGAACCATTACTGGCTGGGGGAAATTCTATAGTGTTAGCTGTTGCTCACTTCATAGCACTCTCCATACACTCTCCATGCACTCTACTGAACTATTATCTTGGCTTCCACTGGTGCAAATTGAAAACGAAAAATGTACTTAGCTTTTGGCTTTTCCAGGCCGACAAACGTATAGTCCTTTTAAGTTTAAAATGGTTGTTGACAGAGTGCCAACTTGATCCTTTCGTGCTACACATGTACAGCAGCTCCACAACATGTTTTGAAGCGTCGGCTCCAGATCTCGCAGATCGCTCTTGCGGCTAGTTTAATTTTTGGTTTAGTTTCCCCCGCGATCATCGTGGGCGCACCCAAACAGCAACGGCTTATATTCCGAAATCAGTTATGTACAGAGCCAGGGCCGTGGCCAGACTTCAGAACAGACGAGGCAGGTGTTGCGAGCGTCAAAGGTGTGAGCTTCTAGGGGGGGTCTGGGGGCATGCTCCCCCGGAAAATTTTAAAATCTACTCTCTCTGATATGCTATTTTCAGCATCTTTTCATGAGATTTTTCTTCAAAATTCAGTATCGTTGAAGTCTAAAAACATCGCGCAGAATGCCTATTGGTCTCAGGAAATTTACTTCCAGTTCAAGAAAGTTTGTAGATCTGTCATATCGCGCGTTATTATTCATAGACGCTTAGAAAGAGCTTGGTTGATTGGTTGCCATGAATGCGCGGCGATGCTCATTATCATGACGAAGGCGGCAAACCAAACAATGAACGGAGCGCGCTATTGTTTCGCCTTTTCTTTCATAAAATCGAACATATGCGCATATTTCGCGTAGAACATTTCATGAAACGGTTTTCCATTTTGATACGGTTTTGCACGAGCATTTTAGAGTGGTTTCGTCGGGGCAAACGTTACAACACAGAAAGAATGACATGTCGAATCATCACTGCGCGAGCGAGATGATTGTGTCGTAAATAAATTCATCATTTCGCTTGTTTGTGGTTTGCGTGCGCAAGCGGCAAACACTAACGTTTTGCTTCTGTCTTTGAGAGCTTTTTAACTTTTATGTGAAACGAAATAGCGGGTAAGTGAGTTTACATTCCTTAACAGAGCCAAAAACCTAAAGCTTGATTGTGGTCGGCGATCGTAGCGAACATAAGGATACGCGACACACAAACGATTCTGTGATTGCATCTATTACAAACATTTGTTTGTTTATAGGCTGACTGGTATCGATCACTACGATCAGTGCGCCTTTTTTATTAGCAATCGCATGCAGCAACCGAACAGAAACCATCTCTTGTGGCTTTGAACACGAATAAATCAGCTGGAGCACCGAGATTAGTTTCAAAGTTCGCGGCAACTGATAAGTTAATGAGACATTTTACATCTGAGTAGTTTTGTTGAATAGGGTATTGTTATAGTCTTGACAACTATTGTTATTCGGTCGTGGGCTTCAGAACAATAGCTCACAGGCGCAAGACGCGCCATTTTGGAACTTATTCAAACTTAAAATTTTCAAACTGAAAGGGATAGTGGTTCTTGTTCACCGATTTTCAAAGTTTAAACGGATTCTGTTCAAGAAAAGATCAATCTTCCATTTGCCGTGAGTGGAAATTTGGAAGTCGGTGTAAGTTTCAAGAAAATCGCTGTTGAAAGTGGCTTCCATACAAAAAAGGCCCGGTTTTTGGGAATTTTCAAGTGTAAAAGCCGTGCGTGGATGTTTCAGTTATGACTTCTGGAAATCCGAAAAGCGAATTTTATGAACGCTACTGAGCTAATTCAGCCCCTTTCTTCTCTAATTCTGGGCTTTTCAAAGCGTGGTCGCATTTAAATTTGCCACTTCAGCGGTTATGAATAATTAATGATGTCCACGCATTCTGCCCGATGAGGCAAGATTTTTTTGTACTTTGAACATTTTTTATACCCACTGTTAGGGCGTGTACCTGAGTGGCACCAAGTAGATCGCTATCCCAAATTTCGCATTATTCTTATACACCCCCACCTCCACCTTCCTGCTCCTCGCTAGCAATGGCTGGTTCCACTTTCTAACTCATGCAAATACCGTGCTGCTTTGAGATTATCAAATTCAGTTGCGAAGTGTAGAACTCTACTGTGGCCTGAGAGAAAACTTCATTTCCTGATCTCACCAGTAAACAGCACGGATGTTCCAAAGAAAGACCTTTTACGAAAACTACGCTCGGTAAAAAAACTTTGAGCCAACCAAATAGCTCTTTTGGTAGCCATCACCAGCACCGGCTTTGTAATCTTTATTTTAACTTATGAATTATTGATTTATGCAGTTTTTAAGCAACGTATATCAAAAAGTGTGAAAATGTAGCTTAAGAAAACATGGGCACTGATTCTCTAAAAGGTTTGACTTTTGTAAGAGATTCTTCGGATGGGCTGCCTGTGGATTAGGGTCGATTAGTTACCTATGAATGTGGATTACGACACAAATGAAGCTGATGGGCGAAATACAAACCCCTCGAGTCTTTTCAAAGCCTTCTTCGTACTCCTTACTAGGGTTAATTGTTTCTCACTCAGCGGCAAATGCTTTCTAGGGATTATTTTTCCAACAGTATTTTTTTAATTTTGGCATAAAACCTAGACGAGGCAAGTGCCTCGTCTTGCCTCATGCTAGCTACGGCCCTGAGAGCGACCGAATTGAGATAAACGTTGATTCAGAAACCAAATCGAGTTGTAGTCGATTGAATTTACTGCATTTGAATTTAAAGAGGAACACATGTGCCGTAGCATACAGTTGGAAACGAGCGACATCTAATTTCGGCAATATTTCAAGACACATCTTTTAGAGTTTGAAATATTGAAATAACAATGAGTGACAAAGTGAAATGGGTTGGTGCGTTTTGATGAAATGGGTTTATTTTGCTAATACCCCCGCGATTCCGAATAATGTGTGAAGTGAAAAGCTCGGCTACAATGTTGTTGTTGGTCTCAGTTCCATGAAAAAAGTCTTTTACGGTTGTGAATCGATTTCTGCATATTTAACGACGGCTTTTCCCCAGTTTGAAAACCCTCGTTTTTTTTAATACGGGCTGAAACAAAACGGGTATTCTGATAACAACTAAGTACGAGTATATAAAATGTTAACCTCCGTGTGTAATTTATAAGCTTGTGACGGTTGTTTCAGGTGAAAGTTGGTGCGCAAAGTAATTTCTTTTGTATATAATCAGTGTTATTTTTTGGGATCGATATTTTGAATAGTTATACGTTTCTGGGAAACTCCCTACCTACCCCTCCCATAATCCAACAATATTTAAACTAATTATCACTTACGGCAAAATATTGGGTTAGGGGAGCGGTAGGTGAGGAGTTTCCCAGAAATGCATAATGTATGTATGTATGTATGTATGTATCCGATATTTTTTCCAGAATCGCAAGAAAAAATTGAAATGGCGGCCCAGTCTTTGACCTCAACTTACCTTACTTATTATTCTCACTATTATTTTCGTGTGTACTTATTCTAACGAAAATGACAGAGCTATTGAGTAGTTTGTTTTGGAAGATGTAATTTTTCTCAATTTTATGGAAGAATCAAATTGCATTTGATTTCGTGAGACCATCGATTGTCGCGATTTCAAAAACAAATTAAACCCAGATTCAAAGGTAAGCATATTTGCTACAAACTAACGACATTCCAATTTTTTCCAAAGAAATGTCCTCAAAAACTACTCAATCAAATAATATATAGATTTAGCCAAGCCTAAAAGCGGAGCCCCTCTTTTATTGCTGGAACTTATTTATTTTTTAAAGTAATTACCAATAAAAAAAAGAAAGAAAAGAATGAAAACAACAAACTTTGCTCCCTTTAAGATTCCAAATCCAGCCACCCGAACGGTAGGGGATCGCTCTAACCACTCGACCAACCTGCCACTACGTATAATACCTTGTTCATTGTTATACTTAAACGGATGTTTATTGATTGCAGTTCCGTCGACTAAACAGGCGGTTGTTTTTCAGGAAAAATGTGTTCGGACCGCCGCAAAAACCATGGCTGTGGACAGAAAAAACCAGAAGGCACTAGCTCTGCTATATTTCGGATCGGGAGCACTGCGAAATACTGCGAACTCAAGGGCTGTGCAGACCCAATTCGCAGCACCGAACCCACAACAAAGATGAAGTCTTAGTAACTTGAACTTTTTGCTTTCCTAAAAACAACTGAGTACTATGTTGAACTCTTTCTTTCCATTTATAGTTATTTGATATTTTTTCTCAAGTTCTAAACTTCTCTTCTGTCGAACTGAATCGTTTTGCTAAACAAACTAAGCTTGTAAAAAAACCTCTTTTTCGAAAGCAACGGTGGTCATGCGATTTCCTGCCAAGAAAAACGCCGGTTGCCCAAAAGCACCGCCCGATTTCCCGCCAAGAAAAGATGGCATTCTCCACCCCCGTCGGGTTGTCTTGGGACTCCCCTCCCCCTCCGCCAGAGTCTGTACGGGCGGGCGGGTGGGTGGGCGGACGTACGCTGACGTCACAACCAAAATCTCTCGGATCGATAGGTTACCCAATCTCATACCCAGAGTCCTCAGGCTTCTTAATCAGGGGGCGGTGTCAGAAGAGACTCTGAGGTAATGGAAAAAATGTGATTTTTTTGATTGGCTGTTCTGGGCTGTTCACTGTAACAAAACTAAGAACCGTTAACTGCAGGATTCCTGCGGTAACACTTCCATTATCCCAGAGTCTCTCCTGGCGCCGTCCGCTGACCAAGAAGCCTGAGAACTCTGGGTACGAGATTGTAGGTTACCAAATTTGCTTAGCAGTGGTGTTCCGCTGGCGGGCTTCGCACGCGGGCTCCGCCATTAAAAAAAACGTGCAGAATTTACATTGTAAGGAGTCGATTAGTCGCGCTTGCCCTATCTTGATGCTGTAATGGTGATAATCTTGTGAACTAATTAACAGATTAAAGCTTCTGAACTTGTCCTCATTCAGGAGCTCACATCGGAATTTTCCCTCAGAATCGGGAGATGTTGCGATGTTAAACGAAGAACATGGCGGAGTGTTAACACAGCTTATGGGGCAATCTCTGCAACTGCTCACTAAGGTCTGTTACTTGAAGGCGGTGAAACTTGTCAACTGCAAAGTTGCCGTAGGACACTCGAGGCGCACCCTGTAATATTACAGCTCACTTTAAACCACTGTTTCCGTCAACTTGAAGTTGGATCTGTAGCGCCAACTTTAAATGAGTTACAAGAAGAAAACCCAGAAGCAAAGTAGTGCTTGCCATCTCCTGCAACTCACTTTTCTCTGAACGTCTCTCAGTGACAAGTTAAGTGCCCTGACTTCAATTTATTTTCTTTGCGTATAATGGTACAAGCCTGAAAGGAAATCACCTTGACAACTTGACGCCTGTAGCTTGTGGTTTTCCAGAAACACAGAGACGGTCATCAGCAAAAATCACACCGAACAAATGTGTCCACCTGTTCAATTATGTACATTACAAGTGCTTTGTACTCATAATGTTCTTTAGCCACCCCGGCCGAGGAATCGGCATCATCAAAGAAATTTAATTTTTTTTTTAATTTCTAAACAATATGGGTTGAAGCGAAGATCGTATGGAGAAGGCAAAGACATGTACTTGGTAGTCAGCAGGGAATGACACCTGTTTTCCCAGTGAAAGGCAAGTTAAAAAATCTGATATTTTCTATCAGCAAATTAGATTTTTTATTGAACCAGATGGTCTAGCAGCCCATTTTAAAAACAAGCTCTAGGGTAATAATAAGAATCAGCTACTTTTATCTACTTTACCAAGTGAACTAGGCCTCTTGTTATGGATTAAATTAATAGAAGAGATTTATATCAGTTCCTAAAATTTATCTCAATGGAATTTAAGCTAGCTATTTTACTTACTTTAGATATAACTTACTGTTACTAATTTTCGCAGCAACTTAACTTTGCAAAAATCGGAGAGGACAGATTTCGCGAGACTCAAGTTTAATGATTTGGCAGAGAACAAACTGTAAGTACTTGCGACCTGGTCACCAAAACTTGATCACTGCCTACTTACTACCAGTAACTAAGGAGTGTTCCCTAATTCAAAAGATATTCAAAGGGCTGGTATTAGTGTTTGGATTTAGAACTCATTTTGCAGTGTGTTTGTTATCATTAGAGCACACAGTGGGATTTTTTGTCATCTGGTAGAAGATGACGACAAACTCTCCTTGAGTGAAGAGTTTTATGGCTAGTTATGTGGCACAGAACCTTAATTTGTGTAATGTAACCATGTTGCTCAATGTTGTGTAAATGTAAGGCATCTGACGTAAACATCATTTGTATTTTTCATGAAAGACATGCTGCATCCTTGGTATTTGTTAAGTAGTACAGCAGGGTGCCACAAGAATCCACCGGTTATCAGAAAATTGATCAGATATGACCTCGTGAACAAAGTCTTAAAAAATGTGACGCCTGAGTTGTAACGGCTCAATTCAGTCACCAGATAGAAATCCTCCAAACTCAACCCAATACAAAAACACAAGAAGCAAAATTGGTCAAAAGACCGAGATAAGGCGCGGCGAACAAAGACGTGAAGTAGGAGTCGCGTAGGCCTTCCAACCTCATTTTATAACTGTAATTGTTCATGATATTACCAACACAGCTTTCTTGAATTGACATCTACTAAAACTCAAAATTGGCTGCTTGAACTCGCACTTACATGTAAGAACTTAATTCTTAAATGACCAACATAACAAATTAATAAATAAAATTAAAGAATTTTTAGTCAAACATGATATCATCTAATTTCTCAAAAGCTTGATATTTGCAAAGAAGCAGGCTCTTTAATATAGTCAATGACAACATACTTTCCAACAGCCTATAAAACATTTTTTCTTGCAATGTAAATTAGTTTTGATAGACAGCGGAGGATGGAGTAAAACAAGCTGAAATCATGAAGGTCATTTAAGATTGTTTACCTTCCAATAATATCTTTCAAACAAGAATACTGTATTTCTACCAAAATGTTGTTAAACTCTTTATATTTAAATACTGCAGTTTTCAATGGCAATCCCGAGACCTTATGTTGCTAGCAATTACTGCAACTAAACAGTGTCAAAAGAACTGAAGACGCAGCTATGCAGCTGTACCTGACGATAATTGTTTGTATTCACCTTCCTAATTAGTAGCTTCTCCTTTGAATGACAAACTCGAAGGAAACATTTTAGGCTAAGAGTAAGTTGAAGTTGCAAGCTTACGCTTACCGACAAAACGTCCACATTTTCAAAGTTTGGCCTTTTGCCAATTCAACTCTCCGCTTGAACAGTCGTTGATCCATGCACTGCTGTTCACAACGTTGATTTCATTTGTTCACTTTGATCCAAAAATCGTCATGCACGGCTCCAAAACATTTCTTGGCACGTAATCTAATCCAAAAGGTACAATTGTCCCCTTTGTTTTTTAAAATGCTTTTTTGTCCTCAAACTACGCTCGAATACTCGCCAAATGAATGCTTCAACCGCCGAGCAACCGATTACTTTCAAAATGGCACCTGCGCAAATGTTACATGGGTCACATGACTCAAATGAAACCTGCTGACCACTGAATGCAGACGCATTGGTTTCGGGCTCTTTTAGACAGGAACTACAGAATTTTTTATTCCAGTGGACGAATTACCACAATATCTTTTGCTTTATTACCGAAATAAAAAAATTGCGTTCATAGCGGAGTTGTCTTTTTGGTGGCAGGCGAAAAGTTCAATTTAGGCAAAAAAGTTCAAATTTGCCTTGTCGGTTTTTTTGTGAACTCGGTCGGCACACCGCTTGAGTTCGCAGCTTTTCGCAGCAGTTTCGACGCCAAACATAGCAGAGCCAGTGCTTTTTGGTTTTTTCTGTCCACAACCATGGTTTTTACGGCGGTCCGAACACATTTTGCCAGGAAAAACACCAGCATTTTCATGTTGATAGGCAGCTTGTCACGAAGAAAGAAATAAGTAGTAAAATTAACATCTAAGAATTGCAATAAGCGTTCATGGCCTAGTGGACTAATCGCCGGCTTGTGACGCCGTCGAACCGGCATTGGCTCTCAGCAAGGACATAATTTTTTCTTTTTTTCTCTCTTTTTTTTTAATTTAACGACTTGAATGAGAGTATTTTGACAAATTAATAAGGCGCCCCATAGTTTTTCCAGCTTCTTCCCTCAAAGGCACGACGACAATTTTAATAGTGGTTGTTTGAAAATTTTACCTTCCAAAGCAGAACCAAACACACATACACCCAAACCCCTAATGGATATGACGAGCACCCCGTTTACGTCTCTCAAGGGACATTTACAGCACACTTATACTGCGTTTAATTGCCTTGTTTTCAAGCAATTATAACATCCCAGGCGTGCTCAGTCCGTCTACTTCCAGTGTAAATGTAAGCAGCCGAACATCACGATCCTACGGTTCCATCTCGGGCATGCGCAGTGGGAGTTTCTAGAGAAGTGACGGTGCCTCGAACCTCTACACTCCTGGTACCACGCCTCTGCAACTCTTTACGGCAGGGTCTGGGTACCAACCAAGTATCTTAGTCGAGGAACAGTAAGTTGAAAGTGGTGAACTGTGAAGAGACTAATTATTTGTCAACTTCAAGAGGTGATCGTAGGAGATGTACAAGCGCGTAAAGCGAGTAGATTTCAGTATAGGGGACCCCTGCCTTCGGTCAACCCGTTAACAAGCCTGACAACCAGTTAAAACATTCTTCTATATGTAAACGCAGTATAGATTTCAGTTCTTGTTATTAATGAACCTGGTACTCTTGATTGGATGCTTAAAACAAAGGTTTCTTAGTTCGCTTTCTTAGGAGGTGTCTGGAATTGAAAAGGTTTGTTGATAAATATTACGTCAGCAGAAATCCGCTTATTCTCTTTCGTATTCTCTTTAGTTTTGTGTCAAGTTTTCTCGGAAGATGCTGTCGCCTTTCTTTCGTGCCTCCATTATTCTTTCTTTTCCGATAGGCAAGTTAGGCCAAACTTATATACATATAGGCGTGAATGATATTAGAAAATTTCTAAATGATAGCGCCATAATAATCGGAAAAATTGGTTCGATTATCATGGAACTATCATTTAGGAATCTTCTAATATCATGCACTCCTACATATTTACATAGCGCTACACTGTTACTCCAATTTCTTATTTTGAATTACAACCTTTTATGAGGGTCTGAATGGGGGTGCCTCGATAACGCTTAACACTTAATTTTTGCCTCTGTACCATAAAACAGTTAAATTTTAGGCATTTTAACACTAACAGTAAAAAATTCACTGTAACAATAAATTTCATCCAGAAAGAAACAAAATCAGCTCCAAAATTGTTGGAAAGCAGTCCGAAGATCATTCGAACGTTTCCCATCATTTTCGAAGATTTTCGAGGAGAATTCCGAAAATGTTTCGACTATATACCAAGGACAAACAGTTCATTCATCACTTAAACAAGGAAAAGACGTTAGCAAACGTGACGTAATCGATAGATTCACGTATGAAAGATATATCTTTTACAGTGTAAAGACAGAATTTTTCTCAGTGAGAGAAATCCTTGTAATTTACTAATTTATATCATAACATGGGATATTATTTACCATTAAATGCTCAACAAAAATGAAAGCTTTCTTATACACACAACTTTTGTAAACAAGTCCGTGACAAAAACACACTTACGCTCGCAAATTTGTTGCGTCGGCCGCGGGGAAATTAGGTGATTTAAAATGATATTTTACTTAAAGGATTTGCCAAAAAAAAGCGGACCACAAGGAGCATAGAGCTACAGCTTGCCTTTTCTGTGGATAAGTAATCCCTACTAACCGGGGGAACCGCGGTAGCTTATCAACTTTTTGAATTTTTTTTAATTCCCGCCATTTCTTCTAACTTGGGGCCTGGCGTCCGCTGAAAGTTCGCGCATGCTTATTGCGTTTTTCCGCTCTGAACGTCGACCCCAGTTCGCACGCGACTCTGACCAAAGGATCGCGGACTCTTGGTACGCTATTGGTCTCCAGCTTTCCCTAAAATACTGATGCGCATGGGTAGAAAAATAGTACTGCTACTGCCCCTTTAAACTCCCCCTTTGAGCATAGTCTCCAAGTTATAGCAGCACGGCGATTGAGTGATGTTATAAGCGATTTCAGCAGAGCAGATAAGTATTTACAATGCTAAAAGACTATGATTTTTTTTACGAAAAACCTTCTAAACACTAAACAGTATTTTCTCCGAAAACAGTAAACATTAAAATATTGGCCAATTTAACAGCAAACACTAAAAATTGTGGGCAAATAACACTAAACACTAAACCCCATTCAGACCCTCTCATATATATCTCCATCCCATAAATAGGACCAGAATTTCATGGCTCGTTAGTGAGTGGAATTACGACGTTCCACTGTAGATAGTCCTTTTTTATGGAGGTCCATTTTTAAATACCAAACTTCAAAATTACGTTGTTTTTAGAGTCAATTGTACCACAGTACAAGTAGGCCATGATATAGCATCAAAAAAGCTCTTTGTAGTGAACACCCTTTAGTGATTACGTCAAACCGATGTGTTAGAAGGTGGTCGCTCAGGATTTTTTTTATGCTCATTGGCTGGGTTCGAGACCCTCAAGTAAGAAGCAACATGACTTCTGTAAGGGAAAGTCTTTGGTTATCTGATAGGTAACTTTAAGCTACGTAGTGTTAATTAGAAAACGTATGTGGATACGAGTAAATTTACAGACCTTCTTATTTTGCGTTGTGAAGATATATGAAAATGTTATTATATTATATAATTAAGGCAGGACAAGTAAGCAAGGGAATGAAATACATACCCAACTTCATGTAACAGTCCAACCACACTAGAGGCTTTTGTACTCGTTTTATTGGAAGTTTCAAAACTTCATATTATATTAGTGAATAGCCGGCATCCTTTCAACAATGGATGTTTGAGGAATCGTCTCATTTGATACAAAAACTACAATTTTGAAATGAAAACAAAATATCGATTAACACTTAAGAGTAATTCTCTGTAAGAATCAAACAAAGTCGGAAATGAAAAATTTTGACCCCCAACTTAAATTCGCATGCAATTAGGTATCCATGGGGGATGTTCGAAAATGGCCATTATTGAGGTCATAACTTAATTGTTGCCATGTTAACAGCGAATGTTTGTTGACGCCCGAGAACCCAATTTTGAACTTAAAAATTGTTGTGAAAACTGCAAAATTTAAAACCTCATTTCTCAACTCGAGACTTGGAACAAATGTAAAACCACTACTCTAGTTTCTTTCCATGTACACGACTTTTCATTACATTTACCGTAAACAAAATAAACGGCGAATTAACTACACCGTGTCTCGGCCATTTTAATTCGTGAGTAAAACAAGCAGTACATTTCTTTTAATTTCTCCAAAAGTACATCAGTTCTAGAATTGAAACTACACGGATAGCTTACAACAGACATAGTAGTTACTAAATCTGTAAAAACCTCAGCGGGGCGGGCTTATTTTGTTTTCATGGCAATCAACCAAGAAACCATAAAAATGAGATTTCTTAAATTTTGTCAAAATTAACATTCCGTAAATTTGCTGGGAAAAATCGGAAGAAAGCTGAAACGACCGTGAGATTTAAAGAACACTGTCTGTTAAGTAATTCTCTGATGAAAACAACCGTTCATAAACCGTATTTTTGGAAACAATTTGAATCGAAGTACAACTTACTTGACGGCTTTGTTCATTTCTCCACTTTTCGACTCACGTTGAGCGGGCTGGTTCTTTCTGTATATCACGCGTATTGCTTAAGAATCCAGTGTTCTGAACCTTTTCTTTCAGCAGGTAGTGTTATTTATCCCCGGCAGTACTCCATCCCCTTATTTCAGCCCACTGAAATGAGGTTTGGTGGCACTGTTGGCAGAAATAAGCCAACATGGAGTACAGTCAGCACAGGTACATTTCCACCGTAGCCTTTCGCTCTACTTCTCGATCAGACGTCACCAGTCGCTCCAAAAGATGGAAAGATGCATCCTTTCAACTAGGAATCCATTTAGCCAAGCATTTCGCTCCGACTTACGGTGTAAAGACTGCGGACAACAACTTTCTTCGAAGTGGAAGAGACAATAACATACGCCGTGGAACGTTACCGGTCAGCGGTGTTTACGTGAACAACTTTCCCTTCATAATTTGCCTAACACCGGGTTCTTTATATGCTGTTGATATGACATTCAAAGCATTTCAGAAGCCAGTAATTTCCTTTTATTAGATTCTGTTTTTCCACTTGCTCTCTAGTCGTGGTCCATTCACAGTAGGATTAACAGTTTCTGATAGAATAAATGTACAGTTTGTTTTCCAGCGTTCACACCATTTTCGCCGCGAAAATAAAGCGGCCTTCACACCTCAAACTAAATGTTGGCCAACATTAGTTTGATGTTTGAAGGTCGCTTCAGACTGCTAAAACAAGTCGACAATTAACAATACATCGGTAAACTGAATAAGGAATGGCTATTTTTATTTTCCATTCTATTCAGCTCGTGTGCCTTTGTGCTTTTAATTCAATGAAGGCCTCAATCCTGATTATTTAGACCTTTCGTACTTTGAAGTGCAATTTTTTCCAGCCATATTTTTACAACTTTGTAAAACAACAAAAAACACCAGCAACAGCAAAACCAAAACGAAACAAAAATAAAACAAGAACAAATAAAAAACGGCTTAATGTTCTTATCATTAAAATTCCTTTGTTGTACCGGCATGTCCAACCGCTATGTTAGTGAGCTGGTGTACGCCTTATAGGCTACATTGTCCAAAGCTTTGCGGCTGCAGAGCTCTATAAGAGAAACAACATTCTTTCGTTTTCCTGAGATGCATATATCGTACTTCTTGGAGACGGCTTTCAGCGTTGTCATTCTTGGCGGTAACAATTCTTCTTTTCTTCCTTTTCGTTTTACACAGTTGACGGTACTCTTCGCTTTCGAATGGATCACTGTGGGACTCCTCTCAAGATCTCATGATATCATTTTAACTCTGGGAAAATTTTCGTTTTTGGCAGCCGGATATCCTGACGTACTGAGCTTCTTTCTCTTCGTCGCAGTGCGAGAAACGTAAGACGAAATTTGCGAGAGCATAAGGAACACCTCAATTGTAAACAATCCTGATTATTAGAGTCTGTAGTCAAGTTTACTCATTTTTGGGCGAATTCTGCACCATCGGTCTTGTTACTTGATTTCTCCCCTTCTCTCTGATTTCTCTTACTTTATTTTGTTGTTTTGGGTTTTGACTTTAAAGCCCAGTCCACTTGTATACTGCGCTAACGCAGGTACGTTCTTGAGTTTGGCGTTGTTCTAAATGTTGTGCATGACTCGACTTTGCTCTGTGAGCTGCCCACCACTCACCTCCCCCTCCCCTAGGAGGATGACTTAAACAAAGCCCTACTTGATGAACACCGTACTCACACTATTTTTCTGGTGCAGAATATCGCGCAAACGACTTTGTATCCTTTTACGAAAATACGCCACTTGAAGTTAGAAATGACATTAAGAGATCTTTAGAGGACGAGCCTCACGGGTATCCACACGTATACAAAAATCTTCATCTATGCGAAATGACAAAAGAAGAATTGCCATCGCGGAGAATGACAACGCTTAATCCATCTTCTAAAAGTAAGTACGATTTGCGCATCTCAGGAAAAAGAAATCAACCCCACGTTAAAAGTGTTGGGTCTCTTTTTTTTGTTTGTTTGCTTTACAAAGTTGTGAATGGCTGGAGGGAATTGTCCTCGCGAAAGTGCGAAAGGTCCATAATAATCAGGATTGAAGTCTCCATTGAAGGCACGCTGGTTAATAGAATGGAAAATAAGAAAAGCCGTTCTTTCATCAGCTCACCGGTCTATTGTTAATTGTCGAGTTAGCGGTCTCATTTTTGCCGCGAAAATGGTGTGAGCGCTGGAAAACGCACTGTACATTTGTTCTTTCAGAGACTGTTAATCCTACTGTGAATGGACCACGACTAGAGAGCAAGTGGAAAAACAGAATCTAATAAAAGGAAATTGCTGGCTTTCTGAAATGCTTTGAATGTCATATCAACAGCATATAAAGGACCCGGTGTTAAGCAAATTATGAAAGGAAAGTTCTTCAAGTAAACACCGCTGACCAGTAACGTCCCACGGCGTATCAGGTTACTCTTCCACTTCGAAGAAAGTTGTTGTCCGCAGTTTTTACACCGTACGTTGGAGTGAAATGCTTGGCTAAATGGATTCCTAGTTGAAGGATGCATGTTTCCATCTTTGGAGTGAATGGTGACGTCTGATCGAAAAGTAGAACGAAAGGCTACGGTGGAAATGTACCTGTACTGACTGTACTCCATGTTGGCTTATTTCTTCCGACAGTGCCACCAAACCTGATTTCAGTGGGCTGAAATAAGGGGATGGACCACTGCCGGGGATAAATAACGCTACCAGCTGAAAGAAAAGGTTCAGAACACTGGAGTTCTAAACAATGCGAGTGCTCTACAAAAAGAACCAGCTCGCTCAACGTGAGTCAAAAAGTGGAGAAATGAACAATGCCGTGAAGTAAGCTGTACTTCGATTCAAATTGTTTCCAAAAATACGGTTTATGAACGGTTGTTTTCATCACAGAATTACTTAACTGACAGTATTCTTCTAATCTCGAGGTCGTCTCAGCTTTCTTCCGATTTTTCCCAGCAAATTTACGGAATGTTAATTTTGATAAATTTAAGAAATCTCATTTTTATGGTTTCTTGGTTGATTGCCATGAAAACAAAATAAGCCCGCCCCGCTGAGATTTTTACAGATTTAGTAACTACTATGTCTGTTGTAAGCTATCCGTGTAGTTTCAATTCTAGAACTGATGTACTTTTGGAGATATTAAAAGAAATGTCCTGCTTGTTTTACTCACGAATTAAAATGGCCGAGACACGGTGTAGTTAATTCGCCGTTTATTTTGTTTACGGTAAATGTAATGAAAAGCTGTGTACATGGAAAGAAACTAGAGTAGTGGTTTTACATTTGTGCCTAGTCTCGAGTTGTAGTGTTTTAATAAACTTGAGACATGACGTTTTCAATTTTGCAGTTTTCACAACAATTTTTGAGTTCAAAATTGGGTTCTTGGGCGTCAACAAACATTCGCTGTTAACATGGCAACAATTAAGTTATGACCTCAATAATGGCCATTTTCGAACATCCCCCATGGATACCTAATTGCATGCAAATTTAAGTTGGGGGTCAAAATTTTTCATTTCCCACTTTGTTTGATTTACAGAGAATTGCTCTTAAAATTCCTGAACGTGTTGCAAGGATCATCATCATGATGTTCCGCCTAATAAAGTTTAGTGATGAGGAAATGTATGACAGCTTGAACCGGATTGGTTTATTCCAATTACGTTTCGAGGTTGTCTGGTTTGAGTTTAACCCACCCAATTACAACCTCGTTTTAGAGTAGTCAATCCAAGACTAGAAAATGCTAGTAAGGTGGTAAGTTAATGAATCGTTAATTAAATTGTTGACTTCCTTAACTTGGGAATAGAAAGCATATGGAACACCATACTTCAGTTGCACGTAACTGTTAGCTTAGTGGTTTAAGCAAATAGTTTGGTTAAGGGCCGTTTACAGAGCAATTATTTTATGCGAATTTAGCGAGACATTTTAGGACGAGTTCGCAAGTGGGCGTCTGACAAGTTTATGCTCACCTACTCCATGAAATCACCGTAACATGGTAACAAAAACCGCTACTAGTTTTCACAGACCATTTGAATTCGCACTTAAAATTGTTGCTAAAATCGCATAAAAATCGCCTGTATAAACGACCCTTCAGAACCCTTAAACAAGTTTTTTCTGCAGTCAAATGGACTACGATGTCAGCCGTTTCTCAACGCTAACCATCTGTGGTTAGCGAAAGTAATAACAAAGAAAGTTGGGCAAAAACGGTCAGCACCATTAAAAGGTGAAAACAAACTAAAAGATGAGGTATTATCAGTCCATATTGCAGTACTGTAAGCTGTACTGCAATAACTAATACAATGCGTGTATTTACTGCAGTAACAAAAATATATGCTGTAATGCGTTTCTCTTTGTTCCTAAGAAGCCTTTTCCTCGCATTGATCATTCCTTTTACAGAGGAAGATAAACTCGGTCACTACAAAGACCTGTCTGAGCGTCTAAAAATGATCCCTTACCGTTTCAACTCTGTTCATTTAGGTCCATCCTTCTTTGCCTAATCGTTTTCAGAAGTTTGTGTGTGAACGTCTACAACTTAATTAAAGTGGCTTCTTAATAGGGAAAGCTATTGACTTTTTCTCTTCAAACCTTTTAGTTCGACCCACAAATGAAAGACTTCATCTTTTACTCAAACAAATCCAAAGCTTGCAAAAGCTCATGAAGCCTCTTCGCTCTGTTTTCAAGTTGCGCTGTGTTCTTTGTAACCCCTCCCTTTCTTCCCTGTCTGGTCTTCTTAATCATTTTACTGACGGCATCGAAGTCGACAACTATTCGTCTGCTGTTTTGGGACACAATTGACGTGGCTGTATGCTGGGAAGTGTTTCTCGAGTATCTCGCCTTTTTCATCCACTTGCTAACTTCGTCGAAATCAATTATATTCGCCCTGGGTTCATAGGATACTGGACGAGGCCACTCAGTTGTTTGCGATGTGGCCGTGATGCCTTCTGATCTCTTGCCAACTGACGCATTGTTATTTGTTGTTTTAGTACCGCTTCCTCTTTCCTTGCCTTGCTTTGCTGAAAGGTATGAATGATCTACTGAATCGTTTCTTGAATCCCATGAGCGCACCCTGAAATGTTTAATTTTTACATCACTGGCGAAGTGAACGGTACGAGTAGTATCACTCTCCAGATTATTTTTGTCGTCTACGCCAACTATTGGACTGAACCCTTTCAGTGATGACTCAGAATTGAAGGAATTGTGTGCAGTTGATGACGTTGCAGATCTATGTGAAAAAGTTGATCTTTCAGGAAGAGGCAAAGGCTGGATTTGCCCATAATATTTGTCTGGTGTCACCGAAAAGCAAAATAATTCTTCTTCGCTCTTAACATCGAACGAATTCCTAGTTGATGGCATAGCATAGCTGTCTGGGGAAAATGAAGAAGAAAAAAGGTTTGTAGAGCCCAACTGAGCATCGAATGAATTGCGTGAAATCGATGACTTTGCATGCTTGTCTGGTGAAGGGGAGTTAAGAGGAAGTGCTGAAGGCTGTCTTTGTTCAGATAACCATGTTAGAGAATCTAATGATAGTGTAGAACTGGCTGGTGAAAGCCAATAACGAAGGACATCTGTAGGATCGTTTTGCTCTCCGACTAGCATTGAACTGCTGAGAATGGTTGGAGTCTTCATGTCCTCATAGGATGAATATTGTGAAGCTGATGACATTTCGCACCTCTCTGGGAAGAGTAAACTTCCACAAAATTGGGAAGGATCGCTTTGCCCAACGATTGTATTTGTTTGAATTGATGGAATAGCATATCCATCTGGTAAAACGGAGCAACCGAGTCCTATGGGCTCGCTTTGTCCATTGAATGAATTGCGTGGTGTTGATGGCATTGCATACCTATCTCGATAAGGGGCGCTAACGAGAGGTTCAAGACATCCATGTGAGTCATTTGTTTGGGAAGGTTTTTTTGCCATGCACTTGCTTGACACCTCCGTATCGTCTGAGACTTCCAGTTTACTACCTTCTTGGGTATCCGTGGTCGAAGAAATCTCTCCCGTTTCCGGTTTTTCTTTCAGACTCTCCCTCTCGTGGCTTGCCGTGGAAGAATGCGCTCTATTTACGCCCAGAAAATTTAAAATGTTTGATAGCAATAAATTAGCCACTTCCATATCGTCGTTTTCTTTGGCTGAGATGTTGGATTCCGTGTGAGCCTCATTTAAAATTGCAACAAACATGTTCATAAGGATGATCATCGTAACGAAAAGGAAACTTTGGGAGTACAACTTAGCAAGTACTCTGTCCACCTGTTGCAGCTCTGAATGTGGTGCAGGACTTCCAAGACTCATGAGAAATTGCGACACAATAACCCGCTTGAACGAAGAAAACATGTACACATTTTTGCCAAACAGGAGGCACCCTGCATGTCCATAAGCGACAAAGACGAGGGCTAAAACCACTGTAAAACTCATGACTGGTCGCAGAGACTTCCTCATCGCCAGTAACAGCACTATAACATTTTTGTTAAATTTTAACAGTCTTAGCAGACGCAACACGACAACGGTGACAGCGATACAGATCATGCTGTTTTCTGTCTGAAACCAGAACAGGGTCTCGTGAAAACTGACAGAGACAAACTGATTTCTTTTAAGTTGTTGCAGAACACTTGACGTCTCTACCTCTCTTTGGATGGAAAACGCCATCACAAGTATTGCGCTTATAATTTGAAGCATTTCGAGCCAGTTCCAAATCGATAAAAAGTATGAGCATTTCAACTGAGAAATCCTGATACATTCGCTCACTAAATAATAACCAAGAGCAAAGGCAAAGATAAGAAAAGTAACTAGGTAAACCTCGGTCAATGTAGAATCGGTTTTAAACAGTGGCATTACTTGGGTTCTCGTGGATGTTCCCAAATATCCGGAAGGAAGCATCTCAAAATATAAGGTAGTAACTGTTAGTAACTTAGTGGCTACGTTGAACGTAGAAAGCTCTACCATAACCACCCTAGTTTGACGATCTATCCATCCCTTCTTCGTGATATCGTTTAGAATCCATCGGGCCGTTTTTGCCTCGTATCCCAGATTCACTACGTAACCTCCACCGCCATAAAGAACGTGCACACCTTGACTTCGATGGCTTCCTAGTTCCTCGTCAGATCTGTATTTCCAGTTTTCAGGGCAAGCAATCGTCGTAGCGTTATTCGAAAGTGCGTCCCATCCCATTTTGTCTTCTTCGTCTTCGGAGTAAAAATCATAACAGGAGGATATGGAATTGCTAAAAAGGCTATGCACGTCACAGGAATCTGAAAAATAATGTTATACAAGTGAATTCAGCAGGAACCCATCTAGAAAAACTTGTATGTTTTTTCAATGTGAAAAAGGAAAAAAGTTCGTTGTGCAAGTATTCCGCACTGGTCAAAATTTAACCAGCAAAGTAAAATTTGAGGGGAAAACCTGGTTCACCGTTATTTGAAGGAAATAATAAAACCTCTGACTTCAGACAAGCTTACAATCTATCAACTAGTAGATTTTGCTGCTGTGTTAGGAGTAGGCGACATGCATCCAACTAAAAATGTGCTTAGAAAACGTTACATCAACGGTTGTGTTGTTAAGGTTCACACAGACATTATCAGCCAAAAACCTTTATTTTGTTGAACATTTTTCTTTGCGATGTAAAAGTTCTGTCCATAAATATTGCGTATTCTGAGCGATTACCAAGGTAAGAGAGAAATTTAACTGAGTGGCAAAAGCATTTCGTTTTGCCTTACTGCGCTCTGTGATTGATTAAAAGAAAGAAAGACACTTTCTCAACCATAAAGATATAAAACCAAAACTACTCAGGACTTGGTCGCGCGGATTTTCCCGCGCTTGACGCTGCATTTACGTCGAGTTCTGGTTGGTTCAATGTCTTATTTGCGCTCGTTGCGATTGGACTGACACCCGATGTTGAGGTGTTATTGCCAACTAGGCGCGTTGTTTGTCACCTGATATACTACGCGCAAGTTGAACCTGTTAAGTATACATTCCTTTAATAAAATAGTAAAGATAACTGGAAAAAAGGCGAATTATTTGGTACCTTTGAAAACTCTTAGTTGTCTCAAACGTGGCATACCGACTAAAATGGATCGTTTGTCTCCAGTGTACTCTGTGGTTGTTTCTTCTCTTCCATTGTACCACTCGCCTGTAAAGGTCGCTGGAATCAAAACTTCGTCAAACCAGTTCCATAGCTGAGAACTGTTCCTGATCTGTGAGCAAAATAGTTAAGAATTATTCACCAAAGTGGAAATGAATAGTGGTGGATATTTACGGAGCCTGAAGCGGCCTCGCTAATATATTTTAGAAAAACGTTGTAGTAAACAGATGGATTTATATAACATAGCCACAGTGCGATATATGTCTTGTCATTCTGGTTATTGTGAACGCAGATCTTTTACTTGTTTATTGATGTGATTATGTGAGGCACTGAAGTATTCGTCATATGTAATTATATTTTCACTTTTATCAACATTTAAGCAAAATCTGAGTAATCTGAAATGATGACGCTGGTTATCTTTTATCAGCTGCTTAAGTGGCTGTCTCCCTAAGATCCTCATAACCCAAATTGGTCACAAAATAAATTTCCTTCAAATCTTGTATGTGAATTACACTTTGTCTGGGTACTTCAAAAACACTTTTCGTTTGGGCTCTAAATGCTTTCTTCGACAGTTTACAAGGGGGGTCCCCTGGTGGACAAAAATGGACATTTTATTGCTACAAAAATGCCAATTTTCAATAACTTTGGTAACTCCTCACAACACTTAAAATTTGATGCAGGACAAAATTTTACTGTTGGTTGATAAGTACAACTCTTCCTTATGGTGCAGTGTTACTGACATTTCCATGTAGTCGTTTTGAGTAGTTAAAACAGTTCCTTTTATCAACCTAATTTCACAACTTTTAAAAAAGTAGGAAAACTGGGTAAACAAAAATACATGTTAACAAAAAGTGAGACCTCGTATAGCAAATTCCTTGCAGTCATGGCAAGTTAAAGACTTGGTCTTGGTTATAATAAAATAAAATCGTGCGGCCAGACGGTTTAAAGAATGTGGCGCCGCTTTGAAACACCAGTATTTCTAAATTATGCAAATTACAAACCACAACCTATGCGTGGAATTTAAGAGCAAATGTGATGCGAGCAATGCTCCCTTACATCAGGAAAACACAAAAATAGTTTCAAACTACAGCACGACACAAATGTAAACTGGTAATATTTCGCATATAGCTTTAATTAAATTGTACAGCATTCAAATAGCTCATTCACTATGCTCAATTCATAAGATAAACAAGTTTTAAAGTACACGCCACTCGATGATTGCTCAATGCGCTTAGCACGTAACTTTACAAAACAACCTTGATCTAGAAGTATTAATCTGAGAATAAATCAATAAAAGCAAGTCATATTGAGTATATCACAGCTTGTGTTTTCCAAACTAATCTAGCGAACACTTAATGCCTTGCAAAATAATGAAATCAACGAAGGGCATCTTGTTCTGTTTTCATTTGCACCCATTACCTCAATTATTCTGTCATCTTCGATCAAACACAGATCCGTGCATTTCAGAGATCATCTTAGAAGCGTCAAAACAGTTGGTTTTGGGAAAATTCTTCGTTCAAAAGCCTTCATTTAGACCAAGCTTTCCATTCATTACTTCTCTCGTGTTAAATTTTTCAGGCAGTAGCCGCTGACCAGTAGCTAATGTTAACAAAAAGACCTGGTACTGCTCCGTTTTGTACTCGCGTTTCTCTTAGCTATCTTAAATTTGAATGCAAGATCGCTCACCAATGAAGGGTGAATTCATTTGAAAATTAGAGTTGGAGGTCTTGAGGGAAAATGCAAATCTTTGCCCTTAAAGGCTGCAAGCACATAATCACAGTGTGTGGCGTGGTTGCTAGTTTTTTTGTATTTTTAGCAAGGTGAAATAACGTGATTACTCGGACTTTGGGAGCGCATCTTCACAAGTTTGAAAATAAACTTCTAGTTTCATCCAAGCTGTTAAATTCTGGAATCTGACCCTGGCGAAACGTCAGTAAAGCAAAAATATTTCTACTTGATAGAAATATCCTCCGTTGAATACTTTCTGTTTGATAAAACAGTGGTGGGAGCTTGGTCCATGACGACTTAATGGTTGTGATCCAGTTTGCAATATGTAGCCCCCAGGACCACCTAATAGTGAGGTACTGCTCTACCAAATGTGAACATACGATACCCAAAAAGACGTCTAGCTTTTGGAATTTCGCCTCGACTTAGTTTTGCTGCGCTTTCTCTAGATTAGCAATATACCGCGAAACATAGTCAATGTCACTTCCGGAGTTGATCATAGACTAGCCTGGGTAGTATGAGAACCAGGCTTAATCAATGGAAATTACGAGTATCCTGAGATTTTTGTTAGGGATTGAATAGCGGGTGAGATACGCCAGCTCGCGCTAAAATTATTCTCCTATAAGTACTATCTCTACTAGACTACTCTTAGTCTAGTTGTACAGTAGACGCCCGTTACCTAGAACAGAAACTCGTTTCCTCTTGAATACTGTTTCCAGTCATTTACTACTGGCTTTTCTGAAGGAATTTTTTAGTTCCTTGAAACCCTACTTTATTTAAATTAACCCTACAATGGGGGGGGGGGGGGTGTACGGATTCTGCCTTTGCGGAACAAACAAACACCGCCAAACTTTTATTTAAAAAATTATTTGGGAACAAATTAGTGTGGTAGGTCAATGTACAGTGAAATTCGCGTTGCTAAGGCAATCAAACTTTCTCACTGTAGGTGTCATATTATTAGATAGTGTTAGAGTTCTTTTATTATTTTTGTTTAAGGAAATCACGAAACCATTACGGTGGATCCAAGATGGCCGCCAATTGGAAATGTTGACGTAAGTCTGACGTCGTGTGACGTCATCAGTATCCTTGCCGATCTCAAAGGAAATATTCTTGGACAAAATTCTTGGACATACGTTTGACCCTCTAAGTTTCATTTTCATTGCTTTATTGCTATCGGAGTTTAATGGAGGCCTGCCCCTCAACGGCCACAGAAGACCAAAGAAGGCCCGGTCTAGATAGGGTTAAGGTTTCTGTAGCTGATTACTTTCTCAAAACTTAAGGAACCTTTCAAAGTCCCAGGAGTCGAAAACAGGAGGGTTATTTTCAAATCTATGAAGACGTGCGCAGCTGAACGAGTTGTTTTACCTAGCTGAAAATACAAAAAATTCGAAACCATGGCCCTCATTGTGGTTGTGTGCTTGCAGATCTATTATTAAGGACAAAAATTTGTTTTTTCTCCCTATGAGCTCCAACTCTTATTTTCAAATAAATTCACTATATATTGGTGAAGGATCAGAAATTCAAATTTTAGATAGCTAAGAGCCAAAACGCGAGTGCAAAACGGAGCAGTACCCAGGTGTTGTTGTTGACATTAGTTACTGGTCAGGATACTCGTAATTTCCACTGATTAAGCCTGGTTCTGATACTACCCAGGCTAGTCTGTGATCAACTCCGGAAGTGGCATTGACTATGTTTCGCGGTATATTGCTAATCTAGAGAAAGCTCAGCAAAACTAAGTCGAGGCGAAATTCCAAAAGCTAGACGTCTTTTTGGGTATCGTATATTCACATTTGGTAAAGCAGTACCTCACTATTAGGTGGTCCTGGGGGCTACATATTGCAAACTGGATCACAACCATTAAGTCGTCAGTCGTCCAGAATTTAACAGCTTGGATGAAACTAGAAGTTTATTTTCAAACTTGTGAAGATGCGCTCCCAAAGTCCAAGTAATCACGTTATTTCACCTTGCTAAAAATACAGAAAAATAAGCAACCACGTCACACACTGTGGTCATGTGCTTGCAGCCTTTAAGGGCAAAGATTTGCATTTTCCCTCAAGACCTCCAACTCTTATTTTCAAATGAATTCACCCTTCATTGGTGAGCGATCTTGTATTCAAATTTAAGATAGCTAAGAGAAACGCGAGTACAAAACGGAGCAGCACCAGGTCTTTTTGTTAACATTAGCTACTGGTCAGCGGCTACTGCCTGAAAAATTTAACACGAGAGAAGTAATGAATGGAAAGCTTGGTCTAAATGAAGGCTATTGAACGAAGAAATTTCCCAAAACCAACTGTTTTGACGCTTCTAAGATGATCTCTGAAATGCACGGATCTGTGTTTGATCGAAGATGACAGAATAATTGAGGTAATGGTGCAAATGAAAACAGAACAAGATGCCCTTCGTTGATTTCATTATTTTGCAAGGCATTAAGTGTTCGCTAGATTAGTTTGGAAAACACAAGCTGTGATATACTCAATATGACTTGCTTTTATTGATTTATTCTCAGATTAATACTTCTAGATCAAGGTTGTTTTGTAAAGTTACGTGCTAAGCGCATTGAGCAATCATCGAGTGGCGTGTACTTTAAAACTTGTTTATCTTATGAATTGAGCATAGTTAATGAGCTATTTGAATGCTGTACAATTTAATTAAAGCTATATGCGAAATATTACCAGTTTACATTTGTGTCGTGCTGTAGTTTGAAACTATTTTTGTGTTTTCCTGATGTAAGGGAGCATTGCTCGCATCACATTTGCTCTTAAATTCCACGCATAGGTTGTGGTTTGTAATTTGCATAATTTAGAAATACTGGTGTTTCAAAGCGGCGCCACGTTCTTTAAACCGTCTGGCCGCACGATTTTATTTTATTATAACCAAGACCAATTCTTTAACTTGCCATGACTGCAAGGAATTTGCTATACGAGGTCTCACTTTTTGTTAACATGTATTTTTGTTTACCCAGTTTTCCTACTTTTTTTAAAGTTGTGAAATTGGGTTGACAGAAGGAACTGTTTTAACTACTCAAAACGACTACATGGAAATGTCAGTAACCCTGTAGCATAAGGAAGAGTTGTACTTATCAACCAACAGTAGAATTTTGTCCTGCATCAAATTTTAAGTGTTGTGAGGAGTTACCAAAGTTATTGAAAATTGACATCTTTGTAGCAATAAAATGTCCATTTTTGTCCAGCAGGGGACCCCCCTTGTAAACTGTCGAAGAAAGCATTTAGAGCCCAAACGAAAAGTGTTTTTGAAGTACCCAGACAAAGTGTAATTCACATACAAGATTTGAAGGAAATCTATTTTGTGACCAATTTGGGTTATGAGGATCTTAGGGAGACAGCCACTTAAGTTGATATCATTAACTGCGATGATGTCGTCATTTCACATTTCAGCCCGCAGTTCACATATAAGATCATTTCATATATTCACTATCATTCAAACTCTGAGTAAATTTGAAACAATACAACGACTCTATTGCTAAAACAAATCCCATTCAAATCCCATTTCAGATTCGTACACTCTATAGATCAGAATACGGAAGTGACTCAGTAAACAGCAAAAAGAGGCTGTCATCCAGGAAAACATCGTGTGCAATATGTTGCATGCAATTGCAATTGCATCTGGCGTCCACCCCTGAGTCGTTGCTTGCAACACTGAACAGTGCTGCGAAAGTGAATGCCCATCATCTACGCAGCAATGCTCAACTGACAATTCCGGGATAAACAGAGGCAGCAGCTGGATTACACACAACGTTGAAACTTATGTCTTAGGATTACTAATGCTGTAGTTATGTTCTTGTGGCAGCCTTCCTCACCTTATGAAGTTTACTGAAACCATCATTTGTAGCTTTAGCCATGCGATATCGATGTTCATTCTTATGTCCATAGCAGACAATCATAAGAAGAATAAGGAAAACACACGAAAACACCATGTCTCTTGCAAATGTGTTTGTTTTTCTTTCAGTAACCCTGTACATCCTTTGACTCTCAATTTTTTCCTTGGACATGTTGAATAGTGTCTGCGAGCTATCGCTGTCGAGGGAGGGAGCTTCAGAGGAGTCATCATGTTGCTCTACGGGTTCCTTTCTGCTACTCGTCAACCGCAAAGCCAGAAGAACAGAGATAAAAACGATTTTCACTGGTTGAGAAACAAAAACATCCTCAGTCGTGGTTAAAAAGATGGATACCAACCAACGCGATGAAGTCTCCCCTCCCCACGTAAGAGAGTAGAAAATGACAATTAACGCAGCTACCAATGAACCAACAATACAAACGAACCAAGCGATGTAGATGCAAAAATGACGAAGTCGGAAGCGTTTGCTACCCTCATTAACATTAAAATCGAATTCGTCGTTTGCTACGACTGAACGCCTGCTGTTACGGAATATAAATACCACGAGGAAGCTTGGTGGAAAGGTAATTATTGCAGTAAAAATAGAAACACTGAGTTCCCGACCAGTCATTTTCAAAGGCCCGACTTGAATAGCCGGCGTTTCATTAGCATTGCCAATATTGTAGAACATGGCAGAGGAAAGCATTCCCCAAAGGAAAAAGAAGAAGCAACAAGTCACTCGCTGTACACGGGTAAAGAAATGTCGGGGATCTTTTGTGACTACTGAGAACCACAGATGGTCGTTTGCGAGACCGCATATACGTGCGCTGTTGAACTCGCTTTTGAAGCCGTGCCGTTTGTTGACGTTTGGGGCATAAAGCTCCACTGTTGTACTTCCATCTTCACGTTCCAAGGCCAGCCAACGGTAGCAAGGGAACTTCCATCGGGAATTTTTCTCAATGTCTGTGATAGAGATTTCATTTAGAAACCAGGATGGGTCTTCTCCAGAACTATCATGGCCGACATGAAGCTTAACTAAAGATCCAAGCGGTCGACCAACAGCTAACAGGAAGTTGTCGGTATTTCCTCGACTAAACGGTTTGTTTCCATCGTTGTTCCTTGTCAACTCAATGACCTCGCTATTACTCTCAGTTCCATAAAGTTTCATGAAGACTTTGGCAGAAGTACCAGAGTTTCGCCATGCTCCTGTGGTAAAAGAAGCTTTGTATCGGCAGGCGGTGTTTTCGGTCGAAGCTAGAGGCATCACTGGACTTACCTGTAACAAAGTAATAGTAGTTTTCAGTAACAGAACAAAAGTTTGAATTGGAGTGGAGAACTGGATTTTTGCTTATCCCCTACGTCATCATATATGTCGCCAATATTGCCAACGTGGTAGGAAATTACTTGACGATCGTCAAAAAAACATTCAGGCATTTCAACGATTTATGCTGATTTTTGTGTGGCTCCAGCCAAGCTGAGACCACTATGTCAGCACGTGCGCTGTTTCTGGCTTTTTTTGACAGTTTAACGGGAAGAGACATCACGTCTTCTACGCACACTCGACGTACTTAAAATAACTTTAAAACGATGTGAACACAGTTAAATCGCAGTAAATCGTATATATTTCGTCTTGCGTGACTAGTCACGCAATACTTACGCAAGTCACACAATGGCATGACTTTTTTCTAACAAGGCACGCTTATTACTCGATTTTAGCCGTGTGTTCCAAATTGTAAGTTTCTTGTGAAATAATGTGGAAAATAAAACAGAGCTTATTTAAATATTTGTCTGGATACGGGAGTTGCCACATTCGTCAAGCAAGATGTCACGCAAGAAGTGAAGAAGTTAGTACCAATGACGCAAGACGTGACTTTCAAGATCGGCTATTCTCTTCTAGTTCAATCATTACTCAATTAATTTTTGCGGCACGTTACGCTTCCTACTAGATTCAAAATATTTGTCCATGGAAAAAAATATTTATAATAGAAAGCCACAAAATTAAATTTCAATCCGTTGAGCTTGCGGGGAACATCTGAGAATGGGCTTAAGAAGGGATTGTTTTGTATTATTTTGTTTGTCTCAGTTCTTAGTTATATGCGTCAGCACGCGAGTAAGGTGAGAACATTCACGCTTCGTCTTACGTAAATTTGCTAAACTAGCCAAAGTGCACGCTTTCCAAACACTTGTTCTATTTCGCACGTATCATAACAAGAAAACGTGTTTCTCGACCATATTCCGAGAAATCGTCACGTCAACATGATGGAACTAATCCAAGCCGTGCTCACAGGCACGCTCATCCCAAAAGGTCCAACTTCGCTCTGGTAACTAGGTAATAACGTTAATTTTCGACTGTTGTTAGAGATTTTGGGAGGACCTGCACCGCTTCCAGACGAGGTCTAGGATTGGTCGAGGAGAACAATAGGTAAAGAACGAAACAATAGCCCTAACCCTGATAACAATAGACGGTGCAGGTTATAGGGACCAATGAAATTAGAGGTTTGGAACCGTGCAGGTCTACCGGAGATTTTACAGATTTTATCTCACTTTCTTCTTGTTTTGTCGTAATTTGAAGCCAAACTCGTACACATTAGCGTACCGTTTATTTACTTAGACGTCATTTTTTTTTCCTGGAAGGTAATCCCGCTTTCAAGAATATTTGCAAAGGTAACTGCAAAGGGCCGTGGAATTTCTCTGGAATTTGTCCAGAAAATTTAGGAAGATAGCAAAAGCAGTGGTTTTCTGGTGACTGACTAACGTTACGAATGTTTTGTGGCAATTCACGAAGGTCCTTCTCAATTTTATTGACTAACTCGAGACTAACTATTGAATTAAAAAACGAAGGAGCTGATATTGATGCAACAATAGAATTTGGTCTCGCGTGGAAACAATTAAGCTTTAGGACTACCTTGAAACAAAAAAATCAGCCAATGATAGCAAAGAAAAAATTCAATAAAGTTCTCAGTTATATAACGGACTCACTTTTTCTCTATCTTTGTTGTCAGCCCTTCGTGCAAATATTAAAGCGATGAAGTAAAGCAGAAACACAAATAGTACTGAAACAAGAACCAGGACATCGCGTGGATCACTGATGTTGTTAAATCCTACTTGAACTTGAGAGAAGTCTATTGTGTTAGGCGTTACCAGAAAATAGCCTCCAAATGACGTTAGGTGATTGCAAAGACACTGCAAGGCATCTGGGGTAGAATTGGCGCCAACCTGTGAAGTGTAGAAATGCAAACATTACAATGGAGTCTATCAAACCATGTGTCCGAATAACACTGTAATTAGATGAACTAGTTTTAGAGGTTGTAAGGCATGCAAAGATTTTACGTCAAGAGTTTGAGGTGGCATCCCCTCTTAACAATTTAATGCTAATTCATTGCCTGAGAAGCGACAAAAATGTAGGTCATCGGTTAATAAATTTATTGTCGGAATTAAAAGGAAATGTATTAAATATTTCCAGTCAATATGAACAAATATCTACTTTCAAAATGTCGTAAAACGCCGACAGTTTTGTAATCTCGTATGTAAAAAGTTGATTTGCTCAGAACTAATCCCTCACCCATTCTACATTTTTTAATGAAACAATTTGCAACGTAAGTCTTGCAAGTATGACATAAGAAGAATAGATGACGTCCATAAGAATAAGTATACATCAATCTCCACGTCACGTGAAGTGATCATCTCATCTCATCTTGCAGTAGACATTTTAGGATTATTCTACCCATTCCAAGTTTGCTTTTGCTTATGCACTCACCTAGGAGTGGGTGGATTCCCCCCTCCCCCCACCTGATGACTGAAAATCCCGGTGTGATTAGAAAAACTGGCTTGTACCTTACACCCTTCACTCATCCACTGCTCTTTGTCCTCCGACCAATACAGACAGCCAGCTGAGTCTACTTCCAAGGTAATGTTTACGGACGTTTGGGAGTCATAACGAGGCAAAGTGAGTGTCTTGTTTTGAACCACGGGCTGCTGCGTCGGCGGTTCCTTGAACTTCACACACAGCTGTTCATCTTGATCGTTGATCTGGAGAAGAGACCTCAGGATTCGCTGCCCCGGAGCATGATTGCCCGGTGCATCAGTTGTTGGCGAGACTATTTCCGAGGCAGACCTTCTTTCTCTCACATTTGACTTGCGATACTTTTGAAGTAGTCCAATGAAATATTTCCCACGGTGTTTAGCATCAAACCATACATAATGGCTAACACTACAAAGCTGCGTTTTGTTCTTACAAGGTTGTTCTCTTAAAGTGGTTACGTAATCGTAGTCCTGCTTGGTAGGCTCAGCACCGTACTTCACATAGATTTCAAACGGCGCGTCCCTGTCTAGCGTCAAGGAGATCCTGATTGCCGTCTTTTCACGATGAATAGTAACCGCTCGATACATCATAACGTCTGCGACGGAGTAATCCTTTACTTGTGGTGAAGTTCTGTTATTAGACTTCTTCAATGGGACTCTCAATGAGATGTCAGTTTGCAAGTTTGCGACATCGACAACTTTACCAGTTTCATCCTTTAGGATCAGGCTAACCACTTGGGAAGTAATATCGTAGGTGGACTGGTGAACACCGTACGGGTTGATTTTATAGTCGATCAACTGAAAATAAAGGATGTAGAGGACACGTCAAATCTGACTGTGACTTATTTCAGTACTTGTGTGCTTTCAAAAAGATTCTTTCATAAATCAATGAGTGACGATATAGGACTATTGATGACCAGAAAATAAAAGAAAATAATCTGAACTTGTCCTATCTGGATTTCAAATCCGAGAGGTCAGGCGTCGAAAATGAGTCAGGAATCGACCATTGCTTTTAACAGAACGACGCGCTAATAAGTAAAGTAAAGTAAAGTAAAGTAAGAACTTTATTATCGTGTCGTAACATCTTGCGTACAGGGATGTACGCCAATTAGGGACAATCCTATAATATATACAATTGGTCAAAAAATTACAGTTTTAGTTAATTGTTAACAATCCTATACTACTCTGTGCAACGTGTTAAACAAAAAAAAAAGATATTTATAAAATTTACAATTTTTAAAATAAATAATGCGGAAGATCTACAATAAAATCCATCAACTGAGAAAAGTCAACAGATATAATACGCCCCTTAAAAATGTCTAAGGATTTAGAAGATTTTGTGAAGTGATTAAGTTTTGACCAGATAACAGGACCTAAAAAGCTTATGCTGTTCTTGCCATATGCGACTGTTCGAAACCTTGGTAAGACAAATTCTGAATTTCTGAGAGAACACTAACTATTGTTAACTGCGAATAAGTCCGCAATATAGGGTGGCCCTCGATCGTTTTTAACTTTGTACATTATGGTAGCGATGTTTTGCAATCGTCGTGTATGACGTTTTGTTAGGTTACCCTTTTGCAGGAGTTCCTGAGGGCACGTTCTTGAATTTGTTCGAGTTTTCGGGCATCAGAGGAACGACAAAAATGCCAGACAATCTGACAATACGTGAGATGAGGTAGTATAGCAAATTTAACAATGTGCAATTTTGAAGATGTCAGTATTAGGTTGCGTAATCTGAGAATAACACCAACTTGACAGAAGCTTTCTTACAAATATCCCTTACGTGACTTGAAAAAGTTAGTTGAACGTCTAAGGTAACTCCCAAGAGCATTGTCTCCGACTTCTGTTCGATAACAGTATCCTTTATCGCAACTCCTTAGGACAATTCTTCGGGCCAAGACTCATCACCTGATATTTTGAAAAGTTACCCTGGAAAAGGGGAAGATATATGTTCTTCCTGCTGACCAAGAAAATCAGGCAAATCCAGCAACAAATCCAGAAATTAATAAACATATTTGCCAACGCAGTAGGGGTAAGCAGACAATGTCATGAGAATTTTTGAATGTTTCCCCAAATTTCACTACATTACCTGAAAAGAAACTTTGGTTGTGTTGCCAAACATCCCCTGGCTTATCGCCTCGCTCAAGTGAGGAAACGCAACGCTAGTTTCACCTTCTTCTATATGCCAAAGACTCATATCAGCTGCCTCGTGCACTCCCAGGTAAACACTTTTATGGATCGTTTCCAGCACGCTGTATTTCTCGCCCGACAGTTTGGTCGATAATTCAGCGTCAGATATGTGGTCATTTAGTTTGACAGCAACTCGCGATAAGTTTTTCATCTGCCAAAAATATAAGTAAAATTTCAAACTAAAACTGATGATGAACGTTCTGTGAGAGGACACACTGTGACCACATTCAAGTGTTCGTGTATCAGAGGTTTTAACGTACGGGGGTTTTAAAAACATGCAGTGTTTGTACAGTGAATGTGCCTGGGACCAAGACGAAGTGTCCTCTTAGGATAGGTGTCCACGTATGAGGGCTTAAAGATGCAGTGCTTGTTTGTGGGTGGGACCTCGACTGAGTGTCATTACTTTTTGATAGGTCTAATTGTCTTACTAGAAGTATATGACCATTAGGCTGTATTGAAGGGAGATGGTGAAGGCCTAGAAAGAAAAGGATTTCGGATTTTCATTTAGCAATGTGGCGAACAAACATTCTACAGCATTTTTCTTTTTGGAACACTGCATAACACAAATGGAGGGTCCAATTAACGACCGCTGCAGATTACCTTTGTTCGCTCAGTAACGTTAAGCGAGTCTGCGTGTGTAGTCGCGTGAAGAATGTTCCCTGAACAGTGTAGCAGCATCTTCCATGAATCTCTTACAAGGCCAATGTCCTTCACAGATTTACTCTTAACTCGCTGTTTTGCGACAAATGCCCATCTTTTAAGGGAATGTAATGCAGTTTCCTGAAATTAAAGGAATTCGTAAGCAATTGGGGACAGTATCCGTTTTAGCTTGTTTAAAATGAGACTAACTGCAAATATTTGGCCTGTTGTGCACATGTCGTCTGTCAGTAGATCAAAAATCATCAAGAGACAGCTAAAATGGAAAGGAAGGATGGCGAAGGGATGGAAACGTCACCTCCCACTGGGGACTAGTTTTGATTCCTAGAGTTTACTCCATTTGTGGGCGGAGTTAGCTGTTGGTTTTCTTCTTCGCTCTTTTTCTGGCCATGAAAAGCCGCTCAAAAATACTTGGAGCGATGTTCAATACTTAAACAAGAGGAAAGACCTTAAGTATTTACCATGCTATCTGGGGAGACTAGAACATCTGAAAATTCAGTGGCCTCCTTTAACACTGAAGAGACTTGAAGCACTGTCTGCACGTCTGCTACTTTAACTGTAGAAAGCTCTTCAATGATGTCTTCTTTCAGCTGTAAAAACAAAGAGCACAACAGCATTTATTTACTACAGATTTCCGTTCTGTATGGCTTTCGTGAAACTGTAATAATTACTTGATAATTGTTATTTAAAGGTGAATTCCCGTTAGAATTTAAGGATATAGTTCTTGCCTCAAGAAAATTACAATGCCTGGTTTAGGCGACGAAGAAAACAGGGATTGAAATCCTTTCCTGGTGATTACTATTTCAATACTACGTGAAAAATTAACAGATAGGCTGCGAGCTGTCGTCCTTCTTGTGTCAAATTCTACGCGGTGTCAAAATGTCAAAATTATGCAAATCAACCGTAAAAACGAGGGGGAATTGAGGAAAAAGAGGAATATACAAAAGGAGAAAAACGAATACAATAAAACGACAAAAAATGTCGTACTAAAAAAGTGACCATATCCTACACTTTTCACTTGATCTCTTGTCATCCAAGACATCCCAGTGCCAAAGTCGATAGCCTGCATCATTCCATGTGCCATTTGCCAAGCTTCGTATGTTTTTCCTTCTTTCATACATTTGTCGAATAGAGCCTCGGTCTCTTCAAACACTGAATATCCGCCATCTCTATCGTTCAACCACGATGGCTGTGCAACCTGTTGAAAGCAGCAGAGTGGTTTGCAATTAGGTGTCATAAGTGATCCGCGTTTCCTTGGGTTTTGCTTTGCTATGCCTATTTCAACGACTCTTTGTCTCTCTCCATCTAGCAAAATCATGAAAGATCGCGATAATTATTATTAAGAAAAATGTTTCTTATTTAAATTTGACAGCCTTTCAATTGTACGTTGTACATTATTGGGTAACGTCAATGCGTTACAACATTAACAATCCCATCCAATTCAATGCATTTCTAAATATTATATTAAATACGCTGGGAGTAAATCTCATCGTTCGCTTTATGCGTCTAAAAGGCATGGCAGTTGAGTACCGTCATACATTGATGCAGCAATACTTGACAGCAACATTGTGCTTGCAGAGAAAAAGCATGCACCATGCCCTAACTTGATACTTACACCAACTCTAAAGTAGGTTTCAGCCCGCGATCCTAAAGAGTTTATAATGACTGCCTTAACTTCAACTTCACCAGCAGCAAATTCAGGAATCTGAACAACACTAAAGGGCATTACGCTATGAGACAGCAAGTGAGACGATGTCCCATCCTCCAGGTTATGTACATGGTAGAACTCGAATATGAGTGGTTTGTGCTCGTCTTTCCATCCCGTACATGAAATATTCAGAGAAATGCCTAACGTGGCTTTACCCAGTTGAGTAGCGTCACACGTTCCACCAGAGGGCGTGGCCACTGTTTCGAATTGGTAAGCGGTCCAACCACGTGTTCCATTGGGTAATTTAACTTCTAACGTTAACCAATAAGATGAGTTCTCGTGCAGTTTGTCTTCGTTGAAAACGATGTTCTTGGAGTTCATCTTGGTGGCGATCAGAGGTCGCATCGTTTCGTTGAGGTGCCACACTGTAGTGGATTCATTGCTTTCGACTCCCTTTTTGTACAGTTTCCAGTTGAACGTAATATTACTTGGGGGACGAGGAAATGTGATGGCTTTTAAAACAAACCGATGGCTAGTTATGACCTTTTGCTTGCAGTTAAATATACACCTGCAGAACAGAATGCAAGAAATTGAAATGACTGCTGGATCGCTGCATATCCAAAACTACATTAGACAGGCTTATATAAGGCCCTACGTTTTACAATTTTCTGAACTCTGATATAGCTTGTAGGAATTCTGTTACTTCTATTAAGCAATAGGTTAGTTCTTTTATAGCGGAGCACCATTGATAAGCAAATTTGGTAACCTGTCGATGCGAGAAACTTTGGTTGTGACGTCAGCGTACGTAAGTACGTCCATCCGCCCGTACAGACTCTGGGGAAAGGGGAGGGGATTCCCAAGGCAACCTGATCATGGGGAGGAGGATGCCATCTTTTGAAAAAGAGGTTTCTTTGAAAGCTTAATATTTAGCAAAAAGTTTGTTCGGACAGTTTTAAACTTAAGAAAAAATAGCTAATATCTATACTTTAAAAGTGAAACGCGAAAAGTTCAAGTTACGAACCGAAACTAGTTTTTTAAGGACTTTCTCTTTTTTGAGTTCCGCTGCAAACTCCTTCGGTACATCGCTTGAGTTCGCAGCATTTGGCAGCAATCCCTATGCCAAACATAGCAGAGCTAGTGCCCTCTGTTTATTTTTCTGTCCACAACCATGGTTTTTGCGATGGTCAGAACACATTTTCCCAGGAAAACACCCGGGTTTATCGCAACTCAGTAACTCCAGTCACTCACTTAACTCGTGTATCATCGAGTCGAGTCGAAGTACATATCGCTTGAACTCGCGGCATTTGGCAGCATTCCCCACGTCAAACGAAGCAGAGCTACTGCCTTCCGGTTTCTTCTCTCCGCAATCATGGTTTTCGCGGCGGTCCGAACACATTTTCCCAAGAAAAACACCCCTATTTATCTCGAGCGAGTAGTTCTTGTCACGTGAAAAGATATAAATACAGTAGTTAACCAACCAACACTTGCCACCAATGTCAGATTAGCTCAGAGGGAATGCAATCGCTCGCTAAGCAAGTCACCCGAGGTCGAGTCCATGCCGAGGTGGGAAAATATTCTATTTGCAGAAATTGATAAGCACCAACGGAAAAAAAGGTAGAGCCTTATGCGCCACATGGCGTAAAGAGGCCTAAGTAAGTAAGTAAGTAACGGGAAAAAAGGTACGTAGAGCTCCGCTTTTAGGTTTGGCTAAATCTTTATATTATATAGAAACTACGTACACTGTAACATGTAGCCGTCGCTTTGATCTTGTAATTTATTCTTTATGTATCTGTGCTCTTAAGCCGAGGAAGCTTAATAATTCAAAAGTACCATGACCAACATCTTACCGATTTTTCTCGAAGCAAGCCAATAAAAGTAATTGTCGTCAAAAACTCCTAGGAAAAAGACCTTTTTTCCAGATAAATATCTTAAATTTGTCTTATCCATGCTTGAAAGCCCTTTGAAACCAGTACAACCAAATATTCAAAGTTAGCATATTTTGTGATGCAATGTTTGCCTTTTTTTTGGTAAACCGAACTAAACAGTCAAATCCACGACAGGCATTTTTCAATCGGAAGTCTTTAAAGGAGAAGGTCAGTCCAGAGACCGCCAATGAAAAGATAACACTAAGTTGAGTTACTGACCGTGGTTTTAGCTTCTAAAGTGTATCTGATCCCACTGAAATTTCTCTCCAAAGAAGATTGCGAGGTGCCACCATTTTGAATCATACTTAGCAGCCTGGCAGCTTGTCCGTGACGTCATTCCGTCCAACGTGAAACTGGCGGGAAATCTAAACGCAGCTGGTATGACAGAACTCGTTGGTACTGCTACAAATCGGCTGCACATGTTTCGTTTCATGTTTCGCACATGTTCAGTTCTGGGTTGTAGTGACGTGTCCGAAAAAGATAGAGTAAGAAGAGTTACTTTCATAACATACCTGTGATTTGCACCGCCAGGCGGTAAACAAAAAGTACTCAAAACAGGTCAAAACCAAAATCTAAGGCTCGATTTGAGTCTTAACTGTTTTAATTTAATTTATAAAGCAATTTACAGGCTTTAAAATAACTATTTTCTACTCAAACACAAATACGATTACAATAATGTAGTGCCTGGAAAGTATGTGATTGTACCTTCCATCTTGTTTTCCGATTCCGGATGCTCAACACAACAAATACATAAAATAAATGCAAAGAAGATCCTCGCAGTTATTAACGCAACTTATGCAGTTGCGAAAAGAAAGCCTGAAAAAATCAGGCTTGCCGGGATTCGAACCCGATTCGAACATCTTCATGTTTCCCAGGTGTATTACGAACCAATTTAATGACCAGCTCCCAGTTGGCTTGTTAGCTCAATTGGTTAGAGCGCTGCACCGGTATCGCAGAGGTCAGGGTTCGAATCCCGGCAAGCCTGATTTTTTCAGGCTTTCTTTTCGCAATTGCATAAGCTGTAGTTAATAACTGCGAGGATCTTCTTTACATTTATTTCTTCATTCCGCAGTTCAAATATATGAATTTCATATATTCATAATTTCACAACAAATACACTCTTTTGGAGTTTACATCACTTCACATTTTTGGCAAGAACACCAGAATGTGCTCTCCAGCCGCTCGTTTATTTCATTATCTTGGACAGGTTCTGGCTTAAACCGATAACGTTCAAGCGCAGCCATCTCCTCGGATATATAACTCCGATAACACCCCCGGGTTGAACGGGATGACGTCACGGACAAGGGGCCAGGCTGCTAAGTACGATTCAACATGGTGACACCCGATGTTGAATTTTGGCCTTTCAGTGGGATCGGATGCACTTTAGAAGCTAAAATCACGGACAGTAGCTCAACTTAGTGTTAATTTTTTAATTGGCGATTTCAAAAAATACACCGTTTCTTGAGTGACCTTCTCCTTTAACTTTAGTGATTACGCTGATATTACCCCGTGTCTTATTTACCTGATGATGACGTTTAATACCTCCTCCTTTGCAACATACACGCTTTGAAGAAACTCGGATTTACGCTGATCTTTTCGCACCACCAGTTTAATGTAGTAAATGGTTCCAGGTAAGGGACTGATTAAAGCAGCAGTATTTCCATTGCTTTTGAAACGATTATTCTTCGAGCATGCATGTGCACGTTTCTTGAAATTTTCGGAGGGAACCACGACAGTTTTATTGCCACTGAGAATATTCTGAAACAGTTGCCCTCCATCGAGACAAGACCAAACACATTCCATTCCAAAGTACCGGTTTTCGTCAATGAAGGGGTCAAAAGAATCTGATCCACTGAAGACTATTGCATGCTTTGCGGAACGAAGCTTCTCTGAACCACCAGAAATCACTGCAACGAGATTTGCTTCTTTCACTTCAATAAACCCAAAATCCCTTCTTGCTGTGGTTGCGTCAGAAAGCGTAACTTCGAATTCGATCAATTTGAGGCCAGACGGCAATGATCCAGCTGGGGCATTCCAAATCAACGAATGTCTTTCAACAAGTTTCCGCTCCGCGGAAATTGCAAACGGCGATACCTCCACATCCCTTATAAACCAATTAAATGAAAGCTGCCCTGGCGAGTAGCTGTTTAATCCACTCTCTATGAATGCCTGAAACATCCTGTCCTCTTCCCGCTTGACGATGACATGATTGAGTGGCTTCTTGTTGACCTGATATATCTTTGCTTCGGGTAGCATGTGAGAAACATCACCTTTGTGTAGATATGGAAAAATCAATCGAAACGTGTTAATGTCAATGGTTTTTAATTAACATTTGTCCTTGAGAAAAAATGTGGCAAAGTCAGGGCCAAACAAATCCGACATCGTCCAACATAATCTAGCATTGCTGAGAACAACTATGTTGGAAGATGCCATGCGAGGAGGCCACCCGATTCCAGCATGGAACTATTTTATTGGATAAAAAATGTTGGAATCGTTTACCAACGATGTTTAAACAATTTATGTCACATAAAAATCCAACAAATCAAATTCAATATAAGGTTCAGTATAATGTTTCGATGTGGACCGTGGGAGAGAAATTGTTCAGAGAAATTCTCTGCGGAAGTAAAAACTCATGTGATTGTTCCTTGAAGAGGTCAGTTTTGGTTTGTTTGTCGAGCATCGTATCAATATGCGTGGATGTTTCCTTGGGAAATCATTTATCTGAAATTCTTAAACTACGATATATATAACAAACAAGCCAAACTAGGAGAGCAAGCTAAATAACAAACGATGTCAAGGTACTCACTATGGCATTTATCGATTCCAGGATAATTTTTATTGACGTAAGTACAGTAGCATTCACATGACCCATTTCTTATCTTTATGCAGTGAGCTGGCGCAGAGCATTCGTCTTGTTTATTGCTGCCTGGAGTGTTGTTGGGCAGAGCTACTATGATTAGAACATGAGACAAAATTTAGACTATAAGGCTAGTATCATTGATGGATGAAATAAGGGTAGTAGGTTTTAAGTGCAAATGTGTTGACCGTGGAAAGCCTTCACTCGATAATTTTCAGGCATATTCATAAGGACTATACAGAGGCTGTCTCGTCTCCAGTCGTCTTCATAACGTGTACAGTAGGTGTGAGAGCAAGGGTTGATGGGAAGGGGAAAGAGGAGAAGAAGTCCTCCTCTCTCTCTTTCTCCCTATCCATCACAACTCGCTTCCCGCGCGTTATGAAGACGACTGGACAAGATTCAGATAGAGTAGATTTCAGGTGAGAAAAGTTAAACTAAGGCCCATCTGTCAATCCCAAATTAAACGCAAACAAAACGATGAATGAACTGGAGCTAAACGCGGAAAAATGCGTGCTTCACAGACACAAATAAGTTTGTGTCTTTTTTTGTATCCCTTATAGGCAGAGAAATTGCTACTCAATTAAAACCACCAGACTTCAACATTTATTAGAAAACAGCATGCCCCATCAAATTTATCTTTTGTCAGATGGCCTCATGACTTTGCCACTACCCCCCAAAATCAAGATTTTATAAGTAGCGCAACTGGATTAGTGAGTGATGGAGTAATATTTGCTGGATAATGAACGACACTGATACTGGGTTGTATTGATTGTGTCGGCGGCGAATTTAGTTGAAGTCCTGGAGTGACAGTTGAAGACTGCCGTCCTGAAACTGAACATGAGTCAATATTATTAACACAGCCAATGGCCGAACATGGCAAAAATAGGAAGTAAACAAAACAGGAAAGACATAGGTTTCTGTTCCTAAGAACAGAACAACACCAGTAACATCAAATCAGAAATTTCCGGGCTGTAAGTAACTAAGAGAAATGGTGCAAGAAAAAGTGAAATTTCTGTAGTAGGGTTGATTGCTTTAGTTTTTCTCTACTGTAATACATGGTAGTGCGATAATCTAGATAATCTAGACTCTGCTGTATAGACGAGGCTTCTGTGAGTCCGCGTCTCGTCCAAAGTGTAATTTTAGAGTTTTTATTATCAATGGGCACAGTGTATTTAACAAAGTGCCAATCGAGATATGTACTTCCATATTAAAATGATTCCAGTATTTAGCGCCCACGGGGCGCTAATTTACTTTTGGTAGCTTGTTGGAGAGGAAGCGCCTATTAGGGAGGGGGCGCTTATCACGGTTTTTATTTTTATTTCATTTTACTTGTGTATGCCTGTCATAGAGCTTAGGACAACCTCTCTCATTTACAACATCTTTTTTAGACGGGCCAGCAGGCTAATAGGCATGCAGAGACAAGTGATCCTTAGAGAAGGCTATTCCTGCTGGCCTCTGAGTACTGAATCCGTTTATCATTTTGTACCCATAAATGTTCTTGGTACTTCGTGGGGCCCAGTTTTATTTCCGTATACCAGACAGTATAGCCCAAATATCACGAGAACCAAACGGGAGTACAAAAAGTTCTCGACACCTGACAATTATGGCACTTTCTGGATGGCTATAATTATGGCACTTTGTCACAAAATTCGTTCAACGCCAGATTAGTCACGTTGGGGAAAATTGGAAAGAATTTGAGGCGATTGTTACTGATCCTGTTTGTTTTTATCGAGAAAGTGCCATAATAATATAAATTAATTGTAAACTGTCTGTGTCTGGTGCTAGTGATACTTGAGCTGATGCAATATGCCGTATTTTTTCGATTAAACGCCGGACCCCGAATAAACGCTGGATTCAAATAAACGCCGGGTCTACAGGGCCCAGTTTAAAATAAACGACGCCCCCCCCCCCCCCCCGCGTTTATTCGGGGTCCCGGCGTTTATTCGAGATGGGTTTACTAGATCAGGATCATTTGTCATAACTGCATACTAGTTCTCTTCATCAGTCCTACCATTAGATTTGAATTTATACACTGATATTCAAAGCAAACTACCTTTTATAAAAGTACTTGTAACTATAACAGATGAAACAAACGACGCATAAGGTATCGTGTCACTCTCTTTTTAATTATGGTAACTTTTCTGCGGGCTTGTACATCCAGCAAGGATCACCTCGAGGTTCTCTCCAGGGTTTCTCAAGCGGTTCCTCGAATCGTTCCATAGTTTTGCCTTTCTCGAAACTGATGGAGTAGGAAGCTCCCACCACTTAACTTGTTCTAAATTGTTTGCAGTACGTTTGCTGTCGAGCAGTTACCGATACACTTCTTCCGTGTCCACGGAGAAACGTAACGTAACGTCCGGCAGTGGTGTTATATTTGATAAATAATTTACTAGATTCACTTAGATGAGGCAAAGTTGATCACATTTTTAACGTTTTTGTTGAAATTTGGTTCTTGGTTCAATAAACTTCCAACAGTGATGTTGAAAAATGGATGGCTGAAAAATGCATTTAATAAATAAACGCCGGGCCCCGAATAAACGCCAGGTACGAGGCCGAGTTTTAAATAAACGCCCCGGCGTTTAATCGAGAAAATACGGTATACTGAAAAAGGGTTTTAAAAGGTTTTTTTAAACCTGAAATAGCGTGATTCAAGATTTATTTCCGCCTCCAACACTAAGTGACTGTCGCGCCATCACGATTAAATTTACCAAAAGCGCAGATTTTGCGGGCCACCAGAACAAAGTTCAGAAAAAATTAAAAGAAAGGTTCAGCTTTAATGCGGATCAGTGTTATGCCTAAAATTTATATATCAGATCACATTTGACCAAGTCGAAGATTGCCAGTATTTTCTATCTCGTTGAAGTAAGATAGGTGTTTTGTGGAAAACCAGAACGTTTGTAAAACGAAACATTTCCAACAAAATTTATCTTAAAAGCTGCGTAAAAGGCGTCTTAAGACAAGTAATAGTGCGACTACACATGCAAGAATGTTGAAAATGCCCTGAATTCCATCATGCAGCCTCGGGCTAAAAATGCTATTTTTCAACATTACCTAATTTATTAGAAAAGTAAAGCGTAATGGAACCTTTTAATGATATTTTCGAAAATAGGACACTTAACAAGTAAATCAAACGTAAGCCGCTCTTTATTACACATATTTCTTTGGAATTCAAATTTTGGGAGCCGTTATTTTCTTTTAGTGTGCGTTGGATATGAGTTGATAAATAACCAACAACGGACCAGGTAGCTAGGTTATAATCACCTCATATCCAGTGAGCTGACTAATTATTTTCATAAAATTCGCAACCTCGGTAATCATTGACACCTTAAATTAAATAGCGTTGACACCTAAATAAAGTGATTTATTTTTTTTGATTTAACATTTTTACCATAAATTATTTTGAACAAAATTTTCCCTTTGTGGCAAATACTTTTGGAAGCCACGGAACTTGGCATGTCATCTAATTTCCTTATAAGCATCTATCAGGCATCCCTCCGTCATTATCAAATGTGCGTGGTTGCAATTCCAGTGATATTAGTCTTGTTTCTTAATGGAACCACCTGGTCAAGTTTTGTGGAAAGTGCTGTGTTGGCATTGGTGAGCCTTGGATTATTTCTAGCCTGTCTGTGTTCTTTGAAATGTTCACGATACCTACGTTTAGTCCATTCCATATGTTTCCCTTTGTTTTTGTTTGTCTCTTTTTTTAGCTTAATCATAGAAGTTAGATAAGTAGATTTGCAAAGTTATGTGTTGGAATCGCAGCAGAATGAGTCAAAGGTTGTCCCGAGAGTCGTCGCAGGGTTTTTTATTTTCGGACTCTAGCTTCTAGCCTTTCTTTTAAGTGCGTCTAAACCACGGTTTTCCAGAATAACCTTCACAAAATTCCCTTTCAAAACACTAATAAAAAAAAGTTTTCAAAAGCTGGTACCATCCTGTTTCTCATTGCTTCGCCATGTGACAAGCAATGTTACTCGGTTGCAGTCATTGACGGACTAACATTAATTGAACGCTGCTTCAATTGGGACTATGAGATTCTTAGATATTTCTGAACTCTTTGATCCAAACATTATTTTGAAACCTATCTATCTATCTTTCTTTTAATGCTAATGAATATTCCTAACTGACCCAATTCTGCATAAATGCTCTATTTATACCTTATTAAGAGCGCCTGACCAGAAATATCGAGAATCCAACGACAGAAGCGAAATTTCATATTTCATTTTATTTCACCAAAAATACCTCTTTGGTAAACTATTTTCAAAAATCATAATTAAAAGTTCATGCGCTTTTTGGTTTTTCCAAAAATTACAAAAGTTCAAAATACGGCTAGAAGCTTGCCTGCGCCTCCCGAAAACAAAGGAAAATCGTGCATTTTTAGCAAGCTCGTACGCAACAATGGAAGTCGTTCCCGTTTTACCATTTGGTGTATAAGTACATCATTCTTTTGTCTATCTAAAGATATAAAAAACGGATATAAATTTGCATTTTCAGTCTGCTTGTTGACCTGTTGAAGATACTAACATTGAAGGGTTCAAAGTCAAAGTGAAATTTGGGTCAACTTCAGAGGCTTATAACTGACCTAGCATATGTTTTTCAGACCAAAAATATACATCAACTGTAAGCTCAATCATTCGTTTGTACTCTCTGAAAGTGTCGTTTTTGGCCCGCTAAAAGCAACGCGTCGAGAATAAAAAGTGTGCAGGGCATTTTGAGCATTTCGGTAGAACTGCCGCTATCACGCAACGGCGAGCCACATCGGTTGCACTAAAGCAGTCAAAAAAAGAGGTTTCTCTGGCACCTTGTTTTGAATAGGTTAATAAATTAAAAATATATACTTTTCACTTAGAGGTAACTAGGTTACTATGGCTTAACGGCAACCCAGTTTACGTTTGTACAATGCAAATTTAATTATAATGTAACGATATTATTTCGTTGATCTAAACTGATAAATCAAAGATACTCTCACCTAAGACATCATCTTGTAAATCTCCTGGCTCAGGTTATCACTTCTTTTGCCAGACTTGTTGGTTGGATAAGTTATGATAATTTGTAGATTAAAAAACCAAAAGTTACCGAACCTTTTTCAAACCATGCCAAACTATGCACTCCGTATTTAAATTAGCATAAATGTGCCACATGAAATCTGAGCTTTTCCTGATAGGCACGATATGGGATAGCGTGACGTAGTGACTACCACCAGGAGCCCTTGTTTGAACATAAATATTAGTTTTCCGGTTTATAGCCGTTACGAGGTGAAATTTCTCTAATGAGGGAAGGGATCCTAGGGGTCATTTGCAGTTTCAAATATTCTACGGTCGGACCATTTATTTTAGAGGGGGAGGTTGGAAAAACGAAATATTCCCGCAAAGCTTTTGCGGAAGAAAGACCACAAAAAAACACCAGGGAAAGGAAATTCAAGTAAAGCTTTTAGTTACAGAAAAAAATGAATAGATAACTCATAATCATAATAACTCTGCAGAAAAATGCAAAAATTTAATGATTCTTCTCTTATTGTCTTTGATCTGTTTTAAATGGACGTGTGAGTGCTATTTTAAGTCTCGTGGGACACATTCAGGTAACAAAAGCGCCACCACAAGAACGACTTGAAACCATTTCTTCTAGTAGGCTGATGTAGGGTACTTTCCTTCTAAGTTTTAAAGGAGTTACAATTCAAAGCGCTGGCAGTGAAACTAAAAAAGTCCAAGTTTCCGGTTGCAGCTCATGGCGCAGATGTCGTACACGATGTGATGTTCCAGTTGAAACCTTGAGAGGATATCTTGTCTCGCTGTACTCAAAGAGGTTTATTTTTCAAAGGCACGGAAATCGTTTGCCGCTAGACCATAAAAGAACGCAGTGGCTAATGCTGGGCCGTCAAGCACCTTCCCGGAACCTAGCGATCCGGCTTATTTCATCCCACGGTACTGCCTCTGCGTCCACTTTCCTTCTTGATGAATGGCCAATATTGAACTTTGTTTTCGAGGTAGACTTTTTTTTTATCATCCAAGTGGGAAGCTTTCTTTGTTTCTTCTCTAAAGGCCCAACCCCCTCCCAAACTTACGAACAACGTCTTAGGCTATGTTCTCACAGAACAGTTTCCAAATGGTTCTGGACCAGACCAGATCTGTTCACGTAGGACCGTTTCATTTATGAGCATCTGTTCACACGGAACCGGTACAGAAATCGTCCGGTACCAGTCCACTTCTGGACCAACGTGAGAAAATCAGCTGTTTGTACCAATAAGTTATCCACCGGCAGACCAAAACGCATGAAAGACGATCGAAGAAGGCTGAATCTATGGATTGAAAGAAGCCAAAGGTCTCTGGCCAGATAATAAATTACCCTATCCCTGCCGATTACAAAATACGCAACCAAAATGCACAAGCTTTTAACCTTTTCAAGCTTTAAACCCAGAATTACAATAAGTTATGTGGCATTTATGCTATCGCAGACAGTAGTTTGGCCTCTCTTTAAATTTCTAGATGAGTTTAATCAAAAACACAACACTGATACACGCGATAAATTTAACTAGTGCCCAAGCCTTCCAAAAGCTTTCCAAATCAAACTTTTCTTATTTTTCCAACCACCCCCTCTAAAATAAATGGTCCAACCATAAAATATCTGAATCTGCAAATGACCCCTAGCATACCTCCCCTCATAAGAAAAATTAAAATAAAATGAACCAATTTGACTACAGCAAGACAAGATATCCTCTCAAGGTTTCAACTGGAACATCTCACTGTGTACGACCAGTACGACATCTGCGCTGATGGCATTCGCAAAGAACGGTAACCGGAAACTTGGACTTTCTCAGTTTCACTGCAAGCGTTTTGACTTGTAAACACCTCCTTTGAAACTTAGAAGAAAAGTACCCCACACCAGCGTACTAGAAGAAATGGTTTTAAGTTGTTCTTGTGGTGGCGTTTTTGTTAACTGGATGTGTCCCACGAGACTCAAAATAGCACTCACACGTCATTTAAAACTGATCAAAAACGATAAGAGACGTATCATTAAATTTTTGCTTTTTTCCGCTTTGTTATTACGATTATGATTTTTTTTTTATTGGAACTAAAAGCTTTGCTTGAATTTTCTTTCCCTGGTGTTTTTGCGGTCTTTCTTCCACAAAAGCTTTGCGGGAATATTTCGGTTTTTTCCAACCACCCCCCACTGCTCTCTAACAGTAAATGATCGGACCCTACTGAAGTATTTGAAATTGCAAATGACCGTTACGATCCTTTCCCTCATTAGAGAAGTGTCACTTCGTATATATACATTCAAAACGGCTATTTACCGGAAAACTAACATTTATGTCTAAGTAAGGGCTCCTGGTTTAAGCCCATTTGGGTTTTCCAGCTTTCTGAGTCACTGCGTCACGCTATCCTTTATCGTGCCTATCACGAAAAGCTCAGATTTCATGTCTCACATTTATGCTAATTTAAATACGAAGTGCATAGTTTGACGTGGTTGTAACTTTTGTTTTTTCAATCTACAAATTGTCATGACTACTGCAGCCAATAAGTCTGGTAAAAGGAGTGATAACCTGGACCAAGAGATTCACAAGATGGTGTCTTAAGGTGAGAGTATCTTTGGTTTATCAGTTTGGATCAATCAAATAATATTGTTACATTATAAATAAATTTGCATTGTAGACAAGTAAACCGGGCTGCCCCTAAGCCGTAATAACATAGTTACCTCTAAGTGAAAAGTATATATTTTTACTTTTACCTATTCAAAATGATGAGCCAGTGAAACCTTGTTTTATGACTGCTTTAGTGGAACCGATGTGGCACGCGTGACAGCGGCCTTTCTACCGAAATGCTCAAAGTGCCCCGCACAATTTTTTTTCCCCATGAGTCGCCTTTAGCGGGCCAAAAACGACACTTTCAGAGAGTGACAAGGAATGCTTGAGCTTACAGTTCATGTATATTTTTGGTCTGAAAAACATATGCTAGGTCAGTTATAAGCCTTTGAAGTTGACCCAAATTTCACTTTGACCTTGAACCGTTCAAGGTTAGTATCTTCAACAGGTCAACAAGCAGACTAAAAATACAAATTTATATCCGATTTTTGTATTTTTGGATAGAGAAAACAATGATGTACTTATGAGCCAAATGGCAAAACGGGAACGATTTCCATTGTTGCGTACGAGCTTGCTAAAAATGCCCGATTTTCCCTTATTTCCGGGGGGCGCAAGCGAGCTTCTAGCCGTATTTCGAACTTATTTAAATTTTGGAAAAAACAAAAAGCGGAGGAACTTTTAAATATGATTTTTGAAAATAGTTTACCAAAGAGGTATTTTTGGTAAATTAAAATGGAATATGAAATTTCGTTTCTGTCGTGGGATTCTCGATATTTCTGGTCAGGAGCTCTTAATATTCATCAGACTTCGCGTATACGATATAAGCATGTGTAAATTATTCAAAGTTGTCAGTTTGACTAACTTTGGTTGGCGTCGCTTCGATAATAACTGCGCGTCCGTCCCAGCCGAACGCCCAAGCCGAGGTCCAAGAAGTTAAAAAGCCTCTTCTAGGTTCTGCTCAGCAAACCTCTCCATCAACGTCGTCGACACCACAGGCTGCTGCGAATTTAGAGGCAACCGAAAATTCGTCCCCAGGTTATGCCACTGTCACTCGGCGAATAAGCCAAACTCGACAGAGAACCTTGAGATATTTTTACTTTCGGTGTTTCACTTTTGTATACGGTTGGGGTTTGGTGGTTATTTTTTGTTGGATGTTATTTTTTTTCGTTTATGTCTTTCTTGGACCAAGGGAATCCGTTTTTGAATTTCCCGCTTGGAGCACGTGCTCGGTAATTTATTCGTTTTGCTCCTCACAGACGTGTTGCGAATCTTGTGCGATAATTCAGCTTTGTTATGGTTATGATTGTTTTTTCTTGGATGTTTGGTAAATTAAATCGTTTGAAGAGTTGTTTGTTTCGGTCGAGGACCGATTGCATAATTCAGGCAGCTCATGAACCTTTTGCTTTGTGCCATGAAATGGCGTAAATTTCCATTTAAAAAAAGGGTTTCGGTCGCGAACCGATGGAGTGGTGAGTCATAGTCTTTTGGTGTGCCACGAAGTGGCGTGGAAAAGGTAAAAATTCGGTCGAGGACCGATAGAGCAGTGTGTTGCCGGAGGACATTTGCACTGTGCCACAAGGTGGCGTGGAAAAGACAAAAATTCGGTCGAGGACCGGTAGAGCAGTGTGTTGATGACTTTTGCTCTTTTCCACGAGGTGGCATGAGAAAAAAAAAATTCGGTCGACGACCGACAGAGCAGTGTGTCGGGGACTTTTGCTCTGTGCCACGTGGTGGCGGGAAAAAAAAGAAAACAATGATCGCAGACCGATAAAGTGGGGAGACGGATGCCACGTGCTACATTGAGAAAAAAGGACTGAGAGAGCAGTGTGTCGAGGACTTTTCCCTGTGCCACGCGGTGGCTGTGACAGGAATGCAGAGAATGCATGTGTATGAGAATTCGGCGGAATAACGATAAAGTTATCGTAGGTCAGGGATCTGGTTGCTCTGTGCCACGAGGTGATGTGAAAGAAAATAAAGAGCATTATGATAATGTATGTATGTATATACAAACCTTAAGAGAGGTACAAGGTACAATCTCGTTTGAGATTGGAAGCTGGGTTTCTATGGAAACGATAACAGAAGCACAATGTGAAAGTGGGCGTTTGAAATGTGGAGTTGTATAGTATTTTCTTTGTTAGGTCCCGGCCGCCAACGGTCGGAGTGCTCAAAATTAATTCATCGGCAGTTGAATCTGCTCTATCGTCCCTCCAGATGGTGATTTCGCGCCCAGCGGCCTTGTTCGACCCTTATGCTGCGATTGCTGCGCTCGATGAAGTGGTTAATGTTGGAAAGGACAAGAAGGGTGGCAGAGCCACTCGTTTTGAGATGATGCTAAGGCAGTGCCAGCCGTTGATAAATCACCCAGCCTTTCAGCAGATCCTAATTAAGTTTGTTGCTTCGAAAGAGGAGGCTAAAGCATTCTAGTAGATTAAGTTGTCTCTTGGTTGCTGTTAGTGACAATTCTTGTTTGAAGTCGTTTTGAAGATCAGTTAAGGTTGGGGAAATTAATTTAGTTAAGGATTGGGTAAGATAATGGGATTATTTGGTATATCTATCTGGATTAGCTAGGGGATTCTACGGCGATAGGCGTAGTCTGGGGTAACCTTCCCATAACTAAATGCTAATGAGTATGCAAGAAGGATAATGGACTATTTAAACAAAAGGGAAAACACTGAGGTTTTTCGAAATGAAACCAAATTGCACAGACAGGACGCTTATACACTTTTTCCTGGACCTACCTTCTCGTAGAAAGAGCTATGTGTCTGGCATAAATGCCTTATGGAATGAAACGAAGAAAAGTGTTTGATTTTTAATTACTTCAGTTTGCAAAGAGCCATAAAGACCATCAGAGCGTAATAGCACTAAAATGACGGGCAGTGAAGTCTGTTTACCAACCTCTACTTGCGGTAGCTGATGACATCATTTGCAGACTAATAGTGGAAGACTGTGAAGGCGTCATATGTGCTACGGGAAAAATGTGTAACAAGACTTGATTGATCGTATTATTTTAACTTTGACCCTTTCACTCCCATAGTCAGTTATGGAGACAATTAAGGTGGTTCTACCTTTTGAGTACTTTCACATGGCACCATTGGTTTTGTAGGATTTGAAAAAATTAACTTTACGATTTTTGTTTGGCCAAAAGCAACTGCTAGGAGTGAAAGGATTAATTATGGACAAAGATAATCTGTGCTTTAATGGTTATTTTTGACTCATCCCGAAAAAGTACACTCATAAGTTCTCGAAGTTGTGAAAGAAAGGCTGAAATTAGTAATTCAAACCGAAATATCTGGAGATTTTACATTGATAAGCTTTTCCATTCATAATTTTTTTTAGCTTTGTTTTCTTTTTTCTTCCGACTTTCCGACGATAATGGAGAAGTTTTAATACTACCTGAACAATAGCCACCATCCCCAGCGAGTCCCGTGCTACACTGACATGATGAAGATGTTTTAATTCCGTCAGGAAATTTAGGATAATATGTGTGACACGAAGCCAATGAATGACAATTTGCACAACGATCAATTGTGAAAAGCTAGAAGAAGAACTAAGATAAAGACTAGTCATAAAAAGACGGACAAAACGGTATCCTCTTTATTATTGTAACTGAGTTTAAGTATATTTGAGATGTCAGGGACAATGGAAAAGTAGCCAAACAATTCACCACAGCTGACAACAAAAGAATGAGTTCAGAAAGCGAAGTGGTGTTTTCTAACCTGGACTTGAGGTAGCCGAGGACGTCATCTGCAGTTTGACAGTGGAGGACTGTGATGAAGGTGTTGAAGACGCTAAGAAAATATGAGCAGTGTCATATGACTTGACTAAACGCAATTATATTTAATCTTTACCTAACAACGTAAAATAAAATAGTCATGCGGGAGTTATCCTGTTATACCTAAAATATACGCAAAGTGAAGTTAGTGCCGATAAATCACAGAGTCACTTGAAAACGTAACGATATTTCGTTCCAGAAATTCCAAAAGTATGACTAAAATTCGTACTCCGGCTTAGATACTTTCAGGAGAATAAGAACCAGATTCGTTTGTGGTATTCACCATGTTTAGTTATGATTATGTTTCACACTTATAGTCTTATGGCGATGATTCTTAAACTCAGAAAATGAAAAGAGACCGTTGATATGTCCTTTAATTGGTATTATAGTACACTTCTTTACCTGAACAAATATATCGTTAAAATGAAAATGAAAGTAATATTAGTTGGTGCAACACTCATTACAAGTGTTTTCACTGTAACGGATATTATATAGTATTTCATCCAATTTCTGATACGTTAATAATCAGTCTCGTTCACAGTCGCCCGGGTCGTGAAATCAAAAGTGACGTCACCCGCCAAGCTCATCGAGAAGATTCTATGGCACTCTCCCCCAAGCCTCCCGCTGTCACTCGATCAGTGCGTAATAACGTGGTGACGAGGCGGGGTAATAATATGGTTTGCATTATCCGTCACTTTAGTGAGGAGATTGTTTGCGTGCGCCAGGCCAGCTGAAGTTTGTCTAACTGATAGTTCTGCAGCAAGCTCTCTAGAATCTGCATGAACTGTCACATGTCCCCCCAATTTAAATGTAAAAACGATTCGGTGGTAACAGAATAGTAAATATACAAACGCGCTTGGTATCCTCTTGCACCTGTTTGTCCAAAGTGCTCAGTAATTGAATAAATTAAACGTTTCGGTGAAGTTTTACTACCTGAACAGTAGGCACCATCTCCAGCGAGCCCCGAGCTACACTGACATGATGACGATGTTTTAATCCCGTCAGGATAATATGTGTGACACGAAGCCAATGAATGACAATTTGCACAATGGTCAACTGCTGAGAAAATTCAGATAAAGATTAGTCATAAAAGGCGGAAGAAAGGGTTACTTCTTTATTGTTGTAACTGGGTTAAGTATACTTAGATGTCAGGGACTATAGGAAAGCAGCCAATCATTTTACCACAGCTGACAACAAATTTGACAGAATGAGTTCGGAAGGCGAAGTGGTGTTCTCTAACCTGGACTCAAGGTAGCCGATGACGTCATCTGCGGGTTGACAGTGGAAGACTGTGATGAAGGTGTTGAAGACACTAAAAAAAATACGAGCAGTTTCACATGACTTGAATAATTGCAATTGTTATCAACAGAAAACAAAGTAACAATGCAGGAATTACCCCACTGTACGCAAAGTATACACGATTTTGCGAGTGAAAGGTTTGCATGACGACCGAATCTCAGTCAAACCATGTGTTTCAATAGCGATGTCTCTGCTGTGCTTTGCTTTCGTTCGGTTCGCGTCAAGACGATTTTTTAGTAAGTGACGTTTTCCAATTGAACCTTCAATTTCGGACATGAAAATAGTACAACCACTACTGTAACACTACTGTAACACTGAATGCTACATGTAGCTCGGAAACTCTTCGCGCAAAAAACCACGCATTCTATTTTGAAATCGGCACATGGAGCTCAACATGTATTTCGATCGGCGCTCGAATTTCTTCGCACGGATTTCACAATTAACAACAATTAAATTTAATTGTTGCAAACCAAACCTTCATTCGAGGTCGAAAAACATTTACCTGTAAATTTAATAGCAAGGTTAGCGCACCTCATCAAGTTCGTAAGCGTTCATTTGACCAATCAGTGTAGGGCGCCGGCGGTGTTTGTGGGCTTTGCGTATGTCGCATGCAATCACGTCGCTTGTAAATGTGTTGCAAGTTGAATAATTCGGTCAACAGTCTATTCAGAGCAGCACCATGATCACTGACTGATCAGGGGCCCGTTTCTCGAAAGTCCCGATAACTTTTCGGGCCCGGAAAGCTATTTTATGTGCGCGATGTTTGCATTAAAGACTCAAATTTTGTTTCTAAGTTGATAAAAGAAGTCAGGCTAATATGTGGGCTAAAAACTACGCCAAATTTCTATAGATTTTAATTTTAAAATATAGCTTCGGGCCCGAAAAGTTACCGGGACTTTCGAGAAACGGGCCCCAGTAACCTTAATTTCCAGCAACGTTTTATCAGGCGGTGTAAGAATAATACGTGTCCCGCAATTTCCTAATAAAACGTCACGCAATTTCATCTCGTTATGGAAGATTTTTTTTGCCAACACTTGGCTCATTCAAAAATTCGTCTCCTGGAAATGTTGATTGCTTTAAACACATTTCCATTCAAAGCAAACGCTTATAGTCGTTCCACATGAATCTATCAAATGGACCAAGTCTTCAATTTCGTGTGTACGTTTCCCAAATCAAGTCGCAACAAACAAGTGGTCGCTTATATGAGACGTGGTCAAATCAACTATACTTTTTTAAAAAAGTAACTCATTTTTCTTGATCGCATGCACATTTCCCATTTTCCAGCACCAAACACATGCACCCTCAACGGGTGCCTATTTTTCTTTATGCCGGCTAAGATTCTCCATGTGCATGTAAACAACCTTTTCCAGGATGATAGGGTAGTTTTTAGTCGAAAAAATTGTCCTGCAAACTCAAGATTGTCTTGCAAACTGGCAAATGTTAGGAAAAATACATATGTTATTTACCGGCGAAGGTCCGTAAAACATACAACATATATCTATCTAGAATAAAGGGAAATCATTGCTATAGGCTTTAATAAGTCAGGTTAGTGTTACAGCACACTTCTGTAGCTGAGCAAAAAAGTCGTGAAAATAATGTCAATAAGGAGAGACAAAGGCTTATTGTGATGGATATTATGCACTTATTGACTAGGTCAATAACAACAAGTCAACAAGATCAAATAAGTGTCATAACGCACGGACCTAATTAATGTCATGCGGGATGATAGCGTAGTAAGTTTACAAATGTGCATAAAAAATATCACAGAAATTGAATATAGGCCAAAATAAACGTGTACTTAATATATCTTTACTTTAATTTATTTCCTTACTTCGGATCCACACATAAAAAGGATAGCTCAGGTCTCGAGTATTAGTGTACGGTGTTATCATTGATGTATTTGTGCACTCGTAACATAAGTAACGGTACGTCTCCGAGAAAGCCACAACTTTGCAACCTGATCGCTTGGCCTCGCAGCGCCTTTGGCATTCATCGGCGGTAATTGGATCACTTCGATTTTGGGATATGAGAGATCTTCCAAACAAGGTGCACCAATGGGGGTCTGGTGAGTATTTCACCCACACTGAAAAAGAATACGTCATGTGATCAATTAACTTTTCTTTAAGGAGAAAACAATAACTGCTATATATTTACAGCTATTTCGATTAACGTTGTTAGATGAAAGCTTAAGCCTACGCGACAAGACCGCAGGGTAATATGAGATGTTTACGACTATGTTCACCAAAATCAGCAGTACCTAGCTTGCCTTACAATAGCGAAGTATATGGGAGAATTTTTAAAGAATTAAAATTAAACAAAAAACCTGAAATAATTATTTTCAGGTAGAGTTTTCCTTTAATTCGTAATTTTTAATCCCACTCATCTTCTTGCCTACTTGGTTAAAACGGCATGCAAATTTAAAATATGTGGACACACGTGGAGCACGTCCGTGGTATGCAAATTAGAAATAGGAAAAACAGCATCATCAAAAATATGGAAAATGAATTTTTCACTTCGTAACAAGAACTAACAACTGAAAATGGAAAGCCAAATCAGGATTGCCGCTGACAATAATCGCATGGTGCCTGCTAGTACTTGTACCAGGAAATTCAAAGTTCCTGATCAAGTTCTGACAACCGTGAAACTAAGACTGATTTGCAACTTCCCACACTACCCTTCGGTCCGTGTCGCGTAAGCTTGAGTTGTTCCGACAACCTTAAGGCCGCGGGTGAGAAACTAAGTCATCAGTATTCATTTATTTAAAGCGTATGCACGAAGTGCGACGAATGGAAGCGACATTGCGCGAAATATTCATGAATTGGCTCTTCAGTAAAACTTTCATCTTCTGAATCAATAATTGCACGTGCGTTAAATCGCACACCCCGGATATCTTGTGACTTTTAAGCATTTTTAAATTTAAAAAACTGTCGAAGTCCGGCTTTTTTTACGTTCAAACGTTAATAGAAACTTTTTAGCGGAGCCTGCAGGCAACGCCCGCCAGCGGAGCTCCATTGCTAAGCAAATTTGGTAACCTATCGATCCGAAAAATTTTGGTTGTGACGTCAGCGTATGTCCGTCCGTCCGTCCGTCCGTACAGACTCTGGGGGAGGGGGAGGGAAGTCCCAAGACAACCCGACCGGGGGTGGAGAATCCCATCTTTTCTTGGCGGGAAATCGTGCAGTACTTTTGGGCAACGGCGTTTTCTTGGCGGGAAATTGCATGACCATCGTCGCTTTTCAAAAAGCGCCGGTTTCTTTAAAAAGCTTAATTTTATTTAGCAAAACGATTGCTCTACAGTACTGTAGTTTTAAACTTGAGAAAAAACACCTTATATCTATAAATGGACATGATGGAAAGAAAAAGATCAAAAGAATACTGGTAGAAGGCGAAAAGTTCAAGTTACGAAAGCTGTCTTCAAAGGACTTTATCGCTTTGTTTTCTTCACAGCGGAGAGCTTGCCTTGTTCTGAAATACAACCGAGTAAGTGAAGTTTTTAAAGGGTTTAAGTACATGATTTTGAGTATTATGGTCAAAGAAATTAGATTTTGAAATGGAAATGTAATTTATGTCATTAGAACTGTATCATTTACTTTTGACTTTAAAAATTATTAGAAAACGCGCTCAGATTTGTGACAGATGTAGTCTTGAATATTTTGCCATGCACGGCCGATTTCACTCGCGTGGACGGACCCACCGCCGTACTGGAAGTGTAACGCGAATTGCATTTAAGTATAAACTTACGGGTTTTCGAATAAACTTTTTCAAAAATGATTTCTCTGTTTATTATTTTGTGTTTGTTTATTCATAACAGTAGGTCAAACCACAGTCGCAAGGCAACTGCACAAGCATCACTTAGGGCGAATAATTGCTTTCAATTTCAACTGTCGGGTCGGTTTGTGCAACTGTCGATTTTGTTGTCCGAGAAGTTTTCAATTGTAATAATCTTTTAAGCGAAGCCGTCGTCGGTTTAAAGCTATATCATCCGAAAAGCTTCCGAAAAAAGTTTTTTTGGGTTCCTCAAAGCGCCGAAGTTTATATAGGCTTACTTCGCATCCGCAAAACTTATGCCATAATTTAAAGTGTGTGTGGTGTTTGTTTGTTTTCAATCTTGATTGCATCATAGATGGCATAACTTTTTGACCAGACTAATAGTGGTAGTTCATGTTATTTGTTAACTGAACATCCGAACGAGATGAAGATAACCCATTTACTTCAGAGTAAGTTTTACTTTGTTGTTGTAAATGAGCGCCGTTTCAAGTTCATTCAAGCGAACAGCCGATAATCCAATGAGATTTGACAAGCCTTGACAGTTAATGACAGGATATGGAAACATCGCAAAAACCAAGCAAGACGGCTCCTGAGTAAAATATGTGTACAGTTTAATGCCCGAAAAAAAAATCAAGCTGTGCTTAGCCTCTATTATGACCTTTCGAGCTTGGTTTTACAGAACAGATCCTCAAAATATTGGAGGACAATTCGGAACACCGTTCGGGCTTTTTGAGAGACACTTTTCGAAAGCGAACGAGCCAAAGAAAGTCCCGGAATATATTTCAGACCGAAAAGTTTCACGACTATTTTTGAGAAACGAGCACCAGTTTATTCCTTGGAGGCTCCGCTTTTAGGCATGGCTAAATCTATTTTATCCGAAAAGCTTCCGAAAACAGTTTTGTGCGTTCCTCAAAGCGCCTAACTCTATATAGGCTTACTTCGCATCCGCAAAACTTATGCCGGCATAATAACAATTTAATTAAAGCGTGTTTGGCGTTTCTTTGTTTTGAATCTTGATTGTCTCTAGTTACAGAACGAAATATAACAGTTATTTGAAAAACTGTAAGCGAAGCAGTTGTTGGCTTAAACCTATTATGACCAAAAAGCTTCCAAAAACAGTTCGGTGCATTTTTTAAAGCGCTCGAATTTCAGACAATTTGCAGCCGCAAAACTTATGCAACAGAGTTAAGAATGTTTGGACGTTTGTTTTCAATCTCGATGGTCTCAAGTTAGAGAACGAAATATAAGCGAAGCAGTTTTGAGTTTAAAGCTATTTTATCCCGTAAGTAATGTGTGTTCCTCAAAGTGCTTGAATTTTTTCGCGGCTGCAAAACCTACGCGACATTTCTTCGATAAGTTTATTACAAGTGCTTCGAAGCTCCCCAGATCCTTTATTTCGGGTAATCCCAGTAAAATGCCGGTGAAATGTCAGTATAAATTTTTGACCAGACTAATATTTTTATTTAGTGGCAGTTCATGTTATTTGTTAACATCCGAACGCGATGAAGATAACCCATTTAAACAGTCGAATAATTTTTATTTTGTTTTTGTAAATGAGCACCGTTTCAAGTTCATTCAAGCGAACAGCCAATAAACCAAGGTGATTTGACAAGCCTTCACAGTTAATGACAGGATATGGAAACATTGCAAACAGCAAGGTAGAAGATAGACGGCTTGTGAGTAAAATAATCAAGCTGTGCTCAGCCTCTAGAACGACCTTTCGAGCTTGGTTTTACAGAACAGATTCCCAAAATATTGAAGGACAATTCGGAACACTTTCAGGCTTTTTGAGAAACACTTTTCGAAAGCGAACGAGCCAAAAAAAGCCCCGAAATGTATTTCAGACCGAAAAGTTTCAGGACTATTTTTGAGAAACGAACACCAGCTTATTCCTTCGCGGCTCCGCTTTTAGGCTTGGCTAAATCTGTATATTAATTATACGTGTGCTTGAAAGATTCTGAAAACATTTTTGGAGAATTTTTGTCAGTAAACGGTTTGATGCCGGAAAAATATTATTTATTTTAGCAAGATAGATTTCGAAAAATGTTTCATGGTTAACAGAGCTAAACAGCCAGAGGGATGCATTGAAATCAGTGAGAAATGTGTATTTGCATGTAAAAGTCTGTCGAGTCGTTACCGGGAGCAACTTAAGTGGGTTTTTTTTAGCAATTGTAGTTTTACAGGTACTCTTCTTGAACTTAAAAAAATAAGCTAGCATTCGAAAGAATGCTACAAGAAGAGCTGTCGGTGAAAGTGGTGCTTAAGTCTTCTCTTTGAGGAAAAATTAGCGAACTCACAGTATCCTCATCGGTCCGCATGTTTTCCCTTGCTGTTTTTCACCTCTTGGGGAAAAACTGCACAACTAAAAATTTACTGTATTTTACGGGCCAATTAGCATGAAAGAGAGATGTGGAGCTCCGCTTTTAGGCTCAGCTAAATCTATATATTAGAAGTTTTCCAACAAAACAAAACTAAAACTAAAATAATACTCCTTATAGCTAACATAGAGCCTCTATTCGGAAACGCTTATATTCTTCAATCCAAATGCTTGCGATCTCTAAATTGCAGCGTGTTGTTCCTTTCTGGACTGTGAACAATAGCTGCTAGAATTTAATTTCCATAATTAGCATAACCTTACCTTAAACATTCGTGTTTATTCGGTTAACGTTCGGAAGCCCTAAAGCCACCAATTTTGTGTCCAAAAATACAGCGCGGATATAGAATTCCTGAATTGTCACAACAGGCAGATAAACTAGATATATTGTAGATTGTCACAACAGAAGCAATTTCTTCAAACAGGCTTTTTAACAAAATATTGAAGGCTTCAAATTTAAACAAGGACGATTTTACTCATTTAAAAGCTTACAACTTTCAATGGAACTCGAAATCCTATAATCGGCTTCTGTTGTGACACAATAGAGGTTTTAACTCATCAATGGCTGGTAAAATCAAAAAGGTTTTGTTTTCTCCATGAGGAGAAAACTTGGACACGGAGTCGCGTTTTATAAAATCTTAACTTTGGGAGCTTACAGCATCGCAAAAAAGCGCGATCTATCAAACCAAAAACAACCTTGTCGCACTTCACCATTCCCCAAGCTCTCTGTCAAGTTTCAACGGAATCAGCTCCCAAACGTTCAAGATATAATGTTTTAACGTAAGACTTCTACCAAAATTTTGCCTTAGAAATTTATTTATGAACAGCTTGTCACCCGCGGCCTTAATAGGCCATTTCCGAATTGTCTTGTGCCTCTTTTTCAAAGCGAGGCCTCGTGCAAAACCTTTTATTTGAAAATGAGTTTTATCTGCATGTGAAAGGAAACTCATTTTCATATGAAAGGCTATGCACCAAGACTCGCTTTGCTAAAGAGGTACAAGGCAACTCGGAAATGGCCTATTGAAGTAGCTGTATACAGCCTAGCCCCAAGGCGTTCTCGGCTCGGTCAAACCGGGACCGTGAGCCGTGACGTCACCAAAGAGACTCGCCGAGAACGCCTAGCAAATATTGCCAACACTAAAATACTTCAAAACACTGAAAAATTTAGGAGAGATCACGTATTACAATCGAACATGACATAATACCTTTCACAACGCTATACAAAGGATGCGTAGAAAGCTCCACATCGCATTCGGACTCCCACTCCGAGTCTACGCTCAACGAAGTGTGTACAAGAGAGAACGCCTAAGGACTAGGCTGGTATTTATTTAACGTGGAGCAAACACGCAAAGCGTAAACCGAGAGCAAGGCTATTGACCATATAAACCATGAGCGTTGCGTCTACAGATATACCTCACCCAAAGATAATAACCTTCGAGAGCTTTCCTTCCAAAACACCAATGAAAAGGTTTGTAAGAGCTTGTACACCCTGACCCCCGGCACTGCTGCACCATGTTGCTTAAAATATTAGTCCTTTGAAGTCGTTGAAGACTAAGTGATGTTGCTTTAATTGGGATTATGACACTCTTAGCTAAGCCTATTTATAAACTCTCTGCTCAAAACATATTTCAAACTCATCTATCTTTCATTTAATTGTTTTGAAAATTTTCTTACACTAAATTCTGCTTTATTCTCCATCTAAACAAACGAGAAAACCGAGATTTTGCAGAATTATACCCAATGGCAATGGCAGAACTCTTTAATATTTCCTGGACTTGGCTTCTCGTAGATACAGATTAACGACAATAATGCATGCCTTGTGGAAGTAAAAGAATAGTATGTATTATTTACTTCAATTTGCAAGGATCCCGTTTGATATCATCAGAGCGTAATCGCACTAAAATGGAGCAGGGACGGCGGAGCATATTTTCAACTGGGGTGGCTTGGGGGGTCTGAGGGCATCCGCCCCCAGAAAATTTTGAAATCTAGAGGCTCGAAAATGGTATTTTTAGCATTCTCCATGAGATATTTCTTTACAAAAATGAACCTGGATAACTTGTGAAATGACAGGTACTTTTAGTGCTTACAACAATATTTTGAAGGTTTTGTGAACTTGATACATATTTCTCAGCCTTCCATGATAAATCCCGGCCTTAGTACACTGACCTGCCTTTTTACACAAGCTCTACGTGTGTGGGAAGGAAAATAATATATATAGATTTAGCCAGGCTTAAAAGCGGAGCTCCACATCTCTTTTTCATGCTTGTTGGCCCGTAAAATACATTAAATTTTAGTTGTACAGTTATTCGCCAAGAGGTGAAAAACAGCAAGGGAAAACATGCGGACCACTGAGCAAACTGTGACTTGGCTTATTTTTCTTCAAAGAGAAGACTTCAGCACGACCTTCACCTACAGCTCTTCTTGTAGCATTCTTTCGAAAGCTAGCTAATTAAGTTCAAGAAGAGTACTTGTAAAACTACAATTGCTTAAAAAACCACTTAAGTTGCCCACGGTAGCGACTCGACAGACTTTTTCCTGCAAATACACATTTCTCACTGATTCCAATGCATCCCTCTGGCTGTTTAATTCTGTTAACCATGAAACATTTCTCGAAATCTATTTTGCTAAAATAAATAATATTTTCCCGGCATCAAACCGTTTACTGACAAAAAATTACCCCAAAAATGTTTTCGGAAACTTTCAAGCACACGTATAATTATCAAGAGGAAAATGACACAAGTTTTTCACCTTCGAAGTATTAATTGGGCGCTTTCAAGAACTCACCCTGAAGTAATTTTAGGAAGCTTTTAGAGTCTCATTTTAGACAAAATAGACTTAAACCGAGAAATGCTTTGCTTATAGTTACTTAAATAAAGATTTCGTTTCGATCCCTAACTAAAGACAATGAAATGGCTTACCGGTTAAAAACAAAACGAACACGAAAACATGCCACACTGAACTCACTCACTGAAACGGCGATTCTAAGTTTAGTCGCTAAATTGGGACAGAAATGTCATTCACTTCAAATGAAGAACCCAAAAATATATAAAAATATAAGGAAGATAAAATATTCCACAACTGAACAAAAACATATGGAGCTTTGCACTAACACTATAAACTTAATAAAAAAAAATATTGACGACAGAGCGACTCTTCAGTTGTTGAATACTAAATTACGAATTAGTCAAAACAACCCAATATGCGGTGCCGAAGAAAAACAACCTAGATTGAAAAAACAACACAGACTCAATCTAGAATAGTCACGATTTCTACTTTTCGACTAAAATACACTACTGACTAGAATTGCTCAAAGAAAAATATTGAAAATTACGCACTAAAGTTCAAAAGAAAATTACGCATATATAGCTATATAGGATATCAGATTGCTCACTATGACAATTCCTTCAATGAATAAACACAAAAAAGGGACAAGAAACCTTCAAAAACATGAAATGTCATTCACATACGAAGCACTTGTTTGCCTAGGAAAGCAAACTACATTCAATTTTCCCCTCGAGTGAAGTTACTCGTAAGCCGACAAACGGGAACTACAACGTAATTTCACAGATATTTTAAACAAGTTTTTAAAACATTTCAAGAAAATTACTGTAATTTACTAAACATGTCAAGTCGCTCAATTAAAAAATTCTTACAATGTAAATCCACAATCAAATCTGTAATCTACTTGAAGGACTTGAAAATCTAAACGAAAGTCGCCGGGTTCTTTCCAGATCTCCTAAGCTTTGAAAAAAAAAGCAAGTATGTCCTCGAACAAGGATTTCTTGCCTTCAAGCTCTCCAAGATCTTCTATATGCGCCGTTGAGATTGAAGCAATCCTTTTCCTTTTCATGATGAACTGTTACAAGTCTTCATTCCAAGAATGTATTACAATTATCGTATTGAAAATCGAGCGTCAAGGAACCAGCCGCCATATTGTTTACTTCAGCTACAAGAAAAAAAGAGGACATTCCGCCTCCCCCGGTCGGGTTGTCTTGGGACTCCCCTCACCCTCCCCTCAACGGGTTTATACCAAATTTGCTTACCCATGGTGCTCCGCGAGCTCCGCTATTAAAAACGCGTAAACACAAAACGTTTTCGACAGGTTTTGTCCAAGGTTGTAGCTTTGTAAATTCTCGTCACTAAAGAAAGCAAGTACGATTCCAACACTAGTTTCATCTGTTAAATACCTTTATGTATTTTACGTCTTTTCGCAAATAACTAGTGAGCATGAATTGAATTTACGTTAACGGAAGTAGATTACTATTCAGTCAAAAAATGTTATGAGATACGATCCCTTTCTTAAAAACAACAATAACTGTCAACAACAGAAACTAAATTTCATAAAAACTATAAAATGGCGTTTTACAAAGTCCATCGTATTACAAGTTTTGCCCCATATTTCAATATTATGAGTCGGTAGTTCAGTGTAGCAACGGCACTCTTATGGCATCACCTATATCTCAACACAATATATATAATTAATGGAAATCGGCAACCATGAATTTCCCAAAATTTCTCTTGCGGTTGTCATTGAGCGATACAAAAGCATTGGCAACCGATACCACGCAAATGCCATCCAATCTTGTCTTGTGAGTGTTTAGGATAGACAAATGAGTAAAACGTGCTTGGTGCATTTGAGAACGAAGCCATGTTTTCACTCATCTAGCGGTTGAAAACGAACACTCTCCTGTTGAACTGGTGGCAGGATTAACGTGTACTAGCTTACAGATTCTTGCTACTTGTTCAATTAAAACTGTTGTCCTCGTAAAAAGTGCCCCCCCCCCAGCCCCCCCGGCTCCGCCGACCCTGTGGCGGGCAGTGAAATACTATCTACCAACCTGAACTTGAGGTAGCTGATGATGTCATCTGCAGTTTAACAGTGGAGGGCTGTGATGAAGGCATCATAGGTGCTGAGAAAGAATACATACAGTGATTAATCGCATTATTTTGTCTTTAATTATGGACAAAAACAAATTGTCCTTACAGGACTGATTTTCGCCATTATGCCCAAAGAACGTTTTCGACAATGGGTTATTTTCGGGTAAATTAAAAAGGTACGGTCACAAGTTTCCGAAATTGAGAAAGAAATGTTGAAATTAGTAACTCAGGGAGTTGTATCCTATAAACGTAGTGACATGTTGACGTATTATCACCGTGTATGTCATATCTCACGATCAAAATGCAAGTCTCCATGCTTTTTAAACTCAAAATCAGGGACGGTTTTTCAATTCTGTTTTTTTTTCTGATTCCAGAGTAAATTCTGTTATCAATAAGTGCCCTGTTTATACTAAACAAGAAAACTTGTGGTTTATCAAAGACGGGCCCTTACAAGCCGGTGTTAATTTGTGAGCCAAAAGGTTCAAGAGATACTGAATTATTTAACATTTTCTGTTTCCGAAGAAGCAAAAATTTAAACCTGTAAGAACTTCAAACTAAACCGTAGTTGCTAGAACTAAACCTCTGAATTCTCCCTTCGCATTTTCAGTATTTTACCATACAGTAAGAAATGCCATGCGTTTTAAAACATTGCGTTACCTGTATATTGGTGTGACTACTAGTCGAGAGGTGATCCCCAACTAAACGCCCGGGGCAAACGTTTCTCTTGAATGAATGTTTCATATTTTCCATTTGTTTTCACCTATTAAATGACGTATTTTGATCCGTATAATGCTCAAAACGCTCTTGAAAATTATTGCGTACCTCAATCGGTCGCGCCACCATTTTTCATATGGCGTCATGGAGGCATAGCAATAACCTACTCTTGTCCCCAAGAAAACCACGGTCAAAACCTAGGCCCTCCACTTTCCCCACCCCCATAGAACATCATTAAGCAACCAATCAATCATCCAATGACCTTGAACAACCTATTATGACCGTATTACCATAAGACGGTGCCCTACAGGCCCGTGTTAATAACGAAGTAACTGTAGCCCAAGATTGCACAGTACGAGCTAGGACGGTAGCACTTGGAGATTAAAAACAAAAATAGGACGGTCACTGATACAAAAAATCTAATTCGAAATATGCATTAAATAGAAAGAGAAATGTTCGTGTGATGATGGAAACACACCAAATAGTTCAAAACGCAAAGTACCCTGAGCTTGAACACAGACTTAAGTGACAGCTTTCTAGATACATAATTTTTTTTACCTCGTGTTAAGTAAACAGCCGGCTTATCTTTCTTTTTTCCCCTTTTCTCTTTCTGTCTGTCTGCCTTTTAAAGTTTGAAAGACTGTATGGCAAGGCTGTTGTTCAAAACGACCTCACCAAAACTGAGCAAGAGCAATTTTTCAGAGTTTTCATGGTTATTCACAAAGTGGCAAGAATGTTACAGGTGTGCTTAAACTTTTCCAGCCCTCTGTTGCAATGCGTTGGCTTTTCACGTAATAATGTTATTTTTTTTTAATAAGTTGTCCTTATTAGCAGAGAATAAATATGACTTAAAGAAAGGAATATTTTCGGTTGTTTCCTGTAAAGCAACTTAATGGTAATGATAACCTCACAACGTTACGCAGTAACATAATTCACTTGAAAATTTTACATTTTTTTGATATGCAAACCTACAACTGCATATAATGTTCTTTACAAGTATACATAGTGAAACCAATAAACATTCACAATACTAGCTAATATTACTGCATCACACTTGTTCGAGTTACATTTTTGTTTTGAAAGAGTAACATATATTTACTACTTTTTACGTAATAAACATAGTAGCAATTAGATTAACTTTCAGTAAATCACAGAATGAGTAATAATACATCAAAAGTTTACCTGTACACTCCGTAAAACCATCTCCAGAATAGCCCTCGTTACACTCGCAATATGCATTACTGACGCAGTGTGCGTTTGCATGACAACTGTCACATACATACCGTGCGTCTGGAAAGGAAATAGAAATTTAAAAAAACAACCACTTATTGCATCTTTCAATAACTAGCGGACTACGACACTCAAAACCTTAGTGACGATTACGTTTTTTACAATCATAATTACATCGTCAACCAATGAAACCGACAAGGTGATCCAAATTCTCCAGTCATAGCGCACGAACTTCACATTTTTTGACTCCGCTACAATAATTGATGGCAATCAAAAACGTAACCGTTGGTTATACGGTACTCTAAATTTTAGAGTTGGCGCGTTATTGAAAGGCACAGTGAGACAGTTTCAACCTCTTCGCGTAAATCTTAAAATAACAGCTGAGCCTGTGATCCTGGTATCGCAACCCTATTCAAACCGAGCCGGGAGTCATGCCCTCTCCATAACTTCAAGACCATCAAAGCTATGTCAGTGAAACTTGGCATATAGTACATCCATAACTGTTTACTTTGAGGTCCAAAAATTAGATATTGAACAGACGTCACCTGGCGTAAAAAGTATGTCCTGATTACTGAAGCAGCCGTCTTCCCAACTGAGTTAGATCTGGTCTGGTATCTTGGACTTCTCGAATTCCTCAGACCGTAAGACCATTTAAAATTGACTCAAAAAGTAATCAAGACCAGTAGGAAAATGTTTAACGATATAAAAATGTAAAATCTAAGAGAGAAAGGGTAAAATTTTTCGCTAAAAATAACAAAAAAGGAATCAAAATACGGTTGCCGTTAAACGTCATATTCCAAGCATAATGGCATGTCATACTGAATTGTTGCATATAAATTTTGCTGGTATTTGGTGAAAACTAAAAAAAAAGTTATGAACGTTTAGCCCATCGACTCCAGTGCCGCCCAAACCGGCTTGTGAACGACCATTGTCCTTGTTCAGGTTCTTGATAACCAACTGATGCATTAGACACACTTCTAACAAAAGGTGACTGAAGGGCACACTTAAAAAAGACCAGAGTTACACAAAGAAAAAGGAAAAACGTTTCGTTGTGAAACTGGTGCAAAGCTTAGCCTTAGCACAGGTTGACACCTATGGCTGGAAATTCCTCTTTCCTGGAAGTTTAGGTGAAATCTTTTCTAGTACAAGGAAAAACTATCAAATTGCCTACGAACTAAAAAAAATAGAATTGACAACCAAAAAACAACGGGACTGAGCGCTAAAATTTGGATGTGCACATGCCCGAAATCAAATTTGCCAAACAACCTCGGAAATGGAAGACAATTTTTTGTGCTGCAGAGGTAGTTACAGATGTTTGGACTGGAATTTGAGCAGAGAGGAGCCAGATTATAGCGTGACTGCTCTAAAATGGCAGTTCAGTTTTCTGAAGAAGGTTGGGAGTTTATGGGTTAAAAAGCCGGCGGGTCTGAATGAGGGTAAGGTTGTTAGTACAATACTTCACACTCATATAATAACTGTCTCGCTAATCGCTCTCGCAAGTACAGCAAGGACGCAGCTCTGATTATCAAACTAAGATCAGTGCTAGCTAAGATGCGTAGTGCACATTAAAGTGTTGTACTCTATTCTATCTATTGTGTTAGATGTGCTGTGTTGCACTGCATGGTTTTAATGATCTGTTACATATTGTTCCTTCTGCGGATAGCCGGTGTGCGAACGTAGAAGAGTGCACATTTTCAGCAAGTAGCTAAGTACATTACCTATGCACAGTATGCCATCTCCAATATAGCCATGGTTGCATTTGCAAATTTGGATTGAATGATCGTCTGTTGGGACGCAGTAAGCATTGGGATCACACTCATAAAGGGAACTGTCGCATCGCGCTATAATGAAAAAGTAATCAAACCTGATTTGTTCCCATTCGCACTTCTTAATCCTAGAAAAACAGCAATGTCCATAGTTCCCTTTTAGGAATAATGGACACTGGAAGAAACTGCATAAGAAACCTCTAACACTATACGCTCCAATCTTAAAATGAAATTGTTGCTATAATTATAACAATCATAAAAATAATTGAAACTGAAAGGAACGCTTCGTACACGTACCAAGAATGCTCCAACGCTCTTTTTATTTCAGATTCATTTAGTTAGTTATTATAGTCATTTATTATCCCTCCATCCCCAAAACAACGTGTTTGCAAGCCGTGAGCTCTCAACTACTGTGATGACCGCAAAAATAACCAGCGACAGGAGAACAAACATGCCACGATATTCGTATAGTTAGTAGTTATTTTTGCTGAACTCGTAAAAATGTACAGCGATGCCACACACCTTAAACATCGCGGGCAGCTTCTAACCTAGTAAAAGGCGAGTCGATATATCGATAATAGAATTAGCGACATTTGTGTAATAGGTTTGGATATGCTATTTATTATATGGCGGTGTCTCACAAGGACTGGGAACTACCAAATTCACGAATTTGATTGGCTGAAATCGATATTGACCGAGGTCTAGATTTTCCCATCTAGACCGGTATCTAGACCGGTTACACTTTGCGGTGACAAAGGTGTAAACTAAACTACAAAAATATTGACTATTTCCTTCTAAAAATACTAAAATGAAGCGCCAACAAGCCTGACGAGAAAAAAGGTAGAGGACGAGCAAACGTTGGCAGATTTAAGTTCAGCTCATCGACTTTTGCAAGCAAAATGTCAGCTAGTACGAGCCATTTACATTAAGCGAATTAAAGTTTTCTTGTTTGGCCATACAATAAACATCTTATTAACCGAGCTTAGTCGGTCTGTATGGGAGAAGCTTGACCTCGGTCTGTACTCACGACCTCGGTCAAGATTCTCCCATACAGACCGACTAATAAGAGGTAAATTGTTGCTGTTGTAAGAGTAAAAGGATTTCTACAGACCATTACAAGACGTGCCGTCACCGTAATATCCGTCTGGACATGAGCATGTAAAAGAACCATGGGTATTGCTGCAAGTCGCCTTCGGGTCACAGTTGTCACTTTTAGCCATGCATTCGTTAATATCTGTAAAAAAAAAGATAACACAAAATTAATAATGGTAATAGGACTGAGTGGAGTCCAATTCGGTCTGTAATCATACGAGTGATTAACAAATCACGAGTATGACAACAGACCGAATTGGACAACCCGAGGTCCTGTTACCAATTAATCATATCTATAACAAAATTCGACAAAGAAAATGGAGAAAATGTACCCGAAAAGGAATAGACAACAGTTTTATTTACGAAATACTTTTAAAAAAGCTTATTCAAGTGTAATTGATCCATTAGAGCTCGCACTCTGACGCGTACTGTCCAATTACTTAGGCATGACGTGTACACTGTCCAATTACACTGTCCTACTGTCCTATTAATGCTCAAATACACAAGCTGTCCAATTTAAGAAAAATAGGGCAGTTTGTCTGAGCCAATCAAATCCAAGAAAAAACAATAGTGAGAGAAACCAGCCAATCAACACAAAGCATAGCGTCAGCACTGTAAACGGGACGTCTTGTCGCATTGTTAGTTGACAATGGCGGAATTCAGTGAAAATTTGCCAATTTTTTCCATTTCTCATAATCTTTTCAGCAATAGTAACGCAAATGAGAGATTTCCTACGTTGCCAGAAGAGGAGCTTGCTAACCTTAGAAGCACAAACCAAAACCAAAACACCTCAAAGAGTACAAAAACTTGGCTCAAGGTTTTCAACGAGTGGAGAGTGCAGCGTAACGAAGCGAGACAGTTAGAAGATATCCCTCGCCAAGAGCTAGATGCAATTCTTTGCCGGTTTTTTGCTAAAATTCGAAAAAAAGACGGTGATGAATACGAACCAGAAAGGCTGGCTGTCATGCAGTGCTCGTTGGACCGCCATTTGAAAAACTGTGGCCGAAACTACAGTATTTTGCGCGATCGTGAATTTGCAAACTCGAGGCAACAACTTGAGACGAAAGCAAGAGAATTAAGAGTGAGGGGTTACGGAAAGCAAAAAAATGCCTCTCATGCTTTAAGTGAAGCTGACTAAGAATTCCTCTGGCAGTCAGGTCAGCTTGGTAAACATTCTGCTCAAGCATTATTCATTGTAAACTTTAAAAATGTCACTGAACACTTTGGCCTTCGAGGGAGGCAAGAGCACTATTCAGTGATGGTGGAAGATTTCAACATCATAACCAGTCCTGATAGTGCTGTCAAACTTTTAAGAAGGACCTACCAAAACGAGACAAGGAAGGCTCAGGATCGCTCACAGGGCTGTACAACCCAAAATGTTTGCGACTGGGGGCGAGAGATACCCTGTAATGCTTTTCAAAGAAATGCTAGCTAGACGTCCACCAGAAATGAAGGGCAGTGGCCCATTCTACCTGACTACTATTTCAAAACCAAAGAGCCAAGTATGGTTTAGCAGACAGCGAATGGGTGAACACAAAATTGGACAGCTTATGAAAGACATGGCTGTCAAGTCTGGTTTAACTGCTGCCACTGGTAAGAAAATTACCAACCATTCGAGCAGAAAAACATGTGTACAGAAACTAAAGAATGCTGGTATCCCAAGAGACAAAATCATTGATGTTACTGGACACCGAAATGTCCTCAGCCTAAACTCATACCAAGGGGAGGATGAGAATCAGGCAAGGGAACTGTCAAATATAATCAGTGGATGCAAGCAAAAAAGTGATGTTCAAAAACAAACTAACAGCAGCTCCATTAAAGAGAGACTACTTCTTCAAGCTAGTACTTCCAGCAACAACTACAGCACTATCAACAACTTTACAGGTACAATGAATTTCGATGGTGGGTTTCCTGGGTTATCTGGTCCATCAAATATGCCAATGCCATCTTACCAAAGCACATGTACAGAGCCTCAACGTTCATGGAAAAGGATCAGAGCATCTGTACTTTCAGACTCAGATGAGGACTAGCTGCTGTCAACTGTACAAAAGCTATAATTTTTTACACCTTTGGATTTGATAGCATTTTCTTTTTATTGCAATTTCACCCTCTTTAATGTATGTGTTTTTAGTACTCACTACATTTTATTCTTCACATGACAACATTCAGTATAAGATATTTGGAACTGAGTAAAAAAAAATAACAACAAAAATTTTTTACACCTTTGAAGTTTAATTATTGCTGATTATTGCAATTTTTCCTTATTTTCCCCATCCTTATTGTATGTGTTATTTCTATACACTATATTTTATTCTACATGAATAGTTTGAAAATAATATCATTGTAATTGAAAACATTCTTCGATATTTTACACCTTTGAAATTTACAGTATTCTCTTTTTCATTATATTGTTATTCTATGTGATTGTGGCATTCCATTTTAAATATTTTGGAAATAAAAAATTCTCAACATTTCAGTCTGCCTTTCTTCAAGGATAATAGTTTTGCTGACAATGCTGGATTAACTGACTAGCTATATAATTAATAAGTAAGAGGACTACATGCTTGTCCAATTTAGAAATAATTGGATTCAAAATGTTCCTCTGACAGCCAAATTGGACTCGGCCTACGGCCTCGTCCACTTTTGGCTATCCACGGAATTTTTTTTCATCCAATTATTTCCAAATTGGACAGCATGTAGTCCTATTACATATACAAATCATGCCTGGTGATAGCCAATCAGATTCGAGAATTTTGTTATAGTCATGATTAATACAAGAAACTGATCGAAAAAGTTGCCACAGTAGGTTCTGGTGGACGTGCTTCTAGAAATAACAGGACTAGATGGTGGTGGTAAAGAGTGATTTTGTACAAGATCCGTAAAATGCCATGGCATTGAGAAGTGTCTGAACGTGACTGTCAAGATTGAGAATCAGATAAGTACGTAAATTCAAGGTTCACATACTCAATACAGAGCTTGTTGGTGGGGGCCTTTACCAATTTGAATGGGAGATATGGAACTACTAAACCGTTGAAAAGTTTCGATACTTCCATTCGAAATCGAAATTGAATTCCTGTTTTGAGAGCTTGATTTGAAGCTCCGTAGATTTTCCAGACCTTATTAGTTACCCAGACCTCAAGATTTCTCTGTTCCAGAAATTTCACCATATGACCTCTTATAACATATCAAAATGAAGGGATTGGGACGGACGGCCGATGCAGTAGACGTAAATTTTAGCGCGCCGACATAAGCTCCCTTTGGAACGATAAATTTCGCCTAAAACGGGCAAACTTTTTCCCTGCCAACTTTATCTTAAAACGGAAATATCATGCCGCCAAAACCGAGTGAGAAGAGAACACGGGTCTCTAGCTAAGAAGAAGAAAAGTTATGCCACGAGGATGCCAGCGACGCCATCTTAAAAGACATTCAGAACAAGCTGGAAAAGCTGAACGTTCTAGACAGAATCGAGGAGCGGTTGGTTAGGATGGAAAATGATATGACCAGCATAAAAGAAAAAGTCGCGGAGTTGGAAAAAGGCCTAAATTCGGTTAATACCGAGGTGGCAGAAATGAAGCAAGATATTGAGAAGAAGGCAGACTTCGAAAAGCTTCAAATGCTAGAAAGTGAAGTTGAAGAGTTACGCAACAGGTCTCGAAGAAACAACCTGGTATTCTACAACGTCCTGGAAAAAGCAGAAGGTCAAAACTGGGCAGACTTTATCCAAAACTTTTTTGTTAGTCACATGGGGCTGGTGATGGAACAAGTTGAGATCGAATGGGCCCATCGAACGCCGACGCATCCGCTTAATAACAGCATGAAACAACCAAGACCAATTCACGTAGCCTTCTTACGATATACCGACAAAGTCAAGATCCTCCCCAGCGCCGCAGCGCGTCTAAAGGATAATCCTTTTCGTGGAAATGTAATTGGCATAGGACCTGACTACGCGAAGAATGCACAGCACCGACGAAAGGCTCTTGTTCCATACAAGAAGCACTTACAAAAGAAGCTTGGGCAAGATAGAAAAGTGTTTATTGCCTACCCCGCTATGCTAAAGTACCCGGACGAGAACGACAACCTGAAAGTAGTAAGCGATGAAGACCTCAAGAAGATGAAAGGCGAAATGGCTAAATATTCATAAGAGGTAAAGGAGACTTTTATTTACTGTTTACTCCGGTGTAAGGATCTACTGAACTTCGTAAAGAAAGAACGCTATTTGGCCTTTTAGAAGGTAAATAGTTTAGTCGTAACATTTGAAGTGGAGCGAAATTTCCATACATCGGCTCATTACCACATACCCAAAGGAATGCATTTTAAAATAGCTATTACGTCTCTATTGTTTTTCAATGTACTTTTTAGGCTCTTAGTTCTAAATTTACTCGTGTCTTTGTGCTTTCTATGTTCTTTTTTCTTTGCATCTTTTATTGGCTTATTTGGGTTTTTTTTTTGTCTACTGTATTTTCTCTTTTTTGTAATGCTCTCTGTTCATTTAGCTTTTCTATTGCTATATCTTGTTATAGTAATTTTGCTGTACTCCTTTTTTGTGTGTATGTAGTGTTAGCTCAATAAAAAGAGGAAAAAGAAAAAATATATCAAAATGATGAAGGCCAATGCAAATACCTAAATGCCAAACGTTCGAAAATTGTTGCACAACATTTGTTGATTCAGCAATGTTAGAACATTTAAAACCCCATGGTAGATAAGACACCGTGAAGGGAGAACTATACTACGACTTACAGAGCAACGTACAGCACATAAAGGACTCCTTTATGAGAGATAAAGTAGAGTAAAGCAATCTTCTACGTGATCTTTACGCAGCAGTAAAGCTCCGTAAAGTGTGACCCTTACAATGACTTACGGGCCAACGTAAAGGTCCGTACAGTTGGACTTTACATTTTTGGAAAGACGCGTTACGTTAGCAATCAGTACCTTTACGGAAAAATAAAGTTGCTTTTTCGTGCTGTGAATTTCAGAAACATTTTTTGGTGGATAAGTGTTCGAGTGATGTCAAATGACGTTTAGCGCGCGTCCAGCATTGTTATACAACAAATTTCGTAAAACAATAATGGAACCGCTGCGTTTTTGGGACCCACCAATAAGTATGGATTTTTTTTATTCTTTGCTCATTTTCTGTTTCTCTGATAAAAGTAAAATCGTCTTACCTGTGCATGCTTTGCCATTTCCAGTGAAGCCAGCGTTACAGACGCATAAGTCAATTGGGATACTATCAGCATCATAAGGGACGCAGTACGCATCGGAATGACAGATGGATTCCCCGCATGGTACTGACTCTGTAAATTGACAACAGAGGGACAATTGTCGCAATGCATCAGAGCCATATCTAGTTACCTGAGCTGTCCCGTATATAGAACAAAGCCATCAGCTAACCCCGCGAAGTTAGTATCTACATTTAGTTGGGTATCTTCCCCGCATGGTCTGTGGACCTTGTAACTAATTACGGGTAGCAGTCAGACAATGCGGAGGCACTATTTGTGTACATGGTACACATGGAGTTAGCCATCAGCAAAGAACAAAGGGTCGCCCTCGCCACCTTTCAAGCCGGCTTAAGTGCTTGTGTCAACGAGAATTAAAAGTAGCGGAGATCAACATGTACCGATACCTAGAGAAAAATGCGCCGCCCAGTACATTGCAGTTATGAAATGACTGCAAGTGTCACCGACATGACTGCCAATAGGCTTTGGACAGTCACGTAAAAAGCATTTCATCTCTTTTATTTAATCTTGTAACAACCTGCTGAAAAAAGAAAAATTGAACCCACCAGCTGAATTTTAAAAGTCATGCAGAGAGAGTTCATTACCTGAGTGTCTCCCCAGAAGAATCGTGGTAATCAAAACCTGCAAAAGAGAATAACATGGCAAATAATATTGAAATATGAAATTTAAATATTCGTTCGCATCTTGCACGTACGGTGAAATCCCACTTATACGACCAACGGCGGGCCATTATAACATCTTGCTGGCATTTACGGGCTATGATAGCATACAAAGATAAAGGTGAAGCAAAGAAAAAGAAGAATAGCAGAGGAAGGCGCATAAGCTTTGTAACTGGTTACCAAATACAGTCTAAAAGATAGTCTTAACTTATTCTTGCATGAGAAAATGACCGAACAACAATGTGGCTGTTATGTGGGGCTCAACTGTACTTAACTCTTTAAGTCCCAATAGTGACAAGCATCTAATTTCTCCTCGCAATACCACTAGGTGATCAAACATACACATCATGAGAAAGAAGAAACGTTAACTGATCACCAAAATCAAAATGTCTTGATTATTAAATGAATTCTCCCATCTTGTACCACAAGAAATATATGAGAGCCATTCAGGAGAATACGCAAGTTGATAATGGGGCTTAAAAGGTTAAATTAAGAGTGAACTTCATTAATTTAGGATATGTTTTACAGGCATGCTTTAATAATGTCTCGGATAACTTTTGGAACGGACACAAGGGTCCTTTAAACTGTTGTTCGAAATGTGGGGGCATGAGTATGTAGAGCAAAACAGGACACGTATTCCTTCCTTTTCTTGCCTCCCTAAAACAAAATGTTATTTGATTTTCTTAGTTCTAAACCTGAATGTCTGGACTTAAGAAGTTATCTATTAAAAAAAAAAATACCTGTCGTTGCCTTATGACGTATACGTTTTTGCCACAGATTCTTGCTCGAATTCTATTTTACAAATTGGCGATTTTTTAGGATTTGTGATCACATTCTTTACTGGCTATTCCCCATTCCATTTTAGCGGCGATTTTAGCGAGTATTTGAAATGCGACTTGAAAAATTGCTTGTGTAAGCAATTGTTCGATACCGGGTCTCAAACGTTTTTACCCGAATACAAACTGGCTCGAGTCGAAAGGAACGTGGAGATATACATGCTACTACTGCTCTTCTTTTTTAACTGTATGCTTGCTAGTTACGTACTTTCTCCTTCTCACTGGTTGGAAGAATCGCAGCTTAGAGTAAAAACTATATATGTTGTCTCACGTTGAGTCGAATTCTGGCTCATTAAACAATTTGATCGAAGTTAAAGGTGAGTTCACAGGACCTGTGTGTGAATTTTTGATTCAAACAGTTATTGCAGATAACTCGTTTAACTAACAACGCCAAACAAAGTGTAATGTCATAAAAAGTTGTTGAAGTTGTCGTAAGCAACGTTAAGGTTGCATAATCAACACCTATTCACTTACCACGAAGACTTGAAGAAACAAGGACATAATTAGTTTTTATGTTTGCGGTTGCATAATACTCCAGATCTGTTATGACATTTGAAGGAGAATGAGAGAAAACAACTTTTACCGGTATCACCAGCAAAAAGAACTGCAGAAAAAAGTACTTCTTGCAGAATAAATACTTATCACTTTTTGTCCGAGTTACTATGTTCGTATATACCCCTAATAAACATCGTTAAGCCTAAACAGAAGGCACGGAAACAATAGCTTTCTTACAGTTTAAATCCATTCCCGCATACTTCTTTAAAAAAAGAAATAGTATCTTGATTGGACAAAAGCCCGGGGTGGGGGCACTCAACAAAGTTTTATATGGAGAGGCTCCGCCCCGATGTCCAACCCCTTAGCCTTTTATATACCATTTTTGACAGAAACGGTACCCTTTCGTATACCTTTCATTGAAAAGTGGTACCCCTTTCACATACCTACTTAAGAACACTGCATCCCTTTTCTAAACCCTTGGAATGCAGTTATGAACGATATTAGGGGAGAACAGTATTACCGGAAGAGATGTTAACCAAAAAACAATATTATTATCTTCTCGAAAATTAAAGGCCCTTTTAGATACCTAAATGACAGATTTCCCTAACCTTTCAAATACTTTAGCTCGTCAAATCCCTACCCTTTTATATACTCGAAGCCTGAAAAAGGTACCCCTTTCGGGTGAACCTCCCCGTATAGACCAGTATAGGGAGTCCCCCCCCCCGGGGACAAAAGTTAATTTTTAGATGCCTACAGGGTTCGTTAACTTGATATTTGCACGATTCCAGTTTGGGAGCTCTTAAAGTATTAATTATTTATCTCTACGATTGCTTCACATAGTGTTGAAAAAAGATAGGATTCAATTACTTTTAAGTTACTAATAGCGGGGGTTCTTTCAATTTAGAGTCCAAAACCTACAATAGCTGTTTACGCATTAAAATGCACGTAAAATTAAGCTCTCATTTTTATTTAAACTACAACTGCCGTGTCACGGAACACCACGTCAGTTTGGTAACATTCAAATCAACATTTATTAATACATCAAAACGCACTTTTTGCTTTTGACAATCTGTTTTCTTGAACAGCTGAATCGTTCCCACTAGTATTCTGTTTGGTCTAACTTTTAAGGTGGAGTTCAATTAAATCGGCATTGCGGGAGAGCGTCTTTTATTGTGTGGCAAAACTGAATAGTTTTAAGATTGTCACCTTCGGCATTTGGCTTGAGTTTGGGTTCGTGTACGAAAAAATATAGCTATTGATTTTTTTCTTGGTCTAGTGTTTACGGCTAGAAACACTTTTAGACGGTAAGCATTCAGATAGGGTTAGGTTCACTGTTTACCATCCTTCTGGGAGTTAACTTGAACTTAACTGGCACTCGACTCGAGTCAACTCATGTAAACTCGAACACATCTTGAACTCCTTAGCTCATCCTGGACTCATACGTCCTTGATATATTAATCTCACTCGGGCATAGGCATTTCGTGACAGTTTCCTCTGCAAAATTGACTGATTACCGGGACACTGTAATAGGCATACATGGCGAGGAACGGGGAAAGCGCAGAATGTGCTACAGTTAGGTTTTTTTTTAAAGAAAAAAAAACTTGAAAGCAGAGTAGCAACACTGAGTAGTCTGAGATAATTTTTTTCAAGAATTCTTTCGTTGACAATAACACCAAACCTCTTTCCTGTCGCTAATTTCTTCGCATAGTATCAGGCGCGATTCATAACAAAAATAACCTTTATTTGATGGTCTGAATAACAGGCACATTAACTATTAGTGTGGGGTTTGTTTAGTCATTGCTTGACGGTATCTCTGTCGCCAAGGTTTTTGTTTTACTAAGCATCCGGAGATCATGAGGGAAGCATAACAAATGCAGCAAACAAAAAAAAAACAGCCTGACGTTAATTATTTGTTAGAAGTTTTTCACAACGCATCACCAGGGAAGCATATGAAATACAACTTTTATTTGATTACTAAAGAACTGTCTGGCATGAGGTTATCAATTATGAATCAAAGTAGTGAGAAGAACATATCAATAATTCACTGTTACGAGTTTGAAATGGTTCCTTGAGCAATATTCGAGAAATAAAAAACTGTTTTATTTAGCTTAAGAGCATTCATCCTTGTTTGTTTATTTATTTATTTTATTTCCTTGGCATAAGACAAGGTAAAATGAAAAAATTCTAAAAGCCACAGCGTACTAGGGTATTTGCACTAAATCCAACAATTGTTTTTTTTTTGTTTGTTTGTTTTGTTTTTGTTTTTGTTTTTTTGTTTTTTTTTTATGTTAAATATTTTGACGTTACATTGCTAACAAGATAGAGGCATTTGCTGTGGCTTCCCTTAAACCTTCCGCTCTCCAAAGCAGACCTTGATTGTGTAGTATGGTCGAGCCTTCGAGTCGAGTTGGTGGCCACTCAAAAAGTGTGACCATTGAAATGAAGGCTATTGAACAGTACTTTTTAGTGGAGGAGGTTTATTTTTCCTCCGAGAAGAATTTCAAATCGAGAAAGGTTAAAAAGAGAGCCACAACAACAGCTATAATAAACTAGTGTCTCTAACTTCTAGTTTTAACCAAATTTAGTGATCAGTTTGACTCGGCTATTGCAGTCGTCAAACTGGGGTTGATTTTATCAGGTCTACAATATACGGATATTAGATAGCATTCGGCCCTGTTAAAGGAGCACTGTCATCGGGAAAACTCTAAATTCATCAAAGACATACATGCACGGAAAATATTGCTCCGATACACAGCTACCCTTTCTTCCCATTCGACTTCTTCCTTTTGGACAACGACGTCGTTAGTACTGTGTTCATTATGTTTTTGCCGCGTTTTAGAGTGCCTTGTAATCAGTAAAACACGTTGACGGTGTTCCTTTAACAAAAGACATCACTTAGTTTAAACGGCGAACAAGGAGCAAGTTATAATTGAACCGCATAATTCAGCAGGCTTAATTCTTTCTCATCTCGATACTAAAGGAGATGGCTCTTGTATTTCGTGGTTTAACATCAAGGTCCCTCTGGTCCAATAGAACGCAATTCCAGTGTAGACTTCCATTGTAAGTCATTCCTATATAAAGAGGGAAAGTTGCTATTTAACTCCCAGGAAAATAAACATGACGACTCTCCATATACTGACAATTTGCAGTTGGGTAAAGGTTAGTCGCACGTCGGGCCGAGGTCAGTGACCAATTCAGTGGGAGAAGTTTAACCAGTTTTCTGTCGCATGAAGCAACTAGGAGTATGACTACTCCCCCTGGATGGGATGCTAGTCCAACACAGGATACGCAGCATTAAAGGAGAACTGAAGTCCAAAAATCATGTTTGTTTTCATTATTTTATTTGGAAGCTTTAGACATATAAAATCAAGTTTTGGCAATTATTTTCACTTACGACTTGTTATTTTCGAAAAAATTGGGTTTGAAATTGGGATTTTCCCGCTTTTTGGGCTTTGTCATTGTGGGCTCGCTACAGATGTCAGCAGTATGTTGTGACGTAAGTGATGGGGAAAGATATTCCGTTTGTCCAAAGAGTGCTACTAGCTGCTTCAAATCCAAGGCTTTGTTATTTCACAAACATTGCTTCCCATCATGAACTGTGTACACCCTTTCCAGTTTGGAATAGTATATTTCCCTTGTGAATAACTAATTGGCTCGGAAGAAGAAGTCTGTGACCCAAATCTTGAGAGAATCGGGAACGCTGAATTAGCAACGATCTGCGCTCAATTGCGAAGACCATGTACTAGGCGAGGATAATTCAAGCTATGTTGAGGGCTGGCAATTAATTTATCAAGAAGTTGAGGAGCTCAATTAAAAGTGTGATCAATCAGGTTTGTTTCCATTCGTGTGGTATTTCTATTATTTTGTTAGTGAGTGATTTGGATTTAGAATCGATCGATCCCGTGCTTGAGAGAATCGGGAAAGCTGAATTAGCGACGATTTGCGCTCAATTGCGAAGACCATGTAGGCGAGGATAATTCAAGCTATGTTCAGGGCTGACAATTAATTTATCAAGACGTTGAGGAGCTCAATTAAAAGTGTGATCAATCAGGTTTGTTTCCACTCGTGTGGTATTTCTATTATTTTGTTAGTGAGTGAGTTGAATTTAAAATCGATCGATCCCGTGCTCCAAGCCATACGCCCGGCTATCGGTTGTGAGTAAAGCCGGGGCACATGTTCACGTTTGCATGCGAATTTCTTCTCCTTCATGCAGCAGTATAACTACCACTGAGTATGCTAAGTTAAGAATTCTTCTGAACCGTTCCTGTGCGGCAAATAAATAATCTATCCCAACAGATCCGGCATTGTTTTGACACCAAGGTCATACAATAGCCGCTTATCGCGTATTGCATTTTACGTTCCGTAATTTTTCCCTGTTATTGCGATATTTTCCCCTGGCTTCCAGCTTTTCTACAATATAGCGTTTAGAACTTCGTGCCGGGTAGAATAAACTGGTGAATAACTCCAGCGTTGACTGTGAAGATATTTGGAAACGAACTCAGTTACGGAGAAAAGTGGTGTGACAAAACAGTATAAAAGCCGATAAATAATTATTACAGTCTGTGAGTGCGCCGAAAGCAAGGTACATGTTGTAGCTTTATTTTTATGAATCTGTTATATAGCCTATCAGTTCAAATACCTGACGCAAGAACGAAAAATTATGCCGCTTTCAGTTGAAAAATTGCGAAGGTAATTCACAGTATAATGAAAACACGACATGTCAACACAAAGGGATATAATATTATTTGAAGGTGCGCGGGCTTTATGGGTTACGGCAGGTATTTGATGCCCGATGAGCGGAGCGCTAAATGTTAATGTTCGAACCGAAATCCAGTATTGAAGTACAAAAAAATGGCAAGGTTTACGATAAATGAGTACAAGATTATGCATGTTTATGTAGTAGAGTAGGCTGCAGAGTCTTGTAACACAAAGATATACTGATGCGTTCCAGTATCTGTGATTGTTTATAAGACTTACACGAACTGACTACAGTCATCAAGTTTCTAGTCAACTCCAGTGCCGTTCAAAAGGCAAGGCTATCGGTAGATTCAGGCAAATCAGTTAATAAGACATAACTTACTTTAACCTAGTATATTTTGTTTTCGGAAAGAGAAGCAAACTCCAAATAAACAGAGTTGATGTTTTCGGAAAATTTGCGCGAGTGTTGTTATTGAAGACGCGCCATCGATCCGCGGTGAAAATTTAACTTACGCGTTCAAGGACAAGTGGAAGTATTCCAGTAGAGATAGCAGAAGAGAAGAACGTTCCAAACGGGTATTTCTCCCGCGTTTCCGTCGCATTTGTACTAATATACTCTCAAAGTACAAGTTCTACATGGGTCAAATCGGTACTTCTCTTTGTAAAATCTTGCATTCGTTCCCCACTTCTTACGTCATAGGCTACCAAAATGACCACTGACACACCCATTCTGCGCCGCAATGCTGTTGGCCTAAACTCGCAGTAAAATTATTTTTTTGAGACTGAAAGTAAGCCAGTAGACAGAAAAAAGGTTTCAAACATTACTATTTATGGTCTAAGCTTTAAGAAAAAAAATACTTGATTTTTGACTTCAGTTCTCCTTTAAGTGACTAAGAGTATTACTACTCGTCCTGGATGGGATGTTTGTCCATCACAGGGTACCCAGCACGACGAAACGAGGAGTATTACTACTCCCCCCCTGGATGGGATGCTAGTCCATCACAGGATACCTAGCATGAAGCAACTAGGAGTATTGCTATCCCCCCCCCCCCCCCACCCCCTGGATGAGATGCTAGTCCATCACAGGACACCCAGCATGAAGCAACCAGGAGTATTACATATCCCCCTGAACGGATGCCAGTCCATCACAGGATACCCAGCATGAAGTAACTAGGAGTATTACTACTCCCCCCCTGGATGGGAAAGTACTCCATTGCAATAGTATGGAGGAAACGCCATGACAATGCAGAGATCAACCTCGATCATCGATCCTCGATCCTCCGACCCTTCGATCCTCCGACTCTTCGATCTTTTTAATCAAACGTTTGTATTGAAAGGTTTTAGTTAGCAGACGGGTTCGGAGAACAATTATGACTGTCAACTGGGACACAAGAAGCCACAAGAATAATCCACCCAGGAATTAGCCTCTTGTGCGGAGGGTTGGTTACGCAATCCTCTGTCCTTTTCGTAGACACTCTTTTTTGTTGTGTGAAAGAGGTTACGTCTTCAGTAAAAATTCAATCAACGTTTCTTTTGAGACACTTGGCAAAAAGGGCGCTTGTTTACGTCTCCTTTTTACTGCAACATCAAGACCGTTTAAAATAATTCTACAATCTCCTCTCCCTATTCAATGTTGTTCAGAGGGCAGATGTAGATGTAGTCGTTTAAATAGCACGCACAACCCCCTTTAAATGTGTGGCCAACGGGCCAAATCCAAAGCTCTGCTATTTTAAATTCCCCCAAGAACAAGATTATATACATACGTCTTGTGGGCTTAACAGCCGTACAATTCCACCCGCATTCCAATATGATTATTCCAAGAACGAGGGACGATCCTGAGCCAGCGAGTTTTTAGAGGCATCTTCAGTTCATTTCGTACCACCGAACTGGTGTCAACATTTGCGATGAAAACCTGGTGAAGCAAGCATAAAATTGGCAAACAATACACAATTACAGGCACAGTGACGCAAATAACCACCTCGTGGTAAGGACATCAGCACGTTTGGGAACAAAGTTTCCGCTTGCATAGAGTACGGACCTTTATGGACCTTTGGTGGCCGTATTGACGGGATGCCGTTGTAAAACCATGCGAGGGTTTAATTCCCAGTTCCTTGAGACTAAAGCGAACTTGGCTTTTCACTAATACAGTGGGCCCCCGCCTTACGATTACCCGGTAAGTACGACCAACTCGTTACTACGACCGCCTCTTTATTATTTCACCAAGTTAATACGGCCTCTCAAAATGTCTGATGGCTTAAATGACCAAAGGAAACAAAAATTTGCAAAGAAAATTCCAAACCTAACTTTTAAACTGCAGAAGAAAGCTTGTAACAAGGTAATTTTGCCCTCTAAATTATGCTGCCTTCCTCTACTGCTTTTTCTCTTTGCTCATTCGTTCCAATTCTTGGCTATTATAATGGAACCAAATACTTAAAAGCATTAGTTTCCAAAGAAACTGATGTGCTGCGTCCGAGGGGAAGTGAATCATGAAAATTTGGATTCATCCACTGTGTTAATAAGGTAAATTAACCACCGTAAAGAGATTGAAAAGCTGACGTTTCGAGAGTTAGCCCTTCGTCATAGCCAATCCAGCGAATCTAGTGAATTAGAGCGTGGATTCCCTCTGACGATGGGCTAGCTCTCGAAACATCAGCTTTTGAATCTCTTCACAGTGGTCAATTTACCCTATCAAGTCACTTAGTTCATCTAAATTTTCGCGTATCGTGATCTAACCCCATTGATGCAAGCAGGATTTGTGGTCCGTAAGTGGTAATATTGGCAGGTCTTAACTCCACAAATAACCGAATTGCATACAAAACAAGCCTTAGTATCACCATGTTTAATGTTTCCAGCCTCTTACCCTTTTTCTGCCACCTTCCCTGTATGAAATCCACGTTTCACCATCCAGTGACGTCATTAGCACATATGTTTTGACCCATTCCTTTCCTTCATTGTTCCCATACCCCTGCGTTGCCAATGCCGTCACTGTACGGATCTGGAACAAGTCTATCTGTAACCATGGTGACGGGTCATTTTTCTGTGCACTCCACCCCTGAGGCCATTCGTTTAGGTACAAGCGAGCACGCGAAGCGCCGTAGCGCTTGTGGTTTTTGTTCAAGGCGGAGTGAGCTGACAGCTGCTGGTCCTTGATATCGCCACTCTCCATCCCCAAGGCACTGTCACACTTTTCTATAGAAAATATAACAACAAAGTTAATCTATGGCTATGACTATGGCTTTGGTATGGTATGATATGAACTGATAGTTGACGGTAGAAAAAATAACATTTTAACATCCTTGGCAATTAAACCCGCTCAGGTGAAACCTTCACGGTATAAAATACCGTTTTATCGGTTCTAGTTTTAACTGACAAATAGCCCCTGACGCTGTATTCTTCGTTGATGATTGACGTTAAAAAATCACCTCATTTGTAGATTGACGGTTAACAAATCGAGAGATCTGATATCTGATAGATGACTGTTAACTTCCTTGAGACCCTCTATCCATAGTATCATTTTGACGAGTTACAGTAAACAGGAAAGCGGTTAAAATCGCTTTCCAGTTGTTAGAGTGGCTATCTCACTTACTTTAAGTATTGCTTGAAAAAGCTGAAAGATATGTTGGAATCAAAGGCAGGTGTACGTTTACATTTAAAATTACTGTGCTAGTTTTCTGAAATTATAGTTGTGTATTTAGCCTCGGATGGTAAGGGTAGAAATTGATTGCAATCTTTCCTTTTTTAAGGAAAATCGATACAACTGATGATGATTTGTTCTCCCTTTGAGAAAATAATGACTTTTAATGTTCTTACGGAGCCCTTCGTTTGCAATAAATGCCACATAGGTTTCACTTCAGCACAGTTTCACCCACAAACATTAAAATGCCCATGACGTACCCCTTTTAATTTCAGGATTCTAAAACTTGGGACTCAAAAATCGTTGTTGGGTGAACACAAACGATATGACCTAAAGGTCGGAAGCCGGAAATCTTACTTGTAGTAACACAGAAAGCCGAAATCGGGCTCTGGAAACTTTCTGGGTTAGAAAACATCTTGAATATTAATCAACAAGATGTCAAAAAGCTTTCTAGCCAAGGTCATCTTCCCAGAATTCCATTGTGTGGTACCATTCATGGTTTATAATTTCACCCGATACCGTTACATCACTTGGTTGTAGACAATGAGACAAACAAATGATCTTTGAGGGTATCCAGGCAAATTATGCAATAAACGAACAAATAAACTTAAATTATATAGTTACTCCAAAGTTGTTTAGATAGAATTTATCGCCACATCTAAAATAGTATAATTATGTGACATCTTGTCCTTACCTTCGCATCTTGTAAAATTTCCTGTTTCTACAAGATGTAGCCCATCGGGACAAGAACAAGAGTGGCTCTTAGACCTCAGCAAACATAAACTTGAACAGCCACCATTTTCAGCAGCGCATGGATTCTCATATGAAGCAGCTAACAAGAAAAACAACAAGAGTTAAGGATGTTTTGAGTCGTGGCATGTCGTTCAATTGTTAGTGCAGATCACACTTAAGTTTTCATGTCACACATCTTCTTGGAAACGAAAAACATAAAGTTCGCGAGAACTCGCACTACCACCTGTATTCAAGTTTCTCCGAAGATGACTGACTGACTGACTGCTTAAGGAGAAGTTTCCTCACCCTCAAGTAATTGCTTTTTCTGTGAGAGTTAATTATTCACAGAGCAGAAGCTCGTTCAATTTGCTCATTCAAAAGTGATCCCGTGTTTTACTTAATCGCTGCCGTACCTGTCCTTCCACATGGTTGTACTGCTTTGATGTCAAAGATCTTGCCGTTGCTCCCTACAAACGACCTCAAAGGCTTGTCAGGAATCTTAGAGTTCATTCCCATTCGCTGGATTCTTCCCAGTTTCCAGTCCGTCCAGAACAACGTCCGGTTAAAATTGGTTATGCCAAACGGATAAGGAGCGGGAGAGTAAGCTTTACGCATGCTCAGGTCACCTAGATTCACGCAGGAAATGGACCATACGCCGGCATCAGAGTAGCACAGTTCATTTGTCGAGTGGACAAGAGTTAAGCCGTTTGGAAGACTGAGGGGAGATTTGACGAGAACTCGCCGATCGGATCCATCCATATTTGCTACTTCGATTTTCGGTCGGTTTCGGCTCCAGTCGGCCCAGTACATTTTTCTGGAAGTTTGCATAAGAAATTGGAGAAAAGAAAAGGTACTATGTCATGCAATTTCCTTAATGAGTCAGTAATCATAGAGTCCAACCGTCTTTTGTTTTCTTTTTCCTGCTTTGTTTGTTTGTCTGTCTGTCTGTCTGTCTGTCTGTCTGTCTTTCTGTCTGTCTGTCTGTCTGCCTGTCTGTCTGTTGGTTGGTTGGTTGGTTGGTTGGTTGGTCGGTTGGTTAGGGATCCTGGAGCCAGGATAGGGTGCAGGCCATGATAATTAAGAAAATAATTATTTCTTACCACAAAACGCATCTTAATTGGCATTGTGTAGTCAAATAAATGGGAATTATAATATGAAGAGCGTGGACCGAAATGGATTAAGAAGAGCAAAAATGAAAAGGATTACAACTGCAGATTTACAACTTGCAGCGGTTTCTGGAAATGAATCTTACCCATTCGGCGGATCAACGACGATTGCCCTCGGATTGCCTAAGTCTGACGAGATGAGAGTTTTTCTGTGAGTGCCATTCAGTTTTGCCACCTGGATGGTGTCTAGCCTGGAGTCTGTCCAGTAAATGTTCCTACCCAACCAATCAACCGCAATTCCTGTAAAAGATAACATAAATACGAAAGATTTTATATTCAGTATATCACGAACGTGGGACAAGGGAAAATCTGAGTTGTCAAGGGGGTCGAACTCACGACGTTCCGTACACTGGTCGGATACTCTAACCTGTGAGCTACAGGGAGACTGGTGGCGAGCGAGGTAAAATTTACTAGGTTCATTATGATACGCGTCCTCACCACTGCTGGAACAGCAATGTCAAAAGCATCCTGCGTGATGGAAACATGGATATCAGAAAGACAGTGCAAAAGCCACAGATATATATTTTTTTGTTTTTCCTTTAAACTTATCATAGTTGGTCCTCCCTCGATACTTTGCAATCGACAAACACGAAGACGACGAGTTTCACAACAATATATAATAAGTAAACGTCAAATACATTTAGTTTGCCACCAAGGTGGAAACTCAAGAAACAAATCTGAGTCCCGGATGGGAGTCGCACCATTCGAATGCTCTAACCACTAGCGACTACATATGTAACATACGCCTGTGTGCGTCTTGTTTATTCATCAAGTTCCTTGCATTTAAACCTCTCTTGATTTTATTATTAGGGCAATTAACACGTCATTCATTCATGTGTACTCAAGGCAAGAAAAGAATTCATTTAGATAAGAAATTTATTTTTTCGTCCCTTCTGGGCTTGTAGACCTCCCACTTTTAACAATGACCTCCATGTCACTCCCGTCATACTTTGCACGGACGATAATGCCTTTGGTAACCTCGGTCCAGTATACTCTCTGGTCCACGCAATCATAGTCAACGCCTACATGTATTGCACCTGCGCGCTGGTAGATGACTCCTACGTTGTTGGGCCGAGGCGGAAGGGACATACGCTGTATGCTGTTGCCCTTGCTGTAAATAAGTGATGCATCCCCATCTGAAACAGCAGCAATAGCAGCAAGAACAAACAAATCAGTCAATCAAGATGCCAGAGAATACAAGAAAGGCCCGCCGTACATAGCTGCCACATGAGACCTGTAAAGCTTGTAGACTTTAGAGGCGACGATAGAGTGGCCCAAAAAGGTACCAAATACTGCAAGCTAAAGGACAACACTGAAACATCTTTAAAGCGGTATAATTGTAAGTAATAACCCTAACCTCTGCACACATTACCATCAAGCAAACGAATAATCGCATTGGTTTAAATATGGTTTTCATCTGACCACGGGTATTTTAGAATGGATTGCACTTACGCCATTGACATCTTTTGCCGGAAAATCCAGGAGGACAAAGACACGTATTATTTTCAGTGCAAGAACCACCGTTCATGCACAACTTGCAATCCTCTGCAAAATAAAATTTACCAACAATTAAAAATACACAAATTCACGGAAAGGAAGGAAAATATGGCACACCCCGAAACAAGAGGATGCTGTTATAACGTGGATTGCATGTAAGCACACGAGAAAATATAGAAAGTAAGTCCGCTTTTTCTATTGACTTTCTTATCTTAGCTTCCCTTCTAAATCTATGAAACTTTTTTAATTTTAGTCTATTGATCTATTTATTCGTTAATTAAGTTATTTATTATCTTTGTTTTATTCTTCAATTGCGATTCCCGCGATGTAACTTTGCATTTTGTTGCTGTAGTTAATTATTTTAGCCTTCTTTCTTTATGACACCAAATTAAGGAGCTTGTTTTGCAATGTATCCTAGCTTTATCCGACTCGAATAGCCTTTGCAGGCAGAGCTGTCTTGCATAGAATTTTCCTGTTTTTTTTTTGTTGTTGTTGTTGTTTTTTTACATTGAAAAATGTTGACAATACATTTGTTCATTGTGTTGGTACTAAGATTTGTTCTATTCAGATGGAACGCGAACGATAGAAAAATGCAAGTGAGACACATCGTTAGTCCAATAAGCAAAGATAACAACTTCACTAGTTATGAATAGCCCATACGACTTTTATCTCTTCAATAATTCCCTCACGTAAACCATGGTGAAATAAATACAGGTATTGCGAGAAGAAACTTACTTCTGCAGGTTACTCCAACCTTTTTATAACCAGGTAGACAATTGCACATAAAGGAGCCCTCCATGTTGTAGCAGTCTGCTTTATCAGGACAAACCGACGGATCTTCACATTCGTTAATATCTGTTAAGAACATATCAGTTAGCTACATGAATAGTTAACTTAAACATTTACAGCGCTCACACAACTAGGGGCACCCCCAATTAATTCTTGGGAATCCAGTATTTACGGGGACCAGAAGAGCACGCACGTTCTACCAACGCTTCGACGGTTTTCCTTCAATTTCTCCAGTCTTTTTCCTTCCCACTCAACAACCAACATTTCGAAATTCTGATTCCATCGTGAATGCCATGGCAAAGGGTCTGTCAGTCGCAAGATTAAACTAGGTCTTTCGGACGGAAATGAATTTTTTTTGTTTTTTACAACCCAACGATCCTTTCTATAGCTAATCTCGTACCAACAGACACCGACAAATAACCAGGCATCCAGGGACCTTCCCAAATTACAGGAATGGAGGATATTTTACTCACCTGTACCTATCTCTCCTTTCCCAGTAAAGCCTGCTTTGCATCGACATTCCTTTACGGAATCCACACCACTGGTCAGTGTCACACAGTCAGCATTGTAGTCACACACTACACCCTCACATGTTCCGTCACCTCAGAAAGGAAATAAAACATTGATTCTATTGATTGTGTATCCCCTCAATGAAGGCATCTTTACACCACACATGATTGGCCAACAGAAGTGACTGAAGTCACGTTGGCTTATTTGCATGTCGCACACGGCACATTTAGCAAACGGGTTGGGGTGCAAAAGAACCATCTAGAACGACTTTTCAGAAGACGTTTGTTATGAATCATGAATATGGGACATTTCGTCGGCAGTTTTATTACAACAAAAAGAATACTAAAAACAGGAGATTATGAAAACCATAGCAGGCAAAGGAATTCCAACCATAGGTTCATTTCTGAATAGAAACAATTACTATGACAAAATACTGATAAATTAATTTCACACTCAAAGTAAACAACTAAGGTGGGAACTCTCTAAGAAGGGTAACTAGTTTAATGTAGAATTTTTGAAGATACACCACACACGGTAGGCAAACTGAAGTGACTGAAGTTACGTTGGTTTATTTGAATGTCGCACACGGCACATTTGGCAAACATGTTGGGGTGCAAAAGAACTAACTAGAACGACTTTTCAGAAGACGTTTGTTATTATGAATCATGAATATGGGACATTTTGTCGGCAGTTTTATTACAACAAAAAGGAATTCCAACCATAAGTTCAAGTTCTGAATAGATACAATTACTGTGACAAAATTCTGACAAATTAATCTCACACTCGAAGTAAACAGCTAAGGTGGGAACCCTCTAAGAACGGCAACTAGTTTAATGTAGAATCTTTGAAGACCATTTCTAATGTAATACGTTATTATCTGTACAGGCCATTACTACTGTTTATGCAGCCGTTAGCAAAGTCTTCCCAGGCATGCAGCCCACATTGCTAACTTACTTGAACAGTTGAAACCACTGCCATAATACCCTGGTTTACAGCGACAAACGTAAGAACCCAGTTGATTAACACATTTGGCTTTCCTGTGACATTTGTGGGACAGCTGTGCACATTCATCAATATCTAAAGTAGAGTAAGAAAATATGAAAGAACATCGCAACAAAAGTCAAATTACAATTACAAGGCTTTAAGATGGAGAACGCCTCTACACTAGATTTTGGCGCTTCCGAGGAATGCTTTTGTCTTTTCGTTTTCAAAATAGAAAAATTGTTCATGTTTGCATACCTCTACATTCCAATCCATTTCCTGTAAAGCCTGCTTTACATTCACAAATTCCAGCGTTGCTTGGCGTCGTCACGCATTCAGCATCAAGTGCGCACACGACTCCAGCACAAGTTCCGTCCGCTGAAACGAAACAATCAATCAAGTAATCAGTCAGGCAATCAGACAATCTTTTGATCAGCCAATTAAATTCATCGATTTTTTGATCAATCAATCAATCAGTGGGTCAGTCAGTCTGTCTTTCACTCAGTCAATCAGTCAGTCAGAAATGTCAGTTAATCAGTCAGTATCAATCAGTCGCTCAATCATCAATTAGTCAGTCGGCAAATCAGTCAATCAGTCGATCAGTCAGTCAGTTACTCAATCACTCAGTCACTCAGTAAATTAGACAGTCATTCAGTGAGGAATCGTCCGCCAGCAAGTCAGTCAGATCAGTCAGTCAACCAAACAATCGCATGTCAAAACAACCAAATAAAACAGAAAACCATAGTTACTCGAGGGCTGGTTATGAAACCTTGCAAGTTTCAAAGGCCAAAACAAAGGTGCTGCAATTTATGTTGAAAGTTCTACGACCGTGTACAATCTTTTGTTTTACGTTCGCACACTATGGCTGAATAACTTAACAGTGACATTTTTATTGGTTTGTTGCTCATGCAAATTCAAACCTATTGTTGTTTGTGCACGGTCAAGGCTAAAAACGGTAACAAAAACATAAAACAAAAGACTTTGCTGAGCTTCATAACCAGATTCTTTTATTAACTATGAGAAAACCAACAAAAGTAGCCATGTGCATACCAAATAATTCAAATTCCAAAGAGTAGGAGCTTAAAATTTTCTATTTTTCCACTGGTTTTAAGTAGGTCACTTACGCTTGCAGTTATATCCATCGCCTTCAAATCCAAGTTTGCAAGAACAGTTATAAGATCCCACAGTGTTGACACACTTAGCTTCTTGATGACATTTGTGGACATCTCCCAAGCACTCATCGATATCTGCAAAAGATCAGTTTGTTGTTGGGTTTGGTGTACAAAGAAAATTCCTGTGTTCGTTGGATAATCTTAACACGTAAATGGAATTATACAAGTTAGCGAGATAACAACAACCCAGCTTGCCAACCAATCCACCTACACATAACCTAGGATCATTCAAACGAAAGCACTTCAAAAAGGCAATTTACCCTCCTGTAGTGCTGACTTCTCTCGTTTTCGAATTTCTTTAAGTGCAAAAGTTTACAAAATTTGTTTTAATTTAGCACAATTGAGGGGAGGAGGCATTCTTTCTCTATTATACTACTACATTACTTTTGAAATATAATACTTTACCAGAAAACTTTCTTCCATCTCCTTCGTAACCGGGTTTGCAAACGCACACTGGACGTGGGTTTTGTTCACAGGTGGCTTCAGGGTGACATCTAACACCTGCGCATGTGCCATCAGCTGTAGGGTGAACACAACTTAATAATAAACAGTTTTCAAAAGCGCAAGCCATACGTGAAGTGCAACAGAAAAAAGTAGAAAAATAATCAAATTCCAATCCTTGAAATCAATCTCACAATATTGTTGAAACAACTTTTGGTGGCTGAATGTCTCTGTCCATGTTCTGATGAAATCCCTAAAGGAAAATCTTAGTATCCTATGGAGGTGACCACACCAGATTGCAAGGTAGGTGTGGAGCCTTTACAACTACGAAGAGTAGCTTTTTGCAGAGGAATGAAAACGGAGGCATAGACAAAACACACTCATCAAGGATGTGAAATGCATTCTGCATTCTTATTCGATAATGCGGATGAATGTTGCGGGATTCTTACATGAGGCTATAGTTAGGTTACCTCAAGGCTACAACAGCAAACTCGAAAACCAAAACTGCGTGAATTCAAGGTAGCAAATATTAAATACCCGAGCAAAAACGACAGAGACTGAAACGAAACAAACGAGTTTCATTCGAGATAGCGGGGTCTACTGGTTCTTTTTTGTCAGCTAATTTAGCGATTTTTTAATCAATCACTAAAAATTGGTGGTCCAGTTATTTCCCACTAAAGTGACCCAATCTGGTGTTTCAATTAGCAAACAAAATTGCCAAACGTGCCAAATTGTCGAACAGTATCTTGCCTACTTGTCTTACATGAAGAACTACTGTCTTTGTAGTGTTATATAAGTCCCATTATGTTGTTAATTTGTTCCGCGCCAGGTTTTGTTTTTGTTCGAACTGTTAAGCAGTAAAGTCTGGTGTTGGCTAATCCACGAAACACATTTTCAAGCAGCTAATTTAAGCATATCTAGAAATACAATCCTTAATAATGGCAAGGTTCAAATTAGTTCGAAACAGTTTTCATTTTAAAAGCAACTGAAGCCCTGACATCTTTACTTGATTCAAAATTAACTTTGAATTCATTGTTAGGACAGGAATATGATAAAAAATAGACTTGAAGTTACTGTATATTGCTCAATACTTAATATTTGCGATTTCTCGTTCAGTCGGAAATTGGAAATCTCAATGATCCCATTCTGCTCTACGACAACCTCAGCATCTAGTACTAAACGGCCGAAATAAAACTGATTGACAAAAAGTTCAGTTTGATCTGACACTTGCTACAGACAAATGCTTGCGCCGTTAACTTCTCCACTCAAACGTTTCGAGATTCCCTTCGATTGAAAACAGATAGCACAATGCAAAAAATCAACAAATTTCATGTTTGGTGATTCATTTCCTTTATTCTCATGGCCTGTATGTTTGATCAAGTAGGCATATTAAAGGGGTTAACCTGCGCTAACAGTTTCGAGACACACTGTAAACAAGAGTCTTATCGACAGTGCGTATAATTAATACAAAGCGCCGGTAACGATTAAATATTCAAATTGATATTTACTTAAGTCAATTTTTGCATCTATTTTTGAATTAAGAAAATTAAAAGAAAACAACAGAAAGTATTGGCACAAGTTGACTGTTGAAAACTCGTTCACTGTTTGTACTAGTCCAACGGCACTACCTTCGGGTAGTGCTGTTCGGACTAGTATTGAGAGACGTCTTTGACACTAGTAAAAGCAATTACAATGCGGGTTAAAGAAACGACGAATCAATAACAAACAGCTGCAGAGTGTTTTTGGTGAAAAAAATCTTTTTTGTGTTAACGCTTTTCGATCTAATAGATATAAAATCAAATTTACCCTTGTTTTTTTTAACGTTTTCTGCCACAAAATAGGGAGAAAAGAAGTGTTTTTTCACGAAAACAGTGTACGATGTCCATGACGTCATCGAAAACTATCGAAGAATATCAAATTAGGGTTTTTCCCGTTGTGAAAATTTCCGTTTCCATGAAAAAACATAAATTATTTGCTTCCTTCGTGAAACACTTCATCTGGCATTTTACTGCATCTTTTGATTTTCATGTATTACAACTGATACTCAATTGTAGTTCCCTAAAACCGTCTTCGATCCTCCTGGTTGCGGGGTAACTCAAAATACTTTAAGGCGAGAAATAGGGAAACAAGACAACAAAACATTGGCAAATTTGCAATTCTCTAGACATTAAAGTGATCTTTCGTAGTTTCTAGCATTAGTAAGTGCGAGTCTCTCACCCTCTACATCAGTCGTCACTCTCGAAAGCGACCATCTCGTATATCCTATAAGACCGCACCTTCTGAAATCCTGCTTGAACCATCTCTCAGCCAAATCCTATGCTTAGAATCTACAATGTACATGTACCTTTAGCGATACAATGCATCGGTCGCCAAAAAAAGATCTGTTCAAATGTAAGAATGAAGATGGCCTCGTGTGTTCTTAAATTCAGACGATGTCGATCTATCCGAAACTTGTTGAAAATATCATGGTCAAAAGGCTGTACTCAAGGCGCTATCATGGAACCCATCACTTATAGCCAGAGACCACAACCCACGCATGCGTAGAAAAAATTAGCTTCATGGATATCCCATAAGGAAAGCATCGCCTACTCAGAGTGTTATAAGTAGAGTGAGTGAACACATTATTTATCGAGGTCCGCATTTGGGGAGGGTTATCCACTAGCTACATGAGTTGATTTCACCCCCCTCCCCGCTCATTGACCTCATTTTTTGCTTTAAAAAATCAGAGATGTTCTTTTCCACAAATGAATTTGTCTTACAGACGTGAAGAAATGTCAGAGACTGGTATTCAGTTCACGCGTAGGAATATGCAGCAAAGACGAAGCCTAGACATCGACAAATTCACACAACGCAGATACAAACACAAACTGAAGAAAACTGACGTATTGGAAGGATTGTGTAGAAAAATAAACTTCCAAGAAAGGTTCAGTAAGGATTGAAATATCTAGTAACCTATAATACATTATTTACCATGTACATCTTCGATTAGTGTAGCGCTATTCGGGGGAGGTGTGGCGATGGAACGCGTGACACACTTAAGACCCTTCAAGCAGGGCTGCCAGGCTGATAGGTGGTCAATGGAGATGCTGAATGAACTTGAGTCAGACAATCTTGATACTCAAACATCGAACCAAGCATTTATGTATCCATCAATTAATGGATTTGCACCAAGTTTCATCCAAATTTCAGGTAGTACAAGATCTATGTACCCCTGCGATCTAAGAAATTCCACTTAGAGTGTGTTTGTACCAAGACTGTGTACAACCTAAGATGAATGTGTTATTAGGATGAATAATTTAAAACATACATTTGTGTTATTACTATTATCGTTTTTATTATGTAAAATAAATTATACAAGGGTCTCAGGAAGGTTTAGAAGAGCATTTTATTATGGTGAGATTCAGTATTTAAAAGAGATGATGTAGGCGTGTGTTGGGAACCTACACCAGCGACCCATCTCCTTATACGTACTAGTGCAAGGTGATTTCTGTGCGGTCATATAATATGACCGCACAAATGTCCCGCAAGTATAACTGGCTGCGGAAATAAAACATCAAGAAAATTGAAGCGCATTTACGGTCCACAGTTTTGGCATATACCTTTAGTCACAGTAGCTCGGTAATATTCTCAGAACTTGTGTAGCTTGAGGTTGCTAACTTTAGAGACAACTAATAAGTGACTTTTAAAAGGACCAAATGACTTTTGTTATTATTTATTTGATTTTATTTATTTATTTATTTATTTATCTATTGATTTATTAATTGATTAATTAAAGGAGGGCGGAGAGGGAGGAACGGAGGGAGGGGCGGATGAAATTAATCAACACTAAAAATGACGTTATCACTTGCTCCCGTGCAAGGTCTAAAAAATCGTACCATCGGGTGTTAAGTGTTGTACTTACATTTACAAGCGAATCCGTTCCCTTGGTAACCAGGTTTACACTGACAGCTGTATGAGCCAATGGAATTGAGGCAGTCGGCGTTTGAGTGACATTCATTATCACTAGTCTGACATTCATCAACGTCTGTTGAAATTGACACATTTAAACTGTTATGCTAGTTTATTATCCAGGCTCTCACTCTTAGTGAAAGTGACTAACAGTTGTTCATCTCTCAACAGATCGAGCAAAGGTAGAAAGTTCAACACGCAGTATGAAAATCAGAGATACACATGCTCTAACAAAACAATACAACCTGCTTGACAATCCAGTCGCTGAGAATGTGCATTGGTTGATTTCTGTTTTTGTTTATTGCTATTGAAATAGGTTTCTCTTATCTGAACATTCGGTTGCTCAGTTGATAGAGCAGAGGACTGTAGAAACGCAGGTCTAACTGGATTGTCAAGCAGATTACCTTGACTACAGCGCATGCACAATTATTTGGGTATCAACAAAACGTCATCGTGGTATCATTGCTAAAATTAAATGGGCTAAATGCACTTTGGCGGAAAAGAAATATATTAATACGGTAGGGGCAAAAGAAAATAAATCCTTCGAGCCGGATTCGAACCAGCGACCTAAGGATACCAACTAAGCGTCTACAGTCCTCCGCTCTACCAACTGAGCTATCGAAGGAACACCTGAGGGGGGTGGAGAAATAAAATGGATTTGGTGCTTGAATACGATATAAATCCTAAATGACGCAATGCATATATGTACGATCGGCAAAAATTAATGTCTCTAACTCATGCTCTTCTTGGGAGATTGTATGTATGTAACTTAAGCCTCGCGCTTGGTCAAATGGTCAAAAGTCACGCATTCAAAGTAATGTTCTCTTTTGTCAAATGTGTATAGCACAACGTAATCTATTTAAACTGGTCTGTAACTTTGCTTTGTACAGACATTTTCAGTTTGCGGTTCATACAGACAGATTAAATTTTAAAAAAAATGGAAAAAACTTTGAAAGACTACCACAGTGTCCTTAAAGAGAGGTTTACTTTCCACTAGAACGTGTCACTCTTTTCAGGGAAAGTCTTTGCTTCCCGTATTAAATGGTATACGTATTAAGCGAGCTAATGTATAGAAAAATGTATCAGCTTTCAGTCGGGACAAAAAGACTGCCCGTAATAAGCGTGTTTTGGTAAGGCGGGCTGCCCTAGAACTTACTACAAAAACTTTGTTTCACATTTCCGCCGTAATTTAGTTGACATATCATTGGATTAATTGATCCATATCTGCTCCTTCGATAGCTCAGTTGGTAGAGCGGAGGACCGTAGAAGGTAAACTGTTATCGTTATCGTTTCTTCTTAACGGCTTTTTGTGAATTTTTGGAGTCTTGATGACAATTCTATGGTGGCCTATGCGTGCCATAGCGAAATTGCACATTATTCCTCCTTTTTTCTGCATTTTTTGTTTTGTTGTAAATATTTTAATGTTTTAAATTGCTGTTTTAGTTTCCAATAATTTTTTTGTTTTATATTAATTGAAAGCTCACTTACATAGGCCACCATAAACTTCCTTCCAATTATTACTGACAAATAACAGTATGTTTTACACTTAAATGTTTCAATCAATTTCAGAAGTTGATCTGTTCCACGGCGAGCGGTGATCAGACAAACACATATTATGTGACTGTTCCAGTATATAGAACGAGACAAAATTCGCCAACTTTGCAATATGTATTATTTAACAAGTTATCTAATATAGAACCACCTCCTCGCCGATGTACAACGGCGAGGTACATGCGTCTGTATATAAGAAAGACTGATATCTCGCCGATGTACAACGGCGAGGTAGGTGTGTCTGTATATAACGAAGACTAGTATCTCGCCGATATACAACGGCGAGGTAGGTGCGTCTGTATATGAGGAAGACTGATATCTCACCGATGTACAACGGCGAGGTATATGCGTCTGTATATAACGAAGACTAGTATCTCGCCGATGTACAACGGCGAGGTAGGTGCGTCTGCATATAACGAAGACTAGTATCTCGCCGATGTACAACGGCGAGGTAGGTGCGTCTGTATATAACGAAGACTAGTATCTCGTCGATGTACAACGGCGAGGTAGGTGCGTCTGTATATAACGAAGACTGATATCTCGCCGATGTACAACGGCGAGGTATATGCGTCTGTATATAACGAAGACTAGTATCTCGTCGATGTACAACGGCGAGGTAGGTGCGTCTGTATATAACGAAGACTGATATCTCACCGATGTACAACGGCGAGGTAGGTGCGTCTGTATATAAGAAAGATTGATATCTCGCCGATGTACAACGGCGAGGTAGGTGCGTCTGTATATAAGGAAGACTGATATCTCGCCGATGTACAACGGCGAGGTATATGCGTCTGTATATAACGAAGACTAGTATCTCGCCGATGTACAACGGCGAGGTAGGTGCGTCTGAAGTGATAACAATAAGTAGACAGGCCTGCACGAAGGCTAGGACTAGAAGTAGGAGTCGTGCAGGCCTTCCCACCCCCTTTTGTATCTTCACCGAGGAGTCCGGACCCGTCAAAGAAGATCAGACCCGCCGAGGAGACCAGTCAAAAAAGTGCCGCCATAGCGAAACTTTCGTACCAGAAGAGCAAAGTGAGCAGGACAATGCGTACTACATTCAAAGCAACTACACTGCAGTTTACGCAGTTTATGAACGATACGTACAACCTAACAGAGAATGCTAAAATTTTAAAGAACGCAGCTTAGACAAACACACGTAAGCTTCAAACAGAAAAGGATCGAAAACCACATTTGACAGCTGGCCAATAGAAATCCAGGATTTTCGATCCGCACAGTGGGTATAAATACACGACGGAAAACCTATGCCAAACAGAATGTCTTGTCATTCTCGCAAAGTACACGAGCTTGCATAAAGCGCAACTCACAAAGCCAATCCCGGCAACTGATGAGACCCATATGGAAGGTCGAAACCATGGTCTTGCCTGTACATATTGGCATATTTGATCACGCAGTCAATGGAATTGCTGACCGCAATAGGAGGAAAGATATCTAGCTCCTAGACACGAAACTCACAGTTTCAAGAGGAGTTTAATATTGACACATATTTGACTGAAGCCGAGTTCAGCCATCTAGGCGTAGAGCCACAGGAGTCCATCATACAAATAACAGATATGACCTTTACACAGTAACAGTCCTTAAAATGTGACGCCTTCATTTTTACGGCTCCATTCAGTCTCCATTTTAAAAATCCTCCAGACTTAACCCACTACTAAAATACAAGAAGCTAAATTGGTCGAAAGACCGAGTTATCTAAGGCGCGTCTTACTATGACGTGAAGTAGGAGTCGTGCAGGCCTTCCTACCCCCTTTTACATCTGCGAGATATCGATGCCTACTTTATACCGACGGTTTCACTTCGCCGATGATCAACGGCGAGATATTGAGTCCTTCATTATACAGAAGGTTTCACTTCGCCGATGATCAACGGCGAGATATCGATGCCTACTTTATACCGACGGTTTCACTTCGCCGATGATCAACGGCGAGATATTGAGTCCTTCTTTATACAGACGGCTTCACTTCGCCGATAATCAACGGCGAGATATCGATGCCTACTTTATACCGACGGTTTCACTTCGCCGATGATCAACAGCGAGATCTTGAGTCCTTCATTATACAGAAGGTTTCACTTCGCCGATGATCAACGGCGAGATATCGATGCCTACTTTATACCGACGGTTTCACTTCGCCGATGATCAACGGCGAGATATTGAGTCCTTCATTATACAGACGGCTTCACTTCGCCGATAATCAACGGCGAGATATCGATGCCTACTTTATACCGACGGTTTCACTTCGCCGATGATCAACGGCGAGTTATTAAGTCCTTCATTATACAGAAGGTTTCACTTCGCCGATGATCAAAGGCGAGATATCGATGCCTACTTTATACTGACGGTTTCACTTCGCCGATGATCAACAGCGAGATATTGAGTCCTTCATTATACAGAAGGTTTCATTTCGCCGATGATCAACGGCGAGATATTGAGTCCTTCATTATACAGAAGGTTTCATTTCGCCGATGATCAACGGCGAGATATTGAGTCCTTCATTATATAGACGGTTTCACTTCGCCGATGATCAACGGCGAGATATCGATGCCTACTTTATACCGACGGTTTTACTTCGCCGGTGATCAACGGCGAGATATCGATGACTACTTTATACCGACGGTTTCACTTCGCCGATGATCAACGGCGAGATATTGAGTCCTTCATTATACAGACGGTTTCACTTTGCCGATGATCAACGGCGAGATTTCCGATCTGTATTATATAAAGAATATTTAATCAAACTGATTGCGACATTCACATGAAAACAGCCGTTCTATATATTGAAACAATCACATAATATGTGAATGTCTGTATTCCCCACGGCGAGAAAATTCAGTTGCTAAAAACTTCACTTGACGCATTTGTTATTTCTCAGAAAATTCTTTACAAACAGATACGTCTTCCTTCGATAGCTCAGTTGGTAGAGCGGAGGACTGTAGTTGGTTTAATGTAATCCTTAGGTCGCTGGTTCGAATCCGGCTCGAAGGAAAAAACATTTTTGTATTTATATTTATATATTTATATTTATTTTTATATTTACATATTATATATATATATATATATATATATATATATATATATATATATATATATATATATATATATATATATATATATATATATATATATATATATATATATATATATATATATATAAGAACATGTTTTATTTATCGGGCTAAATTGGTTCGTATAATATATATATGGTGCTTTATTGGCCAATGTTCAGCCTGATGTTCTTAATCCACTTGTTCTTATATGCGGGTGTTTACTGTATTCCACTTGACTAGTGCTTTTTACTGCTCCCATGTAGCCATTGGGCAATATAGCATCCATAAAAAAGATCGCAGAACGGGAAATATTAATTTCAGGAGCTATTTCATTCTTAAGACCATTTAACTGTAAATCTTTTGTCTGTTAATAATAATAATAATAATAATAAACCTTTATTTAACCACGATCTGTTTTAAAGCAAATACATGCTTGAGGGGTCGTGTGTACTAACTACCTACCTAAGAAAAATTAATATTATGTTTCATATAATACTAAATGTTTCATATCCATCCCCTCAAAAAAGGGAGAGTGTTCCGCGCCGTTTGACACCAGCAAGAAAAACAGTAGCATAAAGCGGAGAAATGTAAAAGCCAAGGTGGTATCTTTCAGTCGTTTGTTTGAATCCGGCTCGAAGGAGGAGGTTTCTTCTTTTGCTTGCACCAGCCTCTAATCTTATTAATTCGTTAACAAATTTCCTCCTTTTGAAGCAAATACGATTCAGTTTGTAAACATAAGGTTTTGCCCAGTAATTTCAGAAATCCATCTCTTTCACAGGAAATATATTCTTGGAAAACAGTTTCTGACGCAAATTTGATTTTTTAGACAAATTCTCTTCGAAGAAATACATCTTCCTTCGATAGCTCAGTTGGTAGAGCGGAGGACTGTAGTTGCTCAAGAGTAATCCTTAGGTCGCTGGTTCGAATCCGGCTCGAAGGAGTTTTTTTGACACTTTTTGGACACATCCCTTCGAAGAGTGCAGCCAAGCTTTCGTTATCGCTGAAGGCCACCTTGATGAAACAGAATCTCTTTTCTTCGTCTTTTTTCTTTTTTAGTTACGTCACTGTTTCCCAGACCTTCCATAAGCAACCACCTCTGCCAGGCGAAGACAGTTCCTGGTATTTTTTGTGGACGCCTACCGGTGAACGGTTCGAATGCATATTCGTAAACTATTGTTAATTGATTTCAGTGGAACAATAGCTGCTTAAACGGTCCCTGATAACAGCAGAAAAGCACTAAAAATTCAGTGTCTAGTATCCTTTTAAGCCACTCACCAGCGCACGCCGTCCCAGAGCCTCGGTAACCATCCTTGCACACGCATGTTGGTCCTCGAATTAAGTTACGGCATGTTGCGTTTGAATGACATACCACACCTGCGCATGTACCGTCAGCTGTAGTGGGTATAAAAAACAGTATTGTATGTTTAGTACACAAGATTCCCCGTCATGCGAAGTTGCACAAGTCATTTGTTTACTCGGTGGGGAAGGTGCGTTTCTCGAAAGATTGCTTGTGGTTCAACATTGCCAACCACGACAAAACGCAATTTTTTCACGAGATTGAATTGAAGGATTGAATTGGGAAACAAATTTGAGACAAAGGGCGTGTAAGGAGCCGCATTGTAGTGCTGTGCCATATAAACGCTTCTGCATTAACCTTTCCCTGGCAACCGTGCAGCCCCCCAAAAAAACATATAAAGTCGCTTTTTTTAACATCGGGCAACAAATATTTCCACTTGAAAGTACTGTTCAGTAGCTCTTGTTTCATGGCCACAGTACAGTTTGGATTTCATCAGACTCAACACTTGAGGAGTCATGTACATCAGTCGATTTTTACTCTCATACTAAAAGGTCTATGCGATACACATTCCCTGTATATACCCCTGTAAGCGCATAACAGTCTGATATCTCGAACGCCCACGAGAAACATTTTTCGGTAAGAAGAAGCTCGAGGAAGACTGTAGTAAGCTACGGTACAACCTGTCGCTAAACTTCTTCAGCGGAATTGGGTAAATGTTTTAACCCTTTAGGTTCCAATATCAATACGCATATTCTCCTTAGCGTTCTCCACACATTTCTTATGGTACTAGTTGAGAGAATTTGCGCAAACATCAAGTCATTTCACGTTTGGTGATTACTTATTTTATTCTCGTGACATGTATGTTTGAACAAGTAGGGATAGCGTGGGGAGAAATTAGATGATTGTCACTATTAAGGCTTAAAGGAGTTTTAAAACACCTTCTTGTCCACTTACACTTGCAATCGAAACCACTTCCTACGTAACCAAGTTTGCAACGGCAAGAAAATGAGCCAAGGGTATTGACGCAATCAGCATGCTGATGACAGCTGTTATTCACCGCTTGACATTCGTCGATATCTGTACAATGAACAAATGAAAAAACTAAAGATAAAAAAGGGTCAAAATATTGTGAAAGAAAAAAGATAGAAGATAAGCGATTGGAAATAAATTGTCATTAAACTCAAAAACCTTTTCATTGCTTAAAACCTAGTGAATTCATTAAAGGTCAATAAATGTTTATATCTGTAATAATTTTAGTTACGTTACCAAAACAACTCCGTCCATCTCCTGTCCATCCATCCACGCAAACACACTGTCGTTCGCGACTGCCGACGGATCTTGGTATGCATGCGCTGTTCTGGTCACACACGACTCCATCACAAGTACCATCAGCTAGAAAAGAGAATTCATATTTCTTCTTGGTAAACTAAACAGGAAATTACAAAGTATTCTTTTTTGCTAAGAAGAGTTCAAATTTCAGGCTATACAAAAACTCACAGATGCAATGAGTTCCATTGCCTTGGTAGCCAAGCCGGCAGCGACACCGGTAAGAGCCTGGGCTGTTGAAGCAATTTGCATTTAGGTCACATTTGCCTTCAGGCGACTCACACTCGTCAATATCTAAAGAAAAGCACAAGGAAGCAATGAGAACAGTTGGTAAGCCCCAATCGACCATCATACATTTATCCAGTGGGGATCGTCAAAGAGCTCACACTACTTCTCAGATAAGTCATTAAGGGAGCTTAAGTCACTTGACAATTTAAACAGGCCATCCGTAAGTAAGAATCTGATTTCTTTTTATATGCTAGATTGTAATTATTAATTGTTACTGTAATTTAACTATCTTAGGTATACATTCGAAATCTATTTAACATACTGTTTTTGCTTTTAGTTTTTTTCTGCATATCTTTGTATTAGTTTTATTATATGTAATTTAGTAGGAGGACCCTTCTGTAATGCACTTTCGAGTGAAGTAGGTATCCTCAATAAAGACTGCTATTAATATTTTCTTTTTTGTAGGAGAAGAGGAGACATTCCTCGGCAATGAAGTATTGCCTATTCAATCATAAGGTTGGGCGGATGGAGCGAGGACGTAAATGAACTAACAGTGGCTGATATAAGCGAGTCAGTATGCTGGCTGATGGCCCGTTTCACCTTCCATTTGAACTGATAACGGAATATCAAGCATACATATAAGAAAGGAACGTTGATTTCGTGCCTAAGACTCCAGTGACTGGGTCTCAATGCATGCAATGTGCATTGCATTTGAGGCGCTCGTTACCATTTTGTTAGTATACAGGTCAGAGATTGACATCTTCCGAGCCTGAAGAATCCCTACGGCTACGCGTATGCTAGAACTTACCAGAACAGTGAGTTCCATTTCCTTTCCAACCTTTATTACACGAACACTCTCGCTGATCACTGGAAGAGGATTCTTTGCAGAAGGCGTTTCGATCGCAAACGACGCCATCACACGAACCATCAGCTGAAATATTAAACACGAGATCAGTGAACATCGCTCAGTAGTCTCGTAGACAAGCAACACAGACTTCACAGTCGGCGTTTTTTATGAAGCTTTAAGGTGTTATATTTTCCCTGTAGGGATGTAAACCCATCTGCCTACATTCTTGCCAAGTTAGAGGACGGTATGGGGTATTTCTTTGAGTCCTAGTCTTGTATAAAAGCCGGTGTCTTAGTCCTATCCGGTGTCCAAGCCCTAGTCCTAGCCTAAGGTGTTCATGTCCTAGCCGTGTCAAAGCCGTGATTTGACATCTCAAGGGAACAGAACGTACAAAAGTTTTGTTTCAGTTGAGATGTCAAATTACGGCTTTGGCGAAAACCTGTGATGCCTCATCCCTCACGGCATCCCCTGTCGTAACTACCTGAGCTACTCTCAACTGGACCGAAGTTGGAACTGAATAAGATACCTTGGAATGTGAACTGAAATTTCCCAATCTCCACCAAACCACACCACAACCCACCACATATCTCCTGGCCACCCCCAAAAACGTTTTATGCTAACGACACCAAAGTGCAATGGTTATTGATCTTTGTCTTGTTGCAGACCAGTCCCATTAGGAATACTCTAGGAAGTTAATGGACGATCGCTGTCGGTTCTTGTCATTAATTTCAAAAAAATGATCCTACTCTTCAAGTTCACTAACCTGTGCAGTTAACTCCACTTCCACGGTAACCAGGCTTACAGCGACACTCAAAAGAACCTGCGGAATTCATGCAGTCTGCCTTCTGGTGACAGTTGTTCTCAGATGACTGACATTCGTTGACATCTTGGGAATGAAAAAAAAACACATAGTGAGGCATTGTGACTGAGATGCTTTGAAAAAAAGGGGCGGACATAAATCCGGCAAACAAACGGATGAAGGGGAAACATTCTTTCTAACAAAGAAAAAGCTTTAGTTACCAGAGCAGCTTCTTCCATCTCCTTGCCAACCAACTTTGCACATGCATTGTCGACGTCTCGAGGGGAATGTTCGGTTACAGTCGGCATTCGGGTCACAAGTGATTCCCTCACATGTACCATTGTCTAGGACTAGAAGAAACAGTGTGTTGACGTCTGTACAACGAGACTTAACAAACTAAGATTTATGGTTAGTAAAAATTGGCCGTATTAATACTAAAAGGCGTTAAAGTCGTGTAGGACGTTACGTCGTCTAAGACGTCCTAGTCGTCCCTTATAAAGACGAGAAATTAGGCAGACGCATAAAACGTTAGACTTTAACGTCGTTTGCTAAGGGCGTTTGAAAGACGCATTTTTAGGATACATGTCTTAGCTGTCCCAGACGCTAAAGCCGTCTTGTATTACGACGAGATGCATTAAACTTTGCACTTAAAGACAGACTTGAAAGTCGTCTGTCTAGACGTCTTAGACGTCTCTAATATAACTGAATACAACCATTATTAGTTCAATATTATTGCTCGCAGTACAAAACGCAAACGGTTGAAATTGGGTCGCAAGTTTTTAAAAGCGCAGTAATGTGGCCCTTTTTCACCTCTGATTATAAGTCACTTTTCAAATGTTAAAATTGATGTTTCTGCTGCAAGCATAACTAAGGAACATCGCGTTTACTGCTCAATAATCCCTTTTAATGAAAAAAAACACAACTTACAGACACATGTAAAGCCATTTCCTTGGTAACCAGGTCTACAGCGGCATTCATATGAGCCCTCCGTGTTTACGCACTCAGCATCAAAGTGGCAGTTGTTCTTAGATGGCTGACACTCGTCGATGTCTGAATTAAAATGATACGAAATTACAGAGACCCGCTTTGTAATTGAATTACTAAGGACTGGTCTGAATAAACTGCCACTAAACCACACCAAAGTAGAAAGTAATAACATTCACCCAATTACAACTAAATGAAGTATAAATAAACGATACGACATATTAAACTTGTCTTGCTAGAGCAACTTATACGCCAAGATGATTACTTTTGCTGCCTTCGTTAACGGTTGAAAAGAGCCTTAATCAAAGATGACTCTATGTGTTACTATGTAGGCGGGACAATACGAATGGCTTCAACGAATCACCGGTCAAATAAAGGAAATATTAAATTGTCTGTTTGCCTGGAATACATCAGCAACTCAGACTATCACTACTCTGAGTACTCTTTGAGGGTAACCCATTGCAGGGTTACCCCCAGCAGTTTGTCGCTGGTACCCACAAACCTGGGTGGAAGTAACACGAAGCAATAACCAAGTCCTGAACCACCTACCCTACGATCGTCCAATCAAAAATAGAGCACACTACACCACTGCGCTCCTCTGTGTCAACCTGGGACTTCACTAAGATGCCACCCTAAGACTTCGTCGAAAATTGCAAAGATTAGCCGGAAAATAGAACGAATGAAAAAAAAACTTTACCTGAGCAGTTTTGCCCGTCACCCTGCCAACCATCCCGGCAAATGCATTTCCGGATTCCTTCTGGCAAAGAAAGGCGGCAGTCGGCATTCGAGTCTCAAAAGACTCCGTCACAAGAACCATCCGCTAGAAGAAGCCAGAGATAAGTGTTGGTGTAAGTGCGTTTGATCTCAAACTAAAAACATGGCTCTTATTTGGCGGACCTAAGGATGGAACTTCTAAGTGCAAAAATTGAATTCAAACTTGAATTCAGGATTCAACTGATAGTTTCATTGTTTCTGTGTGCTGTTTGTCTTTCAGCCTGGGTTCTTCAAAAACGAAATATACATTTAGGCGACATTTAATGGACGCTGAAAGTCACTAAAGCATAAAGTAATTAATGACAAGTTGAATATAATCTGAAAAGTAGTGCGCGCACCAAACCGGCTCAAAACATTCAAATTAAACACGCCTTATTTCCCTCAAAATGTCATGAAAATTTGTTACGTTTGTGAAAAACATTATATAACTAAACCTTGATATTCTTCAAAACGTAAAAGGAAAACAACTCACAAAACCTAAAAAAAAAATAACCCAACTCACAGGTGCAGTTAAAGCCGTTTCCTAGATAGCCTGGTCTACAGCGGCATTCATATGAGCCCTCGGTGTTAAAACATTCTGCATTCAAGTGACAGTTGTTCTTGAAAGACTGACACTCATCTTCGTCTGTATAAGCGTGAAAACAAATAAAAGCAATGAGACCTTATTACATCTAGTCTGCCTGGAAGGCGTACAAAGGGGACACAGGGAAGATTAGAGGATGAAACGCGAAGGGCGAGTGCGTTCTTTGAGATCAAATCCCTTTAAACCAGCTTGCCTTTTTGCGCCTCTCGTGCGAGCAACATTAACTGTTCAAGAGCATCGCGGCGAGATCTGAATAGAGCTAGCTTTAAGCATTCAACAATGTGAAAACATATTTATAAGCAGGTAAAAGCTTTTAAGGAAGGTCACTTAATAGCTAGTATTTGTTTTTTAGTCTGTCTTATGCGTGTTAAGGTACGCAAAGATTTACATTTAATGTTGTCTAAATATTAGACTTAGAGTTTCTTAACTCTGTCCATGCTAAACGCCTTTTAACCAGTCGAGACGCAGAAATGTTTCAATCATTTGCCAAAAACTAATCAGTAAACAAGAAAGCATCCCGCTGCTTCGAAGGGTTTAAATGTAGTGAACTTACCAGAACAGGTCAATCCATCACCTTGCCAACCAGCTTTACACATGCACTGCCGCCGTCCTGAAGGGAATGTTCGGTTACAGTCGGCATTCCGGTCACAGGTGATTCCTTCACAGGTACCATCCGCTAAGAGTAGAAATAAGCAGGTATTAGTAGCTGTCCACTACCCCGCCACTCTATGCATACGTATGAGGGTGTGACTAATTAAGCGAAAAATGAGTTGCAAACAAGGCGGAGAGAGATTTCGAATAATCGAATAATCAGTTTCAGTACATCAGTACATCAGTGAATCAGTTTCAGGTGAAGTTCACAGTTAGCATGCAATGCAGGCGTATTTTGGCCAACCGGGTGCCACATAATTCTTCGTTTTTTCAAGCCCTACCAAGGAGGGAAGAGTCATCCTATAAGTTTTGATGATCCAAAATGGCGTACACACGAATTAATGCGGCCCACTACGCAAGCCAGAAACGCCTACAACGCAAGCTAGCACACGGTCGCCGACCTGATAGACGCATAAAAAAGAAAAAAGCAACATACATGTGCAATTCGAGCCATCTCCTTGGTAACCAGGTCTACAGCGGCATTCATATGAGCCTTTGGTGTTAACGCACTCAGCGTCGAAGTGACAGTCGTTCTTAAATGGCTGACACTCATCAACGTCTGAATAAAAAGACATAAGTGTCAATTATATTCAGTGTTACTTATTACGTAGACCCAATAAATCAGGCCAGTGTTAAAGAACATTTTTGGCTCCTTCTTCGCAGCCTTTAACTGAAAAGCAAAACTATAAAATCGTTTTCAACGAATGCATAACGGCGACATTTTCTAATTATTGAGACGTGTAAGATTTTGGCCACAAAGGAGTTCCCTTACCAAAGCAAGTCTGCCCGTTTCCACTCCAGCCATTTTTACACACGCAGACCTGTCTTTCCTCATTTGAAACACAATCGGCATTCGAGTCGCAAACAACTCCAGCGCAAGAGTCTTCAGCTGGTGAAAACGAAGAAAGGAGAACAGTGTTAGATATATCTTTGCCTTCCTACATGGCTGGTCCAGTGGCCGAGTGGTTAAAGCATCCGGGACCAAATTTTCACTCATTTCCTTAGCCGTGTTGATTTTTGTTCCTAGTTTACTTGTATTTTTTTTCGTTAAAAAAGCCCAAGTAATAGCATATAGTCTGGACTAAATTAACTACAGCGAAAGAAACGTTTCTTCTTAGAATGATGAACATACTTACAGACACAGCTAAAACCGTCTCCTTGGTAACCGGATTTACAGCTACATCTGTAGGAGCCGTCAGTGTTTATGCAGTTAGCATTTTCATCGCAGCTATTCTTGGAAGAATCACACTCATCGATATCTAAAACAAAAAGCCGAAAATCAAAACAGCTTTAACTCTTGTTGCAACCAAAGTGTTTGGTAAATTTAAAAAAGTGGTTTAGGTTTTGATCGAAACTGACGGATATTTCCATTTTAGCTAGCCTTAAAGTCCATTAAAATGGCAACTTAACCAGCCACTTAAACCACTAATTAGTCTCAAACACAGAATTCAATTGAATAGTACCCTGAAAAAGAGAACTTCACGTGTGGTTGGTCCAACGCCAGCTCAATTCGGTAGTCTTCAAAGGCCGAACTCATATTTTGACAGTGTGCTGCTCCAGACTCTTTCCCAGTCCCTGAACATTTGTTATACAAAAGTGATGAAAGGCTAGGGAAACACGATGTCACGGTGTGGGATGCAGGGTATGCTGAGAAGGAAGAAGAAATAGTAGGGACTGCTCCCCGAATTTCGTCCAGCCTTCCTTCTCAGTTGTAACTGGGAACGCGTCTAATGATGTTCTATTATAATTATTTTTCGCAGTATAATACTGTGGAATATGCAACCTTAAAGAAAGAAGGTTATGTTTTCTCGCCAGCAGTTCCTCAAAACGAGCCCTGATGCAAACATGAAAAAGAAAACGTTTTGATATTTCTAACCATAGCATGATCGTCCATCGCCCAGCCAGCCACCTTTACACACGCACAGACCAGGTACTTCAGGCCTAGGCTTGAAACACGTGGCGTTCTCATGGCATTGGACTCCGTGGCACGTACCATCAGCTGAAAGAAGGGGGGTATAAAGACTGATACGCAAAACACAAAGGTGCAACCTGGTAAAAATACGCCAGCTAATTGAATGTTTAAAGGAGTCCTTTGATCCTCCAAATCGTAGATAAAATCACGGCTCGTGTAATAAACCTTATTCCAAAATGGCGGAAAATACATTATTCTTTTGTCTCCATGTTAATTGGCCCCTGTTGCCTCGTTTTAAGCTTAATATTCCTTTGAATTCTGCAAATGCGATCGAGGCAACAAGACCAATTAACAATGAGACAAAAGAGTAATGTATTTTCCGCCATTTTGAAATAAGGTGTATATGATTTTAGAAGCAACATCTTAATTAGACTAGGTCTCGCTGTTTTGGGCGACCATGTGATTACCAAACTGGGATTCAGTTCGAGGGAAATCTCTTACTAAGTTTACGAAATGGTGGCTGAAAACAAAACTGTACAGGAACCATCGGTTATTTGGTCGATGTTTCCCAACACAGAAACTTACCTGTGCAGTTGAAGCCATCGCCTTGAAAACCAGGCCTACAGCGGCATGTGTATAAGCCTTCGGTGTTGATACACTCAGCACGTAATGGATGGCATAAGTTCTTGAAGGGCTCACATTCATTGACATCTGTAACAACAAAACATGTCAAAACAAATTAATAGCTGGTGGAAAATCCATGGCACAAAGTATACGCTTGCTTTCCCGATTAGTCGGTACCGCTTTAAGACGGATTCCGCTCAACGTTCGAGCAATAAGTGCAAAAAATGTTTACCAAAAAACTACTCATAGCACGGTAACATTTTAAATGCTATTTGAAACATCTCACTCTAGTTCACTTGCCCAAGTGACCCCGCGATGAAATTTTCAAGCATTCTCAAAAAAATTAATTTCAAATCTCGTAAAAGTATGCTAAAAACGGGCGCCATTTTGTTTTGAACTGACATGAAGCGTCTTTTTAATTGAAATATGGATAACTTCAAATCCAATTTTCTCTCGCGTGGTCAGCTTGGGAGCAAAAGTAACGATAAGTTCTTCTTATCTGTTCTCAAAATGTGACAGTGCTGCAAGTATTTTTTTGGTAACTTAATTTTTGCACTTACTTCTCGAACGTTGAGCGGAAGTCGTCTTAAACTCCTTAACACCCAGAATTGAAGACACTTAAGAGCGGTTATCTGTAACTTTCACCTAGGACCATGCAAGATAGAAAAATCGAAAATTGCCAAACTTTGTCACAATAAAGGTCTTCCCAAACCATTTATAAAAATATAAGTTTCAGTTTATTTCGGTAGATATTTTACCGTTACGACGACTTTATCATTCCGATGGCTCGGGAGCTAGTAAAAACGACTTGAAAGTGTCACTTAAATCAACCGCTCGTCTTGAATTGTGAAGACATAAATATCAATATCAAAGCCATGTCGTATAAGTTGGATATTTCCTTGTCATGTTTGCTTTGTCAAATTTGAAATCGATCGAGACCAGAATTTTTAACAGATTTTTAAAATTTAACCGTTTCGAGCGGTATAGTCGCACGCCAAAAAATGGCGAAATTCAGGACCAAAAAAAGCACTCTGGTATATAGCTTTCGCTGCTGAGACTACACTTGTTGGAATAAGCAATCTTTCCTCTACGATTTGATGAAAAAAAATTTTTGGGTAAATGAAATGGTAAATTTTGGGAGCGCTTTATCTACACCCTTTTTTGCAAGCGAAGACGACCTTTTGACCTTGACAAGCGGGGAAGTAATGACCAGCGTTTTCAAATAACACGCGCTAATTCCATTTTTTAAAGAAAACTTTCACAATGTTTGGTACTTACTAATTAACAGAACCTCAAATAAAGTCATCAGCCGAAAACAGGACAGGTTTTCACTCGCAAATACGTTTTTTTGGCAAAGGCAAGCTTCGGTTGTTGGTGATTAACATCGGCAAATTTGCATAAATTTGAAACATTTTTCTTTCACAACAAAGTCGGTTTTCTGCCTTCAGTTTTTTTCCAAAACAATGGTAAAGAAGACCAATGACTCTTTTCTGATGAAGAAACGTCGAGATTTCTTCTGGCCGCGCGAGACAACCGTCGAACATTTTTGGGTGGTCCCGAAAACGTTGCTGTCACGCAATATACACATTGGTCTTAAATTACAAACCAGAGAGGTCCCATCCTGACTTTTACCGTGTTATTTTGGAGCCACACATACGATCCTCAATTTAAAAATGTGGGCAGTTTACAGAAAGACAAGGCAGCAGAAAAGGCTCAGATGCTATTGAAAGTATTCAACAACTTGCAAAGTATAGAGCTGGAGAGGGGAGGGGATGAGGGGAAGGGCATATAAAAGCGACGGGATTGATCATCGGACATGTTAAAAGGACCTCATAAGATAAAATGCCTGGATTTAAATTTTTTTTTTGCTAGCCTGCGGCAGAATCTGTCCCATGTCTTTTCCTGTTCTTGTCTCCTGGAATGCTGTCTGGCTACAATCTCTGGGCATGACTTGTTTTTTGTTTGTTTGTGTTATTTTAATTTTTTTTTCTTTGGTTGCCACTTTTTCTAAATAGAAGTGCCTGTGATAAATTTAATGCTGACAGTTTTACTTTTAACCATTCTAAGCAGAAAAAAATATCATTCATAGGGGTATGCTGGGCGCCTCTTGCCCTAAAAACATTTCTTGATAAACAAACGTAGATATTCCGGTCCACCCTAGGTAATGAAAAACTATCTTGCGGGTGTGCTTCAATGGCTTCCACGATACTGCCTACGACTACATATATATAAACGGCTGCTATATAAATAGTCAGCCAAGAACACTAGCGTATGGTTTGAAAGTGCCCTTTCTATGAACAAGCAAGTGAACTAACTGTACAAACCAGCTTTCTATCATCTACGTAATCTAGTTACTACCAGAAAGTTCCTGTCACACAAAAACTGCGAAACACTGACACACACCTTTGCAACTTCTCGGATCGATTACTGTAATTCTCTACTATCTGGCCTACCACATAATTTGCTGCAAATTGGACCTAAATATTTAACGGACACTTCACTTGGACAGCTGCAGTTTTTCTTGTAGGATCTCCAGCAGGTTCTAAACCTTTCCCGGTGTCGCGGGCATATTGTTAAACCCAAACGAACTTCATTGAATTAAAAAATTCCTTTGAAAATTAGAAAAAAAAACAGTTCCGAGTATCGTCAAAAGTCAGAATCTGTGCCAAGGTACACTCAGTTTTCCTGTCTTCATTTAGGTCAAAAGGAATATATGCCGTGGAAGTATTCACCCACCCCAGCTGCCAAATATGTCTCATTGTAACAGGCGGGTATCTTAAAAGAATTTTTAATTTGGGCAGTGCATAACTTCGTTTACCCCTCAATTATCTATGGATGTACCCCAAGATGGAGAGAGGGGTATTGCGCCCCAGGTGATAACAAATGTGGATACCATGAGTAATTTCATTATTTCGCTTCAGTAATACCGGCAAGATTTTCGTGCAACGTGTTGCGCAACAAGGATGCGTTACAAGTTGAGAGTGTTCTCACCTATACACGCAACAAATCTTTATTTTTTGAAAAGTAGAAGCAACTAACTTTCTGCAACCTGAACACGCGACGGGGAGGTGATAATAAGCGCAACATCGTTGCGCGAATAGTTGCACGAATGTTTTCCGTGTTATTTGGCCTTTAGGCAAGATTTTACAACTCCTGGTGGCGGCATGTACAGTTGTATCCAAGCTAAATACCGAGCGCAAAACATTACATATTTCTTGGTGCATCATACGAACGCGCGGGACGTGTGTAGCTCGCGCGGGAAAATCCACGCTTTCGGCACTTCGCGCCAAGCGAGTTAACCTTTTTCGGAAGATTCGTGCCCCCCCCCCCCCCCTCGAGTTTTCTTCTTCTTGTCTTTTCTTTTCTTATTTTGAGGCAGAGAAAGAGAGCGAACAGCAGAAAGTATTTTGCAGTCTACAGCAATAAGTACCCAAATTTTTGAACAGTACAGTTACCTGCTCTTGCCAAAAAAGCTTTGCTTCTGAATCTAGTGAGGCATCCGACACCTTGTAACTTCTCAGATGTCCTTTGATGTTTTTACTGCATTCCCCAATTTTATTATATGGCTAGAGCTTGTAAATATATAACGCGCGCTGTGATTGGCCAATACTCGGGGTCAGATTTTCCCGTAATGCCCATGGGCATTATGAGCGATGTTAATGCCCGGCTAGTAAAGTGGAAATATAGAAATTTGTAAAAGTACATTTGATTCAAATAGTTGGAATGATTTGAAGCTAAATGAAGAGACAGTTTCTTTGAAAGTTTTTACTTTTTCTTGTGCGATATCCCCGGGGGGTACTTCCCGAACATTTAGGTGGCGGTGTGCAGCGCGCTTCTGGAAACCCATACCTTAGTTCAGACCAAGATATGTGATTTTCCCTACTCTATTTCAGACCTGACTTAAAATTTCAGACCCTATTTCAGACGAGACCCTAACCCTATTTCGTTTGCGTAAACAGTTGAGAAGGGCTTCAAATTCCCAATGTTAATCAAAACTCAGTTCTTTGGAGAAGAAAATTAATAAAAAGATAGCTCCTTGTAAGAACCTTACCAGATCCCATATCAGACTGCACAAACCTCACGCTATTTCAGACCAAAATGGTCAAAATCTATTCCCTATTTCAGACCATAAAGGCTCAAAAACCATACCCTTTGGCGCCGCACATACCAATATAGCTTATATAAGGGAGTACCCCCCCGGGCACAAACCTCACCCCATTTCAGACTAATATGGTCAAAATGTATGTCCTATTTCAGACCAAAAAGGCTCAAAAACCATACCCTTTGGCGTCGCACATACCTATATAGCGCATGTAAGGGAGTACCCCCCTCCCCCGGGTGCGCTATAAATTTCTTGTGTGGAATAAAACTGCTGAGTTTTGTATGCTTTCCGGTAAACTGTTTCATTCATCCCAATCCGCCACGGCTCACTTTTCAGGTAATAAAGTGTTAGGCATAGCCATATAATAAACTTCTTATTACAGGGTCGTAACGAGGTATGTGGGATCAGGGATCAAAGGGGTGGGATCGGGGATCAGAAGGGTGGGATCTAGGATCACAGCCCTGGGATCAGGAATCACAGACCATGGGATCGGGATCAGCAGTTTCTTATAGGGATCAGGTTCAGGTTGTACCACATTTGTGGGATCAGGGACGAAAATTGGTGACGGTTTTGGAATCAAGGAACAGAGATTTGCGTACAAAAATGGGATCAGCGATGAAAAAACATACCTCGTTACCACCCTGTTTTTTATCTCTCGCTAGTTCGGGACCTTACTAGGAGAATATTGCCCTAAGTCGTTCTAGTACGGCCCTCGCGCTCAGTTAATAAGAAGTAAGTAACACACTGGACCGTTCGCTGGGTTGTCTGAGCTAGCCCCACAACTTCCTCCAACTATTTCCGAATACCCACACAAAGCCATGGTAGTTTATGAGGTTTGACAGATTGGTGGCGTTCCAAACAGTTCAACCCACATGCAAGATTTGTGTCGGGATTTTTTGACACGAGGCATGTTTGTTACATCATGATTGTGGAAGTATTTCGCAACTTCAGGTATAATGACCGGTAACATTATTTGGCTCTTATTTTTCTTTGGTTAAGAACTTTGGGATAATTTTACATTCTACAGTACTAATGCTATAAAGACTGGTTTGAATTTTAAAAGAATTCATTGCAATAGCAGCAAAGTTTTAGACATCTCTTTTGTTTCTCGTCCATTCCTGCGCATTGGAGATTGGCTGCTGACAGCTGTTTGGCATTTGCCTGGCCATGTGGTTTTGTAATCTAAGACCATTGTGTATTGCGTGACAGTATATCCATCACTTACCCAAAAATGTTCGACGGTTGTCATCAGTTGTCATGGGCGGCTAGTAGAAATCTCGTCATTTCTTCACAGAAAATAGTTATTAAGGTACGATTTGCTACATAGATAGTTAGGTAATGCTTTACTGGTTTTCGTTAGTATTTTTACTTTAGAAACAAGTAAGGTAAAACGAGTTTCTTGTGAAAAACAAATGTTTCAAATTTATGCAAATTTGCCGATGTTAATCACTAACAACCAAAGTTTCCCTTGGCCAAAAAAACGTATTTGCTAGTGAAAACATGTCCTGTTTCCGGCTGATGACTTTATTTGAGGTTCTATTAATTAGTAAGTACCAAACATTGTGAAACTTTTCTTTAAAAAATGGAATTAGCACGTGTTATTTGAAAACGCTGGTCATTGCTTCCCTGCCTGTCAAGGTCAAAAGGTCGTCTTCGCCTGGAAAATAGGGTGTAGATAAAGCGCTCCCAAAATTTACCATTTCATTTACCCAAAAATTTTTTTTCATCAAATCGTAGAGGAAAGATTGCTTATTCCAACAAGTGTAGTCTCAGCAGCGAAAGCCATATACGAGAGGGCTTTTTTTGGTCCTGAATTTCGCCATTTTTCTGCGTGCGACTATGCCGCTCGAAACGATTAAATTTTAAAAATCTGTTAAAAATTCTGGTCTCGATCGAATTCAAATTTGACAAAGCAAACATGACAAGGGAATATCCTACTTATACTACATGGCTTTGATATTGATATTTCTGTCTTCACAATTCAAGACGAGCGGTTGATTTAAGTGACACTTTCAAGTCGTTTTTACTAGCTCCCGAGCCATCGGAATGATAAAGTCGTCGTAACGGTAAAATATCTACCGAAATAAACTGAAACTTATATTTTTATAAATGGTTTGGGAAGACCTTTATTGTGACAAAGTTTGGCAATTTTCGATTTTTCTATCTTGCATGGTCCTAGGTGAAAGTTACAGATAACCGCTCTTAAGTCTCAGTTGTCCTACATTGCGGTTCTGCCGCCATTTTTTTTTTAAATCGAGGTCCATAGCTCTAGAGTTGAGGCCATTGGCTCAACACCACTAAAAGATCAAATCATTTGTATAAACCTTAATCGGCTAAAGTTATGTCATGTGGTAAAAAAAGTTTTGAGTCAGTGTATCACGTCTTAAAGAGTGACTATTCATATAAAAGCTATCGAAAAGTCCCTTCCAGTGGTACTGTTTGTTATGCTGGATAAGGTGGTTCTAACTTTAGATTCTGTGGATTGATAAAGGAGACAATTATGCCAAATTGCAAGGCGTACTCTGCTCCCCCCCCCCCCAAAAAAAAAATGAAAACTTTGTAAAAGTGTCTTATCTTCATATTCATCATTATCATCATCTTTATAATCATCATGATCATCATCATCTTCATTTCACCACGGTCAAAGAACATCAGCATTGATTTTTGGAATCCATTTATTCAGGTTATATTTCACCGATTAGTTTCAAACTTGGCAGAAATATCTTTATTACCGGAACACGTTAGGCCGTCACCCTGCCAACCTTCCCCACACTCGCACTGAAATGGTTGATCATCGAAGGGCTGGATACATTGAGCATGCGCATCACACTCAACACCATTGCAACCTCCATCAACTGTAAAAGCAAACAGGAAAAAGCCACCAAACATTTGTTTCGATATTCAATTGTTAAGCCCAGTCCCTGCCATCGTGTTGTTACCCCGCCGTCAGGACGGAGTCTGGTAATACCCTTTTTTTTTTCTTTCGTGTTCTTCTTCTTCATCATCATTTTTTTCATGGTCACTTGCCCCAGACCTCATCGCTCGACCAAACAAATATTCGTCGCAAACTTCCACTATACGATCTGGACTCGTTTCTTGAGTGGCCGTAATATATTTTCCGCCCTGAGAGGAGGGAGAGCAACGGCGGGTTCTAATGCTCCTGGGGCTTTCTTGTTTTCTTAGACAAGAAACTTTACCCCACATTGTCTCTGTCCACTCAGGTGTGTAAATGGGTGCCGCCGCCATACTGCTGGGAGTAACCCTGCGATGGACTAGCATCCCATTCAAGGGGGAGTAGCAATACTCTCAGTTTTTTTCTTGCTACAGAAACCCGGTTAGGCTCCGGCTCGTGTGGGTCTCCTTGGCTCGTGTTCGACTTTACCTTTTTAACTGACAACGTCAGATAAAACTCATCAGATAGAGTATAAGGTGACTTCATTTGTGAATATATTAGTCCCATGCATTCGTGCGTGTAATGACAATTTAATCCCTTTGCAATGAATTTAACTGATAAATCGATTATTTTTAAAAAACTGTTGGCTGGTCGACGAGAGAGTAAAATTCATTTTCAGCGTAAGCCCTTCGCAACAGCGACTCATGGGATTATGGCCTATGTGTAGCACATATCATGGAAAGAAGGGGGTATGCCATTGGTGGAAGACATATAGTAACATAAAAAAACTAGCTGAATGAAAAGTGTTTGAAAATTGCAAAGGGAAAAGAGTGCCGATCTAAAAGAAAAGCTGTGTTAAGTGTTTTATACATTTCCTGCGTGTTGCCGTGATGTAAGGAAAGGGATTAATTCTAATGTGTCAGGAGGATGCGTCTTTGTCATGGGTTTTTTTTTGGCTTTTTTGTTTGTTTGTTTGTTTGCTTGTTTTTAATTTTCAATAGATTCAGCCTGAATCTAGCAAAAGTGCAAGAAGACGACAACTGAAGAGAGTTCAAACACTCTCCCTACCGTTTGAACACTATCTCTTTTGTCCAAACATTTCTCGTTGAACCCACCTCTCTGACAACGTAAACCATCGCCTGTGAAACCTGATTTGCACTGGCACTGGAAAGAGCCATCGGTATTGGTACAAGCTGCGTTTACGTCACATGGACTCCGAGAAGGATTGCATTCGTCTTCATCTACTGACAAAAATATAGCGGTTCAATGTTGACTACGCATTCGATACTGGCTGTCCAATAACAACATTCTATTGCATCAAGTCCACAAACACGAGTGATGATTGAGAGGTAAATGAGTGAAGAGAGGGGCTTAAACGATGGTAGACACTGCATTGACTGATTACCAGTGTGAACATTGCCAGATCTTTGTGGTCTTTTTCATCCGCAGGGGAAACGCCATTAACTCTTTAAGCCCTACTGGTGACGAAAATGAAATCTCTCTCTACATTATCAATACTTGTTCAAACATTGAAGTGATGAGAATAAAGAAAATGATCACCAGGGATGAGATGGCTTGATATTTCGACAAATTTTCCTTTCTTGCCCATAAGAAATGTACGGAGAACAGTAAGGAGAATATGCAGTTTTACATCGGGGCTTTAAGGGTCAAATGACGCTTTCTTCGATCCTTTTGCTCGTCTTCGGCGTGTTTTCTGCTCGACAACACTCAAAACCTAACAGCCGAGTTTTTGTGACTCAAATACCACCCCTTCAACCAGGACTAGAAAATTAGTTTGCTTACCCTCACAATTCGTTCCGTCTCCTTGGTAACCAGGTTTGCATAGACATCCACGGAATGGATCACATACTGCATTTGGGTCACAGTCAAGACCCATGCAGGTGTCATTAGCTGAAAAAGAAGAATGTACATATTGAAGAACAAATACTAAATTAAGGTTACTCCGGACCTTCGCGGGTGACCTCTTGTGTCCTTCCGGAAAAAATTCGTATGGGCGCCATTTTAAAGGAAAACACGGCAAACTATAGATCGTTGGAAAGCTTAATAAATGCGATTTCGGAAAAACATATGAATTGCCAGGTTTTTAATTCCACAAAAGAAAATTGCAAAAGTGACCGCGAAAATGACCATGCGTCATTCCGGCAAACAAATGAATTAATTAGGTAATAAAATTCGGCAGATTTCTGTGAAATTTGGCCTGAACATTCCTTAATACATGTTGTGAAACAAAAGCCTGTCGAGCAGCATTCTTTGCTGCTCGAACTTGACAGATTAATTAAAAAATAACCAATCAGAATATCGAAAAATGCTGATACACTTTTGATGATTGATCCTTTGTGATTAACACTGTCCAGTTATTTTGCCAATGCGCTTGGATTTGATACCCTATTAATTCAATTGAATGACACATGGTCATTTTCGTGGCTGTTTGCAATATTCTTTTGCGGAATTGAAGAAACCGGCAATTTATATTTTTTTCTAAAATCTATATTTATTAAGCTTTCCAACGATATATAGTTTGCCGTATTATCTTTTAAAATGGCACACACGATTTCTTCCCGCAGGACACCCGCGAAGGTTCGGGGTAACCTTAAGCTCCGTTGCTAGAAGAATTTCGTTAGTGGATCATAAAGGTGTAAAAGATGTGACACGTAACAAGGCTGACGAACAGCACTTGGATAAAACGAACGAGTTGAGTCGCCAGAATACTTACAAACGCATTTTCGGTTAACCTCCATGAAACCCTTTTTGCAAAGACATTCAAAGCTTCCTAATGTATTGACGCACGCAGTTTTGTTGTCAGTACAGACGTCTAATATAACACGACACTCATCCAAATCTGCAACAAGAGATAGAAAGTTGAATAAACCTACGCCGCTTTCTAGTGGTGTTAAATTCAAAACAGACTTCAATAGACTCAAATGGTTAGCAAAAAGCGAACTATAAATATGGAAAATGACCTCAAAAGACGACCATTCATTGTTCTGTTAGTACTCATCTACCGCGGTTTGTAGGAATACGAAATCTAATTAGCTAAAGTTTCATTGAGTTATTCGCTGGTAGTCTTTTATCGCACGTCTTAGGTCCTTGAAAAGTAAAATTAATTTCCATCTTTTTCTTTAATGCACTGTATTACCAAAATATCATTGTTTACCACTGGAAGTCATTTTTTTTTTGTCTCCTAATTAACAAATAAACTTTTCTTTCAAGTACTTCATCAACAATAGTCTCGATCTTGTCAAATCGCTCATTTGGCCTCATACCGCTATTGTAAAATACAATGAAAACACAGCGCGCGCGCGGTTGCAACCTTACTGTATTAAATTTTCCCAGCAACTGTAATCGTTGATTTTTAAGAGAAATACTTTGCAGAAAATCATTTTTTTCGTTTTAGGATTTCCTACTGAGATAAACAAGTAATTCATTAATGAAGAACAACAAAAGAGATAGTAACCTTTACAATTCAAGCCGTCACCAACGAAGCCAAGTCGACATCCGCAAGATTCTTTTCCAGTATCGCGGTCCACGAAGCAAGAGGCATACATATGACACTTCTGTCCGCCACAGTCACCAGGTTCCACTATACGAAAAATTAACGCCATTGTAATAAATAATCTGAATAACTGGATTTTGTGTCCAGATTATGCTATTAAACAGTTATTCCAAGGTATTCAGTCGTGCTTGGTTTTACAACAAGGTGGGTGGCAGAACTCTTAGATCATGCGAAAGTTCATTTTCTAAATGACACAGTTTTCCAGGAAAATCGGCAAAAATTCTTCATCATGTTAATGTTCGAGTAACCTCTCTATTGAAATCACGCGGCTGCCGCCTAGTAATTCGAAACCTAAATAAAAGAACTCCTCTGCTAGTAGGATATGAATGAATAGCATTTTGATTGTTTCCCTAAGTAAGTAACGCATACCTTCACCACCTCATTCGAAAACACCACGTTTTCGAAACAAAAAGGAAAATTGCACTACCGTTCTCATGTTTCCTTTATTTTTCTTGGGAGTAACTGGCATTTTAAGTATATTGCAAAACAATTAGTAATCAATTTCATGTTATTGCGAACGCATAGCCAAAATGGGGCTAAAATTATTGATAATTATTCCATGACATTCAACCTACGTCTCAAATTTGTTGCAATACAAGTTGCCCGAAAAAAACGTACATATATCTGGTGCAACATACTCACAGTAATTTTATTTTCGCTGCGAAAACTTCACAACAGTAAAACTAGAATCTCACTTTGACAACGACTGCCGCTAATCTGTAACGAACCTGCAATATCTCGCAATGGTAATATCGCAATGGAATATCTCGCAATGGTGCGCGCAACTTGGGTCGAAACGAATTGTTTCATCAACTAGTGAAGTTACTCTATAACTTTTGATGATATGGAGAGAATTTGCGTGTAACAAAGCCTTTGTGTTTACTTTGAGCTGACGGAGATTAAGTAATAACATGAAGAGCAACTAGAATCTGGCCCTGAATACTCAATGAAAATACAAGTGGCGCTTTTAGTGAGTCCCGAATTGCCTTACTCACTTGTTAACTCTTTAAGCCTCCGCATTATTATACAAATTATCTTTACTGGTCTCCATATATTTTGTTGAATACTAGTTGGGAGAACTTCTTTAAACATCAAGATCTTCAGTGAACAATTCCTAAATTCTCATGACTTGTATGTGTTGTAATGCACTAATATGATGAGGAGAAATTTGATGGTGATCACTATTGGGGCTTCAAGGGTTAAAGCCTGAATTACATTTAATTCAAAGCTGATGTCATCCGATGAATTAGAAAGTTTATATCTTACCCTTAGTACACTCCCTTCCGTTTCCCTGGTAACCATCTTTACATGCACACGTGTAAGAACCGTTAGTGTTGGTGCAATCAGCAAAGGTGTCACATTCATTCTCCCCCAAGCACTCATTTACGTCTGAAAATAAAACAACAAACTATCACTAGATTAAGTGTATGGCTAATTTTTATACTGTTATGCAAGTAGATGTCTTTTTACGAATATGAGGTCTCCTCTATTCGTCGTCTCCTTTCTTCGGTGCGAATGATCAAGTAGTATTGGTGAACTTTCCAAATGCCCTATCTAGTAAAGTGACGCCTGGTAAAGAGTAAAAGTAAAGATTTATTTATACTCGAAATTATGGAGCTTATTAGGCTCCTAGCTTAGATAGCTAATGAATCGAGTAATAAACAAATGAAACAAATATTGTAAATCAAACATAACATGTTTAAAAATCCCAACTGGCGGGAGGCAAAGCAGTTGGCTATTTACAAGCCGAAGCGCAGCCGAAGGTTTTATAACTCGGGACTGCCTGGTGCACATAAGTTCGAATATCATGGACAACAGTTTTATGTCGATTGCTTTTTAAATGAATGACATACCAAATCTTCATTACAATAATTCTTAAAGGATACTTGCCAGCGCACGTGACTCCATCTCCCTGGTAACCACTATTGCAAGAACATTTGCTGTCAAGGCATTGAGCTTGAGAATGGCATTCCTGTCCAGCGCATAACAGACTGACTTCCTCTGAATTAGAAAATGGTAAAATGATCATTACACAAATGATTTCGCAGATGCAAAATATGTATTTGATAAAATACATATATGATATGTAGTGTTCGAATCCCGGTCAAGCCTGGATTTTTTCAGGTTTGTTTTTTCAACTGCTTAAGTTGAAAACATTTAGAGGGGTTATGTCACGAGGATCTTGCTATTTTAGGTCAATTCTGTGCCTTTACTCATACACAAAATGCTCCTGTAAAACTATGAGCAAGATATCAAATGAATTTTATTAGGAAGATCTAACCATAATAATTCTTTTGGTGATTTTTGAGAACATAGCATCAATGCTTCAAAAAAATTGGTTTCAATCCTTTTCCATCCTTTCCATCGGTAGCAACAGACGACAGGAAACAGTTTCAGTTCCATAAGATAGTATTTAATAACAAAGCTAGACCATTATTTTTGGAATTCAATCGATGCCAAGACACTTTTTAGCTTTTTAAAAAGATTCTAAAATAGGGTGTCATAACCCTTTGACTGCGAGCATCGCATTTATCATTTCATTTGTAACTTCCGCAGTTCAAATACGATTTATTTCATATATATCTAACGTTAGTATAGTGTAGAGGTGTCGTACTTTACGGCCAAAGAGTGTGTTGATCATTTAAAAGGCACTCTATCTGAACCGTGCGTTGAGAGACGATTTTGAGGAACTTTTGAGGAACAGAATTTGGGGCCAAAATTACAAATATATAAAGCTCCTAGAAAATTGCGGCGAATTTGAAAAATTCCTAAGATAAAGTAAGTTGTCTTCCATTGAGACCAACTATGTTGCGTCATGTACATCTGTAATGCCTTTCTTTGCATTAATTTGGAGCATAATTAATGAAAGAAAATCGTTGTGAAGCCCTACAAATTTCTTTGTTTTATGTTTTGGTTGCCGTTTTTAGCCTTGACCGTGCACAAACCACAACAGGGTATGAACTGTGTTGGAGCAACTAACCAATAGAAATGTTTCTGCTACGTAATACAGCCATATTGTGTGTACGTTAAAACATTGTGCATGGTTGAGGTGCTTTAAACATAAATTGAGACGGCTTTGTTTGGCCTTTGAAACTTGCAAGGTCTCATAACGAGTCTCTCGACTAACTATGGCTGGAATAAACAAGATCGTCAGATCATCAGACAAGACGTTTCCCACTTTCCATTTTGCAATATGTTACTCACCCTTATAACACGTTATCCCGTTTCCAAGGTAACCCTCTTTCCAACGGCATAAATATGAGCCTACAGTGTTAGTGCAGTCAGCGTCTGAGTGACACTTGTGCAGACTTTCTTTACATTCATCGACATCTAAAAGCAGAATCACAGTCTACATACATACATACATACACACAGACATACATACATACTTTATTGTTACCTCCCCAATGGGGCTTTTCAGGAACAATTACTTAAATTACTAAGTTACTAATAACTATACAATCAAAATTAATCAAATTTAAGAAACATTGTAGTCGCCGAAATACTAAAAATAAATAAAATTTAGGGAGTATTTACAAAATTGTCTAAAAGCTTATTCTTTAAGATACGTTTAAAAACTTGAACTGAACAGCTTGATTTTAAAAAGGGATCTAAATTGTTCCAAAGTCCAATAGTTCTGTAATAAAATGTTCTTTGTCCTGAGGCTGTTTTAAAAAGAGGTATATCAAGCTTTTGGCCACTCCTGGTTGTACGCTTGGTAACTTGCTCGCGAGTAATGAATTGTGACGACAGATATTTGGGGGCGTGTCCGGAAATGCATTTAAAAGCCATGATAGCTTGGCGATAGTATAATTGGTCCTTAGTTATATATTCTAAGAGGCCTAGATTACGGTGATTCTCAGTATTCTTTCATCATCAAGTACGGGCAAGCTCAGAGCTTTAATATATCGCTAGCCACAAGCTTGGACAATAGAGCGGTTTTCAATTGAGTGTCACAAGTAATTCGCGTTTTGCTTTGGTTTTGCTTTACTTCGCTCTATGATTAAAAAAAAAATCTCGCACCACTTTCTCGACCAATCAGAAGTAAAACTCAAACTAATCGCGCCTTGTTCGCTCGCGTTTTCCCGCGCTTGGCGCCGGTAACATGTATTTTCTTAGACTTCTGATTGGATCATTGGGTAATTTGTTTGTTGTGATTGGCTAAGATAATTACTTTGGTTTTGGTTCTACGCCACCCATTATAAAAGTGCTCTATCTACAGTAGACTTGCTCCAAGTCGCTCGTTCTGACTATGGAGGACGCACGCGCGATCCACGCGCTCGAAACAAAAAAATGGCAGCTAGTTCTGTTCGTTTTCAATTCTCACATCTCGCTCAACACACGCAAATACTCCGTGTGCGAGTTTTGCAATCATCTGAACATCGATCACCGCGCTGCGCATGCACATATACAGAGTGCATTTTGCCAGCTAAACATCTCTTTTGTCCCACAGAAAAAACGAGCGACTTGTCTTGTCCATATCTACAGAGTAAATGCTGCTTTTACATACTGGAAATGCCCACTCATGTCAGTTAGCCTATTTACTTGGATCCATGGTAAGCGCTTGGACTAAATGCTTGGACTTTATGCTTAATCCCTTGGACTACATATGCTTTTATGCTTGGACTATATCTTATTGAAACTTTTCAGCGATACTGTCAACGTTAGGATGAATGCCCTACAGCGATCATCAAAATTTAGCAATATGTTTTGTGTGTCTTGAGCAAAAATTTCCTTGTGGGAAATGAAGAGAAAGGAGGGATGTTTTTCAGCACTCAAATTCGCAATTGTAGCGAAAGAACATAAACTTTTTCAGCGATCGTCAGACATCTGTCATGCAAAATACTGATCTGCGGGCTTTCCGGGTCAGTGCTGGAAATGCCAACTCCAACCTCAACTCAAAAACCACTTTTTGCAGCTGATACTGACGTGGTCAAAGGGTGAGATTTCTTTAACGATCGAGTCGGTCATTATAAACGTGTTGAAGCAGATATGACACAAAGATTGGCAAGGAAAACCTGTAGCAATACAAAAGTTTTGTGAGGATTGCTAAACATCTATTAGGCATCTCTTTGATAGCTCTGCGGTCTAGAACGTAGATAATCCGAAACTTCATGAAACTCGTCTCCCGCGGAAAATGAGGACTTCTGGGCAGTAATTTACACGATTATACCAGCTGTTGTTTTGGCCCTATTTCCCACCCCGGGAAAAGGAATAAGTGAAATTAAAATGAAGTAGTTTGAAAAAGGTGACCTTGACAAATAATAAAAGTAAACTGTTGACGGATTATCAGTTTTTTTGTAACAGTTCCTTATATCAGTTCCTTCGACAGTTCAGTTGATAGAACGGAGGCTTGTAGTTGCTGAAGTGCAATCCTTAGGTCGCTAGTTGTCTAGAAACCGCCTCCAAAAAAATATTTTTTGCCTTAAGTTCGTGCATTGTGATATTTGCAATGGGTTATGCTGAATTCTTTTACCACCATTTTCACTACTACGCGACTTTTTTTTTTCAAAACACCTCTGAGCACTTTGCAATACGCTTCCGTCAATCATACCTTATATGGGAAGTGTGTGATGTTACCGCAATTGAACTGAGCTCGAAGGAATAACGATGGCGCCAAATTATCCCGTAAATTTGCGCAGATGAGTCATATATTGCCTAGTAAGAGGCTTTAGAGTCGTTGATGTTGCAAGAATACTTCACGTTTGGCAGATATTTGTAAAGAAATTTCGACATTTCTTCAGATTTAAATACCTGCTTGGTGGATTATCCTATGCGGCGGATGGCAAGCGTGCGTTTAATCTCGTGAATAAGCTAAAACGAAGTGTGAAGTAATAATTCTAGATTTTCTGACCTGAAAATAGCACACGAAATGTTATTCACCACGAGTATAAATCTGGCAGTATCCCAAAGTGTACGAGGACGAAATTCAGGAGTGGATAGAGTATGCAACGGGAAAACGAATCATGATCGGCGTGCGATCAACCGATTCGTGAAGAAAATGGGTTTTACAAGAAGAAAGGTACGTATGACTTGTTGCATTTTTTGGAAGGAACACTGCTAATTCTAATCACCCATCACCTCCGGCATGAATTGAAAAAAACAAAATAAAGCATAAGCTTATAATGCGCTTGTAACGTTTGTTGTTCAACGTCTCGAGAATGTAAACATATAACGCTGTGACATGATAGGGAAATTGTTATTTCTACAAGCAGAAACGGGGAATCGAGGAAAATATTTAAGCTTACTTTCAAGTTTACTTCTTCGTTATAACTCAAGACAGTTGCTATTTGTAGATGAGTCTGAGAAGTTCTGATTCATCTATAAATAGCAACTGTTCTCGGTGAAATTTAGCGATGACCTACGACGATACATCGCCCTGTTTCGCTTATCACGTTCTTTGGTAATCACAGTGAGCTATAACGAAGAAGTAAACATGAAACTGTGCTTAAATATTTTCCTTGATATTACCCCGTTCCCGCTTTTATAAATAACGATTTTTCAGATTTTTCTTGCTATCATGTCACAGCGTTAACATTCACGTAGAACAATAAACGTTATAAAGCACTTATGCTTTGTTTTTCATTCCATTCCTCGGGTGATAGGTGACTAGAATTAGCAGTGTTTCTTGCAAAAACAATCCAACAAGTCAAACGTACGTTTCTTCAGCTTTCTTCTTCTCACACCCATTTTCTTCACGAATCGGTTGATCGCACGCCGATCATGATTCGTTTTACCGTTATATACTCTATCCACTACTGAATTTCGTCCTCGTACACTTCGGGATATTGCCAGATTATACTTGTGGTGAATAACATGTCGTATGCTATTTTCAGGTCAGAAAAGCTAGAATTTTTACTTCACACTTCGGTTTAGCTTATTCACGAGATTTTTTTTTTAACGCAAGCTTACCATCCGCCGCATAGGATAATCCACCGAGCGGGTATTTAAATCTGAAGAAATGTCGAAATTTCTTTACAAATATCTGCCAAACGTAAAGTATTCTTGCAACATCAACGACTCTAAAGCCTCTTACTAGGCAATATATGACTCACAAGCTCAAATTTACGGGATAATTTGGCGCCATCTTTATTCCGTCGAGCTCAATTCAATTGCGGTAACATCATACACTTCCCATAAAAGGTATGATTGACAGAAGCGTATTGCAAAGTGCTCAGAAGTGTTTTGAAAAGAAAAGTCGCGTAGTAGTGAAAATGGTGATAAACAGGGGGGCTGGCAGCGAGGTCTGGAACCGAGTTTACATGATCGCCCCAGTAAAGAAATTTGGCCGAGTAGGACTGTGTACTAATTTTATTCCAAACAAACATGGCGGTGGCGAGGAAGGAGAGTTAGCCGAATTAGCCGTTATTTGGTGTACGCGCGTTTGTGTTGGTTCAGCATTATTTCCGTTATTCCAAGTTTAAACATTCAAGGGAAAGTTTCGATCGCTTTTTTTTACCTTAGTTTCTATCTGATTTGGTTGCCCTTTCTGCTTTTCTGGTACTGATTTTACGAGTTTTGAAGCATTTTCCGACACATTTCACAGCGGCCAGATTCGCTCTCCTCTTTCACTTAGAATTGTCGCTCGAGACTTTGTCCTTGTTTCATTTACATACACTGTAGATTTTTCTTTCTTTATAGGAACTACCCAGGAGGAGTCAACAATTAATTGTGGAGGTTTTGTTGATCCAAATTATTTTCTGTTTTGCCCAAGTTATGTTACTACCTTACAGTCCACAAGAGATTTTTTTCAGGTACAGCTCTCTAGAATCCTTAAATGGTGAAAAGTTGAGAGGTGATGTTTACAACACTTTGCTCTTTGACTTCGCCACGTGAGTCACAGATATTGCCTACAGCGTGTAGGTATACCTGATAATAAAGCTTATTATTTTGGAGAAAAAGGTGAAATAATTTTTCATTCAGATTTTGTCTATCACACCTCTGGGGTGAGAACTGAAACTTAAAGGGGCCAGGTTGCTCAACTGACAGCAATACCTCAGCCAGTCATTTCACATATTTACTTGGTGACCTTGGCTTCATATATTTCACCATGAATGGGTTTGTGGAAAATTGGCATCTGAATTCTGAAGGGACTTGAATTTTTCTTGACAGTGCAATTGACGTTGAACAGCTTTTGCAAACAAAACAATCATTTGGGGGTGGAGTTTGCAAAGGTTCCGACAGTCTGTAAAGTAAAGATACTCTGGCAAACACACCATCACTTTGGATCTGGCAGGCGTTGGTTATCCAAGATGCATGTTGATAAATATGTTTTGGGCAAAGGTTTTGGTTGTACAGGGACTTTGACTGATGACATATACATGGACAGCTATGTTAATCCTTAATTTTCTGAAAACACTTCAAAATGACTGTTGCACACTTAGAGCAACCATGGTTCATCAGCCATTCTGGGGTTATTTCACATCTCCTTTATAAACAGTTACTGAATGCATGCCAGCCTCATTTTGACACCCAGCAATACAACACTGTTTTGACCTGTTTTCCCCTACCTTATCGGTAACAGTTCTGAAATAATGATCCTCACAGTTAAATGCATTCAACTTGAGCAGTTGAAAAAGCAAACTTGAAAAAATTCAGTCTCGACCAGGATCAAATTTGCCTTTTCAACTGCTCAAGTTGAAAACATTTAAAAACTGCAGGCCCTTTATGGCCACATTTGTTACATCAGGCAGTTCACACCTGATTTATTCTATATGTATCCATCTTCAAAAAAACTGAATTCTCCTTGGCAATTGGAACTGTTTCCTCATCAGAAGTACAAATGTCTGAAAGGGTGTGAGCAGAAGTCAACTGCCCTTTTAACAGAAGGGACAGTTTAGAACTTTTGCATTGTCTAATACTCCATTATTGCATAGTTCACCTGGTGTTACTGAACTTAAACTACAAATTTTTCACTGACACTTAAGAAAAATGGGCCTGAATGTCTTTCCTTTGAATTAAGCTTCTTGTACAGGCTACAGGCAAAAGACAAAAAATCATATAATTGCAAATCCTTCAATCTTTTCAGATTACCCTAGCAAATGTTTATAAATCGTCTGATCGGACAGTTGCATGCGTAATGTGGGAAAATGCTTGGAAATGTGATAGTTCATTGCATTTTCCATTGAATTAAACTTAGCATGTCAGTACAATATATGGAACTAAGGAGTTTTCCTAAACCTAGGTGTATTTGCCTCGCCAATTCTTTAAGTTCTCTTATCAAAACAGGCAAACCTCAGACAGCTCTGTTTGTAAGGTTAAGCATTCTCCTTTTGTTGGTTGTCCTTTATAAGCTATCCTTTCCAGTTGCAAAATTCTATCATCTCAAATGTTCTTATTTTTCTTGTAACTGCAACCAACCAATATATTTGCAGAAACAACTGCCGCCAAGAAACACTCAAGCCAAAAAAAGAATTCCGTAAAATAAACGTGGTGTTTTACACGTAATTACGCTTACAGCTGTAAATAAGGGGCTGTTTACATGGAGGGAGGAAGATCCTAGTACTAAGAAGATCCTAGAAGGAGAAACAAATTTTCCTTTAGTTTACATGCAGAAATTTTGGTCACGATGGTCGCTGGAAATCAAATGAAATTGTCGGCCTTTAGCAGCTGAACACCCAGCCGCCGCTATGTTTGTTTTTCTGTCCCTAGTACTAGGATCTTCCGAGCGAAGGTAGTTTACATGGTGCCAGGATCTTCCCAGTGCTAGGATCTTCCTGCCTCCATGTAAACAGCCCCTAAGACGCAAAAAACTTGAGACAAGTGCATGTGAAAGTTCAAGCTCATTTTTAATACATTCTAAGCCTTCGCATTCGATTTTGTGTCTTCATTGTGAAACAGACTTAAAGAAGACTCGCAATCGAAATCTCCTCTTTTTGCTTTGTTGGCTGGAAGATTCCACAGTTTCCACAGTAAAAAGATTCTTAGAAATCTTCCTGAGATGACGAAATCCACAATCATCTGCTAGAATATAGTTATAATTTGAGCGTAGTTTGTTCAACACTCAACTGGGAAAATCTTGTCACTTGCATATTCAATATTGACTGTTCTACTAACCTAAAACAAAGCTGGTCCTTCATTCCATCGATTTTGATGGTCTCAGAAACAGAAATGGATCGAAATGGAAGGTCGAAAGCTGCAACTTTAATGCCATTTCCCAGGTCAAGCGGCTGTTGACACCGCGAACGTTTATGTTTTCGATAACACAACCATCACGCTCATGTTCTTGACATGATACACAGCAGGAGCGTACACAGATCCAGAATTTAGAGAAATGTGGTACTCAAAAGCTGTACTGTCGCCAAAAATACTAACAGCAAATAAACAATAACAAAAAACGAATTCCTTCTCCACAATCGAGTCACCACGAACAAAAAAACACATATTCTCGAGTAGTTCGCGCGAGACTTCGTTGCACCTCGCGAATGCTCGTTAGAGTTTTCGAATGATTGACAGATTTCTTACTGGGGCAATCATGTAGAGGCCAAAAGCGGCAAGATCAAAGGTAGCTGCCAGCCCCCCCTGGTGGTAAATAACAATTCTGTCGGATAAATGTCACTATTAAGGGCATAAACGAGCTCCAGAAAGAACGAAAGAAAAAGAGGAAAAAATTCCTTCGAGCCGATTCGAACCAGCGACCTAAGGATAACAACTTATCGTCTACAGTCCTCCGCTCTACCAACTGAGCTATCGAAGGAACAAGTACTTCCGGAGGTCGGTTTTATTCATGCAATTCTGATACATGTTTATCATTCGATGTTTATTAACAGGATATAGTTACAGTTTTGTCATTTCTCCTTGTGTTGAGTTTGATTGAGCTCGATTTGTTTCAAGAAGGTATTTTAGACAAATAAACCTAAGTTATGATTCCAAACTCCTTTCAAATGTTTTCAGGTGCGATTTATAATTTTCAAGTTTCTATGGTTAATTAATCTTTCGAAAACAATCGCTTCTTTGGTGGATGACTACAATGTACGTACTTAATCACTTACACTGCTGACTTAGCAGGCTTATGTTCTCCCAGGATTAACAACTCTTTGCCGTTCGAAACAACTACTGAGTGGGGAATATTACAGTTCCGTGACAGAACAGAAGGGCAAAGTATTTGTCCTGTCTTGGAACAAGACACTGCTTGGAAGTTTTAAGAGGTATTCCGTGTAAAAACCGACCGGTCGATTTTCGATGGAAAATAGATTTTTTGCACTTTCTGTGCAGAAGTACAACATTATAAGTAAAGTACAAAAATCGCATTTGTTTGGTTCACATATTTTATTTAGCTCTCGTTTTCATTTTGACAAGCTTTCGTGTGGCGGGAATGACCCTACGCTGCCCGGTAGGGATTGCAGGCTCACATTTCAGGGAAAAGCGACGTCCGTTTAGAAAGAAAAAACGGTTGACTGATAAAGATCGCAGGCTCAGGTCTCAGGAAATGACCGTTGACAAGGATCAGGTCAGAAAAAAGACTGCTACCCGGCAGGCTAGGCTCTCAGGAGAATTGGGATCGTGGGCTCCGACCCAGTGGGGAGTACTGTTGGCCAGATCAGTTAGAGAAGACCCCCGCCCAGGAGGGCTTTTGTGGGCTGAGACTTCAGCGGAAGACTACTGACTAGTCAGTACAACCATGGCTACTGTCTCCCCAGAGCACGTGGTGTCTGAAGTCGGCTCAAACGAAGGAAGCATAAACGAGGATTCAGAGGATAAAGAAAATGACGATGAAAACATGGAAATTGATTCCGAGGACGAAGACGACAGTGAGTTGGAATATGACAGTGGTGATCCACGGGAAGATCTCCGTGCAAAAGTTAAAGAGTCCCTTAGTTCACGCTTCAGAAAACAAGTGGAGTGGTTACTGGAAAAGGGGTCATCTGAAGCGGTTGCTCAAGCCAAAGCTTTCAATGCTTTATTGCCAGATTTCAGAATAAAGTTACGGAGGTTGTACTTGCACTATCTCAAGTGGTTCCGTCGTCTTAAGCGTGATCCCGTACACGAAGCAGTCATGAAAACCCTACGTCGTTTCATTGACGAGGAAGAAGATATGGCTTATGAAGAAGCAGCGGACGCAGCCGTGGATAGGCGAAAACTTTTATTAAACGGAATTTTTCAACCGCGGCCAGTCCCTAAGAACGAAGAGAAAGAGAAAGAGGAGCAGGAGAAGGAGGAGGAAAAGGAGGGGGAGGAGGAGGAAGAGGAAGACGACGAAGAAGACAAAGAAAGTTGGCCATGAGACTGTGCAGTGAACCGAGTTGGACAGATGAAAATGTATTGTAACTAACGTGAATAAAGTGATCGTCACGTGAACTCTCCAATGTTGATTTTGCTACAATTATTGTCTTGAGAAATGTTCATGTTTGCGCTACTCGAAGCAACTCTGAGCTGTCTGTAGCTACAGAGGTTTGACAGAGAGAGGTATGAGATCAACAATGACCGGAGGTGGGGACCTCTCTTGGTCTAGTTTCCGTCCAAATAAGGGTACCCTGGGGAGGTGGGTGAGGGTTGGAGGAGGTTGGGTATACTGCAAGGCAGTGCAACTAACGCAAAAACCGTGTTTTTTACTGACTAGTCAGTAGTCTTCCGCTGAAGTCTCAGCCCACAAAAGCCCTCCTGGGCGGGGGTCTTCTCTAACTGAGCTGGCCAACAGTACTCCCCACTGGGTCAGAACCTACAATCCCAATTCTCCTGAGAGCCTAGCCTGCCGGGTAGCAGACTTTTTTCTGACCTGATCCTTGTCAACGGCCATATCCTGAGACCTGAACCTGCGATCTTTATCAGTCAACCGGTTTTTCTTTTAGACCGGACCCGGCAACCTAAACGGATGTCGCTTTTCCCTGAAATGTGAGCCTGCAATCCCTACCGGGCAACATAGGGTCATTCCCGCCACACGGGAGCTTGTCAAAATGAAAAAGAAAGCTAAATAAAATATGTGAACCTACATTCCCAGCAGGTCAACAGAGTCACGTGATCTATTATTATTATTATTATTATTATTATTATTATTATTATTATTGTTGTTGTTATTGCACCCCCAAGGGAAATCGTTTCCCTTTGTACTCGCCCTTGCAAAGAGTCCTGGGCAAAGACAAGAGGGGTTGGGGGCTATCCCTTCATTTATTGCCACGTGACAGACCTCACCCACATGAAAGGTATGACGTGACAGACATCACGTGAGTCACCCACTTCGTGGAGATTGGTTGCGTGACACCTGTCATCTTCACCAAGATACCTGGTTGGCCTATAATGAACCCCCACCCCCTATTTTTTCCTCTATTTTTCCCAGCGGCCCTTGCGTCTTCCAAAGGGGTATCCCCTCCTCTAACCACCCAAATATGGTCCGCGCTTTCCAAGGAGCGTGGCAGTACTTTTCCAATTTTTTTTCGACACTGTTGCTATGGTGGCTGGTGTCGTAGGGTACCCCCTCCTCTAACCACCCAACGGTGACACTAAAAAACAACAAATATAAGAACGTTTGCAACGCGCCAATACAGCGTGGCAAAACATGGACACGGACAGAGCGTTTGTTGTTGTTGAAAAAAATAACCAGTGTTTAATTCAAATTTTCACAAAAATTTTTTTACAAAAAATTGTCATTTCTTCGTGACTCACAGGTCTCGTCTGACAATCAAAGTAAAAAAAGTGTTCATTCAAGATGATGACTGTGCCTCCGGCTCTCGGTTGATGTTGCTGTAGCACTGGGCGTTCGCCTGCCATTGACCTTTAATACTTGTGGATTCCCTCAAGGGGCGTTTTGTCTTCATCGCGTCGAATCGCTCTTTTTTGATGCTTGCGGACTCCCTCAGGGTGAGCCTCGCGATACTTTTTCCGTTTAATTTCGGTCAATGTCTCCCGATGCTTCTCCCTGTATCTCCTGTTTTGCTCACGTGTAATCTCAGGGTGTTTTTTGTGGTATCTTCTTTTTTGCTCCAGAAAAATCTCAGTGTGTTTCTCGCGGTACCTTTTTCTTTGCTCCCGTTGTTTCCGTTTCATTTCCATTAACTCCATGAGGGGGTCTCTTTTTACCCTTTCATCCTCTATCTCCGTTCTCTCCAGTTGCGTTCTTTCCTCGTTCACCGCCTCATTCAAGGTCCCGTCGTCATGGACATTTAAAAAACTGGTCAGATCGTCTAAACCCTCTCTTCTCTTTCTCTTCTGTCATCTTGAAAACGAACTAAAGCTGAGAGTGAAGCCCCTTTCACGTGTTGAGGGTTTTATACCAAGTGAAGTGCAAAGGATGATGGGGAAAAGTAAAAAGGGGGAGGGAGTACCCGCCACCTTCTTTTTTTTGTGCGTTCACGTGACTTCACCGTAAAAAATAAAAAGGGGAAGGGGTATTCACCCCCTTCTTTTTTCTGTGCGTTCACGTGACTTTACCGTCAAAAATACAAAAGGGAGGAGGTACTCACCGCCTTCTTTTTATTGTGCGTTCACGTGACTTTACCGTCAAAAATAGCCCCTTCCCCCCTTCTTTTTATGGTGCGTTCACGTGACTCATTTTTCATTGGTTTTCAAACCAATGGCACGTGACCTTTTTTCTCTATATAACCTAGCAACGTGCCCTTTCCATTTCATTCTTCACTCCAAGAAAGCAAGGATTCACAGCAACTCCAAGACCTACCCTCACGGATACCAAGCAAGCTCGGTAAGCTTTTCTTTTTTTTTTCCATCATCGGTTCTTTGACTCAGGGTAGTAAGATGGTTGCTATGGTGACTTTTTGATTCTCCCACAAGCCAACCTCGAGTTTGAATGGTTCCTTGAGCAATATTTGAGAAATAAAAAACTGCTTTATTTAGCTTAAGAGCATTCATCCTTGTTTGTTTATTTATTTATTTTATTTCCTTGGCATAAGACAAGGTAAAATGAAAAAATTCGAAAAGCCATAGCGTACTAGGGTATTTGCACTAAATCCAACAATTGTTTTTTTTTGTTTGTTTGTTTTGTTTTGTTTTCTTTTGTTTTGTCTTTTTGAAGCTAAATATTTTGACGTTACGCTGCTAACAAGATAGAGGCATTTGCTGTGGCTTCCCTTAAACCTTCCGCTCTCCAAAGCAGACCTTGATTGTGTAGTATGGTCGAGCCTTCGAGTCGAGTCGGTGGCCACTCAAAAAGTGTGACCATTGAAATGAAGGCTATTGAAAAGTACTTTTCAGTGGAGGAGGTTTATTTTTCCTCCGAGAAGAATTTCAAATCGAGAAAGGTTAAAAAGAGAGCCACAACAACAGCTATAATAAACTAGTGTCTCTAACTTCTAGTTTTAACCAAATTTAGTGATCAGTTTGACTCGACTATAGCAGTCGTCAAACTGGGGTTGATTTTATCAGGTCTACAATATACGGATATTAGATAGCATTCGGCCCTGTTAAAGGAGCACTGTCATCGGGAAAATTCTAAATTCATCAAAGACATACATACACGGAAAATATTGCTCCGATACACAGAGTATCAATATATTAAAGAATTCCTCGTGAAAAGATTAATTTTTCGGAATTTCAAATGAAACCGAGCTAAGCTAAGATAAAACGTTTATCCTCGTTTATTATCCTCGGATTGTTAGCTACCCTTTCTTCCCATTCGACTTATTCCTTTTGGACAACGACGTCGTTAGTAATGGGCTCATTATGTTTTTGCCGCGTTTTAGAGTGCCTTGTAGTCAGTAAAACACGTTGACGGTGTTCCTTTAACAAAAGACATCACTTAGTTTAAACGGCGAACAAGGAGCAAGTTATAATTGAACCGCATAATTCAGCAGGCTTAATTCTTTCTCATCTCGATAAAAGGAGATGGCTCTTGTAGTTCGTGGTTTGACATCAAGGTCCTTCTGGTCCAATACAACGCAATTCCAGCGTAGACTTCCATTGTAAGTCATTCCTATATAAAGAGGGAAAGTTGCTATTTAACTCCCAGGAAAATAAACATGACGACTCTCCATATACTGACAATTTGCAGTTGGGTAAAGGTTTAGTTGCACGTCGGGCCTAGGTCAGTGACCAATTCAGTGGGAGAAGTTAAACCAGTTTCTGTGGCATGAAGCAACTAGGAGTATGACTACTCCCCCTGGATGGGATGCTAGTCCAACACAGGATACCCAGCAGTATGAATGCTTGTCCTGGATGATGTGTTTGTCCATCACAGGCTACCCAGCACGACGAAACGAGGGGGGATGCTAGTCCATCACAGGATACCCAGCATGAAGCAACTAGGAGTATTACCATTCCCCCCCCCCTGGATGAGATGCTAGTCCATCACAGAACACCCAGCATGAAGCAACTAGGAGGAGTACACATCCCCCTGAATGCGATGCCAGTCCATCACAGGATACCCAGCATGAAGTAACTAGGAGTATTACTACTACCCCCTGGATGGGAAAGTACTCCATTGCAATAGTATGGAGGAAACGCCATGACAATGCAGACATCAACCTCGATCATCGATCCTCGATCCTCCGACCCTTCGATCCTCCGGCTCTTCGATCTTTTTAATCAAAAGTTTGTATTGAAAGGTTGTAGTTAGCAGACGGGTCCGGAGAACAATTATGACTGTCAACTGGGACAGAAGAAGCCACAAGAATAATCCACCCAGGAATTAGCCTCTTGTGCGGAGGGTTGGTTACGCAATCCTCTGTCCTTTTCGTAAACGCTCTTTTTTGTTGTGTGAAAGAGGATATGTCTTCAGTAAAAATTCAATCAACGTTTCTTTTGAGACACTTGGCAAAAAGGGTGCTTGTTTACATCTACTTTTTACTGCAACATCAAGACCGTTTAAAATAATTCTATAATCGCCTCTCCCTATTCAATGTTGTACAGAGGGCAGATGTAGAAGTTTTAAGACGTTTAAATAGCACGCACAACCCCTTAAAATGTCTGGCCAACGGGCCAAGTCCAAAGTTCTGCTATTTTAAATTCCACCAAGAACAAGATTATATACATACGTCTTGTGGGCTTAACAGCCGTACAATTCCACCCGCATTCCAATATGATTATTCCAAGAACGAGGGACGATCCTGAGCCAGCGAGTTTTTAGAGGCATCTTCAGTTCATTTCGTACCACCGAACTGGTGTCAACATTTGCGATGAAAATCTGGTGAAGCAAGCATAAAATTGGCAAACAATACACAATTACAGGCACAGTGATGCAAATAACACTTCGTGGTAAGGACATCAGCACGTTTGGGAACAAAGTTTCCGCTTGCATAGAGTACGGACCTTTATGGACCTTTGGCGGCCGTATTGACGGGATGCAGTTGTAAAACCATGCAAGGGTTTAATTCCCAGTTCCTTGAGACTAAAGCGAACTTGGCTTTTCACTAATACAGTGGGGCCCCGCCTTACGATTACCCGGTAAGTACGACCAGCTCGTTACTACGACCGCCTCTTTATTGTTGCACCAAGTTAATACGGCCTCTCAAAATGTCTGATGGCTTAAATGACCAAAGGAAACAAAAATTTGCAAAGAAAATTCTAAACCTAACTTTTAAACTGCAGAATAAAGCTTGTAACAAGGTAATTTTGCCCTCTAAATTATGCTGCCTTCCTCTACTGCTTTTCTCTTTGCTCATTCGTTCTATTTCTTGGCTATTATATTTCAACCAAATACTTAAAAGCATTAGCTTCCAAAGAAACTGATGTGCTGCGTTCGAGGGGAAGTGAAGCATGAAAATTTGGATTCATCCACTGTGTTAATAAGGTAAATTAACCACCGTAAAGAGATTGAAAAGCTGACGTTTCGAGAGTTAGCCCTTCGTCATAGCCAATCCAGCGAATCTAGTGAATCAGAGCGTGGATTCCCTCTGACGATGGGCTAGCTCTCGAAACATCAGCTTTTGAATCTCTTCACAGTGGTCAAATTACCCTATCAAGTCACTTAATTAATCTCAATTTTCGTGTATCGTGATCTAACCCCATTGATGCAAGCAGGATTTGTGGTCCGTAAGTGGTCGTATTGGCAGGGCTTAACTCCACAAATAACCGAATTGTATACAAAACAAGCCTTAGTATCACCATGTTTAATGTTTGCAGCCTCTTACCCTTTTTCTGCCACCTTCCCTGTATGAAATCCACCTTTCGCCATCCAGTGACGTCATTAGCACATATGTTTTGACCCATTCCTTTCCTTCCTTGTTCCCGTACCCCTGCGTTGCCAAGGCCGTCACTGTACGGATCTGGAACAAGTCTATCTGTAACCATGGTGACGGGTCATTTTTCTGCGCACTCCACCCCTGAGGCCATTCGTTTAGGTACAAGCGAGCACGCAAAGCGCCGTAGCGTTTGTGGTTTTTGTTCCAGGCGGAGTGAGCGGACAGCTGCTGGTCCTTGATATCGCCACTCTCCATCCCCAAGGCACTGTCACACTTTTCTATAGAAAATATAACAACAAAGTTAATCTCACGGTGTGGCGGTCAAAACGTAAAAAGAGACTATGGCTTTGGTATGGTATGATATGAACTGATAGTTGACGGTAGACAAAATAACATTTTAACATCCTTGGTAATTAAACCCGCTCAGGTGAAACCTTCACGGTATAAAATACCGTTTTATCGGCTCTAGTTTTAACTGACAAATAGCCCCTGACGCTGTATTCTTCGTTGATGATTGACGTTAAAAAATCACCTCATTTGTAGATTGACGATTAACAAATCGAGAGATCTGATATCTGATAGATGACTGTTAACTTCCTTGAGACCCTCTATCCATAGTATCATTTTGACGAGTTACAGTAAACAGGAAAGCGGTTAAAATCGCTTTCCAGTTGTTAGAGTGGCTATCTCACTTACTTTAAGTATTGCTTGAAAAAGCTGAAAGATATGTTGGAATCAAAGGCAGGTGTACGTTTACATTTAAAATTACTGTGCTAGTTTTCTGAAATTATAGTTGTGCATTTAGCCTCGGATGCTAAGGGTAGAAATTGATTGCAATCTTTCCTTTTTTAAGGAAAATCGATACAACTGATGATGATTTGTTCTCCCTTTGAGAAAATAATGACTTTTAATGTTCTTACGGAGCCCTTCGTTTGCAATAAATGCCACATAGGTTTCACTTCAGCACAGTTTCACCCACAAACATTAAAATGCCCATGACGTACCCATTTTAATTTCAGGATTCTAAAACTTGGGACTCAAAAATCGTTGTTGGGTGAACACAAACGATATGACCTAAAGGTCGGCAGCCGGAAATATTACTTGTAGTAACACAGAAAGCCGAAATCGTGCTCTGGAAACTTTTTGGGTTAGAAAACATCTTGAATATTAATCAACAAGATGTCAAAAAGCTTTCTACCCAAGGTCATATTCCCAGAATTCCATTGTGTGGTACCATTCATGGTTTATAATTTCACCCGACACCGTTACATCACTTGGTTGTAGACAATGAGACAAACAAATGATCTTTGAGGGTATCCAGGCAAATTATGCAATAAACGAACAAATAAACTTAAATTATATAGTTACTCCAAAGTTGTTTAGATAGAATTTATCGCCACATCTAAAATAGTATAATTATGTGACATCTTGTCCTTACCTTCGCATCTTGTAAAATTTCCTGTTTCTACAAGATGTAGCCCATCGGGACAAGAACAAGAGTGGCTCTTAGACCTCAGCAAACATAAACTTGAACAGCCACCATTTTCAGCAGCGCATGGATTCTCATATGAAGCGGCTAACAAGAAAAACAACAAGAGTTAAGGATGTTTTGAGTCGTGGCATGTCGTTCAATTGTTAGTGCAGATCACACTTAAGTTTTCATGTCACACATCTTCTCGGAAACGAAAAACATAAAGTTCGCGAGAACTCGCACTACCACCTGTATTCAAGTTTCTCCGAAGACGACTGACTGACTGACTGCTTAAGGAGAAGTTTCTTCACCCTCAAGTAATTGCTTTTGCTGTGAGAGTTAATTATTCACAGAGCAGAAGCTCGTTCAATTTGCTCATTCAAAAGTGATCCCGTGTTTTACTTAATCGCTGCCGTACCTGTCCTTCCACATGGTTGTACTGCTTTGATGTCAAAGATCTTGCCGTTGCTCCCTACAAACGACCTCAAAGGCTTGTCAGGAATCTTAGAGTTCATTCCCATTCGCTGGATTCTTCCCAGTTTTCAGTCCGTCCAGAACAACGTCCGGTTAAAATTGGTTATGCCAAACGGATAAGGAGCGGGAGAGTAAGCTTTACGCATGCTCAGGTCACCTAGATTCACGCAGGAAATGGACCATACGCCGGCATCAGAGTAGCACAGTTCATTTGTCGAGTGGACAAGAGTTAAGCCGTTTGGAAGACTGAGGGGAGATTTGACGAGAACTCGCCGATCGGATCCATCCATATTTGCTACTTCGATTTTCGGTCGGTTTCGGCTCCAGTCGGCCCAGTACATTTTTCTGGAAGTTTGCATAAGAAATTGGAGAAAAGAAAAGGTACTATGCCATGCAATTTCCTTAATGAGTCAGTAATCATAGAGTCCAACCGTCTTTTGTTTTCTTTTTCCTGCTTCGTTTGTTTGTCTGTCTGTCTGTCTGTCTGCCTGCCTGTCTGTCTGTTGGTTGGTTGGTTGGTTGGTTGGTTGGTTGGTTGGTTGGTTGGTTGGTTGGTTGGTTGGTTGGTTGGTTGGTTGGTTGGTTGGTTGGTTGGTTGGTTGGTTGGTCGGTTGGTTAGGGATCCTGGAGCCAGGATAGGGTGCAGGCCATGATAATTAAGAAAACAATTATTTCTTACCACAAAACGTATCTTAATTGGCATTGTGTAGTCAAATAAATGGGAATTATAATACGAAGAGCGTGGACCGAAATGGATTAAGAAGAGCAAAAATGAAAAGGATTACAACTGCAGATTTACAACTTGCAGCGGTTTCTGGAAATGAAGCTTACCCATTCGGCGGATCAACGACGATTGCCCTCGGATTGCCTAAGTCTGACGAGATGAGAGTTTTTCTGTGAGTGCCATTCAGTTTTGCCACCTGGATGGTGTCTAGCCTGGAGTCTGTCCAGTAAATGTTCCTACCCAACCAATCAACCGCAATTCCTGTAAAAGATAACATAAATACGAAAGATTTTATATTCAGTATATCACGAACGTGGGACAAGGGAAAATCTGAGTTGTCAAGGGGGTCGAACTCACGACGTTCCGTACACTGGTCGGATACTCTAACCTGTGAGCTACAGGGAGACTGGTGGCGAGCGAGGTAAAATTTACTAGGTTCATTATGATACGCGTCCTCACCACTACTGGAACAGCAATGTCAAAAGCATCCTGTGTGATGGAAACATGGATATCAGAAAGACAGTGCAAAAGCCACAGATATATTTTTTTTTTGTTTTTCCTTTAAACTTATCATAGTTGGTCCTCCCTCGATACTTTGCAATCGACAAACACGAAGACGACGAGTTTCACAACAATATATAATAAGTAAACGTCAAATACATTTAGTTTGCCACCAAGGTGGAAACTCAAGAAACAAATCTGAGTCCCGGATGGGAGTCGCACCATTCGAATGCTCTAACCACTAGCGACTACATATGTAACATACGCCTGTGTGCGTCTTGTTTATTCATCAAGTTCCTTGCATTTAAACCTCTCTTGATTTTATTATTAGGGCAATTAACACGTCATTCATTCATGTGTACTCAAGGCAAAAAAAGAATTCATTTAGATAAGAAATTTATTTTTTCGTACCTTCTGGGCTTGTAGACCTCCCACTTTTAACAATGACCTCCATGTCACTCCCGTCATACTTTGCACGGACGATAATGCCTTTGGTAACCTCGGTCCAGTATACTCTCTGGTCCACGCAATCATAGTCAACGCCTACATGTATTGCACCTGCGCGCTGGTAGATGACTCCTACGTTGTTGGGCCGAGGCGGAAGGGACATACGCTGTATGCTGTTGCCCTTGCTGTAAATAAGTGATGCATCCCCATCTGAAACAGCAGCAATAGCAGCAAGAACAAACAAATCAGTCAATTAAGATGCCAGAGAATAGAAGAAAGGCCCGCCGCACATAGCTGCCACATGAGACCTGAAAAGCTTGTAGACTTTAGAGGCGACGATAGAGTGGCCCAAAAAGGTACCAAATACTGCAAGCTAAAGGACAACGCTGAAACATCTTTAAAGCGGTATAATTGAAAGTAATAACCCTACCTTCTGCACACATTACAATCAAGCAAACGAATAATCGTATCGGTTTATATATGGTTTTCATCTGACTACGGGTATTTTAGAATGGATTGCACTTACGCCATTGACATCTTTTGCCGGAAAATCCAGGAGGACAAAGACACGTGTTATTTTCAGTGCAAGAACCACCGTTCATGCACAACTTGCAATCCTCTGCAAAATAAAATTTACCAACAATTAAAAATACACAAATTCACGGAAAGGGAGGAAAATATGGCACACCCCGAAACAAGAGGATGCTGTTATAACGTGGATTGCTTGTAAGCACATGAGAAAATATAGAAAGTAAGTCCGCTTTTTCTATTAACTTTCTTATCTTAGCTGCCCTTCTAAATCTATAAAACTTTTTAAATTTTAGTCTATTGATCTATTTATTCGTTAATTAAGTTATTTATTATCTTTGTTTTATTCTTCAATTGCGATTCCCGCGATGTAACTTTGCATTTTGTTGTTGTAGTTAATTATTTTAGCCTTCTTTCTTTATGAAACCAAATTAAGGAGCTTGTTTTGCAATGTATCCTTGCTTTATCCGACTCGAATAGCCTTTGCAGGCAGAGCTGTCTTGCATAGAATTTTCCTGTTTATTTTTTTGTTTGTTTTTTTACATTGAAAAATGTTGACAATATATTTGTTCATTGTGTTGGTACTAAGATTTGTTCTATTCAGATGGAACGCGAACGATAAAAAAATGCAAGTGAGACACATCGTTAGTCCAGTAAGCAAAGACAACAACTTCACTAGTTATGAATAGCCCATACGACTTTTATCTCTTCAATAATTCCCCCACGTAAACCATGGTGAAATAAATACAGGTATTGCGAGAAGAAACTTACTTCTGCAGGTTACTCCAACCTTTTTATAACCAGGTAGACAATTGCACATAAAGGAGCCCTCCATGTTGTAGCAGTCTGCTTTATCAGGACAAACCGACGGATCTTCACATTCGTTAATATCTGTTAAGAACATATCAGTTAGCTACATGAATAGTTAACTTAAACATTTACAGCGCTCACACAACTAGGGGCACCCCCAATTACTTCTTGGGAATCCAATATTTACGGGGACCAGAAGAGCACGCACTTTCTACCAACGCTTCGATGGTTTTCCTTCAATTTCTCCAGTCTTTTTCCTTCCCACTCAACAACTAACATTTCGAAATTCTAATTCCATCGTGAATGCCATGGCAAAGGGTCTGTCAGTCGCAAGATTAAACTAGGTCTTTCGGACGGAAATGAATTTTTTTTGTTTTTTACAACCCAACGATCCTTTCTATAGCTAATCTCGTACCAACAGACACCGACAAATAACCAGGCATCCAGGCACCTTCCCAAATTACAGGAATGGAGGATATTTTACTCACCTGTACATATCTCTCCTTTCCCAGTAAAGCCTGCTTTGCATCGACATTCCTTTACGGAATCCACACCACTGGTCAGTGTCACACAGTCAGCATTGTAGTCACACACTACACCCTCACATGTTCCGTCACCTCAGAAAGGAAATAAAACATTGATTCTATTGATTGTGTATCCCCTCAATGAAGGCATCTTTACACCACACATGATTGGCCAACAGAAGTGACTGAAGTCACGTTGGCTTATTTGAATGTCGCACACGGCACATTTAGCAAAGGGGTTGGGGTGCAAAAGAACTATCTAGAACGACTTTTCAGAAGACGTTTGTTATGAATCATGAATATGGGACATTTCGTCGGCAGTTTTATTACAACAAAAAGAATACTAAAAACAGGAGATTATGAAAACCATAGCCGGCAAAGGAATTCCAACCATAAGTTCATTTTTGAATAGAAACAATTACTATGACAAAATACTGATAAATTAATTTCACACTCAAAGTAAACAACTAAGGTGGAAACTCTCTAAGAAGGGTAACTAGTTTAATGTAGAATTTTTGAAGATACACCACACACGATTGGCAAACTGAAGTGACTGAAGTTACGTTGGTTTATTTGAATGTCGCACACGGCACATTTGGCAAACATGTTGGGGTGCAAAAGAACTAACTAGAACGACTTTTCAGAAGACGTTTGTTATTATGAATCATGAATATGGGACATTTTGTCGGCAGTTTTATTACAACAAAAAGGCATTCCAACCATAAGTTCAAGTTCTGAATAGATACAATTACTGTGACAAAATTCTGATAAATTAATCTCACACTCAAAGTAAACAGCTAAGGTGGGAACCCTCTAAGAACGGCAACTAGTTTAATGTAGAATCTTTGAAGATCATTTCTAATGTAATACGTTATTATCTGTACAGGCCATTACTACTGTTTATGCAGCCGTTAGCAAAGTCTTCCCAGGCATGCAGCTCACATTGCTAACTTACTTGAACAGTTGAAACCACTGCCATAATACCCTGGTTTACAGCGACAAAGGTAAGAACCCGGTTGATTAACACATTTGGCTTTCCTGTGACATTTGTGGGACAGCTGTGCACATTCATCAATATCTAAAGTAGAGTAAGAAAATATGAAAGAACATCGCAACAAAAGTCAAATTACAATTACAAGGCTTTAAGATGTAGAACGCCTCTACACTAGATTTTGGCGCTTCCGAGGAATGCTTTTGTCTTTTCGTTTTCAAAATAGAAAAATCGTTCATGTTTGCATACCTCTACATTCCAATCCATTTCCTGTAAAGCCTGCTTTACATTCACAAATTCTAGCGTTGCTTGGCGTCGTCACGCATTCAGCATCAAGTGCGCACACGACTCCAGCACAAGTTCCGTCCGCTGAAACGAAACAATCAATCAAGCAATCAAACAGGCAATCAGACAATCTTTTGCTCAGCCAATTAAATTCATCGATTTTTTGATCAATCAATCAATTAGTGGGTCAGTCAGTCTGTCTTTCACTCAGTCAATCAGTCAGTCAGAAATGTCAGTTAATCAGTCAGAATCAATCAGTCGCTCAATCATCAATTAGTCAGTCGGCAAATCAGTCAATCAGTCGATCAGTCAGTCAGTTACTCAATCACTCAGTCACTCAGTCAATTAGACAGTCATTCAGTGAGGAACCGTCCGCCAGCAAGTCAGTCAGATCAGTCAGTCAACCAAACCAATCAGCATGTCAAAACAACCAAATAAAACAGAAAACCATAGTTACTCGAGGGACTGGTTATGAAACCTTGCAAGTTTCAAAGGCCAAAACAAAGGTGCTGCAATTTATGTTGAAAGTTATATAATAATAATAATAATAATAATAATAATAATAATAATAATAATATTTAACCAGGGAGCCCACTCGCCTTGGCGGTTTTCAGTGGGGCCCTGCAAATTATAATAAAAATAAAAAATTAAAAACTAAGAAAAGAGATAAAAATAGATATTACAATATAAAACTAATTTAAAATACTTTAACAATTAGCATAATTTAAAAAGTTTTAAGTTTTGCCTTAAAAGTTCTACGACCGTGCACAATCTTTTGTTTTACGTTCGCACACTATGGCTGAATAACTTAACAGTGACATTTTTATTGGTTAGTTGCTCATGCAAATTCAAACCTATTGTTGTTTGTGCACGGTCAAGGCTAAAAAACGGTAACGAAAACATAAGACAAAAGACTTTGCTGAGCTTCATAACCAGATTCTTTTATTAACTATGAGAAAACCAACAAAAGTAGCCATGTGCATACCAAATAATTCAAATTCCAAAGAGTAGGAGCTTAAAATTTTCTATTTTTCCACTGGTTTTAAGTAGGTCACTTACGCTTGCAGTTATATCCATCGCCTTCAAATCCAAGTTTGCAAGAACAGTTATAAGATCCCACAGTGTTGACACACTTAGCTTCTTGATGACATTTGTGGACATCTCCCAAGCACTCATCGATATCTGCAAAAGATCAGTTTGTTGTTGGGTTTGGTGTACAAAGAAAATTCCTGTGTTCGTTGGATAATCTAAACACGTAAATGGAATTATACAAGTTAGCGAGACAACAACAACCCAGCTTGCCAACCAATCCACCTACACATAACCTAGGATCATTCAAACGAAAGCACTTCAAAAATGCAATTTACCCTCCTGTAGTGCTGACTTCTCTCGTTTTCGAATTTCTTTAAGTGTAAAAGTTTACAAAATTTGTTTTAATTTAGCACAATTGAGGGGAGGAGGCATTCTTTCTCTATTATACTACTACATTACTTTTGAAATATAATACTTTACCAGAACACTTTCTTCCATCTCCTTCGTAACCGGGTTTGCAAACGCACACTGGACGTGGGTTTTGTTCACAGGTGGCTTCAGGGTGACATCTAACACCTGCGCATGTGCCATCAGCTGTAGGGTGAACACAACGTAATAATAAACAGTTTTCAAAAGCGCAAGCCATACGTGAAGTGCAACAGAAAAAAGTAGAAAAATAATCAAATTCCAATCCTTGAAATCAATCTCACAATATTGTTGAAACAACTTTTGGTGGCTGAATGTCTCTGTCCATGTTCTGATGAAATCCCTAAAGGAAAATCTTAGTATCCTATGGAGGTGACCACACCAGATTGCAAGGTAGGTGTGGAGCCTTCACAACTACGAAGAGTAGCTTTTTGCAGAGGAATGAAAACGGAGGCATAGACAAAACACACTCATCAAGGATGTGAAATGCATTCTGCATTCTTATTCGATAATGCGGATGAATGTTGCGGGATTCTTACATGAGGCTATAGTTAGGTTACCTCAAGGCTACAACAGCAAACTCGAAAACCCAAACAGCGTGAATTCAAGGTAGCAAATATCAAATACCCGAGCAAAAACGACAGAGACTGAAACGAGACAAACGAGTTTCATTCGAGATAGCGGGATCTACTGATTCTTTTTTGTCAGCTAATTTAGCGATTTTTTAATCAATCACTAAAAATTGGTAGTCCAGTTATTTCCCACTAAAGTGACCCAATCTGGTGTTTCAATTAGCAAACAAAATTGCCAAATGTGCCAAATTGTCGAACAGTATCTTGCCTACTTGTCTTACATGAAGAACTGCTGTCTTTGTAGTGTTATATAAGTCCCGTTATGTTATGTTAATTTGTTCCTCGCCAGGTTTCGTTTTTGTTCGAACTGTTAAGCAGTAAAGTCTGGGGTTGGCTAATCCACGAAACACATTTTCAAGCAGCTAATTTAAGCATATCTAGAAATACAATCCTTAATAATGGCAAGGTTCAAATTAGTTCGAAACAGTTTTCATTTTAAAAGCAACTGAAACCCTGACATCTTTACTTGATTCAAAATTAACTTTGAATTCATTGTCAGGAGAGGAATATGATAAAAAATAGACTTGAAGTTACTGTATATTGCTCAATACTTAATATTTGCGATTTCTCGTTCAGTCGGAAATTGGAAATCTCAATGATCCCATTCTGCTCTACGACAACCTCAGCATCTAGTACTAAACGGCCGAAATAAAACTGATTGACAACAAGTTCAGTTTGATCTGACACTTGCTACAGACAAATGCTTGCGCCGTTAACTTCTCCACTCAAACGTTTCGGGATTCCCTTCGATTGAAAACAGATAGCACAATGCAAAAAATCAACAAATTTCATGTTTGGTGATTCATTTCCTTTATTCTCATGGCCTGTATGTTTGATCAAGTAGGCATATTAAAGGGGTTAACCTGCGCTAACAGTTTCGAGACACACTGTAAACAAGACTCTTATCGACAGTGCGTATAATTAATTCAAAGCGCCGGTAACGATTAAATATTCAAATTGATATTTACTTAAGTCAATTTTTGCATCTATTTTTGAATTAAGAAAATTAAAAGAAAACAACAGAAAATATTGGCACAAGTTGACTGTTGAAAACTCGTTCACTTTTTGTACTAGTCCAAACAGCACTACCTTCGGGTAGTGCTGTTCGGACTTGTATTGAGAGACGTCTTTGACACTAGTAAAAGCAATTACAATGCGGGTTAAAGAAACGACGAATCAATAACAAACAGCTGCAGAGTATTTTTGGTGAAAAAAATCTTTTTTGTGTTAACGCTTTTCAATCTAATAGATATAAAATCAAATTTACCCTTGTTTTTTTTAACATTTTCTGCCACAAAATAGGGAGAAAAGAAGTGTTTTTTCACGAAAACAGTGTACAATGTCCATGACGTCATCGAAAACTATCGAAGAATATCAAATTAGGGTTTTTCCCGTTGTGAAAATTTCCGTTTCCATGAAAAAACACATAAATTATTTGCTTCCTTCGTGAAACACTTTATCTGGCATTTTACTGCATTTTTTGATTTTCATGTATTACAACTGATACTCAATTATAGTTCCCTAAAACCGTCTTCGATCCTCCTGGTTGCGGGGTAACTCAAAATACTTTAAGGCGAGAAATAGAGAAACAAGACGACAGAACATTGGCAAATTTGCAATTCTCTAGACATTAAAGTGATCTTTCGTAGTTTCTAGCATTAGTAAGTACGAGTCTCTCACCCTCTACATCTCGAAAGCGACCATCTCGTATATCCTATAAGACCGCACCTTCTGAAATCCTGCTTGAACCATCTCTCAGCCAAATCCTATGCTTAGAATCTACAATGTACATGTACCTTTAGCGATACAATGCATCGGTCGCCAAAAAAAGATCTGTTCAAATGTAAGAATGAAGATGGCCTCGTGTGTTCTTAAATTCAGACGATGTCGATCTATCCGAAACTTGTTGAAAATATCATGGTCAAAAGGCTGTACTCAAGGCGCTATCATGGAACCCATCACTTATAGCCAGAGACCACAACCCACGCATGCGTAGAAAAAAATTAGCTTCATGGATATCCCATAAGGAAAGCATCGCCTACTCAGAGTGTTATAAGTAGAGTGAGTGAACACATTATTTATCGAGGTCCGAGTTTGGGGAGGGTTATCCACTAGCTACATGAGTTGATTTCACCCCCCCTCCCCGCTCATTGACCTCATCTTTTGCTTTAAAAAAATCAGAGATGCCCTTTTCCACAAATGAATTTGTCTTAGAGACGTGAAGAAATGTCAGAGACTGGTATTCAGTTCACGCGTAGGAATATGCAGCAAAGACGAAGCCTAGACATCGACAAATTCACACAATGCAGACACAAACACAAACTGAAGAAAACTGACGTATTGGAAGGATTGTGTAGAAAAATAAACTTCCAAGAAAGGTTCAGTAAGGATTGAAATATCTAGTAACCTATAATACATTATTTACCATGTACATCTTCGATTAGTGTAGCGCTATTCGGGGGAGGTGTGGCGATGGAACGCGTGACACACTTAAGACCCTTCAAGCAGGGCTGCCAGGCTGATAGGTGGTCAATGGAGATGCTGAATGAACTTGAGTCAGACAATCTTGATACTCGAACATCGAACCAAGCATTTATGTATCCATCAATTAATGGATTTGCACCAAGTTTCATCCAAATTTCAGGTAGTACAAGTTCTATGTACCCCTGCGATCTAAGAAATTCCACTTAGAGTGTGTTTGTACCAAGACCGTGTACAACCTAAGATGAATGTGTTATTAGGATGAATAATTTAAAACATACATTTGTGTTATTACTATTATCGTTTTTATTATGTTAAATAAATTATACAAGGGTCTCAGGAAGGTTTAGAAGAGCATTTTATTATGGTGAGATTCAGTATTTAAAAGAGATGATGTATGCGTGTGTTGGGAACCTACACCAGCGACCCATCTCCTTATACGTACTAGTGCAAGGTGATTTCTGTGCAGTCATATAATACGACCGCACAAATGTCCCGCAAGTATAACTGGCTGCGGAAATAAAACATCAAGAAAATTGAAGCGCATTTACGGTCCACAGTTTTGGCATATACCTTTAGTCACAGTAGCTTGGTAATATTCTCAGACTTGTGTAGCTTGAGGTTGCTAACTTTAGAGACAACTAATAAGTGACTTTTAAAAGGACCAAATGACTTTTGTTATTATTTATTTGACTTTATTTATTTATTTATCTATTGATTTATTAATTGATTAATTAAAGGAGGGCGGAGAGGGAGGAACGGAGGGAGGGGCGGATGAAATTAATCAACACTAAAAATGACGTTATCACTTCCTCCCGTGCAAGGTCTAAAAAATCGTACCATCGGGTGTTAAGTGTTGTACTTACATTTACAAGCGAATCCGTTCCCTTGGTAACCAGGTTTGCACTGACAGCTGTATGAGCCAATGGAATTGAGGCAGTCGGCGTTTGAGTGACATTCATTAACACTAGTCTGACATTCATCAACGTCTGTTGAAATTGACACATTTAAACTGTTATGCTAGTTTATTATCCAGGCTCTCACTCTTAGTGAAAGTGACTAACAGTTGTTCATCTCTCAACAGATCGAGCAAAGGTAGAAAGTTCAACACGCAGAATGAAAATCAGAGATACACATGCTCTAACAAAACAATACAACCTGCTTGACAATCCAGTCGCTGAGAATGTGCATTGATTGATTTCTGTTTTTGTTTATTGCTATTGAAATAGGTTTCTCTTATCTGAACATTCGGTTGCTCAGTTGATAGAGCAGAGGACTGCAGAAACGCAGGTATAACTGGATTGTCAAGCAGATTACCTTGACTACAGCGCATGCACAATTATTTGGGTATCAACAAAACGTCATCGTGGTATCATTGCTAAAATTAAATGGGCTAAATGTACTTTGGCGGAAAAGAAATATATTAATACGGTAGGGGCAAAAGAAAATAAATCCTTCGAGCCGGATTCGAACCAGCGACCTAAGGATACCAACTAAATGTCTACAGTCCTCCGCTCTACCGACTGAGCTATCGAAGGAACACCTGAGACGGGTGGAGAGATAAAATGGATTTGGTGCTTGAATACGATATAAATCCTAAATGACGCAATGCATATATGTGCGATGGGCAAAAATTAATGTCTCTAACTCATGCTCTTCTTGGGAGATTGTATGTATGTAACTTAAGCCTCGCGCTTGGTTAAATCGTCAAAAGTCACGCATTCAAAGTAATGTTCTCTTGTGTCAAATGTGTATAGCACAACGTAATCTATTTAAACTGGTCTGTAACTTTGCTTTGTACAGACATTTTCAGTTTGCGGTTCATCCAGACAGATTAAATTTTAAAAAAAAATGGAAAAAACTTTGAAAGACTACCACAGTGTCCTTAAAGAGAGGTTTACTTTCCACTAGAACGTGTCACTCTGTTCAGGGAAAGTCTTTGCTTCCCGTATTAAATGGTATACGTATTAAGCGAGCTAATGTATAGAAAAATGTATCAGCTTTCAGTCGGGACAAAAAGACTGCCCGTAATAAGCGTGTTTTGGTAAGGCGGGCTGCCCTAGAACTTACTACAAAAACTTTGTTTCACATTTCCGCCGTAATTTAGTTGACATATCATTGGATTAATTGATCCATATCTGCTCCTTCGATAGCTCAGTTGGTAGAGCGGAGAACCGTAGAAGGTAAACTGTTATCGTTATCGTTTCTTCTTAACGGCTTTTTGTGAATTTTTGGAGTCTTGATGACAATTCTTTGGTGGCCTATGCGTGCCATAGCGAAATTGCACATTATTCCTCCTTTTTTCGGCATTTTTTGTTTTGTTGTATATATTTTAATGTTTTAAATTGCTGTTTTAGTTTCCAATAATTTTTTTTGTTTTATATTAATTGAAAGCTCACTTACATAGGCCACCATAAACTTCCTTCCAATTATTACTGACAAATAACAGTATGTTTTACACTTAAATGTTTCAATCAATTTCAGAAGTTGATCTGTTCCACGCCGAGCGGTGATCAGACAAACACATATTATGTGACTGTTCCAGTATATAGAACGAGACAAAATTCGTCAACTTTGCAATAGGTATTATTTAACAAGTTATCTAAGATAGAACCACCTCCTCGCCGATGTACAACGGCGAGGTACATGCGTCTGTATATAAGAAAGACTGATATCTCGCCGATGTACAACGGCGAGGTAGGTGTGTCTGTATATAACGAAGACTAGTATCTCGCCGATATACAACGGCGAGGTAGGTGCGTCTGTATATGAGGAAGACTGATATCTCACCGATGTACAACGGCGAGGTATATGCGTCTGTATATAACGAAGACTAGTATCTCGCCGATGTACAACGGCGAGGTAGGTGCGTCTGCATATAACGAAGACTAGTATCTCGCCGATGTACAACGGCGAGGTAGGTGCGTCTGTATATAACGAAGACTAGTATCTCGTCGATGTACAACGGCGAGGTAGGTGCGTCTGTATATAACGAAGACTGATATCTCACCGATGTACAACGGCGAGGTAGGTGCGTCTGTATATAAAAAAGATTGATATCTCGCCGATGTACAACGGCGAGGTAGGTGCGTCTGTATATAAGGAAGACTGATATCTCACCTATGTACAACGGCGAGGTATATGCGTCTGTATATAAGAAAGACTGATATTTCGCCGATGTACAACGGCGAGGTATATGCGTCTGTATATAACGAAGACTAGTATCTCGCCGATGTACAACGGCGAGGTAGGTGCGTCTGAAGTGATAACAATAAGTAGACAGGCCTGCACGAAGGCTAGGACTAGAAGTAGGAGTCGTGCAGGCCTTCCCACCCCCTTTTGTATCTTCACCGAGGAGTCCAGACCCGTCAAAGAAGATCAGACCCGCCGAGGAGACCAGTCAAAAAAGCGCCGTCATAGCGAAACTTTCGTACCAGAAGAGCAAAGTGAGCAGGACAATGCGTACTACATTCAAAGCAACTACACTGCAGTTTACGCAGTTTGTGAACGATATGTACAACCTAACAGAGAATGCTAAAATTTCAAATAACGCAGCCTAGACAAACACACGTAAGCTTCAAACAGAAAAGGATCGAAAACCACATTTGACAGCTGGCCAATAGAAATCCAGGATTTTCGATCCGCACAGTGGGTATAAATACACGACGGAAAACCTATGCCAAACAGAATGTCTTGTCATTCTCGCAAAGTACACGAGCTTGCATAAAGCGCAACTCACAAAGCCAATCCCGGCAACTGATGAGACCCATATGGAGGGTCGAAACCATGGTCTTGCCTGTACATATTGGCATATTTGATCACGCAGTCAATGGAATTGCTGACCGCAACAGGAGGAAAGATATCTAGCTCCTAGACACGAAACTCACAGTTTCAAGAGGAGTTTAATATTGACACATATTTGACTGAAGCCGAGTTCAGCCATCTAGGCGTAGAGCCACAGGAGTCCATCCTACAAATAACAGATATGACCTTTATACAGTAACAGTCCTTAAAATGCGACGCCTTCATTTTTACGGCTCCATTCAGTCTCCATTTTAAAAATCCTCCAGACTTAACCCACTACTAAAATACAAGAAGCTAAATTGGTCGAAAGACCGAGTTATCTAAGGTGCGTCTTACTATGACGTGAAGTAGGAGTCGTGCAGGCCTTCCTACCCCCTTTTACATCTGCGAGATATCGATGCCTACTTTATACCGACAGTTTCACTTCGCCGATGATCAACGGCGAGATATTGAGTCCTTCATTATACAGAAGGTTTCACTTCGCCGATGACCAACGGCGAGATATCGATGCCTACTTTATACCGACAGTTTCACTTCGCCGATGATCAACGGCGAGATATTGAGTCCTTCATTATACAGAAGGTTTCACTTCGCCGATAATCAACGGCGAGATATCGATGCCTACTTTATACCGACGGTTTCACTTCGCCGATGATCAACGGCGAGATATTGAGTCCTTCATTATACAGAAGGTTTCACTTCGCCGATAGTCAACGGCGAGATATCGATGCCTACTTTATACCGACAGTTTCACTTCGCCGATGATCAACGGCGAGATATTGAGTCCTTCTTTATACAGACGGCTTCACTTCGCCGATAATCAACGGCGAGATATCGATGCCTACTTTATACCGACGGTTTCACTTCGCCGATGATCAACTGCGAGATATTAAGTCCTTCATTATAGAGACGGCTTTACTTCGCCGATAATCAACGGCGAGATATCGATGCCTACTTTATACCGACGGTTTCACTTCGCCGATGATCAACAGCGAGATATTGAGTCCTTCATTATACAGAAGGTTTCACTTCGCCGATGATCAACGGCGAGATATCGATGCCTACTTTATACCGACGGTTTCACTTCGCCGATGATCAACGGCGAGATATTGAGTCCTTCATTATACAGAAGGTTTCACTTCGCCGATGATCAAAGGCGAGATATCGATGCCTACTTTATACTGACGTTTTCACTTCGCCGATGATCAACAGCGAGATATTGAGTCCTTCATTATACAGACGGCTTCACCTCGCCGATAATCAACGGCGAGATATTGATTCCTTCATTATACAGAAGGTTTCATTTCGCCGATGATCACTGAACGGCGAGATATTGAGTCCTTCATTATATAGACGGTTTCACTTCGCCGATGATCAACGGCGAGATATCGATGCCTACTTTATACCGACGGTTCTACTTCGCCGGTGATCAACGGCGAGATATCGATGACTACTTTATACCGACGGTTTCACTTCGCCAATGATCAACGGCGAGATATTGAGTCCTTCATTATACAGACGGTTTCACTTTGCCGATGATCAACGGCGAGATTTCCGATCTGTATTATATAAAGAATATTTAATCAAACTGATTGCGACATTCACATGAAAAAAGCCGTTCTATATATTGAAACAATCACATAATATGTGAATGTCTGTATTCCCCACGGCGAGAAAATTCAGTTGCTAAAAACTTCACTTGACGCATTTGTGATTTCTCAGAAAATTCTTTACAAACAGGTACGTCTTCCTTCGATAGCTCAGTTGGTAGAGCGGAGGACTGTAGTTGGTTTAATGTAATCCTTAGGTCGCTGGTTCGAATCCGGCTCGAAGGAAAAAAACTTTTTTTATTTATATATATATATTTATATTTATTTATATATATATATATATATATATATATATATATATATATATATATATATATAAATTATTCAAAAAGGTTCCAGGCTTCAAAAGTATTTCATCGATTTAATGCGACAGGTATGTTTCGTATAGTCAATGGATGACCACACTCTTCAGGCAATTTTATAAAATTGCCTGAAGAGTGTGGTCATCCATTGACTATACGAAACAGACCTGTCGCATTAAATCGATGAAATACTTTTGAAGCCTGGAACCTTTTTGAATAATTTAATACTGCTCCTAAAAAGTTGAGCGCTCTCTGAAAACCGTTCCACACAAGAAATTTGAAGTTATATATATATATATATATATATATATATATATATATAAGAACATGTTTTATTTATCGGGCTAAATTGGTTCGTATATATATATGGTGCTTTATTGGCCAATGTTCAGCCTGATGTTCTTAATCCACTTGTTCTTATATGCGGGTATTTACTGTATTCCACTTGACTAGTGCTTTTTACTGCTCCCATGTAGCCATTGCGCAATATAGCATCCATAAACAAGATCGCAGAACGGGAATTATTAATTTCAGGAGCTATTTCATTCTTAAGACCATTTAACTGTAAATCTTTTGTCTGTTTCATATCCATCCCCTCAAAAAAGGGAGAGTGTTCCGCGCCATTTGACACCAGCAAGAAAAACAGTAGCATGAAGCGGAGAAATGTAAAAGCCAAGGTGGTATCTTTAAGTCGTTTGTTTGAATCCGGCTCGAAGGAGGACGGGTTTCTTCTTTTGCTTGCACCAGCCTCTAATCTTATTAATTCATTAACAATTTTTTTCCTTTTGAAGCAAATACGATTCAGTTTGTAAACATAAGGTTTTGCCCAGTAATCTCAGAAATCCATCTCTTTCACAGGAAACATATTCTTGGAAAACAGTTTCTGACGCAAATTTGATTTTTTAGACAAATTCTCTTCGAAGAAATACATCTTCCTTCGATAGCTCAGTTGGTAGAGCGGAGGACTGTAGTTGCTCAAGAGTAATCCTTAGGTCGCTGGTTCGAATCCGGCTCGAAGGAGTTTTTTTGACACTTTTTGGACACATCCCTTCGAAGAGTGCAGCCAAGCCTTCGTTATCGCTGAAGGCCACCTTGATGAAACGGAATCTCTTTTCTTCGTCTTTTTTTTTATTTTAGTTACGTCACTGTTTCCCAGACCTTCCATAAGCAACCACCTCTGCCAGGCGAAGACAGTTCCTGGTATTTTTTGTGGACGCCTACCGGTGAACGGTTCGAATGCATATTCGTAAACTATTGTTAATTGATTTCAGTGGAACAATAGCTGCTTAAATGGTCCCTGATAACAGCAGAAAAGCACTAAAAATTCAGTGTCTAGTATCCTTTTAAGCCACTCACCAGCGCACGCCGTCCCAGAGCCTCGGTAACCATCCTTGCACACGCATGTTGGTCCTCGAATTAAGTTACGGCATGTTGCGTTTGAATGACATACCACACCTGCGCATGTACCGTCAGCTGTAGTGGGTATAAATAACAGTATTGTATGTTTAGTACACAAGATTCCCCGTCATGCGAAGTTGCACAAGTCATTTGTTTACTCGGTGGGGAAGGTGCGTTTCTCGAAAGATTGCTTGTGGTTCAACATTGCCAACCACGACAAAACGCAATTTTTTCACGAGATTGAATTGAAGGATTGAATTGGGAAACAAATTTGAGACAAAGGGCGTGTAAGGAGCCGCATTGTAGTGCTGTGCCATATAAACGCTTCTGCGTTAACCTTTCCCTGGCAACCGTGCAGCCTCCCCAAAAAAAACATATAAAGTCGTTTTTTTTAACATCGGGCAACAAATATTTCCACTTGAAAGTACTGTTCAGTTCAGTAGCTCTTGTTTCATGGCCACAGTACAGTTTGGATTTCATCAGACTCAACACTTGAGGAGTCATGTACATCAGTCGATTTTTACTCTCATACTAAAAGGTCTATGCGATACACATTCCCTGTATATACCCCTGTAAGCGCATAACAGTCCGATATCTCGAACGCCCACGAGAAACATTTTTCGGAAAGAAGAAGCTCGAAGAAGACTGTAGTGAGCTACGGTATACAACCTGTCGCTAAACTTCTTCAGCGGAATTGGGTAACTGTTTTAACCCTTTAGGCTCCAGTATCAATACGCATATTCTCCTTTGCGTTCTCCACACATTTCTTATGGTACTAGTTGAGAGAATTTGCACAAACATCAAGTCATTTCACGTTTGGTGATTACTTATTTTATTCTCGTGACATTTATGTTTGAACAAGTAGGGATAGCGTGGGGAGAAATTAGATGATTGTCACTATTAAGGCTTAAAGGAGTTTTAAAACACCTTCTTGTCCACTTACACTTGCAATCGAAACCACTTCCTACGTAACCAAGTTTGCAACGGCAAGAAAATGAGCCAAGGGTATTGACGCAATCAGCATGCTGATGACAGCTGTTATTCACCGCTTGACATTCGTCGATATCTGTACAATGAACAAATAAAAAAACTAAAGATAAAAAAGGGTCAAAATATTGTGAAAGAAAAAAGATAGAAGATAAGCGATTGGAAATAAATTGTCATTAAACTCGAAAACCTTTTCATTGCTTAAGACCTAGTGAATTCTTTCTCATTAATGGTCAATAAATGTTTATATCTGTAATAATTTTAGTTACGTTACCAAAACAACTCCGTCCATCTCCTGTCCATCCATCCACGCAAACACACTGTCGTTCGCGACTGCCGACGGATCTTGGTATGCATGCGCTGTTCTGGCCACACACGACTCCATCACAAGTACCATCAGCTAGAAAAGAGAATTCATATTTCTTCTTGGTAAACTAAACAGGAAATTACAAAGTATTCTTTTTTGCTAAGAAGAGTTCAAATTTCAGGCTATACAAAAACTCACAGATGCAATGAGTTCCATTGCCTTGGTAGCCAAGCCGGCAGCGACACCGGTAAGAGCCTGGGCTGTTGAAGCAATTTGCATTTAGGTCACATTTGCCTTCAGGCGACTCACACTCGTCAATATCTAAAGAAAAGCACAAGGAAGCAATGAGAACAGTTGGTAAGCCCCAATCGACCATCATACATTTATCCAGTGGGGATCGTCAAAGAGCTCACACTACTTCTCAGATAAGTCATTAAGGGAGCTTAAGTCACTTGACAATTTAAACAGGCCATCCGTAAGTAAGAATCTGATTTCTTTTTATATGCTAGATTGTAATTATTAATTGTTACTTTAATTTAACTATCTTAGGTATACATTCGAAATCTATTTAACATACTGTTTTTGCTTTTAGTTTTTTTTCTGCATATCTTTGTATTAGTTTTATTATATGTAATTTAGTAGGAGGACCCTTCTGTAATGCACTTTCGAGTGAAGTAGGTATCCTCAATAAAGACTGCTATTAATATTTTCTTTTTTGTAGGAGAAAAGGAGACATTCCTCGGCATTGAAGTATTGCCTATTCAATCATAAGGTTGGGTGGATGGAGCGAGGACATAAATGAACAAACAGTGGCTGATATAAGCGAGTCAGTATGCTGGCTGATGGCCCGTTTCACCTTCCATTTGAACTGATAACGGAATATCAAGCATACATATAAGAAAGGAACGTTGATTTCGTGCCTAAGACTCCAGTGACTGGGTCTCAATGCATGCAATGTGCATTGCATTTGAGGCGCTCGTTACCATTTTGTTAGTATACAGGTCAGAGATTGACATCTTCCGAGCCTGAAGAATCCCTACGGCTACGCGTATGCTAGAACTTACCAGAACAGTGAGTTCCATTTCCTTTCCAACCTTTATTACACGAACACTCTCGCTGATCACTGGAAGAGGATTCTTTGCAGAAGGCGTTTCGATCGCAAACGACGCCATCACACGAACCATCAGCTGAAATATTAAACACGAGATCAGTGAACATCGCTCAGTAGTCTCGTAGACAAGCAACACAGACTTCACAGTCGGCGTTTTTTATGAAGCTTTAAGGTGTTATATTTTCCCTGTAGGGATGTAAACCCATCTCCCTACATTCTTGCCAAGCTAGAGGACGGTATGGGGTATTTCTTTGAGTCCTAATCTTGTATAAAAGCCGGTGTCTTAGTCCTATCCGGTGTCCAAGCCCTAGTCCTAGCCTAAGGTGTCCATGTCCTAGCCGTGTCAAAGCCGTGTTTTGACATCTCAAGGGAACAGAACGTACAAAAGTTTTGTTTCAGTTGAGATGTCAAATCACGGCTTTCTGTGATGCCTCATCCCTCACGGCATCCCCTGTCGTAACTACCTGAGCTACTCTCAACTGGACAGAAGTTGGAATTGAATAAGATACCTTGGAATATGAACTGAAATTTCCCAATCTCCACCAAACCACACCACAACCCACCACATATCTCCTGGCCACCCCCAAAAACGTTTTATGCTAACGACACCAAAGTGCAATGGTTATTGATCTTTGTCTTGTTGCAGACCAGTCCCATTAGGAATACTCTAGGAAGTTAATGGACGACCGCTGTCGGTTCTTGTCATTAATTTTAAAAAAATGATCCTACTCTTCAAGTTCACTAACATGTGCAGTTAACTCCACTTCCACGGTAACCAGGCTTACAGCGACACTCAAAAGAACCTGCGGAATTCATGCACTCTGCCTTCTGGTGACAGTTGTTCTCAGATGACTGACATTCGTTGACATCTTGGGAATGAAAAAAAAAACACATAGTGAGGTATTGTGACTGAGATGCTTTGGAAAAAAGGGGCGGACATAAAGCCGGCAAACAAACGGATGAAGGGGAAACATTCTTTCTAACAAAGAAAAAGCTTTAGTTACCAGAGCAGCTTCTTCCATCTCCTTGCCAACCAACTTTGCACATGCATTGTCGACGTCCCGAGGGGAATGTTCGGTTACAGTCGGCATTCGGGTCACAAGTGATTCCCTCACATGTACCATTGTCTAGGACTAGAAGAAACAGTGTGTTGACGTCTGTACAACGAGACTTAACAAACTAAGATTTATGGTTAGTAAAAATTGGCTGTATTAATACTAAAAGACGTTAAAGTCGTGTAGGACGTTACGTCGTCTAAGACGTCCTAGTCGTCCCTTATAAATACGAGAAATTAGGCAGACGCATAAAACGTTAGACTTTAACGTCGTTTGCTAAAGGCGTTTGAAAAACGCATTTTTAGGATACATGTCTTAGCTGTCCTAGACGCTAAAGCCGTCTTGTATTACGACGAGATGCATTAAACTTTGCACTTAAAGACAGACTTGAAAGTCGTCTGTCTAGACGTCTTAGACGTCTCTAATATAACTGAATACAGCCATTATTAGTTCAATATGATTGCTCGCAGTACAAAACGCAAACGGTTGAAATTGGGTCGTAAGTTTTTAAAAGCGTAGTAATGTGGCCCTTTTTCACCTCTGATTATAAGTCACTTTTCAAATGTTAAAATTGATGTTTCTGCTGCAAGCATAACTAAGGAACATCGCGTTTACTGCTCAATAATCCCTTTTAATGAAAAAACACAACTTACAGACACATGTAAAGCCATTTCCTTGGTAACCAGGTCTACAGCGGCATTCATATGAGCCCTCCGTGTTTACGCACTCAGCATCAAAGTGGCAGTTGTTCTTAGATGGCTGACACTCGTCGATGTCTGAATTAAAATGATACGAAATTACAGAGACCCGCTTTGTAATTGAATTACTAAGGACTGGTCTGAATAAACTGCCACTAAACCACACCAAAGTAGAAAGTAATAACATTCACCCAATTACAACAAAATGAAGTATAAATAAACGATACGACATATTAAACTTGTCTTGCTAGAGCAACTTATACGCCAAGATGACTACTTTGGCTGCCTTCGTTAACGGTTGAAAAGAGCCTTAATCAAAGATGACTCTAAGAAATTACTATGTAGGCGGGACAATACGAATGGCTTCAACGAATCACCGGACAAATAAAGGGAATATTAAATTGTCTGTTTGCCTGGAATACTTCGGCAACTCAGACTATCACTACTGTGAGTACTCTCTGAGGGTAACCCATTGCAGGGTTACCCCCAGCAGTTTGTCGCTGGTACCCACAAACCTGGGTGGAAATAACACGAAGCAATAACCAAGCCCTGAACCACCTACCCTACGGTCGTCCAATCAAAAATAGAGCACACTACACCACTGCGCTCCTCTGTGTCAACCTGGGACTTCACTAAGATGCCACCCTAAGACTTCGTCGAAAATTGCAAAGATTAGAAAACAGAACGAATGAAAAAATAACTTTACCTGAGCAGTTTTGCCCGTCACCCTGCCAACCATCCCGGCAAATGCATTTCCGGATTCCTTCTGGCAAAGAAAGGCGGCAGTCGGCATTCGAGTCGCAAAAGACTCCGCCACAAGAACCATCCGCTAGAAGAAGCCAGAGATAAGTGTTGGTGTAAGTGCGTTTGATCTCAAACTAAAAACATGGCTCTTATTTGGCGGACCTAAGGATGGAACTTCTAAGTGCAAAAATTGAATTCAAACTTGAATTCAGGATTCAACTGATAGTTTCATTGTTTCCGTGTGCTGTTTGTCTTTCAGTCTGGGTTCTTCAAAAACGAAATACACATTTAGGCGACATTTAATGGACGCTGAAAGTTACTAAAGCATAAAGTAATTAATGACAAGTTGAATATAATCTGAAAAGTAGTGCTCGCACCAACCCGGCTCAAAACATTCAAATTAAACACGCCTTATTTCCCTCAAAATGTCACGAGAATTTGTTACGTTTGTGAAAAACATTATATAACTAAACCTTGATATTCCTCAAAACTTAAAAGGAAAACAACTCACAAAACCTAAAAAAAAAATAACCCAACTCACAGGTGCAGTTAAAGCCGTTTCCTAGATAGCCTGGTCTACAGCGGCATTCATATGAGCCCTCGGTGTTAAAACATTCTGCATTCAAGTGACAGTTGTTCTTGAAAGACTGACACTCATCTTCGTCTGTATAAGCGTGAAAACAAATAAAAGCAATGAGACCTTATTACATCTAGTCTGCCTGGCAGGCGTACAAAGGGGACACAGGGAAGATTAGAGGATGAAACGCGAAGGGCGAGTGCGTTCTTTGAGATCAAATCCCTCTAAACCAGCTTGCCTTTTTGCTCCTCTCGTGCGAGCAACATTAACTGTTCAAGAGCATCGCGGCGAGATCTGAATAGAGCTAGCTTTAAGCATTCAACAATGTGAAAACATATTTATAAGCAGGTAAAAGCTTTTAAGGAAGGTCACTTAATAGCTAGTACTTGTTTTTTAGTCTGTCTTATGCGTGTTACGGCACGCAAAGATTTACATTTAATGTTGTCTAAATATTAGACGTAGAGTTTCTTAACTCTGTCCATGCTAAACGCCTTTTAACCAGTCGAGACGCAGAAATGTTTCAATCATTTGCCAAAAACTAATCAGTAAACAAGAAAGCATCCCGCTGCTTCGAAGGGTTTAAATGTAGTGAACTTACCAGAACAGGTCCGTCCATCACCTTGCCAACCAGCTTTACACATGCACTGCCGCCGTCCTGAAGGGAATGTTCGGTTACAGTCGGCATTCCGGTCACAGGTGATTCCTTCACAGGTACCATCCGCTAAGAGTAGAAATAAGCAGGTATTAGTAGCTGTCCACTACCCCGCCACTCTATGCATACGTATGAGGGTGTGACTAATTAAGCCAAAAATGAGTTGCAAACAAGGCGGAGAGAGATTTCGAATAATCGAATAATCAGTTTCAGTACATCAGTGGATCAGTAGATCAGTTTCAGGTGAAGTTCACAGTTAGCATGCAATGCAGGCGTATTTTGGCCAACCGGGTGCCACATAATTCTTCGTTTTTTCAAGCCCTACCAAGGAGGGAAGAGTCATCCTATAAGTTTTGATGATCCAAAATGGCGTACACACGAATTAATGCGGCCCACTACGCAAGCCAGAAACGCCTACAACGCAAGCTAGCACACGGTCGCCGACCTGATAGACGAATAAAAAAGAAAAAAGCAACATACATGTGCAATTCAAGCCATCTCCTTGGTAACCAGGTCTACAGCGGCATTCATATGAGCCTTTGGTGTTAACGCACTCAGCGTCGAAGTGACAGTCGTTCTTAAATGGCTGACACTCATCAACGTCTGAATAAAAAGACATAAGTGTCAATTATATTCAGTGTTACTTATTACGTAGACCCAATAAATCAGGCCAGTGTTAAAGAACATTTTTGGCTCCTTCTTCGCAGCCTTTAACTGAAAAGCAAAACTATAAAATCGTTTTCAACGAATGCATAACGGCGACATTTTCTAATTATTGAGACGTGTAAGATTTTGGCCACAAAGGAGTTCCCTTACCAAAGCAAGTCTGCCCGTTTCCACTCCAGCCATTTTTACACACGCAGACCTGTCTTTCCTCCTTTGAAACACAATCGGCATTCGAGTCGCAAACAACTCCAGCGCAAGAGTCTTCAGCTGGTGAAAACGAAGAAAGGAGAACAGTGTTAGATATATCTTTGCCTTCCTACATGGCTGGTCCAGTGGCCGAGTGGTTAAAGCATCCGGGACCAAATTTTCACTCATTTCCTTAGCCGTGTTGATTTTTGTTCCTAGTTTACTTGTATTTTTTTTTCGTTAAAAAATTCCAAGTAATAGCATATAGTCTGGACTAAATTAACTACAGCGAAAGAAAAGTTTCTTCTTAGAATGATGAACATACTTACAGACACAGCTAAAACCGTCTCCTTGGTAACCGGATTTACAGCTACATCTGTAGGAGCCTTCAGTGTTTATGCAGTTAGCATTTTCATCGCAGCTATTCTTGGAAGAATCACACTCATCGATATCTAAAACAAAAAGCAGAAAATCAAAACAGCTTTAACTCTTGTTGCAACCAAAGTGTTTGGTAAATTTAAAAAAGTGGTTTAGGTTTTGATCGAAACTGACGGATATTTCCATTTTAGCTAGCCTCAAAGTCCATTAAAATGGCAACTTAACCAGCCACTTAAACCACTAATTAGTCTCAAACACAGAATTCAATTGAATAGTACCCTGAAAAAGAGAACTTCACGTGTGGTTGGTCCAACGCCAGCTCAATTCGGTAGTCTTCAAAGGCCGAACTCATATTTTGACAGTGTGCTGCTCCAGACTCTTTCCCAGTCCCTGAACATTTGTTATACAAAAGTGATGAAAGGCTAGGGAAACACGATGTCACGGTGTGGGATGCAGGGTATGCTGAGAAGGAAGAAGAAATAGCAGGGACCGCTCCCCGAATTTCGTCCAGCCTTCCTTCTCAGTTGTAACTGGGAACGCGTCTAATGATGTTCTATTATAATTATTTTTCGCAGTATAATACTGTGGAATATGCAACCTTAAAGAAAGAAGGTTATGTTTTCTCGCCAGCAGTTCCTCAAAACGAGCCCTGATGCAAACATGAAAAAGAAAAAACGTTTTGATATTTCTAACCATAGCATGATCGTCCATCGTCCAGCCAGCCACCTTTACACACGCACAGACCAGGTACTTCAGGCCGAGGCTTGAAACACGTGGCGTTCTCATGGCATTGGACTCCGTGGCACGTACCATCAGCTGAAAGAAGGGGGGTATAAAGACTGATACGCAAAACACAAAGGTGCAACCTGGTAAAAATACGCCAGCTAATTGAATGTTTAAAGGAGTCCTTTGATCCTCCAAATCGTAGATAAAATCACGGCTCGTGTAATAAACCTTATTCCAAAATGGCGGAAAATACATTATTCTTTTGTCTCCATGTTAATTGGCCCCTGTTGCCTCGTTTTAAGCTTAATATTCCTTTGAATTCTGCAAATGCGATCGAGGCAACAAGGGCCAATTAACAATGAGACAAAAGAGTAATGTATTTTCCGCCATTTTGAAATAAGGTGTATATGATTTTAGAAGCAACATCTTAATTAGACTAGGTCTCGCTGTTTTGGGCGACCATGTGATTACCAAACTGGGATTCAGTTCGAGAGAAATCTCTTACTAAGTTTACGAAATGGTGGCTGAAAACAAAACTGTAGAGGAACCATCGGTTATTTGGTCGATGTTTCCCAACACAGAAACTTACCTGTGCAGTTGAAGCCATCGCCTTGAAAACCAGGCCTACAGCGGCATGTGTATGAGCCCTCCGTGTTGATACACTCAGCACGTAATGGATGGCATAAGTTCTTGAAGGGCTCACATTCATTGACATCTGTAACAACAAAACATGTCAAAACAAATTAATAGCTGGTGGAAAATCCATGGCACAAAGTATACGCTTGCTTTCCCGATTAGTCGGTACCGCTTTAAGACGGATTCCGCTCAACGTTCGAGCAATAAGTGCAAAAAATATTTACCAAAAAACTACTCATAGCACGGTAACATTTTAAATGCTATTTGAAACATCTCACTCTAGTTCACTTGCCCAAGTGACCCCGCGATGAAATTTTCAAGCATTCTCAAGAAAATTAATTTCAAATCTCGTAAAAGTATGCTAAAAACGGGCGCCATTTTGTTTTGAACTGACATGAAGCGTCTTTTTAATTGAAATATGGATAACTTCAAATCCAATTTTCTCTCGCGGGGTCAGCTTGGGAGCAAAAGTAACGATAAGTTCTTCTTATCTGTTCTCAAAATGTGACAGTGCTGCAAGTATTTTTTTGGTAACTTAATTTTTGCACTTACTTCTCGAACGTTGAGCGGAAGTCGTCTTAAACTCCTTAACACCCAGAATTGAAGACACTTAAGTCTCAGTTGTCCTACATTGCGGTTCTGCCGCCATTTTTTTTTTTTAAATCGAGGTCCATAGCTCTAGAGTTGAGGCCATTGGCTCAACACCACTAAAAGATCAAATCATTTGTATAAACCTTAATCGGCTAAAGTTATGTCATGTGGTAAAAAAAAAGTTTTGAGTCAGTGTATCACGTCTTAAAGAGTGACTATTCATATAAAAGCTATCGAAAAGTCCCTTCCAGTGGTACTGTTTGTTATGCTGGATAAGGTGGTTCTAACTTTAGATTCTGTGGATGGATAAAGGAGACAATTATGCCAAATTACAAGGCGTACTCTGCTCCCCCCCCCCCCCAAAAAAAATGAAAACTTTGTAAAAGTGTCTTATCTTCATATTCATCATTATCATCATCTTTATAATCATCATGATCATCATCATCTTCATTTCACCACGGTCAAAGAACATCAGCATTGATTTTTGGAATCCATTTATTCAGGTTATATTTCACCGATTAGTTTCAAACTTGGCAGAAATATCTTTATTACCGGAACACGCTAGGCCGTCACCCTGCCAACCTTCCCCACACTCGCACTGAAATGGTTGATCATCGAAGGGCTGGACACATTGAGCATGCGCATCACACTCAACACCATTGCAACCTCCATCAACTGTAAAAGCAAACAGGAAAAAGCCACCAAACATTTGTTTCGATATTCAATTGTTAAGCCCAGTCCCTGCCATCGTGTTGTTACCCCGCCGTCAGGACGGAGTCTGGTAATACCCTTTTTTTTTTCTTTCGTGTTCTTCTTCTTCATCATCATTTTTTTCATGGTCACTTGCCCCAGACCTCATCGCTCGACCAAACAAATATTCGTCGCAAACTTCCACTATACGATCTGGACTCGTTTCTTGAGTGGCCGTAATATATTTTCCGCCCTGAGAGGAGGGAGAGCAACGGCGGGTTCTAATGCTCCTGGGGCTTTCTTGTTTTCTTAGACAAGAAACTTTACCCCACATTGTCTCTCTCCACTCAGGTGTGTAAATGGGTGCCGCCGCCATACTGCTGGGAGTAACCCTGCGATGGACTAGCATCCCATTCAAGGGGGAGTAGCAATACTCTCAGTTTTTTTCTTGCTACAGAAACCCGGTTAGGCTCCGGCTCGTGTGGGTCTCCTTGGCTCGTGTGCGACTTTACCTTTTTAACTGACAACGTCAGATAAAACTCATCAGATAGAGTATAAGGTGACTTCATTTGTGAATACATTAGTCCCATGCATTCGTGCGTGTAATGACAATTTAATCCCTTTGCAATGAATTTAACTGATAAATCGATTATTTTTAAAAAACTGTTGGCTGGTCGACGAGAGAGTAAAATTCATTTTCAGCGTAAGCCCTTCGCAACAGCGACTCATGGGATTATGGCCTATGTGTAGCACATATCATGGAAAGAAGGGGGTATGCCATTGGTGGAAGACATATAGTAACATAAAAAAACTAGCTGAATGAAAAGTGTTTGAAAATTGCAAAGGGAAAAGAGTGCCGATCTAAAAGAAAAGCTGTGTTAAGTGTTTTATACATTTCCTGCGTGTTGCCGTGATGTAAGGAAAGGGATTAATTCTAATGTGTCAGGAGGATGCGTCTTTGTCATGGTTTTTTTTTTGGCTTTTTTGTTTGTTTGTTTGTTTGCTTGTTTTTAATTTTCAATAGATTCAGCCTGAATCTAGCAAAAGTGCAAGAAGACGACAACTGAAGAGAGTTCAAACACTCTCCCTACCGTTTGAACACTATCTCTTTTGTCCAAACATTTCTCGTTGAACCCACCTCTCTGACAACGTAAACCATCGCCTGTGAAACCTGATTTGCACTGGCACTGGAAAGAGCCATCGGTATTGGTACAAGCTGCGTTTACGTCACATGGACTCCGAGAAGGATTGCATTCGTCTTCATCTACTGACAAAAATATAGCGGTTCAATGTTGACTACGCATTCGATACTGTCTGTCCAATAACAACATTCTATTGCATCAAGTCCACAAACACGAGTGATGATTGAGAGGTAAATGAGTGAAGAGAGGGGCTTAAACGATGGTAGACACTGCATTGACTGATTACCAGTGTGAACATTGCCAGATCTTTGTGGTCTTTTTCATCCGCAGGGGAAACGCCATTAACTCTTTAAGCCCTACTGGTGACGAAAATGAAATCTCTCTCTACATTATCAATACTTGTTCAAACATTGAAGTGATGAGAATAAAGAAAATGATCACCAGGGATGAGATGGCTTGATATTTCGACAAATTTTCCTTTCTTGCCCATAAGAAATGTACGGAGAACAGTAAGGAGAATATGCAGTTTTACATCGGGGCTTTAAGGGTCAAATGACGCTTTCTTCGATCCTTTTGCTCGTCTTCGGCGTGTTTTCTGCTCGACAACACTCAAAACCTAACAGCCGAGTTTTTGTGACTCAAATACCACCCCTTCAACCAGGACTAGAAAATTAGTTTGCTTACCCTCACAATTCGTTCCGTCTCCTTGGTAACCAGGTTTGCATAGACATCCACGGAATGGATCACATACTGCATTTGGGTCACAGTCAAGACCCATGCAGGTGTCATTAGCTGAAAAAGAAGAATGTACATATTGAAGAACAAATACTAAATTAAGGTTACTCCGGACCTTCGCGGGTGACCTCTTGTGTCCTTCCGGAAAAAATTCGTATGGGCGCCATTTTAAAGGAAAACACGGCAAACTATAGATCGTTGGAAAGCTTAATAAATGCGATTTCGGAAAAACATATGAATTGCCAGGTTTTTAATTCCACAAAAGAAAATTGCAAAAGTGACCGCGAAAATGACCATGCGTCATTCCGGCAAACAAATGAATTAATTAGGTAATAAAATTCGGCAGATTTCTGTGAAATTTGGCCTGAACATTCCTTAATACATGTTGTGAAACAAAAGCCTGTCGAGCAGCATTCTTTGCTGCTCGAACTTGACAGATTAATTAAAAAATAACCAATCAGAATATCGAAAAATGCTGATACACTTTTGATGATTGATCCTTTGTGATTAACACTGTCCAGTTATTTTGCCAATGCGCTTGGATTTGATACCCTATTAATTCAATTGAATGACACATGGTCATTTTCGTGGCTGTTTGCAATATTCTTTTGCGGAATTGAAGAAACCGGCAATTTATATTTTTTTCTAAAACCTATATTTATTAAGCTTTCCAACGATATATAGTTTGCCGTATTATCTTTTAAAATGGCACACACGATTTCTTCCCGCAGGACACCCGCGAAGGTTCGGGGTAACCTTAAGCTCCGTTGCTAGAAGAATTTCGTTAGTGGATCATAAAGGTGTAAAAGATGTGACACGTAACAAGGCTGACGAACAGCACTTGGATAAAACGAACGAGTTGAGTCGCCAGAATACTTACAAACGCATTTTCGGTTAACCTCCATGAAACCCTTTTTGCAAAGACATTCAAAGCTTCCTAATGTATTGACGCACGCAGTTTTGTTGTCAGTACAGACGTCTAATATAACACGACACTCATCCAAATCTGCAACAAGAGATAGAAAGTTGAATAAACCTACGCCGCTTTCTAGTGGTGTTAAATTCAAAACAGACTTCAATAGACTCAAATGGTTAGCAAAAAGCGAACTATAAATATGGAAAATGACCTCAAAAGACGACCATTCATTGTTCTGTTAGTACTCATCTACCGCGGTTTGTAGGAATACGAAATCTAATTAGCTAAAGTTTCATTGAGTTATTCGCTGGTAGTCTTTTTTCGCACGTCTTAGGTCCTTGAAAAATAAAATTAATTTTCATCTTTTTCTTTAATGCACTGTATTACCAAGATATCATTGTTTACCAATGGAAGTCATTTTTTTTGTCTCCTATTTAACAAATAAACTTTTCTTTCAAGTACTTCATCAACAATAGTCTCGATCTTGTCAAATCGCTCATTTTATAAAACTTGGCCTCACACCGCTATTGTAAAATACAATGAAAACACAGCGCGCGCGGTTGCAACCTTGCTGTATTAAATTTTCCCAGCAACTATAATCGTTGATTTTTAAGAGAAATACTTTGCAGAAAATCATTTTTTGCGTTTCAGGATTTCCTACTGAGATAAACAAGTAATTCATTAATGAAGAACAACAAAAGAGATAGTAACCTTTACAATTCAAGCCGTCACCAACGAAGCCAAGTCGACATCCGCAAGATTCTTTTCCAGTATCGCGGTCCTCGAAGCAAGAGGCATACATATGACACTTCTGTCCGCCACAGTCACCAGGTTCCACTATACAAAAAATTAACGCCATTGTAATAAATAATCTGAATAACTGGATTTTGTGTCCAGATTATGCTATTAAACAGTTATTCCAAGGTATTCAGTCGTGCTTGGTTTTACAACAAGGTGGGTGGCAGAACTCTTAGATCATGCGAAAGTTCATTTTCTAAATGACACAGTTTTCCCGGAAAATCGGCAAAAATTCTTCATCATGTTAATGTTTGAGTAACCTCTCTATTGAAATCACGCGGCTGCCGCCTAGTAATTCGAAACCTAAATAAAAGAACTCCTCTGCTAGTAGGATATGAATGAATAGCATTTTGATTGTTTCCCAAAGTAAGTAACGCATACCTTCACCACCTCATTTGAAAACACCACGTTTTCAAAACAAAAAGGAAAATTGCACTATCGTTCTCTTGTTTCCTTTATTTTTCTTGGGGGTAGCTGGCATTTTAAGTACATTGCAAAACAATGTAATCAATTTCATGTTATTACGAACGCATAGCCAAAATGGGGCTAAAATTATTGATAATTATTCCATGACATTCAACCTACGTCTCCAATTTGTTGCAATACAAGTTGCCCGAAAAAAACGTACATATATCTGGTGCAACATACTCACAGTAATTTTATTTTCGCTGCAAAAACTTTCCCAACAGTAAAACTAGAATCTCACTTTGACAATTGCCGCTAATCTTTAACGAACCTGCAATATCTCGCAATGGTAATATCGCATTGGAATATCTCGCAATGGTGCGCGCAACTTGGGTCGAAACGAATTGTTTCATCAACTATTGAAATTACTCTATAACGTTTGATGATATGGAGAGAATTTGCGTGTAACAAAGCCTTTGTGTTTACTTTGAGCTGACGGAGATTAAGTAATAACATGAAGAGCAACTAGAATCTGGCCCTGAATACTCAATGAAAATCTTTTAGTGAGTCTCGAATTGCCTTACTCACTTCTTAACTCTTTAAGCCTCAGCATTATTATACAAATTATCTTTACTGGTCTCCATATATTTTGTTGAGTACTAGTTGGGATAACTTGTTTAAACTTCAAGATCTTCAGTGAACAATTCCTAAATTCTTATGGCTTGTATGTGTTGTAATGCACTAATATGATGAGGAGAAATTTGATGGTGATCAGTATTGGGGCTTCAAGGGTTAAAGCCTGAATTACATTTAATTCAAAGCTGATGTCATCCGATGAATTAGAAAGTTTATATCTTACCCTTAGTACACTCCCTTCCGTTTCCCTGGTAACCATCTTTACATGCACACGTGTAAGAACCGTTAGTGTTGGTGCAATCAGCAAAGGTGTCACATTCATTCTCCCCCAAGCACTCATTTACGTCTGAAAATAAAACAACAAACTATCACTAGATTAAGTGTATGGCTAATTTTTATACTGTTATGCAAGTAGATGTCTTTTTACGAATATGAGGTCTCCTCTATTCGTCGTCTCCTTTCTTCGGTGCGAATGATCAAGTAGTATTGGTGAACTTTCCAAATGCCCTATCTAGTAAAGTGACGCCTGGTAAAGAGTAAAAGTAAAGATTTATTTATACTCGAAATTATGGAGCTTATTAGGCTCCTAGCTTAGATAGCTAATGAATCGAGTAATAAACAAATGAAACAAATATTGTAAATCAAACATAACATGTTTAAAAATCCCAACTGGCGGGAGGCAAAGCAGTTGGCTATTTACAAGCCGAAGCGCAGCCGAAGGTTTTATAACTCGGGACTGCCTGGTGCACATAAGTTCGAATATCATGGACAACAGTTTTATGTCGATTGCTTTTTAAATGAATGACATACCAAATCTTCATTACAATAATTCTTAAAGGATACTTGCCAGCGCACGTGACTCCATCTCCCTGGTAACCACTATTGCAAGAACATTTGCTGTCAAGGCATTGAGCTTGAGAATGGCATTCCTGTCCAGCGCATAACAGACTGACTTCCTCTGAATTAGAAAATGGTAAAATGATCATTACACAAATGATTTCGCAGATGCAAAATATGTATTTGATAAAATACATATATGATATGTAGTGTTCGAATCCCGGTCACGCCTGGATTTTTTCAGGTTTGTTTTTTCAACTGCTTAAGTTGAAAACATTTAGAGGGGTTATGTCACGAGGATCTTGCTATTTTAGGTCAATTCTGTGCCTTTACTCATACACAAAATGCTCCTGTAAAACTATGAGCAAGATATCAAATGAATTTTATTAGGAAGATCTAACCATAATAATTCTTTTGGTGATTTTTGAGAACATAGCATCAATGCTTCAAAAAAATTGGTTTCAATCCTTTTCCATCCTTTCCATCGGTAGCAACAGACGACAGGAAACAGTTTCAGTTCCATAAGATAGTATTTAATAACAAAGCTAGACCATTATTTTTGGAATTCAATCGATGCCAAGACACTTTTTAGCTTTTTAAAAAGATTCTAAAATAGGGTGTCATAACCCTTTGACTGCGAGCATCGCATTTATCATTTCATTTGTAACTTCCGCAGTTCAAATACGATTTATTTCATATATATCTAACGTTAGTATAGTGTAGAGGTGTCGTACTTTACGGCCAAAGAGTGTGTTGATCATTTAAAAGGCACTCTATCTGAACCGTGCGTTGAGAGACGATTTTGAGGAACTTTTGAGGAACAGAATTTGGGGCCAAAATTACAAATATATAAAGCTCCTAGAAAATTGCGGCGAATTTGAAAAATTCCTAAGATAAAGTAAGTTGTCTTCCATTGAGACCAACTATGTTGCGTCATGTACATCTGTAATGCCTTTCTTTGCATTAATTTGGAGCATAATTAATGAAAGAAAATCGTTGTGAAGCCCTACAAATTTCTTTGTTTTATGTTTTGGTTGCCGTTTTTAGCCTTGACCGTGCACAAACCACAACAGGGTATGAACTGTGTTGGAGCAACTAACCAATAGAAATGTTTCTGCTACGTAATACAGCCATATTGTGTGTACGTTAAAACATTGTGCATGGTTGAGGTGCTTTAAACATAAATTGAGACGGCTTTGTTTGGCCTTTGAAACTTGCAAGGTCTCATAACGAGTCTCTCGACTAACTATGGCTGGAATAAACAAGATCGTCAGATCATCAGACAAGACGTTTCCCACTTTCCATTTTGCAATATGTTACTCACCCTTATAACACGTTATCCCGTTTCCAAGGTAACCCTCTTTCCAACGGCATAAATATGAGCCTACAGTGTTAGTGCAGTCAGCGTCTGAGTGACACTTGTGCAGACTTTCTTTACATTCATCGACATCTAAAAGCAGAATCACAGTCTACATACATACATACATACACACAGACATACATACATACTTTATTGTTACCTCCCCAATGGGGCTTTTCAGGAACAATTACTTAAATTACTAAGTTACTAATAACTATACAATCAAAATTAATCAAATTTAAGAAACATTGTAGCCGCCGAAATACTAAAAATAAATAAAATTTAGGGAGTATTTACAAAATTGTCTAAAAGCTTATTCTTTAAGATACGTTTAAAAACTTGAACTGAACAGCTTGATTTTAAAAAGGGATCTAAATTGTTCCAAAGTCCAATAGTTCTGTAATAAAATGTTCTTTGTCCTGAGGCTGTTTTAAAAAGAGGTATATCAAGCTTTTGGCCACTCCTGGTTGTACGCTTGGTAACTTGCTCGCGAGTAATGAATTGTGACGACAGATATTTGGGGGCGTGTCCGGAAATGCATTTAAAAGCCATGATAGCTTGGCGATAGTATAATTGGTCCTTAGTTATATATTCTAAGAGGCCTAGATTACGGTGATTCTCAGTATTCTTTCATCATCAAGTACGGGCAAGCTCAGAGCTTTAATATATCGCTAGCCACAAGCTTGGACAATAGAGCGGTTTTCAATTGAGTGTCACAAGTAATTCGCGTTTTGCTTTGGTTTTGCTTTACTTCGCTCTATGATTAAAAAAAAAATCTCGCACCACTTTCTCGACCAATCAGAAGTAAAACTCAAACTAATCGCGCCTTGTTCGCTCGCGTTTTCCCGCGCTTGGCGCCGGTAACATGTATTTTCTTAGACTTCTGATTGGATCATTGGGTAATTTGTTTGTTGTGATTGGCTAAGATAATTACTTTGGTTTTGGTTCTACGCCACCCATTATAAAAGTGCTCTATCTACAGTAGACTTGCTCCAAGTCGCTCGTTCTGACTATGGAGGACGCACGCGCGATCCACGCGCTCGAAACAAAAAAATGGCAGCTAGTTCTGTTCGTTTTCAATTCTCACATCTCGCTCAACACACGCAAATACTCCGTGTGCGAGTTTTGCAATCATCTGAACATCGATCACCGCGCTGCGCATGCACATATACAGAGTGCATTTTGCCAGCTAAACATCTCTTTTGTCCCACAGAAAAAACGAGCGACTTGTCTTGTCCATATCTACAGAGTAAATGCTGCTTTTACATACTGGAAATGCCCACTCATGTCAGTTAGCCTATTTACTTGGATCCATGGTAAGCGCTTGGACTAAATGCTTGGACTTTATGCTTAATCCCTTGGACTACATATGCTTTTATGCTTGGACTATATCTTATTGAAACTTTTCAGCGATACTGTCAACGTTAGGATGAATGCCCTACAGCGATCATCAAAATTTAGCAATATGTTTTGTGTGTCTTGAGCAAAAATTTCCTTGTGGGAAATGAAGAGAAAGGAGGGATGTTTTTCAGCACTCAAATTCGCAATTGTAGCGAAAGAACATAAACTTTTTCAGCGATCGTCAGACATCTGTCATGCAAAATACTGATCTGCGGGCTTTCCGGGTCAGTGCTGGAAATGCCAACTCCAACCTCAACTCAAAAACCACTTTTTGCAGGTGATACTGACGTGGTCAAAGGGTGAGATTTCTTTAACGATCGAGTCGGTCATTATAAACGTGTTGAAGCAGATATGACACAAAGATTGGCAAGGAAAACCCGTAGCAATACAAAAGTTTTGTGAGGATTGCTAAACATCTATTAGGCATCTCTTTGATAGCTCTGCGGTCTAGAACGTAGATAATCCGAAACTTCATGAAACTCGTCTCCCGCGGAAAATGAGGACTTCTGGGCAGTAATTTACACGATTATACCAGCTGTTGTTTTGGCCCTATTTCCCACCCCGGGAAAAGGAATAAGTGAAATTAAAATGAAGTAGTTTGAAAAAGGTGACCTTGACAAATAATAAAAGTAAACTGTTGACGGATTATCAGTTTTTTTATAACAGTTCCTTATATCAGTTCCTTCGACAGTTCAGTTGATAGAACGGAGGCTTGTAGTTGCTGAAGTGCAATCCTTAGGTCGCTAGTTGTCTAGAAACCGCCTCCAAAAAAATATTTTTTGCCTTAAGTTCGTGCATTGTGATATTTGCAATGGGTTATGCTGAATTCTTTTACCACCATTTTCACTACTACGCGACTTTTTTTTTTCAAAACACCTCTGAGCACTTTGCAATACGCTTCCGTCAATCATACCTTATATGGGAAGTGTGTGATGTTACCGCAATTGAACTGAGCTCGAAGGAATAACGATGGCGCCAAATTATCCCGTAAATTTGCGCTGATGAGTCATATATTGCCTAGTAAGAGGCTTTAGAGTCGTTGATGTTGCAAGAATACTTCACGTTTGGCAGATATTTGTAAAGAAATTTCGACATTTCTTCAGATTTAAATACCTGCTTGGTGGATTATCCTATGCGGCGGATGGCAAGCGTGCGTTTAATCTCGTGAATAAGCTAAAACGAAGTGTGAAGTAATAATTCTAGATTTTCTGACCTGAAAATAGCACACGAAATGTTATTCACCACGAGTATAAATCTGGCAGTATCCCAAAGTGTACGAGGACGAAATTCAGGAGTGGATAGAGTATGCAACGGGAAAACGAATCATGATCGGCGTGCGATCAACCGATTCGTGAAGAAAATGGGTTTTACAAGAAGAAAGGTACGTATGACTTGTTGCATTTTTTGGAAGGAACACTGCTAATTCTAATCACCCATCACCTCCGGAATGAATTGATAAAAACAAAATAAAGCATAAGCTTATAATGCGCTTGTAACGTTTGTTGTTCAACGTCTCGAGAATGTAAACATATAACGCTGTGACATGATAGGGAAATTGTTATTTCTACAAGCAGAAACGGGGAATCGAGGAAAATATTTAAGCTTACTTTCAAGTTTACTTCTTCGTTATAACTCAAGACAGTTGCTATTTGTAGATGAGTCTGAGAAGTTCTGATTCATCTATAAATAGCAACTGTTCTCGGTGAAATTTAGCGATGACCTACGACGATACATCGCCCTGTTTCGCTTATCACGTTCTTTGGTAATCACAGTGAGCTATAACGAAGAAGTAAACATGAAACTGTGCTTAAATATTTTCCTTGATATTACCCCGTTCCCGCTTTTATAAATAACGATTTTTCAGATTTTTCTTGCTATCATGTCACAGCGTTAACATTCACGTAGAACAATAAACGTTATAAAGCGCTTATGCTTTGTTTTTCATTCCATTCCTCGGGTGATAGGTGACTAGAATTAGCAGTGTTTCTTGCAAAAACAATCCAACAAGTCAAACGTACGTTTCTTCAGCTTTCTTCTTCTCACACCCATTTTCTTCACGAATCGGTTGATCGCACGCCGATCATGATTCGTTTTACCGTTGTATACTCTATCCACTACTGAATTTCGTCCTCGTACACTTCGGGATATTGCCAGATTATACTTGTGGTGAATAACATGTCGTATGCTATTTTCAGGTCAGAAAAGCTAGAATTTTTACTTCACACTTCGGTTTAGCTTATTCACGAGATTTTTTTTTTAACGCAAGCTTACCATCCGCCGCATAGGATAATCCACCGAGCGGGTATTTAAATCTGAAGAAATGTCGAAATTTCTTTACAAATATCTGCCAAACGTAAAGTATTCTTGCAACATCAACGACTCTAAAGCCTCTTACTAGGCAATATATGACTCACAAGCTCAAATTTACGGGATAATTTGGCGCCATCTTTATTCCGTCGAGCTCAATTCAATTGCGGTAACATCATACACTTCCCATAAAAGGTATGATTGACAGAAGCGTATTGCAAAGTGCTCAGAAGTGTTTTGAAAAGAAAAGTCGCGTAGTAGTGAAAATGGTGGTAAACAGGGGGGCTGGCAGCGAGGTCTGGAACCGAGTTTACATGATCGCCCCAGTAAAGAAATTTGGCCGAGTAGGACTGTGTACTAATTTTATTCCAAACAAACATGGCGGTGGCGAGGAAGGAGAGTTAGCCGAATTAGCCGTTATTTGGTGTACGCGCGTTTGTGTTGGTTCAGCATTATTTCCGTTATTCCAAGTTTAAACATTCAAGGGAAAGTTTCGATCGCTTTTTTTTACCTTAGTTTCTATCTGATTTGGTTGCCCTTTCTGCTTTTCTGGTACTGATTTTACGAGTTTTGAAGCATTTTCCGACACATTTCACAGCGGCCAGATTCGCTCTCCTCTTTCACTTAGAATTGTCGCTCGAGACTTTGTCCTTGTTTCATTTACATACACTGTAGATTTTTCTTTCTTTATAGGAACTACCCAGGAGGAGTCAACAATTAATTGTGGAGGTTTTGTTGATCCAAATTACTTTCTGTTTTGCCCAAGTTATGTTACTACCTTACAGTCCACAAGAGATTTTTTTCAGGTACAGCTCTCTAGAATCCTTAAATGGTGAAAAGTTGAGAGGTGATGTTTACAACACTTTGCTCTTTGACTTCGCCACGTGAGTCACAGATATTGCCTACAGCGTGTAGGTATACCTGATAATAAAGCTTATTATTTTGGAGAAAAAGGTGAAATAATTTTTCATTCAGATTTTGTCTATCACACCTCTGGGGTGAGAACTGAAACTTAAAGGGGCCAGGTTGCTCAACTGACGGCAATACCTCAGCCAGTCATTTCACATATTTACTTGGTGACCTTGGCTTCATATATTTCACCATGAATGGGTTTGTGGAAAATTGGCATCTGAATTCTGAAGGGACTTGAATTTTTCTTGACAGTGCAATTGACGTTGAACAGCTTTTGCAAACAAAACAATCATTTGGGGGTGGAGTTTGCAAAGGTTCCGACAGTCTGTAAAGTAAAGATACTCTGGCAAACACACCATCACTTTGGATCTGGCAGGCGTTGGTTATCCAAGATGCATGTTGATAAATATGTTTTGGGCAAAGGTTTTGGTTGTACAGGGACTTTGACTGATGACATATACATGGACAGCTATGTTAATCCTTAATTTTCTGAAAACACTTCAAAATGACTGTTGCACACTTAGAGCAACCATGGTTCATCAGCCATTCTGGGGTTATTTCACATCTCCTTTATAAACAGTTACTGAATGCATGCCAGCCTCATTTTGACACCCAGCAATACAACACTGTTTTGACCTGTTTTCCCCTACCTTATCGGTAACAGTTCTGAAATAATGATCCTCACAGTTAAATGCATTCAACTTGAGCAGTTGAAAAAGCAAACTTGAAAAAATTCAGTCTCGACCAGGATCAAATTTGCCTTTTCAACTGCTCAAGTTGAAAACATTTAAAAACTGCAGGCCCTTTATGGCCACATTTGTTACATCAGGCAGTTCACACCTGATTTATTCTATATGTATCCATCTTCAAAAAAACTGAATTCTCCTTGGCAATTGGAACTGTTTCCTCATCAGAAGTACAAATGTCTGAAAGGGTGTGAGCAGAAGTCAACTGCCCTTTTAACAGAAGGGACAGTTTAGAACTTTTGCATTGTCTAATACTCCATTATTGCATAGTTCACCTGGTGTTACTGAACTTAAACTACAAATTTTTCACTGACACTTAAGAAAAATGGGCCTGAATGTCTTTCCTTTGAATTAAGCTTCTTGTACAGGCTACAGGCAAAAGACAAAAAATCATATAATTGCAAATCCTTCAATCTTTTCAGATTACCCTAGCAAATGTTTATAAATCGTCTGATCGGACAGTTGCATGCGTAATGTGGGAAAATGCTTGGAAATGTGATAGTTCATTGCATTTTCCATTGAATTAAACTTAGCATGTCAGTACAATATATGGAACTAAGGAGTTTTCCTAAACCTAGGTGTATTTGCCTCGCCAATTCTTTAAGTTCTCTTATCAAAACAGACAAACCTCAGACAGCTCTGTTTGTAAGGTTAAGCATTCTTCTTTTGTTGGTTGTCCTTTATAAGCTATCCTTTCCAGTTGCAAAATTCTATCATCTCAAATGTTCTTATTTTTCTTGTAACTGCAACCAACCAATATATTTGCAGAAACAACTGCCGCCAAGAAACACTCAAGCCAAAAAAAGAATTCCGTAAAATAAACGTGGTGTTTTACACGTAATTACGCTTACAGCTGTAAATAAGGGGCTGTTTACATGGAGGGAGGAAGATCCTAGTACTAAGAAGATCCTAGAAGGAGAAACAAATTTTCCTTTAGTTTACATGCAGAAATTTTGGTCACGATGGTCGCTGGAAATCAAATGAAATTGTCGGCCTTTAGCAGCTGAACACCCAGCCGCCGCTATGTTTGTTTTTCTGTCCCTAGTACTAGGATCTTCCGAGCGCAGGTAGTTTACATGGTGCCAGCATCTTCCCAGTGCTAGGATCTTCCTGCCTCCATGTAAACAGCCCCTAAGACGCAAAAAACTTGAGACAAGTGCATGTGAAAGTTCAAGCTCATTTTTAATACATTCTAAGCCTTCGCATTCGATTTTGTGTCTTCATTGTGAAACAGACTTAAAGAAGACTCGCAATCGAAATCTCCTCTTTTTACTTTGTTGGCTGGAAGATTCCACAGTTTCCACAGTAAAAAGATTCTTATAAATCTTCCTGAGATGACGAAATCCACAATCATCTGCTAGAATATAGTTATAATTTGAGCGTAGTTTGTTCAACACTCAACTGGGAAAATCTTGTCACTTGCATATTCAATATTGACTGTTCTACTAACCTAAAACAAAGCTGGTCCTTCATTCCATCGATTTTGATGGTCTCAGAAACAGAAATGGATCGAAATGGAAGGTCGAAAGCTGCAACTTTAATGCCATTTCCCAGGTCAAGCGGCTGTTGACACCGCGAACGTTTATGTTTTCGATAACACAACCATCACGCTCATGTTCTTGACATGATACACAGCAGGAGCGTACACAGATCCAGAATTTAGAGAAATGTGGTACTCAAAAGCTGTACTGTCGCCAAAAATACTAACAGCAAATAAACAATAACAAAAAACGAATTCCTTCTCCACAATCGAGTCACCACGAACAAAAAAACACATATTCTCGAGTAGTTCGCGCGAGACTTCGTTGCACCTCGCGAATGCTCATTAGAGTTTTCGAATGATTGACAGATTTCTTACTGGGGCAATCATGTGGAGGCCAAAAGCGGCAAGATCAAAGGTAGCTGCCAGCCCCCCCTGGTGGTAAATAACAATTCTGTCGGATAAATGTCACTATTAAGGGCATAAACGAGCTCCAGAAAGAACGAAAGAAAAAGAGGAAAAAATTCCTTCGAGCCGATTCGAACCAGCGACCTAAGGATAACAACTTATCGTCTACAGTCCTCCGCTCTACCAACTGAGCTATCGAAGGAACAAGTACTTCCGGAGGTCGGTTTTATTCATGCAATTCTGATACATGTTTATCATTCGATGTTTATTAACAGGATATAGTTACAGTTTTGTCATTTCTCCTTGTGTTGAGTTTGATTGAGCTCGATTTGTTTCAAGAAGGTATTTTAGACAAATAAACCTAAGTTATGATTCCAAACTCCTTTCAAATGTTTTCAGGTGCGATTTATAATTTTCAAGTTTCTATGGTTAATTAATCTTTCGAAAACAATCGCTTCTTTGGTGGATGACTACAATGTACGTACTTAATCACTTACACTGCTGACTTAGCAGGCTTATGTTCTCCCAGGATTAACAACTCTTTGCCGTTCGAAACAACTACTGAGTGGGGAATATTACAGTTCCGTGACAGAACAGAAGGGCAAAGTATTTGTCCTGTCTTGGAACAAGACACTGCTTGGAAGTTTTAAGAGGTATTCCGTGTAAAAACCGACCGGTCGATTTTCGATGGAAAATAGATTTTTTGCACTTTCTGTGCAGAAGTACAACATTATAAGTAAAGTACAAAAATCGCATTTGTTTGGTTCACATATTTTATTTAGCTCTCGTTTTCATTTTGACAAGCTTTCGTGTGGCGGGAATGACCCTACGCTGCCCGGTAGGGATTGCAGGCTCACATTTCAGGGAAAAGCGACGTCCGTTTAGAAAGAAAAAACGGTTGACTGATAAAGATCGCAGGCTCAGGTCTCAGGAAATGACCGTTGACAAGGATCAGGTCAGAAAAAAGACTGCTACCCGGCAGGCTAGGCTCTCAGGAGAATTGGGATCGTGGGCTCCGACCCAGTGGGGAGTACTGTTGGCCAGATCAGTTAGAGAAGACCCCCGCCCAGGAGGGCTTTTGTGGGCTGAGACTTCAGCGGAAGACTACTGACTAGTCAGTACAACCATGGCTACTGTCTCCCCAGAGCACGTGGTGTCTGAAGTCGGCTCAAACGAAGGAAGCACAAACGAGGATTCAGAGGATAAAGAAAATGACGATGAAAACATGGAAATTGATTCCGAGGACGAAGACGACAGTGAGTTGGAATATGACAGTGGTGATCCACGGGAAGATCTCCGTGCAAAAGTTAAAGAGTCCCTTAGTTCACGCTTCAGAAAACAAGTGTAGTGGTTACTGGAAAAGGGGTCATCTGAAGCGGTTGCTCAAGCCAAAGCTTTCAATGCTTTATTGCCAGATTTCAGAATAAAGTTACGGAGGTTGTACTTGCACTATCTCAAGTGGTTCCGTCGTCTTAAGCGTGATCCCGTACACGAAGCAGTCATGAAAACCCTACGTCGTTTCATTGACGAGGAAGAAGATATGGCTTATGAAGAAGCAGCGGACGCAGCCGTGGATAGGCGAAAACTTTTATTAAACGGAATTTTTCAACCGCGGCCAGTCCCTAAGAACGAAGAGAAAGAGAAAGAGGAGCAGGAGAAGGAGGAGGAAAAGGAGGGGGAGGGGGAGGAGGAGGAAGAGGAAGACGACGAAGAAGACAAAGAAAGTTGGCCATGAGACTGTGCAGTGAACCGAGTTGGACAGATGAAAATGTATTGTAACTAACGTGAATAAAGTGATCGTCACGTGAACTCTCCAATGTTGATTTTGCTACAATTATTGTCTTGAGAAATGTTCATGTTTGCGCTACTCGAAGCAACTCTGAGCTGTCTGTAGCTACAGAGGTTTGACAGAGAGAGGTATGAGATCAACAATGACCGGAGGTGGGGACCTCTCTTGGTCTAGTTTCCGTCCAAATAAGGGTACCCTGGGGAGGTGGGTGAGGGTTGGAGGAGGTTGGGTATACTGCAAGGCAGTGCAACTAACGCAAAAACCGTGTTTTTTACTGACTAGTCAGTAGTCTTCCGCTGAAGTCTCAGCCCACAAAAGCCCTCCTGGGCGGGGGTCTTCTCTAACTGAGCTGGCCAACAGTACTCCCCACTGGGTCAGAACCTACAATCCCAATTCTCCTGAGAGCCTAGCCTGCCGGGTAGCAGACTTTTTTCTGACCTGATCCTTGTCAACGGCCATATCCTGAGACCTGAACCTGCGATCTTTATCAGTCAACCGGTTTTTCTTTTAGACCGGACCCGGCAACCTAAACGGATGTCGCTTTTCCCTGAAATGTGAGCCTGCAATCCCTACCGGGCAACATAGGGTCATTCCCGCCACACGGGAGCTTGTCAAAATGAAAAAGAAAGCTAAATAAAATATGTGAACCTACATTCCCAGCAGGTCAACAGAGTCACGTGATCTATTATTATTATTATTATTATTATTATTATTATTATTATTATTATTATTGTTGTTGTTATTGCACCCCCAAGGGAAATCGTTTCCCTTTGTACTCGCCCTCGCAAAGAGTCCTGGGCAAAGACAAGAGGGGTTGGGGGCTATCCCTTCATTTATTGCCACGTGACAGACCTCACCCACATGAAAGGTATGACGTGACAGACATCACGTGAGTCACCCACTTCGTGGAGATTGGTTGCGTGACACCTGTCATCTCCACCAAGATACCTGGTTGGCCTATAATGAACCCCCACCCCCTATTTTTTCCTCTATTTTTCCCAGCGGCCCTTGCGTCTTCCAAAGGGGTATCCCCTCCTCTAACCACCCAAATATGGTCCGCGCTTTCCAAGGAGCGTGGCAGTACTTTTCCAATTTTTTTTCGACACTGTTGCTATGGTGGCTGGTGTCGTAGGGTACCCCCTCCTCTAACCACCCAACGGTGACACTAAAAAACAACAAATATAAGAACGTTTGCAACGCGCCAATACAGCGTGGCAAAACATGGACACGGACAGAGCGTTTGTTGTTGTTGAAAAAAATAACCAGTGTTTAATTCAAATTTTCACAAAAATTTTTTTACAAAAAATTGTCATTTCTTCTTGACTCACAGGTCTCGTCTGACAATCAAAGTAAAAAAAGTGTTCATTCAAGATGATGACTGTGCCTCCGGCTCTCGGTTGATGTTGCTGTAGCACTGGGCGTTCGCCTGCCATTGACCTTTAATACTTGTGGATTCCCTCAAGGGGCGTTTTGTCTTCATCGCGTCGAATCGCTCTTTTTTGATGCTTGCGGACTCCCTCAGGGTGAGCCTCGCGATACTTTTTCCGTTTAATTTCGGTCAATGTCTCCCGATGCTTCTCCCTGTATCTCCTGTTTTGCTCACGTGTAATCTCAGGGTGTTTTTTGTGGTATCTTCTTTTTTGCTCCAGAAAAATCTCAGTGTGTTTCTCGCGGTACCTTTTTCTTTGCTCCCGTTGTTTCCGTTTCATTTCCATTAACTCCATGAGGGGGTCTCTTTTTACCCTTTCATCCTCTATCTCCGTTCTCTCCAGTTGCGTTCTTTCCTCGTTCACCGCCTCATTCAAGGTCCCGTCGTCATGGACATTTAAAAAACTGGTCAGATCGTCTAAACCCTCTCTTCTCTTTCTCTTCTGTCATCTTGAAAACGAACTAAAGTTGAGAGTGAAGCCCCTTTCACGTGTTGAGGGTTTTATACCAAGTGAAGTGCAAAGGATGATGGGGAAAAGTAAAAAGGGGGAGGGAGTACCCGCCACCTTCTTTTTTTTGTGCGTTCACGTGACTTCACCGTAAAAAATAAAAAGGGGAAGGGGTATTCACCCCCTTCTTTTTTCTGTGCGTTCACGTGACTTTACCGTCAAAAATACAAAAGGGAGGAGGTACTCACCGCCTTCTTTTTATTGTGCGTTCACGTGACTTTACCGTCAAAAATAGCCCCTTCCCCCCTTCTTTTTATGGTGCGTTCACGTGACTCATTTTTCATTGGTTTTCAAACCAATGGCACGTGACCTTTTTTCTCTATATAACCTAGCAACGTGCCCTTTCCATTTCATTCTTCACTCCAAGAAAGCAAGGATTCACAGCAACTCCAAGACCTACCCTCACGGATACCAAGCAAGCTCGGTAAGCTTTTCTTTTTTTTTTCCATCATCGGTTCTTTGACTCAGGGTAGTAAGATGGTTGCTATGGTGACTTTTTGATTCTCCCACAAGCCAACCTCGAGTTTGAATGGTTCCTTGAGCAATATTTGAGAAATAAAAAACTGCTTTATTTAGCTTAAGAGCATTCATCCTTGTTTGTTTATTTATTTATTTTATTTCCTTGGCATAAGACAAGGTAAAATGAAAAAATTCGAAAAGCCATAGCGTACTAGGGTATTTGCACTAAATCCAACAATTGTTTTTTTTTTGTTTGTTTGTTTTGTTTTGTTTTCTTTTGTTTTGTCTTTTTGAAGCTAAATATTTTGACGTTACGCTGCTAACAAGATAGAGGCATTTGCTGTGGCTTCCCTTAAACCTTCCGCTCTCCAAAGTAGACCTTGATTGTGTAGTATGGTCGAGCCTTGGAGTCGAGTCGGTGGCCACTCAAAAAGTGTGACCATTGAAATGAAGGCTATTGAAAAGTACTTTTCAGTGGAGGAGGTTTATTTTTCCTCCGAGAAGAATTTCAAATCGAGAAAGGTTAAAAAGAGAGCCACAACAACAGCTATAATAAACTAGTGTCTCTAACTTCTAGTTTTAACCAAATTTAGTGATCAGTTTGACTCGACTATAGCAGTCGTCAAACTGGGGTTGATTTTATCAGGTCTACAATATACGGATATTAGATAGCATTCGGCCCTGTTAAAGGAGCACTGTCATCGGGAAAATTCTAAATTCATCAAAGACATACATACACGGAAAATATTGCTCCGATACACAGAGTATCAATATATTAAAGAATTCCTCGTGAAAAGATTAATTTTTCGGAATTTCAAATGAAACCGAGCTAAGCTAAGATAAAACGTTTATCCTCGTTTATTATCCTCGGATTGTTAGCTACCCTTTCTTTCCATTCGACTTATTCCTTTTGGACAACGACGTCGTTAGTAATGGGCTCATTATGTTTTTGCCGCGTTTTAGAGTGCCTTGTAGTCAGTAAAACACGTTGACGGTGTTCCTTTAACAAAAGACATCACTTAGTTTAAACGGCGAACAAGGAGCAAGTTATAATTGAACCGCATAATTCAGCAGGCTTAATTCTTTCTCATCTCGATAAAAGGAGATGGCTCTTGTAGTTCGTGGTTTGACATCAAGGTCCTTCTGGTCCAATACAACGCAATTCCAGTGTAGACTTCCATTGTAAGTCATTCCTATATAAAGAGGGAAAGTTGCTATTTAACTCCCAGGAAAATAAACATGACGACTCTCCATATACTGACAATTTGCAGTTGGGTAAAGGTTTAGTTGCACGTCGGGCCTAGGTCAGTGACCAATTCAGTGGGAGAAGTTAAACCAGTTTCTGTGGCATGAAGCAACTAGGAGTATGACTACTCCCCCTGGATGGGATGCTAGTCCAACACAGGATACCCAGCAGTATGAATGCTTGTCCTGGATGATGTGTTTGTCCATCACAGGCTACCCAACACGACGAAACGAGGGGGGATGCTAGTCCATCACAGGATACCCAGCATGAAGCAACTAGGAGTATTACCATTCCCCCCCCCCCCCCTGGATGAGATGCTAGTCCATCACAGAACACCCAGCATGAAGCAACTAGGAGGAGTACACATCCCCCTGAATGCGATGCCAGTCCATCACAGGATACCCAGCATGAAGTAACTAGGAGTATTACTACTACCCCCTGGATGGGAAAGTACTCCATTGCAATAGTATGGAGGAAACGCCATGACAATGCAGACATCAACCTCGATCATCGATCCTCGATCCTCCGACCCTTCGATCCTCCGGCTCTTCGATCTTTTTAATCAAAAGTTTGTATTGAAAGGTTGTAGTTAGCAGACGGGTCCGGAGAACAATTATGACTGTCAACTGGGACACAAGAAGCCACAAGAATAATCCACCCAGGAATTAGCCTCTTGTGCGGAGGGTTGGTTACGCAATCCTCTGTCCTTTTCGTAAACGCTCTTTTTTGTTGTGTGAAAGAGGATATGTCTTCAGTAAAAATTCAATCAACGTTTCTTTTGAGACACTTGGCAAAAAGGGCGCTTGTTTACATCTACTTTTTACTGCAACATCAAGACCGTTTAAAATAATTCTATAATCGCCTCTCCCTATTCAATGTTGTACAGAGGGCAGATGTAGAAGTTTTAAGACGTTTAAATAGCACGCACAACCCCTTAAAATGTCTGGCCAACGGGCCAAGTCCAAAGTTCTGCTATTTTAAATTCCACCAAGAACAAGATTATATACATACGTCTTGTGGGCTTAACAGCCGTACAATTCCACCCGCATTCCAATATGATTATTCCAAGAACGAGGGACGATCCTGAGCCAGCGAGTTTTTAGAGGCATCTTCAGTTCATTTCGTACCACCGAACTGGTGTCAACATTTGCGATGAAAATCTGGTAAAGCAAGCATAAAATTGGCAAACAATACACAATTACAGGCACAGTGATGCAAATAACACCTCGTGGTAAGGACATCAGCACGTTTGGGAACAAAGTTTCCGCTTGCATAGAGTACGGACCTTTATGGACCTTTGGCGGCCGTATTGACGGGATGCAGTTGTAAAACCATGCAAGGGTTTAATTCCCAGTTCCTTGAGACTAAAGCGAACTTGGCTTTTCACTAATACAGTGGGGCCCCGCCTTACGATTACCCGGTAAGTACGACCAGCTCGTTACTACGACCGCCTCTTTATTGTTGCACCAAGTTAATACGGCCTCTCAAAATGTCTGATGGCTTAAATGACCAAAGGAAACAAAAATTTGCAAAGAAAATTCCAAACCTAACTTTTAAACTGCAGAATAAAGCTTGTAACAAGGTAATTTTGCCCTCTAAATTATGCTGCCTTCCTCTACTGCTTTTCTCTTTGCTCATTCGTTCTATTTCTTGGCTATTATATTTCAACCAAATACTTAAAAGCATTAGCTTCCAAAGAAACTGATGTGCTGCGTTCGAGGGGAAGTGAAGCATGAAAATTTGGATTCATCCACTGTGTTAATAAGGTAAATTAACCACCGTAAAGAGATTGAAAAGCTGACGTTTCGAGAGTTAGCCCTTCGTCATAGCCAATCCAGCGAATCTAGTGAATCAGAGCGTGGATTCCCTCTGACGATGGGCTAGCTCTCGAAACATCAGCTTTTGAATCTCTTCACAGTGGTCAAATTACCCTATCAAGTCACTTAATTAATCTCAATTTTCGTGTATCGTGATCTAACCCCATTGATGCAAGCAGGATTTGTGGTCCGTAAGTGGTCGTATTGGCAGGGCTTAACTCCACAAATAACCGAATTGTATACAAAACAAGCCTTAGTATCACCATGTTTAATGTTTGCAGCCTCTTACCCTTTTTCTGCCACCTTCCCTATATGAAATCCACCTTTCGCCATCCAGTGACGTCATTAGCACATATGTTTTGACCCATTCCTTTCCTTCCTTGTTCCCGTACCCCTGCGTTGCCAAGGCCGTCACTGTACGGATCTGGAACAAGTCTATCTGTAACCATGGTGACGGGTCATTTTTCTGCGCACTCCACCCCTGAGGCCATTCGTTTAGGTACAAGCGAGCACGCAAAGCGCCGTAGCGTTTGTGGTTTTTGTTCCAGGCGGAGTGAGCGGACAGCTGCTTGTCCTTGATATCGCCACTCTCCATCCCCAAGGCACTGTCACACTTTTCTATAGAAAATATAACAACAAAGTTAATCTCACGGTGTGGCGGTCAAAACGTAAAAAGAGACTATGGCTTTGGTATGGTATGATATGAACTGATAGTTGACGGTAGAAAAAATAACATTTTAACATCCTTGGTAATTAAACCCGCTCAGGTGAAACCTTCACGGTATAAAATACCGTTTTATCGGCTCTAGTTTTAACTGACAAATAGCCCCTGACGCTGTATTCTTCGTTGATGATTGACGTTAAAAAATCACCTCATTTGTAGATTGACGATTAACAAATCGAGAGATCTGATATCTGATAGATGACTGTTAACTTCCTTGAGACCCTCTATCCATAGTATCATTTTGACGAGTTACAGTAAACAGGAAAGCGGTTAAAATCGCTTTCCAGTTGTTAGAGTGGCTATCTCACTTACTTTAAGTATTGCTTGAAAAAGCTGAAAGATATGTTGGAATCAAAGGCAGGTGTACGTTTACATTTAAAATTACTGTGCTAGTTTTCTGAAATTATAGTTGTGCATTTAGCCTCGGATGCTAAGGGTAGAAATTGATTGCAATCTTTCCTTTTTTAAGGAAAATCGATACAACTGATGATGATTTGTTCTCCCTTTGAGAAAATAATGACTTTTAATGTTCTTACGGAGCCCTTCGTTTGCAATAAATGCCACATAGGTTTCACTTCAGCACAGTTTCACCCACAAACATTAAAATGCCCATGACGTACCCATTTTAATTTCAGGATTCTAAAACTTGGGACTCAAAAATCGTTGTTGGGTGAACACAAACGATATGACCTAAAGGTCGGCAGCCGGAAATATTACTTGTAGTAACACAGAAAGCCGAAATCGTGCTCTGGAAACTTTTTGGGTTAGAAAACATCTTGAATATTAATCAACAAGATGTCAAAAAGCTTTCTACCCAAGGTCATATTCCCAGAATTCCATTGTGTGGTACCATTCATGGTTTATAATTTCACCCGACACCGTTACATCACTTGGTTGTAGACAATGAGACAAACAAATGATCTTTGAGGGTATCCAGGCAAATTATGCAATAAACGAACAAATAAACTTAAATTATATAGTTACTCCAAAGTTGTTTAGATAGAATTTATCGCCACATCTAAAATAGTATAATTATGTGACATCTTGTCCTTACCTTCGCATCTTGTAAAATTTCCTGTTTCTACAAGATGTAGCCCATCGGGACAAGAACAAGAGTGGCTCTTAGACCTCAGCAAACATAAACTTGAACAGCCACCATTTTCAGCAGCGCATGGATTCTCATATGAAGCGGCTAACAAGAAAAACAACAAGAGTTAAGGATGTTTTGAGTCGTGGCATGTCGTTCAATTGTTAGTGCAGATCACACTTAAGTTTTGATGTCACACATCTTCTCGGAAACGAAAAACATAAAGTTCGCGAGAACTCGCACTACCACCTGTATTCAAGTTTCTCCGAAGACGACTGACTGACTGACTGCTTAAGGAGAAGTTTCTTCACCCTCAAGTAATTGCTTTTGCTGTGAGAGTTAATTATTCACAGAGCAGAAGCTCGTTCAATTTGCTCATTCAAAAGTGATCCCGTGTTTTACTTAATCGCTGCCGTACCTGTCCTTCCACATGGTTGTACTGCTTTGATGTCAAAGATCTTGCCGTTGCTCCCTACAAACGACCTCAAAGGCTTGTCAGGAATCTTAGAGTTCATTCCCATTCGCTGGATTCTTCCCAGTTTCCAGTCCGTCCAGAACAACGTCCGGTTAAAATTGGTTATGCCAAACGGATAAGGAGCGGGAGAGTAAGCTTTACGCATGCTCAGGTCACCTAGATTCACGCAGGAAATGGACCATACGCCGGCATCAGAGTAGCACAGTTCATTTGTCGAGTGGACAAGAGTTAAGCCGTTTGGAAGACTGAGGGGAGATTTGACGAGAACTCGCCGATCGGATCCATCCATATTTGCTACTTCGATTTTCGGTCGGTTTCGGCTCCAGTCGGCCCAGTACATTTTTCTGGAAGTTTGCATAAGAAATTGGAGAAAAGAAAAGGTACTATGCCATGCAATTTCCTTAATGAGTCAGTAATCATAGAGTCCAACCGTCTTTTGTTTTCTTTTTCCTGCTTCGTTTGTTTGTCTGTCTGTCTGTCTGTCTGTCTGTCTTTCTGTCTGTCTGTCTGTCTGTCTGTCTGTCTGCCTGCCTGTCTGTCTGTTAGTTGGTTGGTTGGTTGGTTGGTTGGTTGGTTGGTTGGTTGGTTGGTTGGTTGGTTGGTTGGTTGGTTGGTTGGTTGGTTGGTCGGTTGGTTAGGGATCCTGGAGCCAGGATAGGGTGCAGGCCATGATAATTAAGAAAACAATTATTTCTTACCACAAAACGTATCTTAATTGGCATTGTGTAGTCAAATAAATGGGAATTATAATACGAAGAGCGTGGACCGAAATGGATTAAGAAGAGCAAAAATGAAAAGGATTACAACTGCAGATTTACAACTTGCAGCGGTTTCTGGAAATGAATCTTACCCATTCGGCGGATCAACGACGATTGCCCTCGGATTGCCTAAGTCTGACGAGATGAGAGTTTTTCTGTGAGTGCCATTCAGTTTTGCCACCTGGATGGTGTCTAGCCTGGAGTCTGTCCAGTAAATGTTCCTACCCAACCAATCAACCGCAATTCCTGTAAAAGATAACATAAATACGAAAGATTTTATATTCAGTATATCACGAACGTGGGACAAGGGAAAATCTGAGTTGTCAAGGGGGTCGAACTCACGACGTTCCGTACACTGGTCGGATACTCTAACCTGTGAGCTACAGGGAGACTGGTGGCGAGCGAGGTAAAATTTACTAGGTTCATTATGATACGCGTCCTCACCACTGCTGGAACAGCAATGTCAAAAGCATCCTGTGTGATGGAAACATGGATATCACAAAGACAGTGCAAAAGCCACAGATATATTTTTTTTTTGTTTTTCCTTTAAACTTATCATAGTTGGTCCTCCCTCGATACTTTGCAATCGACAAACACGAAGACGACGAGTTTCACAACAATATATAATAAGTAAACGTCAAATACATTTAGTTTGCCACCAAGGTGGAAACTCAAGAAACAAATCTGAGTCCCGGATGGGAGTCGCACCATTCGAATGCTCTAACCACTAGCGACTACATATGTAACATACGCCTGTGTGCGTCTTGTTTATTCATCAAGTTCCTTGCATTTAAACCTCTCTTGATTTTATTATTAGGGCAATTAACACGTCATTCATTCATGTGTACTCAAGGCAAAAAAAGAATTCATTTAGATAAGAAATTTATTTTTTCGTACCTTCTGGGCTTGTAGACCTCCCACTTTTAACAATGACCTCCATGTCACTCCCGTCATACTTTGCACGGACGATAATGCCTTTGGTAACCTCGGTCCAGTATACTCTCTGGTCCACGCAATCATAGTCAACGCCTACATGTATTGCACCTGCGCGCTGGTAGATGACTCCTACGTTGTTGGGCCGAGGCGGAAGGGACATACGCTGTATGCTGTTGCCCTTGCTGTAAATAAGTGATGCATCCCCATCTGAAACAGCAGCAATAGCAGCAAGAACAAACAAATCAGTCAATTAAGATGCCAGAGAATAGAAGAAAGGCCCGCCGCACATAGCTGCCACATGAGACCTGAAAAGCTTGTAGACTTTAGAGGCGACGATAGAGTGGCCCAAAAAGGTACCAAATACTGCAAGCTAAAGGACAACACTGAAACATCTTTAAAGCGGTATAATTGAAAGTAATAACCCTACCTTCTGCACACATTACCATCAAGCAAACGAATAATCGTATCGGTTTATATATGGTTTTCATCTGACTACGGGTATTTTAGAATGGATTGCACTTACGCCATTGACATCTTTTGCCGGAAAATCCAGGAGGACAAAGACACGTGTTATTTTCAGTGCAAGAACCACCGTTCATGCACAACTTGCAATCCTCTGCAAAATAAAATTTACCAACAATTAAAAATACACAAATTCACGGAAAGGAAGGAAAATATGGCACACCCCGAAACAAGAGGATGCTGTTATAACGTGGATTGCTTGTAAGCACATGAGAAAATATAGAAAGTAAGTCCGCTTTTTCTATTAACTTTCTTATCTTAGCTGCCCTTCTAAATCTATGAAACTTTTTAAATTTTAGTCTATTGATCTATTTATTCGTTAATTAAGTTATTTATTATCTTTGTTTTATTCTTCAATTGCGATTCCCGCGATGTAACTTTACATTTTGTTGTTGTAGTTAATTATTTTAGCCTTCTTTCTTTATGAAACCAAATTAAGGAGCTTGTTTTGCAATGTATCCTTGCTTTATCCGACTCGAATAGCCTTTGCAGGCAGAGCTGTCTTGCATAGAATTTTCCTGTTTATTTTTTTGTTTGTTTTTTTACATTGAAAAATGTTGACAATATATTTGTTCATTGTGTTGGTACTAAGATTTGTTCTATTCAGATGGAACGCGAACGATAAAAAAATGCAAGTGAGACACATCGTTAGTCCAGTAAGCAAAGACAACAACTTCACTAGTTATGAATAGCCCATACGACTTTTATCTCTTCAATAATTCCCCCACGTAAACCATGGTGAAATAAATACAGGTATTGCGAGAAGAAACTTACTTCTGCAGGTTACTCCAACCTTTTTATAACCAGGTAGACAATTGCACATAAAGGAGCCCTCCATGTTGTAGCAGTCTGCTTTATCAGGACAAACCGACGGATCTTCACATTCGTTAATATCTGTTAAGAACATATCAGTTAGCTACATGAATAGTTAACTTAAACATTTACAGCGCTCACACAACTAGGGGCACCCCCAATTACTTCTTGGGAATCCAATATTTACGGGGACCAGAAGAGCACGCACTTTCTACCAACGCTTCGATGGTTTTCCTTCAATTTCTCCAGTCTTTTTCCTTCCCACTCAACAACTAACATTTCGAAATTCTAATTCCATCGTGAATGCCATGGCAAAGGGTCTGTCAGTCGCAAGATTAAACTAGGTCTTTCGGACGGAAATGAATTTTTTTTGTTTTTTACAACCCAACGATCCTTTCTATAGCTAATCTCGTACCAACAGACACCGACAAATAACCAGGCATCCAGGCACCTTCCCAAATTACAGGAATGGAGGATATTTTACTCACCTGTACATATCTCTCCTTTCCCAGTAAAGCCTGCTTTGCATCGACATTCCTTTACGGAATCCACACCACTGGTCAGTGTCACACAGTCAGCATTGTAGTCACACACTACACCCTCACATGTTCCGTCACCTCAGAAAGGAAATAAAACATTGATTCTATTGATTGTGTATCCCCTCAATGAAGGCATCTTTACACCACACATGATTGGCCAACAGAAGTGACTGAAGTCACGTTGGCTTATTTGAATGTCGCACACGGCACATTTAGCAAACGGGTTGGGGTGCAAAAGAACTATCTAGAACGACTTTTCAGAAGACGTTTGTTATGAATCATGAATATAGGACATTTCGTCGGCAGTTTTATTACAACAAAAAGAATACTAAAAACAGGAGATTATGAAAACCATAGCCGGCAAAGGAATTCCAACCATAAGTTCATTTTTGAATAGAAACAATTACTATGACAAAATACTGATAAATTAATTTCACACTCAAAGTAAACAACTAAGGTGGAAACTCTCTAAGAAGGGTAACTAGTTTAATGTAGATTTTTGAAGATACACCACACACGATTGGCAAACTGAAGTGACTGAAGTTACGTTGGTTTATTTGAATGTCGCACACGGCACATTTGGCAAACATGTTGGGGTGCAAAAGAACTAACTAGAACGACTTTTCAGAAGACGTTTGTTATTATGAATCATGAATATGGGACATTTTGTCGGCAGTTTTATTACAACAAAAAGGCATTCCAACCATAAGTTCAAGTTCTGAATAGATACAATTACTGTGACAAAATTCTGATAAATTAATCTCACACTCAAAGTAAACAGCTAAGGTGGGAACCCTCTAAGAACGGCAACTAGTTTAATGTAGAATCTTTGAAGATCATTTCTAATGTAATACGTTATTATCTGTACAGGCCATTACTACTGTTTATGCAGCCGTTAGCAAAGTCTTCCCAGGCATGCAGCTCACATTGCTAACTTACTTGAACAGTTGAAACCACTGCCATAATACCCTGGTTTACAGCGACAAAGGTAAGAACCCGGTTGATTAACACATTTGGCTTTCCTGTGACATTTGTGGGACAGCTGTGCACATTCATCAATATCTAAAGTAGAGTAAGAAAATACGAAAGAACATCGCAACAAAAGTCAAATTACAATTACAAGGCTTTAAGATGTAGAACGCCTCTACACTAGATTTTGGCGCTTCCGAGGAATGCTTTTGTCTTTTCGTTTTCAAAATAGAAAAATCGTTCATGTTTGCATACCTCTACATTCCAATCCATTTCCTGTAAAGCCTGCTTTACATTCACAAATTCTAGCGTTGCTTGGCGTCGTCACGCATTCAGCATCAAGTGCGCACACGACTCCAGCACAAGTTCCGTCCGCTGAAACGAAACAATCAATCAAGCAATCAGTCAGGCAATCAGACAATCTTTTGCTCAGCCAATTAAATTCATCGATTTTTTGATCAATCAATCAATCAGTGGGTCAGTCAGTCTGTCTTTCACTCAGTCAATCAGTCAGTCAGAAATGTCAGTTAATCAGTCAGAATCAATCAGTCGCTCAATCATCAATTAGTCAGTCGGCAAATCAGTCAATCAGTCGATCAGTCAGTCAGTTACTCAATCACTCAGTCACTCAGTCAATTAGACAGTCATTCAGTGAGGAACCGTCCGCCAGCAAGTCAGTCAGATCAGTCAGTCAACCAAACCAATCAGCATGTCAAAACAACCAAATAAAACAGAAAACCATAGTTACTCGAGGGACTGGTTATGAAACCTTGCAAGTTTCAAAGGCCAAAACAAAGGTGCTGCAATTTATGTTGAAAGTTATATAATAATAATAATAATAATAATAATAATAATAATAATAATAATAATATTTAACCAGGGAGCCCACTCGCCTTGGCGGTTTTCAGTGGGGCCCTGCAAATTATAATAAAAATAAAAAATTAAAAACTAAGAAAAGAGATAAAAATAGATATTACAATATAAAACTAATTTAAAATACTTTAACAATTAGCATAATTTAAAAAGTTTTAAGTTTTGCCTTAAAAGTTCTACGACCGTGCACAATCTTTTGTTTTACGTTCGCACACTATGGCAGAATAACTTAACAGTGACATTTTTATTGGTTAGTTGCTCATGCAAATTCAAACCTATTGTTGTTTGTGCACGGTCAAGGCTAAAAAACGGTAACGAAAACATAAGACAAAAGACTTTGCTGAGCTTCATAACCAGATTCTTTTATTAACTATGAGAAAACCAACAAAAGTAGCCATGTGCATACCAAATAATTCAAATTCCAAAGAGTAGGAGCTTAAAATTTTCTATTTTTCCACTGGTTTTAAGTAGGTCACTTACGCTTGCAGTTATATCCATCGCCTTCAAATCCAAGTTTGCAAGAACAGTTATAAGATCCCACAGTGTTGACACACTTAGCTTCTTGATGACATTTGTGGACATCTCCCAAGCACTCATCGATATCTGCAAAAGATCAGTTTGTTGTTGGGTTTGGTGTACAAAGAAAATTCCTGTGTTCGTTGGATAATCTAAACACGTAAATGGAATTATACAAGTTAGCGAGACAACAACAACCCAGCTTGCCAACCAATCCACCTACACATAACCTAGGATCATTCAAACGAAAGCACTTCAAAAATGCAATTTACCCTCCTGTAGTGCTGACTTCTCTCGTTTTCGAATTTCTTTAAGTGCAAAAGTTTACAAAATTTGTTTTAATTTAGCACAATTGAGGGGAGGAGGCATTCTTTCTCTATTATACTACTACATTACTTTTGAAATATAATACTTTACCAGAACACTTTCTTCCATCTCCTTCGTAACCGGGTTTGCAAACGCACACTGGACGTGGGTTTTGTTCACAGGTGGCTTCAGGGTGACATCTAACACCTGCGCATGTGCCATCAGCTGTAGGGTGAACACAACGTAATAATAAACAGTTTTCAAAAGCGCAAGCCATACGTGAAGTGCAACAGAAAAAAGTAGAAAAATAATCAAATTCCAATCCTTGAAATCAATCTCACAATATTGTTGAAACAACTTTTGGTGGCTGAATGTCTCTGTCCATGTTCTGATGAAATCCCTAAAGGAAAATCTTAGTATCCTATGGAGGTGACCACACCAGATTGCAAGGTAGGTGTGGAGCCTTCACAACTACGAAGAGTAGCTTTTTGCAGAGGAATGAAAACGGAGGCATGGACAAAACACACTCATCAAGGATGTGAAATGCATTCTGCATTCTTATTCGATAATGCGGATGAATGTTGCGGGATTCTTACATGAGGCTATAGTTAGGTTACCTCAAGGCTACAACAGCAAACTCGAAAACCCAAACAGCGTGAATTCAAGGTAGCAAATATCAAATACCCGAGCAAAAACGACAGAGACTGAAACGAGACAAACGAGTTTCATTCGAGATAGCGGGATCTACTGATTCTTTTTTGTCAGCTAATTTAGCGATTTTTTAATCAATCACTAAAAATTGGTAGTCCAGTTATTTCCCACTAAAGTGACCCAATCTGGTGTTTCAATTAGCAAACAAAATTGCCAAATGTGCCAAATTGTCGAACAGTATCTTGCCTACTTGTCTTACATGAAGAACTGCTGTCTTTGTAGTGTTATATAAGTCCCGTTATGTTATGTTAATTTGTTCCTCGCCAGGTTTCGTTTTTGTTCGAACTGTTAAGCAATAAAGTCTGGGGTTGGCTAATCCACGAAACACATTTTCAAGCAGCTAATTTAAGCATATCTAGAAATACAATCCTTAATAATGGCAAGGTTCAAATTAGTTCGAAACAGTTTTCATTTTAAAAGCAACTGAAACCCTGACATCTTTACTTGATTCAAAATTAACTTTGAATTCATTGTCAGGAGAGGAATATGATAAAAAATAGACTTGAAGTTACTGTATATTGCTCAATACTTAATATTTGCGATTTCTCGTTCAGTCGGAAATTGGAAATCTCAATGATCCCATTCTGCTCTACGACAACCTCAGCATCTAGTACTAAACGGCCGAAATAAAACTGATTGACAACAAGTTCAGTTTGATCTGACACTTGCTACAGACAAATGCTTGCGCCGTTAACTTCTCCACTCAAACGTTTCGGGATTCCCTTCGATTGAAAACAGATAGCACAATGCAAAAAATCAACAAATTTCATGTTTGGTGATTCATTTCCTTTATTCTCATGGCCTGTATGTTTGATCAAGTAGGCATATTAAAGGGGTTAACCTGCGCTAACAGTTTCGAGACACACTGTAAACAAGACTCTTATCGACAGTGCGTATAATTAATTCAAAGCGCCGGTAACGATTAAATATTCAAATTGATATTTACTTAAGTCAATTTTTGCATCTATTTTTGAATTAAGAAAATTAAAAGAAAACAACAGAAAATATTGGCACAAGTTGACTGTTGAAAACTCGTTCACTTTTTGTACTAGTCCAAACAGCACTACCTTCGGGTAGTGCTGTTCGGACTTGTATTGAGAGACATCTTTGACACTAGTAAAAGCAATTACAATGCGGGTTAAAGAAACGACGAATCACTAACAAACAGCTGCAGAGTATTTTTGGTGAAAAAAATCTTTTTTGTGTTAACGCTTTTCAATCTAATAGATATAAAATCAAATTTACCCTTGTTTTTTTTAACGTTTTCTGCCACAAAATAGGGAGAAAAGAAGTGTTTTTTCACGAAAACAGTGTACAATGTCCATGACGTCATCGAAAACTATCGAAGAATATCAAATTAGGGTTTTTCCCGTTGTGAAAATTTCCGTTTCCATGAAAAAACACATAAATTATTTGCTTCCTTCGTGAAACACTTTATCTGGCATTTTACTGCATTTTTTGATTTTCATGTATTACAACTGATACTCAATTATAGTTCCCTAAAACCGTCTTCGATCCTCCTGGTTGCGGGGTAACTCAAAATACTTTAAGGCGAGAAATAGAGAAACAAGACGACAGAACATTGGCAAATTTGCAATTCTCTAGACATTAAAGTGATCTTTCGTAGTTTCTAGCATTAGTAAGTACGAGTCTCTCACCCTCTACATCAGTCGTCACTCTCGAAAGCGACCATCTCGTATATCCTATAAGACCGCACCTTCTGAAATCCTGCTTGAACCATCTCTCAGCCAAATCCTATGCTTAGAATCTACAATGTACATGTACCTTTAGCGATACAATGCATCGGTCGCCAAAAAAAGATCTGTTCAAATGTAAGAATGAAGATGGCCTCGTGTGTTCTTAAATTCAGACGATGTCGATCTATCCGAAACTTGTTGAAAATATCATGGTCAAAAGGCTGTACTCAAGGCGCTATCATGGAACCCATCACTTATAGCCAGAGACCACAACCCACGCATGCGTAGAAAAAATTAGCTTCATGGATATCCCATAAGGAAAGCACCGCCTACTCAGAGTGTTATAAGTAGAGTGAGTGAACACATTATTTATCGAGGTCCGGATTTGGGGAGGGTTATCCACTAGCTACATGAGTTGATTTCACCCCCCCTCCCTGCTCATTGACCTCATCTTTTGCTTTAAAAAAATCAGAGATGCCCTTTTCCACAAATGAATTTGTCTTAGAGACGTGAAGAAATGTCAGAGACTGGTATTCAGTTCACGCGTAGGAATATGCAGCAAAGACGAAGCCTAGACATCGACAAATTCACACAATGCAGACACAAACACAAACTGAAGAAAACTGACGTATTGGAAGGATTGTGTAGAAAAATAAACTTCCAAGAAAGGTTCAGTAAGGATTGAAATATCTAGTAACCTATAATACATTATTTACCATGTACATCTTCGATTAGTGTAGCGCTATTCGGGGGAGGTGTGGCGATGGAACGCGTGACACACTTAAGACCCTTCAAGCAGGGCTGCCAGGCTGATAGGTGGTCAATGGAGATGCTGAATGAACTTGAGTCAGACAATCTTGATACTCGAACATCGAACCAAGCATTTATGTATCCATCAATTAATGGGGATTTGCACCAAGTTTCATCCAAATTTCAGGTAGTACAAGTTCTATGTACCCCTGCGATCTAAGAAATTCCACTTAGAGTGTGTTTGTACCAAGACCGTGTACAACCTAAGATGAATGTGTTATTAGGATGAATAATTTAAAACATACATTTGTGTTATTACTAGTATCGTTTTTATTATGTTAAATAAATTATACAAGGGTCTCAGGAAGGTTTAGAAGAGCATTTTATTATGGTGAGATTCAGTATTTAAAAGAGATGATGTATGCGTGTGTTGGGAACCTACACCAGCGACCCATCTCCTTATACGTACTAGTGCAAGGTGATTTCTGTGCAGTCATATAATACGACCGCACAAATGTCCCGCAAGTATAACTGGCTGCGGAAATAAAACATCAAGAAAATTGAAGCGCATTTACGGTCCACAGTTTTGGCATATACCTTTAGTCACAGTAGCTTGGTAATATTCTCAGACTTGTGTAGCTTGAGGTTGCTAACTTTAGAGACAACTAATAAGTGACTTTTAAAAGGACCAAATGACTTTTGTTATTATTTATTTGACTTTATTTATTTATTTATCTATTGATTTATTAATTGATTAATTAAAGGAGGGCGGAGAGGGAGGAACGGAGGGAGGGGCGGATGAAATTAATCAACACTAAAAATGACGTTATCACTTCCTCCCGTGCAAGGTCTAAAAAATCGTACCATCGGGTGTTAAGTGTTGTACTCACATTTACAAGCGAATCCGTTCCCTTGGTAACCAGGTTTGCACTGACAGCTGTATGAGCCAATGGAATTGAGGCAGTCGGCGTTTGAGTGACATTCATTAACACTAGTCTGACATTCATCAACGTCTGTTGAAATTGACACATTTAAACTGTTATGCTAGTTTATTATCCAGGCTCTCACTCTTAGTGAAAGTGACTAACAGTTGTTCATCTCTCAACAGATCGAGCAAAGGTAGAAAGTTCAACACGCAGAATGAAAATCAGAGATACACATGCTCTAACAAAACAATACAACCTGCTTGACAATCCAGTCGCTGAGAATGTGCATTGATTGATTTCTGTTTTTGTTTATTGCTATTGAAATAGGTTTCTCTTATCTGAACATTCGGTTGCTCAGTTGATAGAGCAGAGGACTGCAGAAACGCAGGTCTAACTGGATTGTCAAGCAGATTACCTCGACTACAGCGCATGCACAATTATTTGGGTATCAACAAAACGTCATCGTGGTATCATTGCTAAAATTAAATGGGCTAAATGCACTTTGGCGGAAAAGAAATATATTAATACGGTAGGGGCAAAAGAAAATAAATCCTTCGAGCCGGATTCGAACCAGCGACCTAAGGATACCAACTAAATGTCTACAGTCCTCCGCTCTACCGACTGAGCTATCGAAGGAACACCTGAGACGGGTGGAGAGATAAAATGGATTTGGTGCTTGAATACGATATAAATCCTAAATGACGCAATGCATATATGTGCGATGGGCAAAAATTAATGTCTCTAACTCATGCTCTTCTTGGGAGATTGTATGTATGTAACTTAAGCCTCGCGCTTGGTTAAATCGTCAAAAGTCACGCATTCAAAGTAATGTTCTCTTGTGTCAAATGTGTATAGCACAACGTAATCTATTTAAACTGGTCTGTAACTTTGCTTTGTACAGACATTTTCAGTTTGCGGTTCATCCAGACAGATTAAATTTAAAAAAAAAATGGAAAAAACTTTGAAAGACTACCACAGTGTCCTTAAAGAGAGGTTTACTTTCCACTAGAACGTGTCACTCTGTTCAGGGAAAGTCTTTGCTTCCCGTATTAAATGGTATACGTATTAAGCGAGCTAATGTATAGAAAAATGTATCAGCTTTCAGTCGGGACAAAAAGACTGCCCGTAATAAGCGTGTTTTGGTAAGGCGGGCTGCCCTAGAACTTACTACAAAAACTTTGTTTCACATTTCCGCCGTAATTTAGTTGACATAGCATTGGATTAATTGATCCATATCTGCTCCTTCGATAGCTCAGTTGGTAGAGCGGAGAACCGTAGAAGGTAAACTGTTATCGTTATCGTTTCTTCTTAACGGCTTTTTGTGAATTTTTGGAGTCTTGATGACAATTCTATGGTGGCCTATGCGTGCCATAGCGAAATTGCACATTATTCCTCCTTTTTTCGGCATTTTTTGTTTTGTTGTATATATTTTAATGTTTTAAATTGCTGTTTTAGTTTCCAATAATTTTTTTTGTTTTATATTAATTGAAAGCTCACTTACATAGGCCACCATAAACTTCCTTCCAATTATTACTGACAAATAACAGTATGTTTTACACTTAAATGTTTCAATCAATTTCAGAAGTTGATCTGTTCCACGCCGAGCGGTGATCAGACAAACACATATTATGTGACTGTTCCAGTATATAGAACGAGACAAAATTCGTCAACTTTGCAATAGGTATTATTTAACAAGTTATCTAAGATAGAACCACCTCCTCGCCGATGTACAACGGCGAGGTACATGCGTCTGTATATAAGAAAGACTGATATCTCGCCGATGTACAACGGCGAGGTAGGTGTGTCTGTATATAACGAAGACTAGTATCTCGCCGATATACAACGGCGAGGTAGGTGCGTCTGTATATGAGGAAGACTGATATCTCACCGATGTACAACGGCGAGGTATATGCGTCTGTATATAACGAAGACTAGTATCTCGCCGATGTACAACGGCGAGGTAGGTGCGTCTGCATATAACGAAGACTAGTATCTCGCCGATGTACAACGGCGAGGTAGGTGCGTCTGTATATAACGAAGACTAGTATCTCGTCGATGTACAACGGCGAGGTAGGTGCGTCTGTATATAACGAAGACTGATATCTCACCGATGTACAACGGCGAGGTAGGTGCGTCTGTATATAAAAAAGATTGATATCTCGCCGATGTACAACGGCGAGGTAGGTGCGTCTGTATATAAGGAAGACTGATATCTCACCTATGTACAACGGCGAGGTATATGCGTCTGTATATAAGAAAGACTGATATTTCGCCGATGTACAACGGCGAGGTATATGCGTCTGTATATAACGAAGACTAGTATCTCGCCGATGTACAACGGCGAGGTAGGTGCGTCTGAAGTGATAACAATAAGTAGACAGGCCTGCACGAAGGCTAGGACTAGAAGTAGGAGTCGTGCAGGCCTTCCCACCCCCTTTTGTATCTTCACCGAGGAGTCCAGACCCGTCAAAGAAGATCAGACCCGCCGAGGAGACCAGTCAAAAAAGCGCCGCCATAGCGAAACTTTCGTACCAGAAGAGCAAAGTGAGCAGGACAATGCGTACTACATTCAAAGCAACTACACTGCAGTTTACGCAGTTTGTGAACGATATGTACAACCTAACAGAGAATGCTAAAATTTCAAATAACGCAGCCTAGACAAACACACGTAAGCTTCAAACAGAAAAGGATCGAAAACCACATTTGACAGCTGGCCAATAGAAATCCAGGATTTTCGATCCGCACAGTGGGTATAAATACACGACGGAAAACCTATGCCAAACAGAATGTCTTGTCATTCTCGCAAAGTACACGAGCTTGCATAAAGCGCAACTCACAAAGCCAATCCCGGCAACTGATGAGACCCATATGGAGGGTCGAAACCATGGTCTTGCCTGTACATATTGGCATATTTGATCACGCAGTCAATGGAATTGCTGACCGCAACAGGAGGAAAGATATCTAGCTCCTAGACACGAAACTCACAGTTTCAAGAGGAGTTTAATATTGACACATATTTGACTGAAGCCGAGTTCAGCCATCTAGGCGTAGAGCCACAGGAGTCCATCCTACAAATAACAGATATGACCTTTATACAGTAACAGTCCTTAAAATGCGACGCCTTCATTTTTACGGCTCCATTCAGTCTCCATTTTAAAAATCCTCCAGACTTAACCCACTACTAAAATACAAGAAGCTAAATTGGTCGAAAGACCGAGTTATCTAAGGTGCGTCTTACTATGACGTGAAGTAGGAGTCGTGCAGGCCTTCCTACCCCCTTTTACATCTGCGAGATATCGATGCCTACTTTATACCGACAGTTTCACTTCGCCGATGATCAACGGCGAGATATTGAGTCCTTCATTATACAGAAGGTTTCACTTCGCCGATGACCAACGGCGAGATATCGATGCCTACTTTATACCGACAGTTTCACTTCGCCGATGATCAACGGCGAGATATTGAGTCCTTCATTATACAGAAGGTTTCACTTCGCCGATAATCAACGGCGAGATATCGATGCCTACTTTATACCGACGGTTTCACTTCGCCGATGATCAACGGCGAGATATTGAGTCCTTCATTATACAGAAGGTTTCACTTCGCCGATAGTCAACGGCGAGATATCGATGCCTACTTTATACCGACAGTTTCACTTCGCCGATGATCAACGGCGAGATATTGAGTCCTTCTTTATACAGACGGCTTCACTTCGCCGATAATCAACGGCGAGATATCGATGCCTACTTTATACCGACGGTTTCACTTCGCCGATGATCAACTGCGAGATATTAAGTCCTTCATTATAGAGACGGCTTTACTTCGCCGATAATCAACGGCGAGATATCGATGCCTACTTTATACCGACGGTTTCACTTCGCCGATGATCAACGGCGAGATATTGAGTCCTTCATTATACAGAAGGTTTCACTTCGCCGATGATCAAAGGCGAGATATCGATGCCTACTTTATACTGACGTTTTCACTTCGCCGATGATCAACAGCGAGATATTGAGTCCTTCATTATACAGACGGCTTCACCTCGCCGATAATCAACGGCGAGATATTGATTCCTTCATTATACAGAAGGTTTCATTTCGCCGATGATCACTGAACGGCGAGATATTGAGTCCTTCATTATATAGACGGTTTCACTTCGCCGATGATCAACGGCGAGATATCGATGCCTACTTTATACCGACGGTTCTACTTCGCCGGTGATCAACGGCGAGATATCGATGACTACTTTATGCCGACGGTTTCACTTCGCCAATGATCAACGGCGAGATATTGAGTCCTTCATTATACAGACGGTTTCACTTTGCCGATGATCAACGGCGAGATTTCCGATCTGTATTATATAAAGAATATTTAATCAAACTGATTGCGACATTCACATGAAAAAAGCCGTTCTATATATTGAAACAATCACATAATATGTGAATGTCTGTATTCCCCACGGCGAGAAAATTCAGTTGCTAAAAACTTCACTTGACGCATTTGTTATTTCTCAGAAAATTCTTTACAAACAGGTACGTCTTCCTTCGATAGCTCAGTTGGTAGAGCGGAGGACTGTAGTTGGTTTAATGTAATCCTTAGGTCGCTGGTTCGAATCCGGCTCGAAGGAAAAAAACTTTTTTTATTTATATTTATATATTTATATTTATTTATATATATATATATATATATATATATATATATATATATATATATATATATATAATATATATATATATATATATATATATATATATATATATATATATATAAGAACATGTTTTATATATATTATATATATATATATATATATATATATATATATATATATATATAAGAACATGTTTTATTTATCGGGCTAAATTGGTTCGTATATATATATGGTGCTTTATTGGCCAATGTTCAGCCTGATGTTCTTAATCCACTTGTTCTTATATGCGGGTATTTACTGTATTCCACTTGACTAGTGCTTTTTACTGCTCCCATGTAGCCATTGCGCAATATAGCATCCATAAACAAGATCGCAGAACGGGAATTATTAATTTCAGGAGCTATTTCATTCTTAAGACCATTTAACTGTAAATCTTTTGTCTGTTTCATATCCATCCCCTCAAAAAAGGGAGAGTGTTCCGCGCCATTTGACACCAGCAAGAAAAACAGTAGCATGAAGCGGAGAAATGTAAAAGCCAAGGTGGTATCTTTAAGTCGTTTGTTTGAATCCGGCTCGAAGGAGGACGGGTTTCTTCTTTTGCTTGCACCAGCCTCTAATCTTATTAATTCATTAACAATTTTTTTCCTTTTGAAGCAAATACGATTCAGTTTGTAAACATAAGGTTTTGCCCAGTAATCTCAGAAATCCATCTCTTTCACAGGAAACATATTCTTGGAAAACAGTTTCTGACGCAAATTTGATTTTTTAGACAAATTCTCTTCGAAGAAATACATCTTCCTTCGATAGCTCAGTTGGTAGAGCGGAGGACTGTAGTTGCTCAAGAGTAATCCTTAGGTCGCTGGTTCGAATCCGGCTCGAAGGAGTTTTTTTGACACTTTTTGGACACATCCCTTCGAAGAGTGCAGCCAAGCCTTCGTTATCGCTGAAGGCCACCTTGATGAAACGGAATCTCTTTTCTTCGTCTTTTTTTTTATTTTAGTTACGTCACTGTTTCCCAGACCTTCCATAAGCAACCACCTCTGCCAGGCGAAGACAGTTCCTGGTATTTTTTGTGGACGCCTACCGGTGAACGGTTCGAATGCATATTCGTAAACTATTGTTAATTGATTTCAGTGGAACAATAGCTGCTTAAATGGTCCCTGATAACAGCAGAAAAGCACTAAAAATTCAGTGTCTAGTATCCTTTTAAGCCACTCACCAGCGCACGCCGTCCCAGAGCCTCGGTAACCATCCTTGCACACGCATGTTGGTCCTCGAATTAAGTTACGGCATGTTGCGTTTGAATGACATACCACACCTGCGCATGTACCGTCAGCTGTAGTGGGTATAAATAACAGTATTGTATGTTTAGTACACAAGATTCCCCGTCATGCGAAGTTGCACAAGTCATTTGTTTACTCGGTGGGGAAGGTGCGTTTCTCGAAAGATTGCTTGTGGTTCAACATTGCCAACCACGACAAAACGCAATTTTTTCACGAGATTGAATTGAAGGATTGAATTGGGAAACAAATTTGAGACAAAGGGCGTGTAAGGAGCCGCATTGTAGTGCTGTGCCATATAAACGCTTCTGCATTAACCTTTCCCTGGCAACCGTGCAGCCTCCCCAAAAAAAACATATAAAGTCGTTTTTTTTAACATCGGGCAACAAATATTTCCACTTGAAAGTACTGTTCAGTTCAGTAGCTCTTGTTTCATGGCCACAGTACAGTTTGGATTTCATCAGACTCAACACTTGAGGAGTCATGTACATCAGTCGATTTTTACTCTCATACTAAAAGGTCTATGCGATACACATTCCCTGTATATACCCCTGTAAGCGCATAACAGTCCGATATCTCGAACGCCCACGAGAAACATTTTTCGGAAAGAAGAAGCTCGAAGAAGACTGTAGTGAGCTACGGTATACAACCTGTCGCTAAACTTCTTCAGCGGAATTGGGTAACTGTTTTAACCCTTTAGGCTCCAATATCAATACGCATATTCTCCTTTGCGTTCTCCACACATTTCTTATGGTACTAGTTGAGAGAATTTGCACAAACATCAAGTCATTTCACGTTTGGTGATTACTTATTTTATTCTCGTGACATTTATGTTTGAACAAGTAGGGATAGCGTGGGGAGAAATTAGATGATTGTCACTATTAAGGCTTAAAGGAGTTTTAAAACGCCTTCTTGTCCACTTACACTTGCAATCGAAACCACTTCCTACGTAACCAAGTTTGCAACGGCAAGAAAATGAGCCAACGGTATTGACGCAATCAGCATGCTGATGACAGCTGTTATTCACCGCTTGACATTCGTCGATATCTGTACAATGAACAAATAAAAAAACTAAAGATAAAAAAGGGTCAAAATATTGTGAAAGAAAAAAGATAGAAGATAAGCGATTGGAAATAAATTGTCATTAAACTCGAAAACCTTTTCATTGCTTAAGACCTAGTGAATTCTTTCTCATTAATGGTCAATAAATGTTTATATCTGTAATAATTTTAGTTACGTTACCAAAACAACTCCGTCCATCTCCTGTCCATCCATCCACGCAAACACACTGTCGTTCGCGACTGCCGACGGATCTTGGTATGCATGCGCTGTTCTGGCCACACACGACTCCATCACAAGTACCATCAGCTAGAAAAGAGAATTCATATTTCTTCTTGGTAAACTAAACAGGAAATTACAAAGTATTCTTTTTTGCTAAGAAGAGTTCAAATTTCAGGCTATACAAAAACTCACAGATGCAATGAGTTCCATTGCCTTGGTAGCCAAGCCGGCAGCGACACCGGTAAGAGCCTGGGCTGTTGAAGCAATTTGCATTTAGGTCACATTTGCCTTCAGGCGACTCACACTCGTCAATATCTAAAGAAAAGCACAAGGAAGCAATGAGAACAGTTGGTAAGCCCCAATCGACCATCATACATTTATCCAGTGGGGATCGTCAAAGAGCTCACACTACTTCTCAGATAAGTCATTAAGGGAGCTTAAGTCACTTGACAATTTAAACAGGCCATCCGTAAGTAAGAATCTGATTTCTTTTTATATGCTAGATTGTAATTATTAATTGTTACTTTAATTTAACTATCTTAGGTATACATTCGAAATCTATTTAACATACTGTTTTTGCTTTTAGTTTTTTTTCTGCATATCTTTGTATTAGTTTTATTATATGTAATTTAGTAGGAGGACCCTTCTGTAATGCGCTTTCGAGTGAAGTAGGTATCCTCAATAAAGACTGCTATTAATATTTTCTTTTTTGTAGGAGAAAAGGAGACATTCCTCGGCATTGAAGTATTGCCTATTCAATCATAAGGTTGGGTGGATGGAGCGAGGACATAAATGAACAAACAGTGGCTGATATAAGCGAGTCAGTATGCTGGCTGATGGCCCGTTTCACCTTCCATTTGAACTGATAACGGAATATCAAGCATACATATAAGAAAGGAACGTTGATTTCGTGCCTAAGACTCCAGTGACTGGGTCTCAATGCATGCAATGTGCATTGCATTTGAGGCGCTCGTTACCATTTTGTTAGTATACAGGTCAGAGATTGACATCTTCCGAGCCTGAAGAATCCCTACGGCTACGCGTATGCTAGAACTTACCAGAACAGTGAGTTCCATTTCCTTTCCAACCTTTATTACAAGAACACTCTCGCTGATCACTGGAAGAGGATTCTTTGCAGAAGGCGTTTCGATCGCAAACGACGCCATCACACGAACCATCAGCTGAAATATTAAACACGAGATCAGTGAACATCGCTCAGTAGTCTCGTAGACAAGCAACACAGACTTCACAGTCGGCGTTTTTTATGAAGCTTTAAGGTGTTATATTTTCCCTGTAGGGATGTAAACCCATCTCCCTACATTCTTGCCAAGCTAGAGGACGGTATGGGGTATTTCTTTGAGTCCTAATCTTGTATAAAAGCCGGTGTCTTAGTCCTATCCGGTGTCCAAGCCCTAGTCCTAGCCTAAGGTGTCCATGTCCTAGCCGTGTCAAAGCCGTGTTTTGACATCTCAAGGGAACAGAACGTACAAAAGTTTTGTTTCAGTTGAGATGTCAAATCACGGCTTTCTGTGATGCCTCATCCCTCACGGCATCCCCTGTCGTAACTACCTGAGCTACTCTCAACTGGACAGAAGTTGGAATTGAATAAGATACCTTGGAATATGAACTGAAATTTCCCAATCTCCACCAAACCACACCACAACCCACCACATATCTCCTGGCCACCCCCAAAAACGTTTTATGCTAACGACACCAAAGTGCAATGGTTATTGATCTTTGTCTTGTTGCAGACCAGTCCGATTAGGAATACTCTAGGAAGTTAATGGACGACCGCTGTCGGTTCTTGTCATTAATTTTAAAAAAATGATCCTACTCTTCAAGTTCACTAACATGTGCAGTTAACTCCACTTCCACGGTAACCAGGCTTACAGCGACACTCAAAAGAACCTGCGGAATTCATGCACTCTGCCTTCTGGTGACAGTTGTTCTCAGATGACTGACATTCGTTGACATCTTGGGAATGAAAAAAAAAACACATAGTGAGGTATTGTGACTGAGATGCTTTGGAAAAAAGGGGCGGACATAAAGCCGGCAAACAAACGGATGAAGGGGAAACATTCTTTCTAACAAAGAAAAAGCTTTAGTTACCAGAGCAGCTTCTTCCATCTCCTTGCCAACCAACTTTGCACATGCATTGTCGACGTCCCGAGGGGAATGTTCGGTTACAGTCGGCATTCGGGTCACAAGTGATTTCCTCACATGTACCATTGTCTAGGACTAGAAGAAACAGTGTGTTGACGTCTGTAGAACGAGACTTAACAAACTAAGATTTATGGTTAGTAAAAATTGGCTGTATTAATACTAAAAGACGTTAAAGTCGTGTAGGACGTTACGTCGTCTAAGACGTCCTAGTCGTCCCTTATAAATACGAGAAATTAGGCAGACGCATAAAACGTTAGACTTTAACGTCGTTTGCTAAAGGCGTTTGAAAAACGCATTTTTAGGATACATGTCTTAGCTGTCCTAGACGCTAAAGCCGTCTTGTATTACGACGAGATGCATTAAACTTTGCACTTAAAGACAGACTTGAAAGTCGTCTGTCTAGACGTCTTAGACGTCTCTAATATAACTGAATACAGCCATTATTAGTTCAATATGATTGCTCGCAGTACAAAACGCAAACGGTTGAAATTGGGTCGCAAGTTTTTAAAAGCGCAGTAATGTGGCCCTTTTTCACCTCTGATTATAAGTCACTTTTCAAATGTTAAAATTGATGTTTCTGCTGCAAGCATAACTAAGGAACATCGCGTTTACTGCTCAATAATCCCTTTTAATGAAAAAACACAACTTACAGACACATGTAAAGCCATTTCCTTGGTAACCAGGTCTACAGCGGCATTCATATGAGCCCTCCGTGTTTACGCACTCAGCATCAAAGTGGCAGTTGTTCTTAGATGGCTGACACTCGTCGATGTCTGAATTAAAATGATACGAAATTACAGAGACCCGCTCTGTAATTGAATTACTAAGGACTGGTCTGAATAAACTGCCACTAAACCACACCAAAGTAGAAAGTAATAACATTCACCCAATTACAACAAAATGAAGTATAAATAAACGATACGACATATTAAACTTGTCTTGCTAGAGCAACTTATACGCCAAGATGACTACTTTGGCTGCCTTCGTTAACGGTTGAAAAGAGCCTTAATCAAAGATGACTCTAAGAAATTACTATGTAGGCGGGACAATACGAATGGCTTCAACGAATCACCGGACAAATAAAGGGAATATTAAATTGTCTGTTTGCCTGGAATACTTCGGCAACTCAGACTATCACTACTGTGAGTACTCTCTGAGGGTAACCCATTGCAGGGTTACCCCCAGCAGTTTGTCGCTGGTACCCACAAACCTGGGTGGAAGTAACGCGAAGCAATAACCAAGCCCTGAACCACCTACCCTACGATCGTCCAATCAAAAATAGAGCACACTACACCACTGCGCTCCTCCGTGTCAACCTGGGACTTCACTAAGATGCCACCCTAAGACTTCGTCGAAAATTGCAAAGATTAGAAAACAGAACGAATGAAAAAATAACTTTACCTGAGCAGTTTTGCCCGTCACCCTGCCAACCATCCCGGCAAATGCATTTCCGGATTCCTTCTGGCAAAGAAAGGCGGCAGTCGGCATTCGAGTCGCAAAAGACTCCGCCACAAGAACCATCCGCTAGAAGAAGCCAGAGATAAGTGTTGGTGTAAGTGCGTTTGATCTCAAACTAAAAACATGGCTCTTATTTGGCGGACCTAAGGATGGAACTTCTAAGTGCAAAAATTGAATTCAAACTTGAATTCAGGATTCAACTGATAGTTTCATTGTTTCCGTGTGCTGTTTGTCTTTCAGTCTGGGTTCTTCAAAAACGAAATACACATTTAGGCGACATTTAATGGACGCTGAAAGTTACTAAAGCATAAAGTAATTAATGACAAGTTGAATATAATCTGAAAAGTAGTGCTCGCACCAACCCGGCTCAAAACATTCAAATTAAACACGCCTTATTTCCCTCAAAATGTCACGAGAATTTGTTACGTTTGTGAAAAACATTATATAACTAAACCTTGATATTCCTCAAAACTTAAAAGGAAAACAACTCACAAAACCTAAAAAAAAAATAACCCAACTCACAGGTGCAGTTAAAGCCGTTTCCTAGATAGCCTGGTCTACAGCGGCATTCATATGAGCCCTCGGTGTTAAAACATTCTGCATTCAAGTGACAGTTGTTCTTGAAAGACTGACACTCATCTTCGTCTGTATAAGCGTGAAAACAAATAAAAGCAATGAGACCTTATTACATCTAGTCTGCCTGGCAGGCGTACAAAGGGGACACAGGGAAGATTAGAGGATGAAACGCGAAGGGCGAGTGCGTTCTTTGAGATCAAATCCCTCTAAACCAGCTTGCCTTTTTGCGCCTCTCGTGCAAGCAACATTACCGATTGTTCAAGAGCATCGCGACGAGATCTGAATAGAGCTAGCTTTAAGCATTCAACAATGTGTAAACATATTTATAAGCAGGTACAACCCTTCAGTTAATAGCTAGTATTTGTTTTTTAGTCTGTCTTATGCGTGTTACGGCACGCAAAGACTTACATTTAATGTTGTCTTATTATTAGACGAAGAGTTTCTTACCTCTGTCCATGCTAAACGCCTTTTAACCAGTCGAGACGCAGAAATGTTTCAATCATTTGCCAAAAACTAACCAGTAAACAAAAAAGCATCCCGCTGCTTCGAAAGGTTTAAATGTAGTGAACTTACCAGAACAGGTCCGTCCATCACCTTGCCAACCAGCTTTACACATGCACTGCCGTCGTCCTGAAGGGAATGTTCGGTTACAGTCGGCATTCCGGTCACAGGTGATTCCTTCACAGGTACCATCCGCTAAGAGTAGAAATAAGCAGGTATTAGTAGCTGTAAACTACCCCGCCACTCTATGCATACGTATGAGGGTGTGACTAATTAAGCCAAAAATGAGTTGCAAACAAGGCGGAGAGAGATTTCGAATAATCGAATAATCAGTTTCAGTACATCAGTGGATCAGTAGATCAGTTTCAGGTGAAGTTCACAGTTAGCATGCAATGCAGGCGTATTTTGGCTAACCGGGTGCCACATAATTCTTCGTTTTTTCAAGCCCTACCAAGGAGGGAAGAGTCATCCTATAAGTTTTGAAGATCCAAAATGGCGTACACACGAATTAATGCGGCCCACTACGCAAGCCAGAAACGCCTACAACGCAAGCTAGCACACGGTCGCCGACCTGATAGACGCATAAAAAAGAAAAAAGCAACATACATGTGCAATTCAAGCCATCTCCTTGGTAACCAGGTCTACAGCGGCATTCATATGAGCCTTTGGTGTTAACGCACTCAGCGTCGAAGTGACAGTCGTTCTTAAATGGCTGACACTCATCAACGTCTGAATAAAAAGACATAAGTGTCAATTATATTCAGTGTTACTTATTACGTAGACCCAATAAATCAGGCCAGTGTTAAAGACCATTTTTGGCTCCTTCTTCGCAGCCTTTAACTGAAAAGCAAAACTATAAAATCGTTTTCAACGAATGCATAACGGCGACATTTTCTAATTATTGAGACGTGTAAGATTTTGGCCAGAAAGGAGTTCCCTTACCAAAGCAAGTCTGCCCGTTTCCACTCCAGCCATTTTTACACACGCAGACCTGTCTTTCCTCATTTGAAACACAATCGGCATTCGAGTCGCAAACAACTCCAGCGCAAGAGTCTTCAGCTGGTGAAAACGAAGAAAGGAGAACAGTGTTAGATATATCTTTGCCTTCCTACATGGCTGGTCCAGTGGCCGAGTGGTTAAAGCATCCGGGACCAAATTTTCACTCATTTCCTTAGCCGTGTTGATTTTTGTTCCTAGTTTACTTGTATTTTTTTTTTCGTTAAAAAAGCCCAAGTAATAGCATATAGTCTGGACTAAATTAACTACAGCGAAAGAAAAGTTTCTTCTTAGAATGATGAACATACTTACAGACACAGCTAAAACCGTCTCCTTGGTAACCGGATTTACAGCTACATCTGTAGGAGCCGTCAGTGTTTATGCAGTTAGCATTTTCATCGCAGCTATTCTTGGAAGAATCACACTCATCGATATCTAAAACAAAAAGCAGAAAATCAAAACAGCTTTAACTCTTGTTGCAACCAAAGTGTTTGGTAAATTTAAAAAAGTGGTTTAGGTTTTGATCGAAACTAACGGATATTTCCATTTTAGCTAGCCTTAAAGTCCATTAAAATGGCAACTTAACCAGCCACTTAAACCACTAATTAGTCTCAAACACAGAATTCAATTGAATAGTACCCTGAAAAAGAGAACTTCACGTGTGGTTGGTCCAACGCCAGCTCAATTCGGTAGTCTTCAAAGGCCGAACTCATATTTTGACAGTGTGCTGCTCCAGACTCTTTCCCAGTCCCTGAACATTTGTTATACAAAAGTGATGAAAGGCTAGGGAAACACGATGTCACGGTGTGGGATGCAGGGTATGCTGAGAAGGAAGAAGAAATAGTAGGGACCGCTCCCCGAATTTCGTCCAGCCTTCCTTCTCAGTTGTAACTGGGAACGCGTCTAATGATGTTCTATTATAATTATTTTTCGCAGTATAATACTGTGGAATATGCAACCTTAAAGAAAGAAGGTTATGTTTTCTCGCCAGCAGTTCCTCAAAACGAGCCCTGATGCAAACATGAAAAAGAAAAAACGTTTTGATATTTCTAACCATAGCATGATCGTCCATCGCCCAGCCAGCCACCTTTACACACGCACAGACCAGGTACTTCAGGCCGAGGCTTGAAACACGTGGCGTTCTCATGGCATTGGACTCCGTGGCACGTACCATCAGCTGAAAGAAGGGGGGTATAAAGACTGATACGCAAAACACAAAGGTGCAACCTGGTAAAAATACGCCAGCTAATTGAATGTTTAAAGGAGTCCTTTGATCCTCCAAATCGTAGATAAACTCACGGCTCGTGTAATAAACCTTATTCCAAAATGGCGGAAAATACATTATTCTTTTGTCTCCATGTTAATTGGCCCCTGTTGCCTCGTTTTAAGCTTAATATTCCTTTGAATTCTGCAAATGCGATCGAGGCAACAAGGGCCAATTAACAATGAGACAAAAGAGTAATGTATTTTCCGCCATTTTGAAATAAGGTGTATATGATTTTAGAAGCAACATCTTAATTGGACTAGGTCTCGCTGTTTTGGGCGACCATGTGATTACCAAACTGGGATTCAGTTCGAGGGAAATCTCTTACTAAGTTTACGAAATGGTGGCTGAAAACAAAACTGTACAGGAACCATCGGTTATTTGGTCGATGTTTCCCAACACAGAAACTTACCTGTGCAGTTGAAGCCATCGCCTTGAAAACCAGGCCTACAGCGGCATGTGTATGAGCCCTCGGTGTTGATACACTCAGCACGTAATGGATGGCATAAGTTCTTGAAGGGCTCACATTCATTGACATCTGTAACAACAAAACATGTCAAAACAAATTAATAGCTGGTGGAAAATCCATGGCACAAAGTATACGCTTGCTTTCCAGATTAGTCGGTACCGCTTTAAGACGGATTCCGCTCAACGTTCGAGCAATAAGTGCAAAAAATATTTACCAAAAAACTACTCATAGCACGGTAACATTTTAAATGCTATTTGAAACATCTCACTCTAGTTCACTTGCCCAAGTGACCCCGCGATGAAATTCTCAAGCATTCTCAAGAAAATTAATTTCAAATCTCGTAAAAGTATGCTAAAAACGGGCGCCATTTTGTTTTGAACTGACATGAAGCGTCTTTTTAATTGAAATATGGATAACTTCAAATCCAATTTTCTCTCGCGGGTCAGCTTGGGAGCAAAAGTAACGATAAGTTCTTCTTATCTGTTCTCAAAATGTGACAGTGCTGCAAGTATTTTTTTGGTAACTTAATTTTTGCACTTACTTCTCGAACGTTGAGCGGAAGTCGTCTTAAACTCCTTAACACCCAGAATTGAAGACACTTAAGTCTCAGTTGTCCTACATTGCGGTTCTGCCGCCATTTTTTTTTTAATCGAGGTCCATAGCTCTAGAGTTGAGGCCATTGGCTCAACACCACTAAAAGATCAAATCATTTGTATAAACCTTAATCGGCTAAAGTTATGTCATGTGGTAAAAAAAAAGTTTTGAGTCAGTGTATCACGTCTTAAAGAGTGACTATTCATAGTGGTACTGTTTGTTATGCTGGATAAGGTGGTTCTAACTATAGATTCTGTGGATGGATAAAGGAGACAATTATGCCAAATTACAAGGCGTACTCTGCCCCCCCCCCCCCCAAAAAAAAAATGAAAACTTTGTAAAAGTGTCTTATCTTCATATTCATCATTATCATCATCTTTATAATCATCATGATCATCACCATCTTCATTTCACCACGGTCAAAGAACATCAGCATTGATTTTTGGAATCCATTTATTCAGGTTATATTTCACCGATTAGTTTCAAACTTGGCAGAAATATCTTTATTACCGGAACACGTTAGGCCGTCACCCTGCCAACCTTCCCCACACTCGCACTGAAATGGTTGATCATCGAAGGGCTGGACACATTGAGCATGCGCATCACACTCAACACCATTGCAACCTCCATCAACTGTAAAAGCAAACAGGAAAAAGCCACCAAACATTTGTTTCGATATTCAATTGTTAAGCCCAGTCCCTGCCATCGTGTTGTTACCCCGCCGTCAGGACGGAGTCTAGTAATACCCTTTTTTTTTTCTTTCGTGTTCTTCTTCATCATCATCATTTTTTTCATGGTCACTTGCCCCAGACCTCATCGCTCGACCAAACAAATATTCGTCGCAAACTTCCACTATACGATCTGGACTCGTTTCTTGAGTGACCGTAATATATTTTCCGCCCTGAGAGGAGGGAGAGCAACGGCGGGTTCTAATGCTCCTGGGGCTTTCTTGTTTTCTTAGACAAGAAACTTTACCCCACATTGTCTCTCTCCACTCAGGTGTGTGTGCCGCCATACTGCTGGGAGTATGGTGTGTGTGCCGCCATACTGCTGGGAGTAACCCTGCGATGGACTAGCATCCCATGCAGGGGGGAGTAGCAATACTATCAGTTTTTTCTTGCTACAGAAACCCGGTTAGGCTCCGGCTCGTGTGGGTCTCCTTGGCTAGTGTGCGACTTTACCTTTTTAACTGAAAACGTCAGATAAAACTCATCAGATAGAATATAAGGTGACTTCATTTGTGAATACATTAGTCCCATGCATTCGTGCGTGTAATGACAATTAAATCCCTTTGCAATGTATTTAACTGATAAATCGATTATTTTTAAAAAACTGTTGGCTGGTCGACGAGAGAGTAAAACTCATTTTCAGTGTAAGCCCTTCGCAACAGCGACTCATGGGATTATGGCCTATGTGTAGCACATATCATGGAAAGAAGGGGGTATGCCATTGGTGGAAGACATATAGTAACGTAAAAAACTAGCTGAATGAAAAGCGTTTGAAAATTGCAAAGGGAAAAGAGTGCCGATCTAAAAGAAAAACTGTGTTAAGTGTTTAATACATTTTCTGCGTGTTGCCGTGATGTAAGGAGGGGGATTAATTCTAATGTGCCGGGAGGATGCGTCTTTGTCATTTTTTTTTTGCTTTTTTGTTTGTTTGTTTGCTTGTTTTTAATTTTCAATAGATTCAGCCTGAATCTAGCAAAAGTGCGAGTAGACGACAACTGAAGAGAGTTCAAACACTCTCCCTACCGTTTGAACACTATCTCTTTTGTCCAATCATTTCTCGTTGAACCCACCTCTCTGACAACGTAAACCATCGCCTGTGAAACCTGATTTGCACTGGCACTGGAAAGAGCCATCGGTATTGGTACAAGCTGCGTTTACGTCACATGGACTCCGAGAAGGATTGCATTCGTCTTCATCTATTGACAAAAATATAGCGGTTCAATGTTGACTACGCATTCGATACTGTCTGTCCAATAACAGCATTCTATTCCACCAAGTCCACAAACACGAGTGATGATTGAGAGGTAAATGGGTGAAGAGAGGGGCTTAAACGATGGTAGACACTGCATTGACTGATTACCAATGTGAGCGACAAGCTCATCCATCCCTTCCTGCGAACATTGCCACATCTTTGTGGTCTTTTTCATCCGCTTGGGAAGCTCCATAAACCCTTCAAGCCCTAACGGTGACGAAAATGAAATTTCTCTCTACATTATCAATACTTGTTCAAACATTGAAGTGATGAGAATAAAGAAAATGATCACCAGGGATGAGATGGCTTGATATTTCGACAAATCTTTCTTGCCCATAAGAAATGTATGGAGAACAGTAAGGAGAATATGCAGTTTTACATCAGGGCTTGAAGGGTCAAATGACGCTTTCTTCGATCTTTTTGCTCGTCTTTGGCGTGTTTTCTGCTCGACAACACTCACAACATAACAGCCGAGTTTTTGTGACCCAAATACCACCCCTTCAACCAGGACTAGAAAATTAGTTTGCTTACCCTCACAATTCGTTCCGTCTCCTTGGTAACCAGGTTTGCATAGACATCCACGGAACGGATCACACACTGCATTTGGGTCACAGTCAAGACCCATGCAGGTGTCATTAGCTGAAAAAGAAGAATGTACATATTGAAGAACAAATACTAAATTAAGGTTTCTTCGGACCTTCGCGGGTGACCTCTTGTGTCCTTCCGGAAAAAATTCGTATGGGCGCCATTTTAAAGGAAAACACGGCAAACTATATATCGTTGGAAAGCTTAATACATGAGATTTCGGAAAAACATATGAATTGCCAGTTTTTTTAATTCCACAAAAGAAAATTGCAAAAGTGACCGCGAAAATGACCATGCGTCACTCCGGCAAACAAATGAATTAATAAGGTAACAAAATTCGGCAGATTTCTGTGAAATTTGGCCTGAACATTCCTTAATAGATGTTGTGAAACAAAAGCCTGTCGGGGATTTTTGAAATTTATAATAATTCACCCGTGGCGATCTTCAATGTAATGCCTATCGCGCATTCTTTGCTGCTCGGACTTGACAGATTAATTAAAAAATAACCAATCAGAATATCGAAAAATGCTGATACACTTTTGATGATTGATCCTTTGTGATTAACACTGTCCAGTTATTTTGCCAATGCCAATTGAATGACACATGGTCATTTTCGTGGTTGTTTGCGACATTCTTTTGCGGAATTGAAGAAACCGGCAATTTATATTTTTTCTAAAATCTATATTTATTAAGCTTTCCAACGATATATAGTTTGCCGTATTATCTTTTAAAATGGCGCACACGATTTCTTCCCGCAGGACACCCGCGAAGGTCCGGGGTGACCTTAAGCTCCGTTGCTAGAAGAATTTCGTAAGTGGATCATAAGGGTGTGAAAGATGTGACACGTAACAAGGCTGACGAACAGCACTTGGATAAAACGAACGAGTTGAGTCGCCAGAATACTTACAAACGCATTTTCGGTTAACCTCCATGAAACCCTTTTTGCAAAGACATTCAAAGCTTCCTAATGTATTGACGCACGCAGTTTTGTTGTCAGTACAGACGTCTAATATAACACGACACTCATTCAAATCTGCAACAAGAGATAGAAAGTTGAATAAACCTACACCGCTTTCTAGTGGTGTTAAATTCAAAATAGACTTCAATAGACTCAAATGGTTAGCAAAAAGCGAACTATAAATATGGAAAATGACCTCAAAAGACGACCATTCATTGTTCTGTTAGTACTCATCTACCGCGGTTTGTAGGAATACGAAATCTAATTAGCTAAAGTTTCATTGAGTTATTCGCTGAGTCTTTTATCGCACAACTTAGGTCCTTGAAAATTAATTTTCATCTTTTTCTTTAATGCACTGTATTACCAAAATATCATTGTTTACCACTGGAAGTCATTTTTTTTGTCTCCTAATTAACAAATAAACTTTTCTTTCAAGTACTTCATCAACAATAGTCTCGATCTTGTCAAATCGCTCATTTGGCCTCATACCGCTATTGTAAAATACAATGAAAACACAGCGCGCGCGCGGTTGCAACCTTACTGTATTAAATTTTCCCAGCAACTGTAATCGTTGATTTTTAAGAGAAATACTTTGCAGAAAATCATTTTTTGCGTTTTAGGATTTCCTACTGAGATAAACAAGTAATTCATTAATGAAGAACAACAAAAGAGATAGTAACCTTTACAATTCAAGCCGTCACCAACGAAGCCAAGTCGACATCCGCAAGATTCTTTTCCAGTATCGCGGTCCACGAAGCAAGAGGCATACATATGACACTTCTGTCCGCCACAGTCACCAGGTTCCACTATACGAAAAATTAACGCCATTGTAATAAATAATCTGAATAACTGGATTTTGTGTCCAGATTATGCTATTAAACAGTTATTCCAAGGTATTCAGTCGTGCTTGGTTTTACAACAAGGTGGGTGGCAGAACTCTTAGATCATGCGAAAGTTCATTTTCTAAATGACACAGTTTTCCAGGAAAATCGGCAAAAATTCTTCATCATGTTAATGTTCGAGTAACCTCTCTATTGAAATCACGCGGCTGCCGCCTAGTAATTCGAAACCTAAATAAAAGAACTCCTCTGCTAGTAGGATATGAATGAATAGCATTTTGATTGTTTCCCTAAGTAAGTAACGCATACCTTCACCACCTCATTCGAAAACACCACGTTTTCGAAACAAAAAGGAAAATTGCACTACCGTTCTCATGTTTCCTTTATTTTTCTTGGGAGTAACTGGCATTTTAAGTATATTGCAAAACAATTAGTAATCAATTTCATGTTATTGCGAACGCATAGCCAAAATGGGGCTAAAATTATTGATAATTATTCCATGACATTCAACCTACGTCTCAAATTTGTTGCAATACAAGTTGCCCGAAAAAAAACGTACATATATCTGGTGCAACATACTCACAGTAATTTTATGTTCGCTGCGAAAACTTCACAACAGTAAAACTAGAATCTCACTTTGACAATGACTGCCGCTAATCTGTAACGAACCTGCAATATCTCGCAATGGTAATATCGCAATGGAATATCTCGCAATGGTGCGCGCAACTTGGGTCGAAACGAATTGTTTCATCAACTAGTGAAGTTACTCTATAACTTTTGATGATATGGAGAGAATTTGCGTGTAACAAAGCCTTTGTGTTTACTTTGAGCTGACGGAGATTAAGTAATAACATGAAGAGCAACTAGAATCTGGCCCTGAATACTCAATGAAAATACAAGTGGCGCTTTTAGTGAGTCTCGAATTGCCTTACTCACTTCTTAACTCTTTAAGCCTCCGCATTATTATACAAATTATCTTTACTGGTCTCCATATATTTTGTTGAGTACTAGTTGGGATAACTTGTTTAAACATCAAGATCTTCAGTGAACAATTCTTAAATTCTTATGACTTGTATGTGTTGTAATGCACTAATATGATGAGGAGAAATTTGATGGTGATCACTATTGGGGCTTCAAGGGTTAAAGCCTGAATTACATTTAATTCAAAGCTGATGTCATTCGCTGAATTAGTAAGTTTATATCTTACCCTTAGTACACTCCCTTCCGTTTCCCTGGTAACCATCTTTACATGCACACGTGTAAGAACCGTTAGTGTTGGTGCAATCAGCAAAGGTGTCACATTGATTCTCCCCCAAGCACTCATTTACGTCTGAAAATAAAACAACAAACTATCACTAGATTAAGTGTATGGCTAATTTTTATACTGTTATGCGAGTAGATGTCTTTTTATGGATATGAGGTCTCCTCTATTCGTCGTCTCCTTTCTTCGGTGCAAATGATCAAGTAGTATTGGTGAACTCTCCAAATGCCCTATCTAGTAAAGTGACGCCTGGTGCACATAAGTTCGAATATCATGGACAACAGTTTTATGTCGATTGCTTTTTAAATGAATGACATACCAAATCCTCATTACAATAATTCTTAAAGGATACTTGCCAGCGCACGTGACTCCATCTCCCTGGTAACCACTATTGCAAGAACATTTGCTGTCAAGGCATTGAGCTTGAGAATGGCATTCCTGTCCACCGCATAACAGACTGACTTCCTCTGAATTAGAAAATGGTAAAATGATCATTACAGAAATGACTTCGCAGATGCAAAATATGTATTTGATAAAATACATATATAATATGTAGTGTTCGAATCCCGGTCAAGCCTGGATTTTTTCAGGTTTGTTTTTTCAACTGCTTAAGTTGAAAACATTTAGAGGGGTTATGTAAGTAAGTAAGTAAGTAAAACTTTATTTAAACACGGAAAATCATGAGTTAATTAAGCTTAATTAAGTAAATAACTAAAACTAATTACAACTGCTTGTGGTGTACTGGGAACTAGCCTACATCCGGGAACCACATGTAAAAAGTGGTGGTTGATTAAAACATGGCGGTTGTGCTGTGATTGCTGACTTCGTGTCGTTTTATTTCGGCTACAAACACTACATTGGCGACTGAGGATTGGCTTATCAATGGCTGATAGAGCTCTTCCAACGCTGGATCTATCGGGATCTTGATCACAAGTGGCAAATAACTGGAAGAAGTGGAAACGGGCGTTCGAGTATTACGCTGAAGGAAAAGGCTTAGACAACACGAGGAAGAAAACTTCACAGCTTCTGCACTATGCCGGAATGGAGGTACAAGATATTTTCGAAGATCTGGTCGACCCCGATCCAGCGGGTAATCAAGATCTCTATGCGGTCTGTATTAGGAAGCTTGATCATCATTTTCGCTCCGACGAAAATATTCCATTTGAGCGCCATGTGTTCCGGCAGTTGGCGCCGACGGATGGCGAATCGGTTGATAAATTTGTTGTGCGTCTCCGTCGACAGGCACGGTATTGTAATTTTGGTGATTCTCTCGATGACAACTTACGAGATCAGTTAATTGAAAAACTGCCCGACATAGAATTGAAGAAGAAGCTGTTGGAAACCAGAAACATCACTTTAGCTCAAGTTTTGGAGAAAACGAGGGCTTCGGAAGCGGCGGGACAACAAGTGAAGCACATGGCGGGTGTATCGGATGTAAACGCAGTCGGACGAAAGGAGGATAAGACAAACGATCAGTCGGCGAAAACGTGCTTCAGTTGCGGGAAGGCAGGACATTTCTCACGGGATCCGTGCTGTCCAGCAAAAGGCAGGAAGTGTTCTAGCTGCTCGATGTATGGCCATTTTGCAGTGTGCTGCAGAAACCTCGACCGAACTGCACCTGAGACGGGAAGAGGGTTTCGTCCAAAGAACACCAGTGGCAATCGTAAGACGTTCAGAAGACAGACAAACCAAGTGGAAGATTATGTGGCGGGTAGCAGTCAAGAAGAAGAAAACCCTGCCTTTGCGTTTACTGTGATGGAAGAAAATGAGGAGGGTGTTTGCAAGGTGTCGACCGCACGTCACGTGCCGACGATGAATGTGAGTATTGATGGAATTGTTCAGGAAGTTTTGATTGATTCAGGGTCTGTGAGCAATTTGATGGGGGAAGATGATTTTCAGAAATTGAAGAATGCGGGTTTCAAGGGGAACCTCGAACATTGTTCAAGGAAATTGTTTGCCTATGGTGGCAGAGAAATTGAGGTCGTTGGCCAGTTCAAAGCGGAAATTTCGGCGGGGAATGCTAAGGTAGTTTCCAGTTTTGTTGTAGTTAAGTACGGGCGTTGCATACTGGGGAATGCTACTGCCAAGGAGCTTGGTGTTCTCCACATCGGTCCAAAGGCCAGTCCCGTTGATGGCAGTTGTAATGAAGTCAAGTGTGACTTGGCCGACCAGCTCAAAGCTCAATACCCTAAAGTGTTCACGGGAGTTGGCAAACTAAAAGACTTTGAGTTGAAACTGCATGTTGACCCCAATGTACCACCTGTGGCACAAAAGTTAAGGCGAGTTCCTTTTGCGCTTCGAGACAAAGTTAAAGCCAAGATTGATGAACTGTTAGAAGGGGATATCATTGAGAGAGTGGAAGGCCCTACCACATGGGCCAGTCCGGTTGTCGTAGCACCCAAGCCGTCAGGCGAGATAAGACTTTGTGTGGACATGCGTCGCGCAAATGAGGCCATTATCCGAGAGCGGCTGCCAATACCCACTGTCGATGAGGTACTAGAAGAACTAAATGGCAGTACTGTCTTTTCAAAGCTAGATCTACGTCATGGTTTTCACCAGGTAGAGCTGCATACGGATTCCAGAGACATTACCACCTTTGTAACACATGACGGTTTGTTCCGCTATAAGAGGCTAAGTTTTGGGGTTAATGCGGCACCCGAGAAATACCAGCACATCATCAGTCAGGTTATAGCAGACATTGAGGGAGTTGTAAACATCGCTGATGATTTGATTGTTCATGGAAAGACTGTTGTGGAACATGACCAGAACTTACACAAGCTATTAGCCAGGCTGGAGGAGAAGAATCTTACCTTGAATAACGAGAAGTGCACCTTTGGAATGGGTAAAGTAGTTTTTATGGGCATTCTCCTTTCGAAGCATGGCATCGGGCCCACCGAGGAAAAGGTGCGAGCAGTGAAAGAGGCAACCCGTCCGTCGTCAGCCTCTGAAGTGAGAAGTTTCCTGGGTCTTGTGGGATTTAGCTCGAGATTTATTCCTGATTTTGCGACCAAGGCAGAACCTCTACGAGTACTATGTCGAAAGGGTGAGAAGTTTCTATGGGGAAAGGCACAAGAGGAGGCTTTCAACACGCTGAAAGAAGACATGGCAGGAGCATCCATGCTGGCTTATTTTGACCGGGGAGCACCCACAGAAGTCATAGCTGATGCCAGCCCAGTGGGACTTGGTGCAGTTTTGGTTCAGGAGGTAGACGGGGAACGCCGTGCAGTATGTTATGCTAGTAGAAGTCTTAGTGACACTGAACGTCGGTACAGTCAAACTGAAAAGGAGGCACTTGCGCTTGTTTGGTCCTGCGAAAGATTTAATTTGTACCTGTGTGGTCTACCCGGGTTTGACCTAGTGACTGACCATCAAGCTCTGAAAACCATCTATGGCCCAAACTCTAAGCCATCCGCTCGAATAGAACGCTGGGTGCTGCGATTGCAACCTTTTAACTACAAAGTTCGCTATGTGACCTCCAGGGAGAACATTGCGGATGCCCTGTCCCGCCTAACTAAAATTCCAGCTTCAAAAGGATACGTCCAAGATGAAGAGTACGTGCGCGAAGTGACTCTACAAGCAGTACCAGTGGCCCTACGGATTGAAGAGATTGAAGAAGTCTCATTTCAAGATGAAGAACTGGAGGTGGTGCGTGAGGCATTGGAAACAGGGCATTGGAGCAAGGCCCCAAAAGCCTATGAACTGGTATCCCATGAATTAGCTTGTGTTGGTCAGGTCGTGCTACGAGGAACGAGAATCGTGGTTCCCCGAAAATTGAGGAGAAGGGTGTTAGATTTAGCTCATGAGGGGCATCAGGGGATCGTGAAGACCAAGGAACGTTTAAGGTCAAAAGTATGGTGGCCCGGAGTCGATAAAGAAGCAGAGAAGAAGTGCAGAGAATGTCTTGGCTGCCAGATGGTATCAAAGCATGTCCCACCTCCGCCCATTAAGCCCACAAGACTGCCTGAGAGAGCCTGGCAAGAGATTGCAGTTGATTTGCTTGGGCCCTTACCTACTGGAGAGCACCTACTTGTGGTGGTTGATTATTTCTCAAGATGGATGGAAGTAGACGTGCTTCGCTCTACTACAAGTGCTGCAGTCATCAAATGCTTAGACAGCCATTTTGCAAGGTATGGTGTGCCAGCTGGTTTAAGAACTGATAATGGTTCCAATCTGGTGTCGGAGGAGATGGAAAAATATCTGGAGGAAATGGGGATTGTGCATCACTGCAACACACCCTTGTGGCCCAGAGCCAATGGAGAGGTTGAGCGCCAAAACCGCTCACTTCTCAAAGCCATGCGAGTCTCCCAAGCAGAAGGGAAAGATTGGCGGCTGGAGCTCAACAAGTTTCTACTGGCCTATCGATCGACTAGTCACACCACAACTGGTGTTAGCCCTGCGGAACTGTTTTTCAAGAGGAAACTAACTACCAAGCTACCAGAGTTTACAGGAAGTGGAGAGAGTCAGGTGGATGTGGCTTTGCAACAAGTGAGGGATCGGGACTCTGAGAAGAAGCAGCAGGCAAAACACTATGCTGACACGAGATATCACGCCAAAGAGAGACCCATCGCTGTGGGAGATGCTGTATTGCTTGAGAGAAAGAGAGAGAACAAGTTGTCTCCCTCGTATGAGAGTCAACCTTATGAAGTGGCCGCTCGTTATGGGGACCAGGTCGTCCTGAGGTCACCCCAAGGAGCCGAGTACAAGAGGAATTTGCAGCATGTCAAACGTGTCGTGACGGAACCTGCGGCGGATGCAGAATGCAGTACAGAGTCAGGAGGTGATACTCCGGAACCAGCTCCCAGTCCTGAATTGACTGACCCGTCCACTCAAGAGACTACACCTACAGGAGTGGTAGTTGCGGGTACTCCACGTCGTTCAGGAAGAGTTAGCCAGCCTCCAAAGGCCTTGGCTGATTATGTACTTTACTGAACATTTCAGAATTTGCTTCCACGAAGGAACTCGTTTAAAGTCATGAACGCTGTTTACATTTGGTTTTGTTTAGACTGAACATTTATGAGCATTTTCACATTTGGACCTTTGTTTAAGTTTATGGTCACACAGTTTAGTCTATTTGTCCAGTTTTGTAGATTTCTAGGACTTAGGCTGTTCAGTTTTCATTTCTGTGGAGAAAAAGAGAGATTGTGGTGTACTGGGAACTAGCCTACATCCGGGAACCACATGTAAAAAGTGGTGGTTGATTAAAACATGGCGGTTGTGCTGTGATTGCTGACTTCGTGTCGTTTTATTTCGGCTACAAACACTACACTGCTTTACATGATTGCCGTGTGGGAATCCGATGTCACGAGGATCTTGCTATTTTAGGTCAATTCTGTGCCTTTACTCATACACAAAATGCTCCTGTAAAACTATGAGCAAGATATCAAATGAATTTTATTAGGGAGAGCTAACCATAATAATTTTTTTGGTGATTTTTGAAAAAAATTGGTTTCAATCCTTTTCCATCCTTTTCCATCGGTAGCAACAGACGACAGGAAACAGTTTCAGTTCCATAAGATAGTATTTAATAACAAAGCTAGACCATTATTTTTGGAATTCAATCGATGCCAAGACACTTTTTAGCTTTTTAAAAACATACTAAAATAGGGTGACATAACCCTTTGACTGCGAGCATCACATTTATCATTTCATTTGTAACTTCCGCAGTTCAAATACGATTTATTTCATATATATCTAACGTTAGTATAGTGTAGAGGTGTCGTACTTTACGGCCAAAGAGTGTGTTGATCATTTAAAAGGCACTCTATCTGAACCGTGCGTTGAGAGACGATTTTGAGGATCTTTTGAGGAACAGAATTTGGGGCCAAAATGACAAATATATAAAGCTCCTAGAAAATTGCGGCGAATTTGAAAAATCCCTAAGATAAAGTAAGTTGTCTTCCATTGAGACCAACTATGTTGCGTCATATACATCTGTAAGACCTTTCTTTGCATTAATTTGGAGCACAATTAATGAAAGAAAATCGTTGTGAAGCCCTACAAATTTCTTTGTTTTATGTTTTGGTTGCCACAACAGGGTATGAACTGTGTTGGAGCACCTAACCAATAGAAATGCTTCTGCTACGTTATACAGCCATATTGTGTGTACGTAAAAACATTGTGCACGGTTGAGGTGCTTTAAACATAAATTGAGACGGCTTTGTTTGGCCTTTGAAACTTGCAAGGTCTCATAACCAGTCTCTCGACTAACTATGGTTGGAATAAACAAGATCGTCAGATCATCAGACAAGACGTTTCCCACTTTACATTTTTGCAATATGTTACTCACCCTTATAACACGTTATCCCGTTTCCAAGGTAACCTTCTTTGCAACGGCATAAATATGAGCCTACAGTGTTAGTGCAGTCCGCGTCTGAGTGACACTTGTGCAGACTTTCTTTACATTCATCGACATCTAAAAGCAGAATTACAGTCTAATTATGTTACATGTTCTAAGAGGCCTAGATTACGGTGATTCTCAGTATTCTTTCATCATCAAATACGGGCAAGCTCAGAGCTTTAATATATCGCTAGCCACAAGCCTGGACAATAGAGCGGTTTTCAATTGAGTGTCACAAGTAATTCGCGTTTTGTTTTGGTTTTGCTTTACTTCGCTCTATGATTAAAAAAAAAATATCGCGCCACTTTCTCGACCAATCAGAAGTAAAACTCAAACTAATCGTGCCTTGTTCGCTCGCGTTTTCCCGCGCTTGGCGCCGGTAACATGTATTTGCTTAGACTTCTGATTGGATCATTGGGTAATTTGTTTGTTGTGATTGGCTAAGATAATTACTTTGGTTTTGGTTCTACGCCACCCATTATAAAAGTGCTCTATCTACAGTAGACTTGCTCCAAGTCGCTCGTTTTGACTATGGAGGACGCGCGCGCGATCCACGCGCTCGAAACAAAAAAATGGCAGCTGGTTCTGTTCGTTTTCAATTCTCACATCTCGCTCAACACATGCAAATATTCCGTGTGCGAGTTTTGCAATCATCTAAACATCGATCACCGCGATGCGCATGCACATATACAGAGCGCATTTTGCCAGCTAAACAGCACTTTTGTCCCAGAGAAAAAACGGTCGACTTATATTGTCCATATCTACAGAGTATATGCTGCTTTTACATACTGGAAATGCCCACTCATGTCAATTAGCCTATTTACTTGGATCTATAGTAAGCGCTTGGACTAAATGCTTGGACTTTATGCTTAAATATATGCTGTATGCTTGGACTATATCTCATTGAAACTTTTCAGCGATACTGTCAACGTTAGGATGAATGCCCTACAGCGATCATCAAAATTTAACTATATGTTTTGTGTGTCTTGAGCAAAAATTTCCCTGTGGGAAATGAAGAGAAAGGAGGGATGTTTTTCAGCACTCAAATTCGCAATTGTAGCGAAAGTACCGGCATAAACTTTTTCAGCGATCGTCAAACATCTGTCATGCAAAATACTGATCTGCGGGCTTTCCGGGTCAGTGCTGGAAATGCCAACTCCAACCTCAACTCAAAAACCACATTTTGCAGCCGATACTGACGTGGTCATAGGGTGAGATTTCTTTAACGATCGAGTCAGTCCTTATAAACGTGTTGAAGCAGATATGACACAAAGATTGGCAAGGAAAACCTGTAGCAATGCAAAAGTTTTGTGAGGATTTCTAGGCATCTATAATAATAATAATAATAATAATAATAATAATAATAATAATAATAATATATAATGGTTTATTAACGAAATCCACAGGGTGGCTCTTCCTTCGTTAAAACTACACAATATTTACACTAAACAAATTGTGATATAAAAGTATTTAAAAACATGACTAAGGAAAAAAAATTATATAAGTACATTATGTGTACATACTACTTATGAACGTTCATCTAGTTCTGAGTGTCCTTTAAAGTGGCAAAGTGTCTGTTAAGCAATCTAACCAATGTAACAAAGTCTTGGCATTGTCTAAAGCTACTGGGCAATTCATTGAATAACTTGGCGGAGGTGTCTTGAAATGTTCCCGTTTCATCTATTAGGCATCTCTTTGATAGCTCTGCGGTCTAGAACGAAGATAACCCGAAACTTGGTGAAACTCGTCTCCCGCGGAAAATGAGGACTTCTGGGCGGTAATTTACACAATTATGCTAGCTGCTGTTTTGGCCCTATTTCCCACCCCGGGAAAAGGAATTAAGTGAAATTAAAATGAAGTAGTTTGAAAAAGACGACCTTGACAAATAATAAAAGAAAACTGTTAACGGATTATCAGTTTTTTTATAACAGTTCCTTATATCAGTTCCTTCGACAGCTCAGTTGATAGCTCAGTTGTAGTTGCTGAAGTGCAATCCTTAGGTCGCTAGTTATCTAGAAGCCGGCTCCAAAAAAATATTTTTTGCCTTAAGTTCGTGCATTGTGATATTTGCAATGGGTTATGCTGAATTCTTTTAAATAACAATTCTGTTGGATAAATGTCACTATTAAGGGCATAAACGAGCTCCAAAAAGAACGAAAGAAAAAGAGAAAAAAATTCCTTCGAGCCGGATTCGAACCAGCGACCTAAGGATAACAACTCAGCGTCTACAGTCCTCCGCTCTACCAGCTGAGCTATCGAAGGAACAAGTACTTCGGGAGGTCGGTTTTATTCATGCAATTCTGATACATGTTTATCATTCGATGTTTATTAACAGGATATAGTTACAGTTTTGTCATTTCTGCTTGTGTTGAGTTTAATTGAGCTCGATTTGTTTCAAGAAGGTATATTAAGTTACGATTCCAAACTCCTTTCAAATGTTTTCAGGTGCGATTTATAATTTTCAAGTTTCTATGGTTAATTAATCTTTCGAAAACAATCGCTTCTTTGGTGGATGACTACAATGTACGTACTTAATCACTTACACTGCTGACTTAGCAGACTTATGTTCTCCCAGGATTAACAACTCTTTGCCGTTCGAAACAACTACCGAATGGGAAATATTACTGTTCCGTGACAGAACAGAAGGGCAAAATATTTGTCCTGTCTTGGAACAGGACACTGCTTGGAAGTTGTAACTGATATTTCGTTGTTTACTTAGCGTGGCACTCACGGGTGGTCCGAGGGTCAAAATCGCCGATCACGAAGATAAAATAGTAAGATAGGTTCGAGGGTGAAATTCACAGGCTAGTTAGGCGAAAACTGTATAACAGTTTCAACCTTAAAAATTGAGGGGATAAGGGTCCCTTTACCTGGAGCGTGGAGAGGTATTTAGATGAGCTGAACCTTAAGCGTGCCGTGGAAAAAACTGAACAAACGACCATCGTCTGTTTGTTTGAATCCAAAGAACAGAGTAGAAAACGGAAACAGCTAACATAAAGATGTGATATCGCAAATTCCTTGACGAAATAAAACCTGGGACGGTGTATATCGGACCCATTCCGTGAAATAAAATGTCGTATTAATTGCCAGATTGCCTTATCTCCAAGATAATACGTTCTAATTGGAGTGAGATAAAGTGAAATGGATCCATTTCACTTGATCAAAATTTTACCAAGGATTTTACCAATGATCTGATAACAGATTATGACAGAACAACTTTATCTAAGCCATGGGATCAGTTCCTTGATACAAGAAATGGAAAAGTGCGCATTGCGTGCGATAACTATTGCCAGATTGCCTTATCATCAAAGATAACACACTCTACTTCGAGTTCTTTTTATCTCTACAGATAACTCGAAACTCAGTGGTGGTCCAATGTGCCCTTGAGATAAGCCAGCATCTACACAGTCAACGTCTTCAGTTCAAAACAGAAGCCATTACTGACGACATTTTATTCAGGTGGCAGTTCGATTTTGAAGGGGAATTGGTGGGAGTTAAACGTCAGCCCAATTCTGATCCATACAATGTATAAATTAAATCTCAGTGGTTTCCTTTATGCTTGAACTTTAACCTAACTTTTCGCTCTTCTGTTCTCCTAGATCAGAAAAAAACCACGCTAGGAAAACGTCAAACACCCATTGGTGACATAGTAATTCACTCTACAAATGGCATGCCGCTATCATTTCGACGAACGTTTCTTTCCTTTCTCTTTTTATACAATGATCCATATCTAGCGAAATATTTTTAAAGTCCCTCCTACCATCACACCGCTGTCCATCTCCTTGGAAACCTTGATCGCAGGCGCATTTTCCCGTGGCATCACAGGTTGCATTAGGTCCACATGTAACCCCTTCACATTTGTCACGTGCTGAGAAATAAAAAACCAGCAAGCAAGAACAAAAAAAATGAACAACACAGTGTAAGGCAATTGCGTAAAGTTGATCGGGTAAATAACTACAAGTCTAGGCAGCATATTTAAGTGTGATGGCTATGAGCTTCACGAGTTTCAATGCCGTTTCTTAATCAAATTTATTCCCCGGATGGCGAGACATGCTCTAATTAAGGCAGTGTATAAACAACAACGCAATTCCTTCTTTGCTCATTAATGAAAAAGAAAGAACTATGGTTGCATTCTGGGTGAATTGTTACGAAATAAGATGTGATTTGAAAAGGAAATAAATAATACGACTCAACGAATGCTTATGGCTTATGTCTCAAAGTGGTTAACGCTGCATTGCGACTATGATACACTGACAGGAACGTTATGCCATAGGCAAATGCTTACGAGCACAATTCTGTCCATTTCCTTGATATCCCTTGTTACACACACATTTTCTTGAGTTGTCCTCGGCATATAGGCACTGGGCATGCTCACTGCATTGTACCCCAGCACATGTTCCATCCGCTGAAAGAAATGAAACAAACCAACATCATCATCATCATCATCATCATCATCATCATCATCATCATCATCAAAAAAACAACACCATTATCAACAGCAATAACAATACCAACACCATGATAAAGCACGTCTGTTCTATGAGGCTAACTTCTTCTACCCTCAGTATGTTTGTGAGCTCTTATCAACATTATGGACCGTCAGTTCGTTAGACTTATTTTCTACGAGTAGAAATATATAAATTTTGTCTCTTGGACGGTTAAGTGCCAAGGCAAACTTACGTTGACAGGAGAGGCCATCGCCTTGAAATCCCGGATTGCAGACGCACTGCCAACTGCCAGAATATTCAGTGCAACTGGCATCAGGGCCACATTCCTGAGAACACTGAGGGTCTGTAGATATGAACAGCAATCCGAAACAAATTAAGCCAAATAAGAAGAAATTACGTAGGTCACTGTTACTCGATCCTATAAGCTTTTCTATCGAGCCCTAAAACGTTTGGAGTAACAGTCGTGGCCTCTTGGTTAAGGGACACTTAGCCTTTTTCTAATCTTTTCGTGAGCAATATGAAAATTGGCGATAACATAAGCCCCCCCAAAGCATTTTACAAAGTTCTTTCCTCCGCTCCCCCTAAACAGTACAAGATATCCGAGATGTGTTGGACTCTTGACAGTCAACATTTTTAGGTGGCAGGGGTAGTAGATATTATTGACGTATTACTAAAAATTTGGCTGTGTACCTAACGTTCTGGCCACGATTGAAGACTGAATTTAAATCCCTATTTTCCCAATCGCCTGCACCCTTCCCCTCAGCAACTTCGCTTTCTCCTCAGATTTCGCTCTTTGTGTTACTTAACACGACAGCTCGACACTCAGCGACTGAACATGGCCGACACACGACAAAAACTATTTTTAGGGGAGTCTGCGCAGTCTAGTAGTGGTAGTCGTAATTATTTTGTACCTTACCTTCATGAATTTAGGCTCTCAAAATGTAACAGGTCTGGATTTCGTATTGCTCAGTTTTCAACTGGCCTAGAAGTTCAATCGTATATCATATCTGAAGGTCTTTATTCTACTTTGTAAGAGTCTCTATCAGGTCAAATATTGGGGAGGGAACTTATCTTTACCAGTTGTAGAGCTAGTAGAGGCTCTCACTCCTCCCCTTTTGAAAGGAATTAAGGCCAGAAGAGCCGATACTACCTCGTCCATGGCGTTACTGGATCGGAATATAGTTCAGTCACTCGTTCGTTTGATTTAACCTGTAATTTTGTGAGCTGTCAAACTATTTGAATATGCTTACATTTCATTATACTCGTCGACAGTTTTAACGCTTGCTTTCGATCGACCTGCTCAGACCCGTGAGACCTTTAAGACCTGTACTCCCAAAGTTTGAAGCTGCAAGAATTTGCGGCACTAGAATGACATGCTCTCTAATAAACCGTCATGGGCTCTTAACAAGTCTTATCTCTCGTCGCCTCTTTTAACACACCTTTCTTGCAAGTGAAGCCGTCACCGGTGAAACCGCTGAGACATTTGCAAGAGTATGAGCCCTCACTGTTTATGCAGTCAGCATCACGACTGCACCCCGCCGAATCCAACCGGCATTCATCGACATCTAAACCAAGAAAAAACATTGAGTTCAACAATGAGGATTTGTTTAGATACTTCTTGCAATGCTTGAAAGAAGGAATACATTTTGGTGCTTTTGGGCACTATTGTGCTGTTACGTACCAGAGTTGTGGATGCCACATTGGTGGGGGGGGGGGGGGGGTGAGGGTGGTGCCCGATCCGTTTTCGGGGTTACAAATGTCGGGCAATTGGAATTTAACCGACATAAAGCTATAAAACGGTTGAGAGAAAAAAGTATTCCGCACAGGGCGTTCAAACGTTTGGTTCTGTCAATGAAATCCTTAAGACTGGCCGTCAAACGAAAGCTGTTAGGCAGTACTTCCCTATGTTACTTTTAATAATACTGTACAAGGTGGTTGTAACTTTTGGGTCCGAGTCGGGTGAAATCGTTAACCCTCTAAGCCCCAGTAGCGACAGGCATCTTATTTATTCTTACAATACCACTACTTGATCAAACACATAGGTCATGAAAATAAGGGAAATGTTCTCTAACGATAAAATGTTCGGATATTTAATCAAATTCTCCCAACTAGTGCGATAAGAAATATGTGACGAACATTGAAGAGAACATGGATGATGATATGGGGGCTCAAAGGATTCAGCGTGGTCGTTCAAATGAAACGTGTTTGAGAAATCTTATCTTACAGCAGGTGCTGTTTGCTTTTCATTCTTTTTTAAGTTTGTCAACTTTTTTCTTTGACAGTCTTTGGAGTTGAATTCCTAATAGATACCAACAACAAACTTACCTTCACATTTTGTACCGTCACCTTTGTAACCGTCGTTACAGCGACATTGCTCCTTTCCCTGTTCATTCACGCAGCTTGCTTTCTTATGGCAAGTTAGTTTTTGAGGACCGCATGGGTTCCCATTGCCTTGCTGACCTTGTGCTACGAAACGATATAGAGAAGATTCAATTAATAGGCTCTGATTTGCTAAAACGATGATTTATCAGAGTAAAAACATAGAAAATCGTGTTCATCGTTTTAGAATACAAAAAAAATACCCCGCATTATAAATTAGTTGGAAGAAAGCGGTTTCCAGCTAAAGGATCAATAGAGTTATTTTGATCAAAAATTTTAACAAGGAAAGAAGTACGTTCTGTTCTTTACACGAAGCACATGGACACGGCAAAAGACATTTATTTCATCTGACTTTCATCACTTCAAGAACGCACTCACCTATGGCTTGTACTTTTTAAACAAAAAAAGGAACAAAACTTTTGTTTTGTTTGGTGGCGGGATTCACAAAGCTGTCTTAAGTCAAGATGAATCTTTTAAGAATTGTTTCTTAAAAGAATTCTTAAAAGAATTGTTTCTTAACAATAGGCTTCGCCAACAATACATAGGACACATCTTATCTTTGGAGGGCTTCGTGAATCCAGCGCCAGGATGTCAGAATGTGGAGGCATGAGTGGATTGAAACAAGTACTCCTGGCCCTTAGTAACGCTGTCACGTTACGCTGCTGAGCCTACCGTGACGGCTTGGCAGAGGGACAGAACTGGACTCAAAGAGTAGCTCTTGATAAACTATGTTTTCACGAATTAAACTCACTGTCTGGTGTAGAAGCGTTAACAATGAAAGACCTGACCGCCACTCCGGAGTAGTTCTGCTTCGCGTCAAACTTGGATAACAAAATCCTGGACTCGACATGAAAGCTGTAGAAGCTGATATCACATCCTTTCAATTCATCGTATGCGATATTCTGAAGCACCGAGAACCGGTTAGCTTGACCGTCTACTTCAAAGGTGACTGATCCGTCGGACTCCACCCTCCCGGGGTCTTCCCGCCGATACACTTCTTCAAAGGAATGGATCCTGACACTGGAATCAGGGCGGATGTTGGGCATTGTTCCATTGATTGTGGTTTCCACGGAGATGAAGCGGCCGCTTGCGCTCTTGCCTGTGAACTTCTGATTTAAACTTAGTTCCTCCCCTGTGAGTGAACAAAGGCAGAATATTATTATGGGAAAGTTTTGAAGTCGCGTGTCCTAGAAAGCAACGGCCTCCGGAGGGTAACGACACGACCTCCAAGGCAACTTAACTTTCCGTTTGAAAAACAAAGCACATGCCACATACCGAAATGCCAAATTAAAGTTCCCAAGATATACCTTAAACAACTTCCTCTTAACAAAAACTGTAACGGACACAGACAGGCTCGTCATTTGTAACTGCGTCACACAAACAAATCTTCCTATACATGTATATATACATCACCCCTATTTGTTACTCGACAGTAGTGAGTCCCAGAATGCAATGATAGGAAAAGGTTGCTAAACCCGAAAGTAGAGGAAGTCGTTGTTCCCAGATCTTACCGTTTAGTTACAGTAAAAGATTACTACCGAGTTCTGCCTGTTGGAGTTATTCCTGAGATTTCCAGAGATTCGGATATTTTTGAAGTTAGTACCGCTAACAAAAGCTCGCAAATGTTTCCGACAGTAATCAGAAGAATTGGTGAACTGAGGCACGCACAAATGGGCTCAACATTTCCATTCAACACCGCTCAGCTGACTGTTCAACATCATTGAATTTAATTAATATGTTCCTTCAACTTTTCTGTTTTCCTCAGGTGTGAAAACAATGTCCAATTCGTTTGGCAACCTCGTTCAACTTGCATGACAAACTTGTTGAAATAACCCGTGTCGCTCAAACCAGGCGATTGCTAATACCACACTGACTAAAAAACTTACCCGAGTCAAACAAAATCACCGCACTTCTTGTGAACCTGTTACCGATTACTGTAAAGCCGCTAGGGACACCTTTTACGTTCTGCACACCAAGCATCCAGCCCACCACATCAGCAAATGGCGTGAGAATCTTCAGGGAGTGCGCAAGTCCAACTGGCGGATTCCTTATCACTGCGTATACACGGCCATCTTTTGTGATCGCGATGACATCCAGAAGAAGCGCGTGAAACTTGATACCGTTTATGTTACCGGATAGCCTTCCTTTAAAACGAAGGTTTGTTCCTGTTGAAAGTGAATTAGACAGCGACTTTATAATTATAACTAGGTTAAGCCGGGAGGGGTGGGCATTTGAGACTGCAGTGCGGTAGACCCGGTTTTTTCACATGATTCACCTGCTGTTGTTCGCCGGTCATGGCTCGCTCATAATCAAATACAAAGCGATGAATGAAATTGGTACATCTTATGCATCCTTATGATGGTTTCCATGTAAGAAAGTAAGAAATTCCTCTGTAAACTCGTTTCGTGCACAAATTTTCACGATAAATTTGTGTCCATGGGCGGATCACGGCAGGAGCGTTACAGCTAGCGAATCAAGATTGGGCCTTCATGGTTCGCCCATAGTTACAAAACATCAATGGAAATTTGCACCTGAAGTGAATTTACAGAGTATATATTAACGTCCTGAGGCTAAGCATAATGTAGAACTGTAATTTTGCAAAATCAATTTCCTTTACCGTTTTGTGATTATGGGTGAAGGACGACGGGAGAATAATCGCCGGCAAATTATATTTAGAGTTTAAATTAGTAACTGCAAGAAAATACAAGAGGCCCCGCTATCTCAAATCCCCTGCTATCTCAAATCTCCGGCTATCTCATATCCCCTACTATCTGAATCCCCTGCTATCTCAAATCCCCAACTCTTTCAAGTCTCCAGCTATCCCAGATCCTCTGCTATCTCGAATCCCCTGCTATCTCGAATCTCCGGCAATCTCAAATCCCCGCTATCTCAAATCTCCGGGTGTCTCGAATCTCCTTCTAACTCGAATTCTCTCCTATCTCAAATCTCCGGCTATCTCGAATCTCCGGCTATCTCAAATTCCCTGCTACCTCATATCCCCGGATATCTCGATTGCCCGACTATCTCAAATCTCTGCTATCTTCAAATCCCCTGCTATCTCAAATCCCCGGCTATCTCAAATCCCCTGCTATCTCAAATCTCCGGCTATCTCGAATCCCCTGCTATTTCGAATCCCCTACTATCTCAAATCCCCTGCTATCTCGAATCCCCGGCTATCTCGAAATGAAACTTGTTTCCCTTGGTTGAGTTTGCTCAGTTATTTCCTATTGTTGATCTCAAACTCCCGTTTTCGTGAGCAATTTTTGGTTTTCCTTGCATGTTCTAGATATCGAAAGCTTTCTGTAAATCGTCCGCGAAGTGTGTTCCATGTTACATCGATAGCTCAGTTCCAGAACTTAGCTACATGCCTAAACAATTGAGGTGCTTACCTCGAACCCAAAACTTTAGTTCTGAACGTGATTCATTAAGGATCATATTTCTAGTAATTTGACAGCTTTCCAGTTTCTGTTTACTGACCTTCCCTCTCACAGACCACTCCGTTTCCAAAGTAACCATCGTTACATTCGCAGCAGTACCCGGGTGCTGTGTTCTTACATGTGGCATCTGAATGGCACTGGGAAACACCGCTGTCGCATTCATCCATATCTAAGGATTTCAACAAAACACGGATTTCACTTCACCATGCTCGTCCACCACTTTATGTGGATGATGGGATCAGTGGATCATTGGAGAATTTCCTTAGAATTTAACAGGAGGAATATATTGTGCTGTTTAGACTACGACAGGAATAACTGTAGCAATCTTAATGAAAACTAGAGAGCAGAACATCCAAGTGGTGTTTTTTACTTTCCTTACAAGGTGGCTCTGAGTTTGGAGTCTCTGGGCAAAATCCTGCACTGTAACCATTTAGAAGTAAACAAGTGTGCGTTATGTGCAAAGCGGTTTTGACTTGTTTGAGTCTGCAAATAAAATCGAGACAGCTATAAAAAGCTAAATATTTAGTTTTTTATTGGTTTACGGAGTCGACAGTCTTAAAAGTAAGAGTCCAAAAAAAGTTTTATGGACGTGGTTTCAAGGATATAGTCATATAATGCTCTTTTTGTTATCTTACACCCTATGACGATACACTCACTACTTTCACGATTGTTTCCACGGGGGTAAAATGGGGAGCCTCTCACCGTTTAACCCAGCAGCTCTTTCGTCAGCGGACAAGACGGAGCCACCAACAGCCCAAAATACAGAGGCAGCGGTCTTCCCACCACAAAACTCCTCGTCATTTACGGCGCACCGGACGTCACATGCTTCCTTTGGCAATTTCTCCAGCCTCGAGTAGTCCGGCTCGCTGAGACACGCGCACTGGCTACCGTAATGTAGTGCAGCATACCTATGGTTCCTCTCATGACAAAGAATCATGCATGAACGAATGCTAACATCCTGCCACATTTCACTGGCATTGGATGACAGATAGCCATGCACTTTAAAACAGCCGTTGAAATCTGCACACGAAAAGAGCAGTATTAAAGTACTTGGTCGTCGCATTCATGTGTGTCTATTGTTTTCCTTCTAATTTAGGAATAAAAGAAAAACCGGAATACCTTACAAGGTATTGATTTTCCAAAGAATGCAATTCTGCTTGTCCCAACCACATGGAGAAAAAACTTTTCTAAAAGAACGTCATATCGTCTATTCGGAGTAAGCCAAAACGTTTTGTAAAATCCTTGACGCAGTTCTGACTATTCCGATTACAGGAAAAAACTTCGAAATAAAAGTTCACGATTCTTCTTGTCTTCTGCAGTAGTTACGGTTCGTCGCCGGTATAAAGACGATTCAGATAGACTATGCATCCGTCAACGTCTTTCAAGACGAACTCCTTGTGCTCGCTATTATCCGAATAATTTTCGAGACGTATAACCTAGGGAACTCAATTCATGTGACACTTGAAAGAAAGACCAAAATGTTGTTACACCCTTACTCCTTTTTACGAGTTTCTAACAGAGCCCCACAGCAAAATTTTCTAGGGAAAATCTCCTCTCTCCGGTATTTCCCAACAAGTTTAAATCTCTAACAGACTCTGTCTAAACTCTCTGTCTACCCTTAGTACTCACACTGGTCCACAATGAAGTAAAGTGGTCTTTCGTTATCCTTTAGGACAAAGCTGTCAGCAGCCTCCACGTTTAAGGAGCCCATCTTTGGCCATCCTATCTTAAACATCCATTGTCCAGTGTATTGCACATTGGATTTCGTAGAGAGCAGCTTTACATCTTTGGTTCCTGAGCCGGGTAAAAGGTATGACCTAATAAACACAAATAAGATATGAAGATTGAAATGAAAAACTGAATCAATTTCGCAATGAAACTGGGCTTCTTCAGTTTGTTATTTTTATCTTGGATCATTGCTTAGCCATAGACTGCTACCAGTCCTTCTCTGGATAGTCAAGAGGGCGCGCGAGATAGCCGAGCTCGGTTGTTTCGCCCGCTCTCTCGACTATCCAGAAAGGGACTGCTAGCAGTCTAGCTAAGCCGTTCAAAAAGCGAGATTTCATTTATGTTTCTTTCAAACGTTGCGCGAGGGCGTAAATGACGTCTCCGTCGTCACAAATGCAAAACAGTCTGTGTTTCTCAACTATGCAATCGCAAGGGGCTTAGTTCCACATTTATTTGCTAGGTAAATGTACGTGCACTTTTGCAATTACAATTCATAAAATATGGCCGATAACCGAATAACCACACCGCAATCAAATATGTATCGACTGCGATATTGAAAATATAATCTAGGTGTGATTTTGGCAATCATTTCGTTTAAAAAAAACACATGAAAGAAAGTTGTTTCGCTTGTTCTTGTCGGTTTCTGGAGAAAAATCTGTGGGGAATATTTACCCATAATCTTCACCCCTTTATTATTTGAAATATAGGAAGCAATTGCCAAGAAAGCTTTCGTAGACGACGAAGAGGAGGTGGTCGGGGAGGTCCGCGGAGGTTTCAAGAATATTGTTAAGATAAATGGAGAAGACTTCTGTTACGAACGAGGGGTAACGTTAGTTAGGTTCCACTCGAAACCTCCTCGCAACTTCGTCGCTCGTGCTCCGTGTCCTCATCGTCTTGGCTTGCGAACTCGACTTGTGGCAAGGCTAACTATTTGGATTACGCGGAGTGATCGTATATCTTTAACTACACACAACGTGAATAAAACGTAAACACGAATTGAACACCGATTTATTCTGCACACTTTTCGATTTACGTAAGGCGCGCTCATATTAACGTTTAGTTCTCTCCTTGTTTAAAGGAGCTGTGTCACGGATTTCAGCGAAATTCAGCTTCTAGGACCTGGCCACCAAAATAAGCGAAACATAAAAATATATGCTTAAAACATTGACGAAAGGTTTCTATAACACAGCAAACACAAAAGAGGTACGGATGGGCCAAATCGAAGAAGATTAAGACGGATTGCAATTGGGGTTTTCGAAAATCTGTTAGGCTGAACAGTTTATCGCTGTTTTTTGTTGTTTTTAAAAAATATAACGCTCGGAATACATAACTTGTTTGTCACGAAACTGTTATTTTGTCATTTACAAGTAATTTCCTCGCTAACTTTTAGGTTCAATAACAAGCAAGGGCGAGTAATTGGAAAAACTAAACAAATTGGACTGGACTGCCGTGACACAGCCCCTTTAAGGCACAAAGACTTTTAGTCTTGTCTCGTATAAATGACTTACCTGACTTGGTCCCCAGCACTAAAGCCGACTTGTGCATCGAAAAATCTGGTCCCTTGATACTGAACATGGTATCCCTTGACCCACTGCAAGCCACCATCTTTGTAGTTAAACAAACTGAATGTGCTCTTCCCGTCCGTAATTAGGACTGTCTGAAAAGTGTTAACCTGCAACAAACAACAACTTTCCTTCAGGATTGGGAGAGAATGGTGTGAAAATGTTAAATCATCCATAGCTAACAGTTATTCACCGAAGTGAAGGTGAATAGTGGTGGATATTTGTGAGCCGCGAAACGGCGAGGTAAATATCTAACACTCTTCACCGACATTGAGGTGAGTTATTATCTTAGTATATATCAAACCAGTGGATAGGCAGCACCAAATAGTTCCTTTTTTATGAGAAACGAGGGAACACTCGTGCCGGCGAAATCCAGAAAAATGCCTGGAGGTATCCCGATTTTGAGTAGCCAATCAGAGCGCGCAAAAAACACTATCCACTGGTTTGGTATATCAGCTAAATTCGCATATAGGGGGTTTTTCCAATTCTAGAAGATATTTTTAAAATCCTTTGGGTGTGTAGATTTTTGTTACGCAATAAGACGAAAGTCGTCGCAGGAACAAATCAGGATTTTCCGGTTAGCGCACGTTCACCCACTGGTTATTTGCTTTTGCTTTCAGATATAATTAGCTGAACATAGTTTTTTGAGAACCAGTCAGTGGACATTAGTGGCCCATACCAGAGCCCATACAAACGGGAACTCGGAATCCAGGCCACATTTGATTTTCACAGAAAACAAGCGTCAATGGATATAAAAATCAACGTTTTTGTCGCTTGCGGTCACAAAAACCGCAGTTATCATTCCCGGATAAGGCTTACAGCAAGCCACCTGTAGTGGATCATGTTTCACAAGGTAAAGGGACAAAGGAGGTTGCATGTTTTCCGTCAACAAAGTATGGCATTATTAATGGTTTACAAAACTACCAGTTTCCCCCCTCCTGTTACCTTTCTGTGAATCCTATCATCTGCACGAACCACATTATTCCACGTGGCGATGAAGACGTTCGTCGCGGTAAAATCTTTCTCTTTTACGAAACTGGATCTCACGCGGTCATTTGCCCACTTTATGACGCTCTGGTTCCTGTTTTCCCTGTAGAATACTTCACTGGAGTTTTTCACTTCAATGGGTGCGTAGAACACTGCGATAGACGGCGTGTTAGGTGGAAATGGAAACTTCCTGTGTCGCAGCAGCACGGCGTGGAAGAACGTGTTCTTTCCAAGCGTGATTAGTCCATCACCATGCACCTGAAAGCACACGTGAATAATGGTCAAGTACAAAACACCATCGCCGGTTTATTTCATTTTCCTCCAATGGAACGAAGACAATTAGCGGTTTTATGTAACCGGGTGCAATCAACCTGCCGTTTCCGTTTGCTGTTTTTTTCATTAGCTTCACGTTGACTCACTAAAAGGGAAACTTTACAAAACAGCAGTTTTCGAATTATTCACTGACGTATTTGTTACCGGGTGAATACAGTTTTTTGGGGATGTTCAACCTCGTCCCCAGGGTCTTCTCCTCGTTCAAAATGGCGGTCGGAGAAACCCCTGGCCAAGGCTGCCAAAATGGCTCCAAAAATTCGTTAGCATTTTGTAACGTAAACACTTTGAAATGTCTTCGTTCCGTTTGAACAACGATTTCAGATTGCAAAAAAAACAAACAGGGCCACCAGACGCTAAAACCAACCTCCGAAAAAGCCGTTTCATAACGTGTCACGTGACAAAATACTCCACGATTCTTGGAGTATTTCAGCAGCCTTGGCCAGGGGTTTCTCCGACCGCCATTTTGAACGAGGAGAAGGCCCTGGGGACGAGGTTGGGGGATGTTTTGACGTAACTGCTCAATTTGAGCGCCTTTTTCGTAAAATAATTGACAGCCTCTGTAAAGGTAACAACCAAACATCACCCCTTTTTTTTTATTTTTTCTTCCTATTTGTGACAACGCTGACAGTTATCCACTCATTTTACATTAAAATGTCGGACGCGACTGCTGATGTAAACCGCCAGTCGGACGCGACTGCTGATGTAAACCGCACTCGAGCCATACTGGTTCTACGGCTCACTAGAAATGTTCTGTCCGTGAGCCTGGTTCTTTTTTGTGGGGACGTCTCACAGAATCCAGGACCAGTAAGAATAGAGTGTCCCAAATGCTATAAAACGATAAGGAAGAACCAAGGACGTGCAACATGCATTCGCGTCCGCGAACTGACCTTTAAAATCCAGCACAAACTTTCGAATCTGATGGAAAATTTGTTTCTACCTATGATCTGCACAAGTTGCCTACTCAAAGGCATCTCAGGAATGCAGTTTTCGATCGATGCAAATTTGAACTCAAGCGGCCTGTTTGGCACACAAGAAACACGTGCAAATTGTAGGAAATAGTAAAATTTATTTCACCATTTTAATTTATTTTTATCACCATATTGTTGCGCTGCGATGCGTGGCAGCACGCGCGGGTGCCCAAGCGGCCGCGGCTGCGCGGCCGCTTGGAACTGGCGAGTTCAAATTTGCATCGAAAACTGTTGTGAGGAAAATTAATTCTTGTAAACAGCCAGCGATAACTGTGGAATGTAAACTATGCAAATTATGATCCTTCCGCTTTTTGTGATGATCTTAAAGTTTCCCCATGGGATGATGTTTTGAATGAAAAGGAAGTGAATGCTGCACGGGTCAAGTGGAAAGAGATGTTTCTGAACGTTTGCGATAAGCACGCACCTCTTAGACGAAAGACATTAAGAGGAATGAAGTGTCCTTGGCTCATGAATGAGACTAAAAAGCTTATGAATGAGAGGGACTATTTCCTTAAGAAAGCGAGAAGATCTGGCGCAGAGGTTGACTGGAGTGCGTACCGCCGCCTACGAAACAGAGTCACGAATAGGATCAGAAGGGAGAGGTGTCAATATCACAGACGTGAATTACAAGATCATGTGAATAATCCCAAGTCCTTCTGGAAGAAGCTAAAGAACGTCTTCCCAAGCTCTAAAGGCAAATTAGGAACTCCCGAGTCTATCAAATTAGATGAAGGGAAAATTATCACTGATCATTTCACTATTGCTGAGAATTTCAACGATTTCTTTACAACTGCTGCCTCCAAACTGATGAAATCCGTCAAACCCGATGTTAATCCTCAGTCTTCAAATGAAGATTTTACAGATCAAACTTTTGCGTTAAAACCAGTGAGAGATGGTTTTGTTTATAAACAGCTGAAAGATTTAAAGGTGAACAAAGCTACTGGTCTGGACAAAATAGCTGCTCGCCATTTGAAGGACAGTGCCAGTGTTATGGCCCCGTCGCTCACGCACATAGTTAATCTTTCTTTGTTGACGGGTGTCGTGCCGGATGAATGGAGAAAAGCAAGGGTGGTGCCATTGTTTAAGTCTGGTGGACAAGAAATTATGGATAACTATAGACCCATTTCAATACTCCCAGTCGTTTCCAAAATTGCTGAGAAGGCCGTGAACGTTCAGCTTCAACTCTATCTAAAAAAGAATAATTTATTTAGCCCTTTTCAGTCGGAGTTTAGGCAGCATCACTCAACACTCACTGCGGTGACATTCTTCTGTGATACTACCAGAAGAGGTATTGACATTGGAAAGCTGACGGAAGCAGTTTTTATCGACTTAATAAAGGCCTTCGATTCTGTGCCACACGATGTCATAAGACTGGTTTTCAAGTTATTTGTACAATAGAACCCAAGCAGTCAGTATTGGAAATATACATTGTCAAATCTCTTAACCATTCAAAGTGGCGTGCCCCAAGAGAGCATTCTCGGGCCAGTATTATTTACGCTATACATCAATGACTTACCATCTTGCATTCAGTTCTCCAGCACGATGATGTATGCGAACGACACGGTGATTTATTTTACTTCATCGAATTTGTCGGAACTTAAGTTGAATCTGAATTTGGAACTAGTTAATCTCTCACGATGTTTAAATCTTAACAAGCTTATACTGAACGTGAAGAAGACAGAATGTATGGTGTTCGGTACGGGGCAACGCCTTACCTCGCAGAACAGTGACACTATCGATCTAAATATTCATGGTCAACCTATTAAGAGCACGAATGCTTTTAAATATCTGGGCGTTGTATTGGATAGTACTCTGTCCTTTAACGACCATATAGAACATTTAAGAAAGAAGTTATCGAAGGTACTTGGAGTATTTTCTAGGGCGAGGCCACCGGAAGCTGCTAATCGAGTTTATGCAGCCATGGTATTGCCCATACTTGATTATTACGATATCGTGTGGCACGAGTCCGGTCAAGGAAATGATAAAGTGGTCGAGCGTCTACAAAGAAGAGCTGCGAGAATAGTCTATTCCTCTATCGCGGCGGAGCTGTCTACTGATGAAATCATCACCAAGTTGGGTTGGGAGCCTCTGACCAAGCGAAGAGAAGCCCACGTTGTTTCTCTTGTTAGGAAATGCATTAATAACGATGTACTTCTATATTCATAACTATAACACAAGAAGCAGAACAAATCTTTTTCTGGGAAAAGTGAATCTTAAGTGCACACAGCAATCTTTCTTATATAGAGGGGCGCGGATTTTTAATAATCTTAACAAGTCTTAAATCATAATGTATATATTTAGCACTTGCATTTATCTTTTTTTACTTGTAAATAGCATTATTGTCAGTCTAATTATCCTTTTTAGTTTTTAACAGCAGGACCTGCATTGATAACAGTTTTTCTAAAACTGATGCAGTTATCCTGCACAGGCTGCTAAGTTGTTGCAGAAACATTCAAAAACTTTAAAACTCCATGAACGCGAAAACACTACTACGGTAAACAAAAAACATGACAGGAAAATAATTATCACGTGGTCATTTCTGCCTTTCACGTTTGCGGGGATTTTTTGTAACCGTTATACTTTTTTCTTGTTTTTTTTTTTTTTTACAGTGAGTTGGCAAAGAAAGGTTAACATAATAAAGCGTCAAATTCGCTGAAACTGTAGCCTTCATTCAACCGAGAAACAAAGGGAATTTTTTCGTCAGCGTTAACGTTTAAAAGGAATGACTGCGGTAGAAGTTTTGTCGCCAGCGTAAAAATGCTACATGAACGTCTCGCGCCACTGTCGTTCCATGTGCGCTGACATTGTCCATGCCCCCTGGCCCTGCCAGCAGCGGTTTTGTTAGTAGAAACAACCGGGTAACCCTCATTTTTCTCAACGTAGGAAAATGAAGTCGCTTTTTGTTTTCAAAGAGATAAGAATGTCTAGGTGTCATTTATTAGATGATAAAAAGAGCCAGATAGCTTTTGAAAGGCGACAAAATCTACAAAACAGGATTCCATTCCAGATAAAATGATTCAGATAAGGAATCCAAACACACCAAACTATGTAGTTTATTCTAATATCCACCCAAGAGTACCCAAAGCATCCCCTTGTCTCAATCGATGAATACGTGGCGCACGTATTTTGAAGAATCACAGAACAAAGCAGATGGAAACAAACCGACTGAAAAATGTCGCGTTTTGTAACCCCGAATTACTACATTGCAAAGAAAATTTCGCCAGTTGACCACTCTTCTACAGATGATTATTTCAGTTCTGCTCAGATGGATTATAAAACCAAAACAACATAACATCCTTTTAGAAACGAAGGTGTGTCAAGATCAATTGCTATACAAACAAACGAAAAGACTTGCATTTTCCCTTCCTCTTCAGTTTACAACCCCTTGCGTATTTTTTACAGAGGTAAAACAGCACATTCGCTTCTGTATGCTATAAATATACTTCTATCGTTTCTCCTTGAGGGCAAACAAATCTGAGTACCTTTGCACACAAGACCTATTTCTGTAAGTGAGAATCAGCATAATAATTTCCCAACGTTTCACTTTGATTTGACGTAAGAAGGGGTATGTCACTCATTACTTTAACAAGCTAGAAAAAAGCTTAAATTGGGCCAAGTTTTTCAAATTCTTCCCTCCTGTCTTGGAAAAATCGCTTGACCCTTTTAGCCCCAAATATTAACATGCATATTCTACTCACTATTCTCCATATATTTCTTATGCTGCTAGTTGTGAGAATTTGGTAAGACATCAAGAATTTCATCTCTGGTGATCATTTCTTTTATTCTCGTGACCGGTATGTTTGAACAAGTAGTGACATAGTAGGGAGAAATTAGTTGCCTGTCGCAATTGAGCTTAAAGGTTTAAACTTATTACAGTTTGTTGGTATATCTTGCTTTTGATTTTTTTAGAAAACGTAGAACTCCCCATGATGTAGTCCCCTATAGTAGGGGTTACCCGGGGGAGTAGTAGAAAATGGAAGGGGGCGGAGGGGGAAGGGGGGATGTGAAAATGTTTGACAAAAAAGTCGGTCCTTCGGACTTCATTTTTAGTCCAGGTGCGCGTTTCTCGAAAGCCCCAAAAACATTTCAACATAATTATGATCCACTCAATCTGCAAAGCAGTTACTTTATCATGTCTTTTGAAATGTACAGTTCACGGATTGATTCATTCATTCACTCATTCGTTTATTTTTTTTAGTTAGTTACTTAGTTAGTTAGTTAGTTAGTTAGTTAGTTAGTTAGTTCCTTATTTATTTATTTATTTACTTATTTATTTATTTACGATAACGGTTCACAGAGAATAAAATAAATACATTGAAACCCCCTTTAATACGTCCTCTCCAAACAGACGCGTATTTTCCTGCGCTTCGCGTTTTCCAAGTCGAGAGTGGTTCAATTCAAAAAGCCAAAAGCGTTCCTGTCAAACGAAGTTTACAGTAGCTCAGTCGAAGATCAGTGGCAGATTTTAAAATACTTCTGCTCTTAATGGCAGAAGATAGGATGTTTTGGAAACACTGTTGTTACAAAGCGAAAATATTTTTGGAGGTTTTGGGTTGAGGAGAAAATCAAACAAAACCGCCCATTAATGAGGAGACCGCATTTCCGCCAAAACAGGCCACCCACCGGCAAAACAAAAACACTTCAACGTTTAGGAAACGTCCCATTCAAGTCATTTGGAAAGACCTCCTGCATATTTTTCTGATAAAAAGTTGATTCTTAGCGATAACCCCAGATGTGTCAAATTTTGCGCTGCGGTGTTTGTCAAAAACAGGGGATGTTTTAGCTCAATTAGTCATAAAAAGATAAACAATGGATTGTTGGAATTTTAATTGAATCGCGCGAATGTTATACGACCACAGAAACATGGGTGTAATATTGTTACTAATCAACTAGATTACTTGCGAAATTTTGCTAAGTAGCACCGCGAATGATGTCTTGACTGGCGCTGAAATTCTCTAAGTTGGAGATGACAAAGCTTGAGTGATTTTTCGACCTCTTACCATAATACCGCAAAAAATACTGGAAAAGCTGATTGGCTAGATTACATAGCAATGGGTCAACTTGTTTGATTTGCACTCAAAAAGTCTGACAGCTTGTCAAAGGAAAAGAGACTGTATTACAGCTATCGTTAACAATAAACAGCTCTTTACGAACCATTTTAAAACACAAGAACGACTCGTTACTCGTTGGAGCGAATTTGCCATGAAGGAAACGACTATTAAGCCTATGAAGGGACAATTGGCATGAAGATTAGCCTAGCTGAGCCAAATAGGCGATTTGTAAGATAACAGAACAGGCAAACCCGCGAGGCGCATTTTGGCAACATTTACTAAAGTTTATTGAAGGGTGTTGCTCGGAATACCTTGCAGCAAAATTCCAAAGCATCAGATAAAATTAAAATTACTTTAATTCGTTATGAATACTCGATAAACCTATGCCAGTTGAAGAAGTACGTTTTACTAACCTGTAGCGCGTTGTATTCCGTGTTGTAAAACGAGTATGTCCCGTTGAGTTTAAACACTTTTCCAAAAGCATGCTTTTTGTTGGGCACTTTGAAATCCCCGACTGCTTCGCCAAAGGGAAAGAAATCCTCCACGCTCACACAACTTGCAAACGCCAAAAGCTGCAAGAAAAGCCAGACTGTAATCATGATTTAACAGCCCCGTGCACAAGATTTCCAGCTTTCAATTGAGCGTCGATAGCGTGTTAGGGAACGTGCGCGGCGATTGTGTAAAAGAACACTGAATCGATTCTGTAGTGTGCTGACGGATACCCGGGAGGGGCATTGTTTGAACACAATCAAGTTGACATGACACAAACAATCGAAAACTCATTAGCCCATTGACGCGTTATTTGAAATGAAGTCGGAGTTAATCAAAGGGGACAAAAGGAAATTAATTTCGTCGCGGAATTTTCAAGACTTTTGCTACTGCCGTCGCAAGATACGAAGATTAACGAGGATTTAGCGCGTTTGGAAACTTGTGAGGAAATAGAAGGCCGTCCTAAGCTTCTGTTGACACGTTTGCAATGATATCGGAACGCTAACCAAACCTGGAGGAAAGGTGAATTCTACTCTTATCAAATCTGATTACGCGCCCTGTTGGCTCATTACAGTTTTGTGGTCGATCAATTTCCGGTTGTCGTTTCACTTTTCAAATACAAGATGATTTATAGCGAAGTTTATAATCGAGTCTCGGATGCTTGAAATTATCGGATAAACTTATAAGACGATTCCAGAGGCAGCAGTGGCCAGCGACTGACTAGTTTCGGCGAAGTGGGCCTTTTATTCACAAGGGTTCTTAAGATGAAAATCCCTAATTTATTCTGCAGAATACTAAAGAACACTAAGACCAACAGCACCAAAGGATAGAACTGCGGAATTCTGTCCCTTTATGATTCCAATCAAGGACGCCCAAAGACTCAAAAATACTAAGAATGAATGCAAAGTTGAACTTTTACTAAATGGTACGTTACGTGACCCAACATTGACTCCGGGAGAAAATAATCTAATGCCGACAACCTTTGTTTAGTAAACTAAGGTCTTAGTGCTTTTATATTTGGAAATATCAGTATCTGTCTCTCAAACCTAAACAAAAAGGGAACGCTAGCTAAGGAACGAGTCGTCAGAATTTCAAGGTGAGATAAGTATGACCAGGTATTCGACGGCAATAAACATGTTTCTAATCCATTTCAATCCGCTTTCTAACAGCATTTTTTGATGCACCCAAAAGACGTTGCCGCGTTGATGTGAGAACATTAGGGTCATAGTGTTATACATCCGGTGAATTTCCTGTAAAGGAATCGACTACTATCTGCCGACACGCAGCACGTGTCTGATTCAAAAACTTAAGCCGTAATGAATTGACTAGACTGTAAGACTCCGAAGTTTTGGGTGAGCTTGATGGAGATAGTGGGACCTAAGAAAAAGACACTATCGCTCCAGATCGGCTTGAGCGTAGTAAAGTTGAATCACGCAGTGAAACTCGGCGCGCGAGCACGAGTATTCAAACTAAGCTTCCCGGGCCCTCAAAGCAAGGGATCAGGAAACTTCTGCGAGTCCAGTTTTACACTGCAAACAGCACCGCAGTCATGGTATGGATGGTTGAGCTCCCGGAGTCGAGCGAATCGTCGCCCGTTACTCGTGTCACCTTTCCGCGATCGACGCAGCTCTTGCGCGTGCTCGCGTGTTCTTCTCGCGAACGGAACATGACTTTCCCATGCGCCGCGGGTTCTCTGACAGTCTTGGACCAATCTAGACTTGCCACAAGCCGCAAAGCCTGAGTGACGAAGTGGGAAAACACGAGCGACAAACTCGCCAAAGAACGGACTTCGAGAAACTTAGTTAAGAGCCAACCTAAAGTTCCTTCCCATAGTCTCTCTTACGATGTTCTCCTCGTGTTTCCGTCCCGCGTTCATGTGTGCAATGTGTTATTTCTCTCGAATGCTCGGTTGTCTGTTCTAAAGAGGAATCCTTATTTTAAAAAAAAAAATTAAGCTCCTGTTTATTACGCCGGAAGCAGTATATTAAAACATTGCACCCAATTGAAATTTAGCGTTTTTTCAGGCATCACCTAATTCTCTTGATTTTTTGGGAGCAGTCTCTCTAGCTCAGAAAAGAAAGAACTGCTAAAGGCAAAACCACAGCGACAAACCATGAGGAGTGCCGGATCTTGTGTAGACCTGGATCAGTAAAAATCTTGAAGACGAAAGTAAACAACAGTAAACTGATCCTTACGGCGAAAAGATGGAGAAATTCTTAATCTTTTCGCCGTAAGGATCAGTTTACTGTTGTTTACTTTCGTCTTCAGAAAAGAAAGCCCAAAGTTAATCTGTTCGCTTAGGAATTCCGGTTGTATTACGCTCTTCTAGCAGGGTGTTTCTCGTTCTGTTTAAGCTTCAGGAATGAATTTACACCGATTCGTTAACATTAATTTTGAGAATCGGGTTGATTTCAGACAGATATCGGTTCACTACTGGGAGCCGTGGGGCGAGGAGGGGTGTGATGCCTTGCCTCGCTTTAGAATAGTGACAGTCTCTTTCACCACTTTCTGAAGATCCGGATTGTGTTTTTCACGTAATTGGCCTGCACTTGAAGTTCTTATGGCCCGACAATAATCCGTTTTAATAATAGTTTGCCGTTAGTCATTCACACTTGAAGGCTTTTTTATGCGTTTTTGTGTTGCTTTACCGTCACTTCTCTCCTGCTCAAACAATGCATCTGCTTCCTTTTAAGGCCCCAGTTTAATCATGAGCACCTAAAACTAGCGTGCGTTTAGTTAATCCGGTGGCTAGCCCTTCTTTATATTTAATCCTATTAAACGGGGATAAGAGGATATGCTTATAATAAATGAAGACAATCTGAAAGGAACAGTCGGGTACCATGATATAAGACAAAATATAAGATAACTGAAAGTTATGCTTAACGGTTTTAATTTAGTTTGTTTTTGTCTGCCGATATTCGGAGATAAGGTTACCGACAGAAGGAACAGAACTCATGGTCTGTCGTTAAGGTCTATCGGTACACTGTGCCGGGATGACAGCCCGAACAACGTTTTAGGTAACTTTATGATCTGAAATACCGCGCATCAGTACCGTGAATGAGGGATATTGCCAGATACAGTGGACCCAGGTACGTGACTGGCAACAGGCCAAAAGATGCTGTCGAGTTAACGGAGTTTTCATGTAAGAAATTACAGTACAACTAAAAACTCCGGGGCAAGAAAAAGGGATCGTAAAAGGGCCTCAAAAGGCCCAACCAACGATCATTAAATGGCCTTCTTTGTTCTTACCACCTTTAGACGAAATCTGTGCGTCACTGATAGCTCACACTCACGGCCAAATGAATCCGTGAGTCGCTGATGGATAATCGATGAATCTCGCTGTCCACTGCCAACGCCCGGTTGTGGCTTCGTTAGGAGTTGTTGTTTTTAAAAATCCTCTCCATTGTGATAGACAACTGAAAAAATAAATTCGTTAACTGAATCCCGGTCCATTTTGAACTAAGACAAGCCCGCGTGTACTTCACTATTGGCTTTGGGAGTTTGGAAGATTTCGAACGTACTCGTTTAAACCTTCACCTCATCTCAGGTGCGACACAAGCATACGCTCAAACGCAAGGATCAAAACATTTTGATCCCGTTCACGACCCCGCGCAGGCAGGGGCCTTTTCATTCAAGCTTCGCGTCATGCGCAGTTAAGCTTGTCCAGGAATCACTAGTGTGAATCATTAATGACGAGGATTTAAAAACAATAATAATAATAATAATAATAATAATAATAAACATAAAGTAGTCGGGTCTGATTGGCTCACCACTGCCAGGTTATGGGCTCCTGCAGGCTGTAAGTTCATGTCCTGCTGATAAGGAAATTTAAAGTCCTTGTTTTCACTTATTTTCGTGATTTTTTAAAGCCTTTAAATGCTGGGATTTTTACTGTGTTGATAACTAGGCTGAGATGAGAAAGCTTAATATTACTAACTGTGGCTTAATATCAAGACCCTTTGAAAGGCAAGCTAGAATTGCATTCAAGACTGGCGTGGCTCATAAGTCCACGTTTACCTTACCTTGGCTCAGTTTGAATACCAAAACAATGCGGAGATTTCAGTGCGATTAGAAATCGCTTGTGTAAGTTGCCAGCAATATTTGCCGGGATTTTACGGCAAATATCGGATTTTGAAACGGATTTGATTGTTAATTATTTTGTTGCGATAACAGCAAGGGCATGAGTCGGCAGCAAAAACACTGCCTTGGGGGACCAACAAGGGCACTTTGACGTGTTTCTGCCAACATCGTAGGACGAAACCCGAAAAAAGTCCTTTTTGTCGGCATAAAATTGAGAACCCTGTAGCCTGCGAACGCAGACGTATTTCCGGCTGTCCTTTCTCTCCGCGAACCCTGGGGCTCTACCCAAAAAAAATAGACCACCGGAAAATTTCTTACCAAAAAAAAGCACCAGATCGCTAATTTCAAAGCCCAAAAATGGCCTTCGTACCTCCCCGTCACAAATGCACCCGCCTGAGGGGACTCTGAGGTAGCCCCCTAGGTAAAAAATAGACACAACGACGCATTACGCATCTGAAAGTAAAAATATCAACACCTTTACTGTGTACGCTCCTGTCTGCCAAGTTGTGTTGTTTGCTTAAGGTGATTCCATCGAACGTGTCGAAAAGGAAGTTGTAATGAGAATTTGTGAGAAGTACACCTAGTACCTTGAAAAAATAAAAATAAAAAGAGGGGGCCACTGTGTCTCATTTCACGCTACAGGGCTGTAGTATATAGGTACCTTGAAAGCTATCGACAGCAATATTAAAAAACCTATCCTTGTACCAAACACACCCACTACTTTAACAAAGTTATTTATACTGGCAATGAAGTATAAGCCTCATTCTTGTGATAGTAAAACAATGCTACAGTAGAACGCCTTAAAGTTGCCGTAAAAATGAAAGTAATGAAATAATAGGCAAATCGAGCGTTTGCACGCTTTCAGTGTAACATCTACATCAGATGGTAATAGTGAATTGATCGGAATACTTGAAAATTGAATAACGAAAAGTTCTTCAAATTTGGATAGTCATGCAGAGTAGTATTTTCTTCAAATAAATCGAATAAAAAAGTGGGTTCACCGAGTTCGTTTTGGAGAATACGGCAATTCAAGACAAGCGGTCCACTGGTATACGTAGTGTATAGCGGACCTACATTATTTGTACCCAGAAGGCTATTGGAGCTCAATAAAAAGGTTGTTGTTTGATAATGGCGAATGAACTGCGAGTAGTTTCTCGTCCTGTGTTCAATCCGCTTCTTTTGGTGCAATCTCAAGGGTAAACCACTACAACTGGCCACTAACTTTTTTCCCGCCCGTTCCTCTTTTTTTTCCTCTACCTGACGTAAACTCCTCTCTCAAATTATTTTCAGGTATTTTTCCAACGCATTAGTGATAGCATAAAAAACGACTATTTATTTGTATTTGCTAAACTGAAAATTTTATTTTTGTGACGGTGGAGTCGCCCTGGTATATATAAATTTAAGTTGCCAACCGCGAGACGCTGCCCCGATTCATCGCTCCCAGCTTGCAAAACGTTCCCTAAGAATTGTTCTTATATCACAAAACTATAAATTTGAATCCAAACTTGGCCTCATGCTGTTTCGATGGTTTGAAAGGCGTGAGTCTCTTTTTTTTTTTCTTTTTTTTTTCTTAATTCTGAAAGCCGGAATTTTAGCTTCTCCACTGAAACTTTTAAACTTGGCAATACCGTGACGACGTTTCCACTAAGTTTGGCCATTCCAGTTAACTCCGTTTTCTCCTCGTGTTTGTATTTATCTATACAGTGGGGATTTAGTCACTAGACAGCGGGAAACAAACGGTTAATTTTGCTGTCTTTTCAATTAAAAAAAGAACGCTAAAGCTAGATTGTAAAATAGAAACAATGGAAACATCGAAAAATTGGGCGTCAATTTCTATCATAATTGTTCTTTCAAACAGCATGAGCATTAGTTTCGGAATAAAAGATATCTTGTAAAGGGAGTAATGAGCGAGAAGATTATGCTTGAGACAATGACATTCTTGTGTAACCACCTGCTCTAGTAAATGTCAAACAAAATTCTTTTAAAAGCATGGAAAGCTCTGTTGAGAAACTTAAAAATATTAAAAATTGGCTTTAAAGTTGAACTCAATGACCTTAAGAGCCTTACGTTTGTAGCATTTTTTCATCTTTTTTTTATCCAATATTATATACAGAAAATAAAGAAAAAGGGGAGAAATCGTTTCAAAAGCCGGCTGAAGGCTTAGGCAAGCCTTTTCTTGCTTGGTTTTGGCATGAATACAACTTGATCGATGAAGAAAGTTTGTTTATTGCGTCTCCAACCTCTAAATACAATTTACCTGTGTCTGTTATAATCACCTGATGGACAGGCGTTGGCGTCGTGAGTAACAAACGCCTACAAGGGCGTCGGCGTCTTCTTTGAATCCTAGAAGAAGAATTAGAGTACGCAAACACCATATGTTACCGTCTGCTATTTGAGGGATGTCGTTAAGAGCATATAAAGGCAGCTACTAAAGAGAAGAACCGCGCCATTAAGAGTCGGATTGCTAGCTCTGTATACAGATCTGCAAAGATGGAAAAAAGAGCGTTGGTTCTAACAATTGCAGCTCTCTGTTTCGTTCTCTTTTGCAACGCCGAAGTTTCTGGATTTTGTGCGGGATGTCCCACTCCTTACTGGCCGGGGAAAAGACAAGAGGTTAGTCGTTAAATGACATTCCCGTATACCTTTCAAAACTGATAGCGAAACCTGCAGATCTTTAGTTAAGTGTTAAAAGATTTTCTACTTTTTCAGTGTATCGTCTTTTGAAAGCAACATATTTTTAGTGCTTATTGCATGGTATGCACAATTAAAAAACATGAAATATAAAACTAAATTTATCGAGTTGGTTCTGCTTGAAAACGTTGGCAAACTGTCCCACTCCTCCAAAATCTTCGTCTATTTTGACGGTGCTTTTTACATGATTAATTCTCGGGTTTTTCTATTCTTAGTGACAATGCCTTCAGTCACTTTCCTTTCTCAGGGTTTGGATGAAATCCTGACACCTGGCTTATCACATAAAGCACACTCTTTTGCAGTTTTGTTTATAACTGCTATTTTTGTTATGATTCTATCCGAAGGTTATTAAATCAAGGTATTCAGGAGGTTTCTGTGAAACGTGCAGCAAGGTATGTTCACCTCGACGTGAAGAAAAGGGAAACAGTGTCCCATCTAAAGAGAAAGAACCTTTCAAAGCACGGCCAACAAGACAGACCAAGTACGACAGCCGAAGTGCGACTGAAAGCAACGAACAGTTAGATGGATTTCAATTTGTTAGGAAATAGCTGAATACTTTAAAGGAAAACCATAATTCCAGGCTCTAACTACATTCCTGTGGCACAGAAAACACACATTGTTGTTAGTAATGATTAGCTTTATATGAAATAAAAAGAAATACGAATCAAGTTGTCATTATTATGCGTGTTTTACAAAGGTACAATTTAGTTAGAGTGCAATCTGTATTGAAGAATTATTGGCTATTACAAGTTTTTTTTTTTGTTTTTTTTACCAAAAATGCTTAAAACGGACCTTCTCCAGTAGACATTTCATTGCTGACTCGACGGCTTACAGACTGGTACATCGCGGAAATCGCACACGACGTAGTTAATTATAATGTAAACACAATTAATGTTTTCGATCTCCGTACACAAAAACGTTTCCCAGTCAGCTGAAAACATTTTGCAGATAGTCAAACAGCCAACTCCTCTTGCAACTTTAGTTTTACCTGAAGTAATCAATACCTTCAGCCAACTGATGATAGACAATTTAAAATCTTCCAACATTTGTTAAGTTGATGTTGTTTGATGTTGCCGATTGCTTGATGCAGTTTTCTATTGCCGTTCAACTGTTGGACGCTGTTGAACGAAATGGGGCCAGGTTCTATTCCGTTCAACACTGTTCAACATGTTGAACACCTATTTTCAACGGTCAACAATTGCTGAACAGCCGCTGCAGACATTGGTTGCTCAACAAATGTTGAACTGTGTATCATTGTCATGAAGGTTCGTAACGACAACCAAGTTCTAGTCCATTCAACAACGTTCAACATGTTAAATGCCTGCCATGCCTATTTCCAACATTCAACATCACAAAATACAGTCTTCAACATTTGTTAAACAGCAGTCGCAACATTTATCGCTCAACAAATAATGAAATGTGTATCATTATGGTCTTTTCGCAAGTTCGACCATTTTAACCATGTCATAAATACTGTTTTATCTACTTGCTCTGAATGATTGCTTTTCAAAAAAAAGCATGAATAAGTTGGAAAGACAATTATTTTTCCAAGAAACGTATTACTTTGTCAATAGGTTATAAGCTGGGCTCCAAAATTTCAGTCACCCAGTGACTGTAGTCGCGAAGTTGTCAACCTTACAAATAAAACAATACAGAGTTTATAAAACAGCAAATGTGCCAAAATAAAATGAAAACAAAACAGTATGACCTAAAACTATTCATATTTTCTTATTTTCAATCACCATGATCACATTTTTAAAAGAGATACTAATTATTTCAAGATAGCTTAAAAGCCCTCATAACAGCTTTTTCTTTGTTTGTAGGCTCCTCAGGCATGCTGGGAGTATTGAATGGATGCAACCTACGCTTTCACATTATATGGAGGACACCCAAAATTTTCGCGTCGCGCAGAAAAAAAGGGACGATTTCTAATTAGTTGTGTTGTTCCTACAGCCATTTTCTCCGACTCACTATGAATTGAAAATGCGTCAAACTCATTAGCTGTCTAACCGGGGGCTCTTTCCACAAACAACGGTCGCACGAATCCTCGTATTACTGATAACTGCTTTAAATGTCACAAAAATATTGCTTCCATATTTGTTTTTCTATTTGTCCCAAGTACACAATTGACTAATTAACAATTGGTTCATGCTTTAGCGTGCGTACATCGAGTTATGGATGCACGCGGGAAGTTTGGAGAGCACGAGAGAAGCGTAAGAGTTGCTCGAGGCGCAGCCGAGAGCGACTCTAGCTTCTGGAGTGCTCTCCAAACTTCCCAAGTGCATCCATAACTCAATGTACGCACAGCTAAAAGCATGAACCAATTGTTTTATAACATAGCCAGTGGAAATGCCGGCGAAAACCAGTGAACGATTACAATATTGAAATAGTATTTTTTCGGCAGGATGCCGGAGTTCCATTTCGCTTCCGCTGAAATTGGAACTTATAATCAAAACGAATGCGCAGTTGATTTAAACCTTAATCACTACTTACCATAAAAAAAAAACAAACAAGAACGAGAAAAAAAAGAGAAAGAGAAAAAAAGGAAGAACAATCGATCACATGACTGAAAGAAAAAGGCGCCAAAACCTTGCGAGATGTTGCAGCGTTTCTTCCCGAAGCTGAATGAATCAATGAAATTGCTCCGAAGTGACCGCCCGAAAATAGTCTTTTGAAAAAGTCTTCCAATTATTGGCTTTAAAAGGTGGTATAGGTTTGATGTTTCCCGAAAAATTGTTGTATTCATCGTCCAAAGCGGATTGAAGCTGCATGATTTCACCATTGTAGCTGCGGGGAGAGTTGAAACGAACAGAAAAGCTAGTGGTTCTTGGTTCAGAGGCCGCGGACGGAATGTGGTAAACAACAGTGAATCAAATAACTGGGAAAGCGATCATTCATGCAACTTATTTTGCATTACATTCTATTTTAATTGAACATTTAAAGCTGCTTGAATACAGAGCTGCATCGACTACAGGTAAAACGGTGTTATTTTGTGTAGTATATGGCCGAAAAAAATGTCGTCCTTTCTGGTTGTCAGTGCTTATTTAGCTTGATTTTGGTAGTGAAACACCGAATTTGTGACACTTATTATTAAACGGTTCTCTTCAATTTACTGTGTATTTTTTTGTTTCATGCCTTGATACTTTGGTGTTAAAAGGTTTTCGTATAAACCTACCTTTTGCCAACATTTGTTGAGAGCGAGAAAGCATGAAAGAAATCGTAAACACAACGCCAAAAACTAATCTAAAAGTTCGACGCTTTCTTAGTCAAAGTTCCTTGCTCGTCCTAAGAAATCAAACACTCTGCAAAAATTTCGCTGTTGTAATTTCTCACCAGTTTAACTCTGCTGTAAAGTGATTTTTCTTGGTCATTTACTCCCCGAGTTGCACGCGAAGAAGACACTTTTGACCGCCACAGACAGAAAAAAACAGGTTCAGTTTGCTCGCGCCATCAGCGTGCAGTCAACAGGATTATGGAGCACGCTTACGTAAGGTGAATTTGATTGCGCGGATTTGCTAGCTGTGTTATAACAGGCCATTCCATTTTATATCCACACCCCCCCCCCCCCCTATGGAAGAGGTCAATCAAAATTTACCCCCTAAGAAATCAAAGAACAAAAGTGCCGACACCTGCCCCCTCTCAGAAATTGCCTAAATTCTCTTTTCCCCTCAGAAAAAAGCCATTTTTTCCAAACCCCCTCGGAGATATTCAAAAGATAAAAGGCGCCGACGCAGCGACCCCCTCGGAAATGACGATCAAGGGCCCCTCAGAAAATCTCTTCCATTGGGGGGGTGTGGATATTAAATGGAATGGCCCAACTCTATTTGTATCAGCCGTTTTTTTTTTTTTTTTTTTTTCAATATCTTCCAAATACTCACAAGTAGTTCATAAGTAATTTTTGGGGTATTTTTAAGTACTGGTCGCCGGTTAATACCAGCTGATCATGATCGCATTTTATCAGTCTAGATAAAGGCTTATTATTGAAAAAGTTGCATGCTAAAAGACTAGCAGTCATCATCAGCATGAAAGTGGTTTAAAGCGGGATTAAATTAATCCAGTTTTGGTGTCAACTTTGATTCCAACGTTCAAGCGGTTTATTCAATCCAGTGTTGACAAAAATTTGCGTTTGCTTTGGGTGTGCTTTTCTACGCAGTCGCTTTATGATTGGTGAAAGAAATTGCACCACTTTCTTGCAACAAGCAATCAGAAGTAGACCCAAAACCAATCAATATTTTACGTTCTTAACCGCAGTTATTATTTTTCGAACGTTTGTGTCAAGGAGTTCAGACGCATGTTTCTCGGAAGCCTCGAGAAGTCATTTGTAAACACATGAACCACTCATTCCATAAAGCTGTCGATAAGAAATATCTTCAAGGTACGGTGCGAAATATCGTGCCCGAAATTGGCCCAAAATTTTAGCGGCTTTCGAGAAACGTACACCAGGATCATTCTATGAAAGGGGTGACAAAATGTGCTCCTTCAGCAAAAACAAAACGAAGTAAACAGCGTTTCATGGCAATTCATTTCCAAGGACCAGTATACGACGCGGCCAGTGCAACGATTTTCACGTCACAGGAAAGGGGCCTGAAATAACAGGAGATAAAGAGGTCGAACACAGATTAACGTAACACTGATTACCGCAATGGTAGCACCAAACTGTTATTAATTCCTGTGATTCAAATGGTAAAGATAAAAACGTAAAGTATAGTCAATGAGAAAAATTAATGAAAGTCGTTACATTGTGTTTTGTTTAAAACCATACCATTAAACTTTTAACTGCCAGGTCTTTAGCCGGTATGTCACTTCGTTGTAAATTTTGAGCTTTTGATTGAAACTAAATCCTACTGTTACAAAACTGTGGCCATTCAAGCCAAAGCTATAATTTGTCAGTTCCCTGTTGTGATGTTTGTTTTTCGCTTCAAGACGATGTTGTTTGTGAACTCCAGGTCCCGTTTATTAGAAAGCCGGCTAACGAGTCAAAACAGTCAAAAGTTAACAAAGGCTTTTGTGTTTTTTCTTATTTTAAATCAATTTTACATCAAATTTTGAGCTGCAGTTAAAGGCAGTCTAAGCTAAAATGAACACCGAAAAAAACAACAGGGATCTGCACTGATGACTCATAGAGTGGTTTTCAAATGAGTGTCGTAAAACTGAAGCTAAAGTTGTTACTCAGACCAATCACGATAGAAGCAAACAATTGAATAAACAAATCAGAACTCGAAGCAAATTATCTAACTTCAGGCACAGGAAAGCGCGCGCGAGCAAATGGTGGGACTGTTCTTATATTAACTCAATCCGGACCTTTCCGTTTCATTTGAAAATTCTCACTATAGCAAACCCTTTCAACGTAGAATTGACGACCCATCCTTAATCTTTTGTGGGTAGTAGCACTACCTGCACTGAGGCGTCTCTTAAAGGCGCGTCAGCAGGGAAGCCAACCTGAGAGAGCCTTAGGAACTACAGGTTGCACGTACGCTACTTATCAACTGTCATCTTACAATTTTGGTAAACTTGGGCGGCATATTGATAGGCGAGACTGGTCGAACAATGCTTTGCTGATTTTGGTGAGACGTGGTTCAGCCAACATATACCCATTACGAGACAAAACGAGCCTAATGATATCAACCTCGTTCCCAGGGCTTTTCCCTTTTTAAAATTTGAGGCAGCCCTGGGGACAAGGTTGGAGTCTGATATTTCCTAAGATATTTTCTCGAAAAGAGCAGAATTGGAACGATTGAGTATTTAACATACCCAATTTCCTTGAATATTTCAATTTTTTATCCAATCTAGATTTTGTCTTGTTGTTGTTGTTGTTGTTGTTGTTTTTTCTCTCAAGTCAAAATACGCTAGTCTTTTGTTATCACCGTCGATGAGTTTGTTTTTTCCTTTGTTTGTTTCTTTGTCCAAAAGGAAACCATTTCAGTTAGAGCTTCTATCGACCACCCTGTCTTTTTTGTTTTCTTCCATTCCTCCCTAAGTGAATTAGCGTAAATATGATATCTTTTAACTTAACTGATTTGTTAACGATTGATTTTGAAAGATTTGTTTAGTAATGCGACAGGTGCAACCATGTCTGATTTTCGCGCGAAACTGCGACTTCTTTTGCTCTGTAAACATTACACAAATTGCTTTCTTTTTTTGTGCTAGGTTTACTTTTCACTGTGTGATATAAATTTTCAGCTTAATTTTCATATCAAACAGCGATAACCTGGGAATCTAGCAAACTGTCCATGCCTCGTGGCTTATCACTGAAGCACGGGACATACGAGATGCGAGATTTTAAAAAAGCGAGATACTAGATAGAAAATACAAGATGCGAGATCTAAGAAAATGCGAGATGTGAGATAGACAATGCGAGATGCGAGATAAAACAATGCGAGACACGAGACAGAAAATGCGAGATGGGATACTAGATGACCTAGATAAACCCAGGGCAGTAGGCAGAGCTTCTGACTGGCCAATTTTTAAGCTGGGTACGGTAAGCAGGCATAATTCGCTAACGCACATTTCTTTGAGACGGTTATTTGGCAAAAAGTTCACTCAACATGCCGGCATTATTAGACTGTAAGACAGTCCGTAGTTTTTGGGTGAGTTGGTCCGCGATCCGGAGGACAAGTCCTCCCTGTCTAAGAACGAAATTCTGACCAGTTGTCTGGGAGTGAGACCGTGGGAAGGGACGCTCCCGCGCCTCGCCGGCGGGCCCGCGAGTGACAATTCGGGCTTTCGGTGCTTAGTATCATTCTGCATTTTTTGCCATTCCAATTTTAAGGGAAAAAGCGGCTGTTTTGTAGTTTTAGGGACTTTCATACCGGGAATTCTGGGTACTAGTTAAGCGGCTTGTACTTTGTAGGGACAAAATTTCGCGGGAAAATTCAATAACTTGGCAGCCCTTCGAAAAATGCAATAGTTTTATAAACGTTTTCAGGTGAACTTCGACCTCGAAGATAGATAACACCACATAAAAGTTAAGAAAATACAGACTTTCAAGTTCAGGTGAGAAAGAAATTCAAGAAATATGGAGAAGGGTGTAGAACATAACAAGGAAAACTGCGTGAAGTGGCTGGCAGATATAGGAGCCTCTACATCTGGTTCAAAACAAGAACTAACAATCAGGATAAATCGATTATCAAGGTATCCAGGACTAGTCCAGAAACTCAAAGCAAAGTCAGAAAAAGCCTGTACGTATTTCCTTGTAGTCTTGATTCCTTTGAAATTCCACCAGCCACAGCCAAATGGAGGGCAGCTATCGACGATCTTCCCAGGGTCGATGGTAAAATGTTCACTCAGTATGTTTCAAAGAAACGAGTGGATAGTACTGGTCAGCAAAAGAAAGCGTTACAAATGTTCACAAGTAGAAAAATTGTCAATGTTAAAACTCTAGCCGATGGGCAAGAAGTTTACGTTAAAGCTACGATAAAAAAAACTTACGGGTCCATGCAACGCCCCACAGTTATGTTTGAAAATGGAATACCCAGCAAAGCTCACTGCAGTTGTCCAGGAGGACTTAGTGGAATCTGTTTCCATGTATTAGCACTACTTCTCTTCTTGAAACACTATCATGAAACTGGAGAAAGAATACTAGCTTTAACAAGTACAGAACAGCTACAAAAATGGCATCGATGTTCACACAAGAGTTCTATACCAATGGTACCACTGAGGGAGTTTAATAAAAGCTAATTCTGCTGTACATGCTGAAAGAAAAGGAGGTGGCATTCAAGCGGCTGATCCCCAAAATAGCACAATGAAACGTAATGTTCAAAAAATGAGCGAGGAAATGAAAAGAGAAATCACTGAAATCGAGGGAACTTTTAAACCTTTTGAACATCATGTGTACACAGTACTTCAAAATTCAATTATTGGACCAACAACATCCCTATATCAACATTTAGATTACAGATACTCCTTAAGAAAATCTCAGGCTCTAGTTGCCGGATCATGATTACTGTGAGGAATCATTTTGTCAGGAAAGAGTTGATTGTAATCAAACTAAGATGGATTTAGGGGCAAGCAGCATTCAGACAGCTCTAACTTCTAAATGTGTTGTTAACGCAAGTGAACAGAAGGTTAAGGAACAAACCTCAGACTCAGGGACAAGAGATAGTAAAGTTCTGTGTGAGGCAGTCAGTCAAGAGAATAATCAAGTCATTGCCAGTATTGAAACTCAGCTTCAGGAAAAGTGGTCCTTACTGACCGTAAACATAAGCAATTTGAAGGCTCCTTGCCCTTGTGGACCAAATTACCATGATGTTCTACAGAACACCAATAAATGGAAAGATCTACGTAAGTTCAAAATAACTGGAAGTAGACTACCTGCACTCCTTGGTTTATATGGACAAGAGAAGTTCACTAAATACTGGAAAGTGGTTAAACAAGGTTTGGAAGAACGTGATATTCTTGAAACAAACTTTGAGAATTTCAAGCGGGGTCAGGCAAATTTGAGAAGGAAGCAATATCAGTATTTTGCCATTTGTCCAACAGCAAAACTGAAACATGTGGTTTCTTTGAGGATCCAAGTAATTCAAATTATGGTGCTAGTCCAGATGCACTGGCTGCATCTCCTTTCATTCTGGAAGTCAAAACAAGACCAGCTAAAACTGAGGGGCCACTTTCATCACTGAAACAGATGCCAAGTTACTACATCCAGCCTCAATTGGAAATGGTGTGTACTGGTGCCCCATATTTAACAATTAGATTATGAGCTCGAGATTTCTATCACGTGATAGTTGATGAGGTCGAAGGCCGAATCAACTATCACGCATAGAAATCAAGAGCGAATAATCTAATTGTTTTAGTATAAATCTACTAGACGTTCAAAACTTAACAGCAGACACTACATGTTTTTATTGAAAAATGATATAAATAGGTCACACCGTGCAGGGAAAACACTCTACTCACTAGCTACAACAGAATAGATAGTGGGTAGCGTAGCCAATCAGAGAACAGCATTAGTGCTAGAATGCTAGTAGATTTATACTAATGTATTTTAGAATCATATCACCATGAAACACAGCAGGCATCATTTTTTCTTGTCAAGAGAGACAATGTTTCGGGGGCACCCAACGAGAAAATTTTAGCAAAATACTTGAAATATCATTTTCTGCTTTCTTAGATTGTTTCAGAGCTTTTTAAAGGCATATTTGTGTAAGCTAATACAGATTGATCTGTTCGGATTTTCTAGCTGAAAATTTAGGCCGCAGAAAATTTTAGGAAAGAACTGATCTTAGCCGCCGAATTTCCGAGCTGCTGATGGCTCTCCGAAAATGCTAGCTGACCTTACTTTGGACTCTAAACGACATATTTCTCCCTCCGAAAACAATAGGAACTAACAAGTCATCTTCTTACGAAAGTCGGACGTGATATTTCGCCACAGAAATCTCTAGCTTTCACTGCAATTTAATCAGAAAATCTCAGGCGATTTTATTCCTCCCGAACAGATATTCCCCGAAGAGAACCGTTGGGTGCCCCTGATGTTTTAATGTCAGTTATAAAGGACATCACAAACAGTATTTTAAATGACAAACCTTTGTTGGAGTGGTCACATTCAGAAAATAACTACTACAAACGCTTAGGAGAAAATATGGCTGGACGTATTCCAGACTTTGCAAGTATCAAACCCCTAAGGTCCTACATAAATACAGTAGTAAAGCCAGTTCCTAGGGTCGAGTTCTCAAAGTAAAGTCAAATAAAACTCACTTTGACTGTCTTATTTAACTTTTGTAACAGTTGTGTTTAATAAAGTCACAACTTGGATTTACAAACCATCTGCTTTTATTTGTTTTCTCTGGGACCAACAGGGGGCATTGTCAGATTGACAATATGACACAATGCCTGCCAGGTGGAGGATAATAAGTCCATTCGTTGAACAGGCCAAACAGCATTCAAAATAGACCATTCTCTAACTTGTCCAATAAACCTTTCAACATGAATTCTTGTTGATGCGATGTCAAAATTGGATGCAACCTCTGCCTGTGTAAACTGGTCTGACATCTTCTGAGCAGGGCGATTCAAGTGTACTCCTTTCAATGCACAAAGATCTTGAATGGCAAACCCTCCGTCTGTCATCAGTTCATGTTCTGGTTGAATCCAGTGGATAAGCCCCTGACTTTTCAGTGATATTGTTATCTGATATAGAATCTGGGTAGATATCACTGAAAAGAAGACTCATCCGATGTAGTGCAATTCCTATGAGTGCTTTGCCTGTTATGGTATTCTCGTAATTGGAAAACATGAGAGGATTCAAATCAAGATTTGACACATGCTGAAATTTGAATTCAGTACAATCGATGATCGCGTCTGTGAGTCCATGGCCAGTCTTTATGAAAATGTCTGGCATTTTCTTTATTAGAAAACCTGCTTCGGGCTTAAGGTCAATACAATTGAAGATTGTTTCTAGAAAAACCATCCATGCAATGAATGTATGGTGAACTGTGCCCTCTCCTACCTTAAGCATATAAGCCATCACACCCTGATGGAGAGAATGTCTACAGATTGTAAGAACTGCTAAAAGCTCTGCAGCTTTATCTAGAGTTCTCTCCCCATTACCTTTGCAATCAGGATAGATAATCACATGACAATAAGGCCACACACAGTTCCAAGGAATATTGAATTGTTCAACAGATAATCCACACAAGTACTTACATGTATTTGGTTTCTTAATGACGTTGGAGTAGATTAATTGCTCTTGTTGTAGCATTTTTATAGTCGTTTTCAGTTCTTCATTCCGTTTAGTTGTCTTTTGCTGGATAGGTTCAATGTTTCGCATTTTAATTTTTAAACTAAGATTTTCAGTCCTGAGTTTTTTAACCATGTCCTGAGCATTGGTCAGCTGCTCCATTAACTTCTGCTTATCTTCTTCTGAAGCACGCAAACAAGTAGATAACTGTCGTTTAGACCTGGGGTGGGGGACTCCCATATGAAAGTGACGGGGATGCTCGTCGGAAAATTAGAATTAACACCCTAAAGGAGACCAATCTGGGCATGGCTCCGGCTTTATTTAACCCCTAAGGGAGACCATGCAAAAACAGACAACTAAATAAGAGCTATACAGATGTTAATTGCGCTAAAGATGGGGTGTCTCGAAAACACAGACCTCGAAAACCCAGACCCCAGACCCCAGACCTCGAAAACACAGACCTCGAAAACCCAGACCTCGAAAACACAGACCTCGAAAACCCAGACCTCGAAAACCCAGACCTCGAAAACCCAGACCTCGAAAACACAGACCTCGAAAACCCAGACCTCGAAAACACAGACCTCGAAAATGCAGACCTCGAAAACGCAGACCTCGAAAACACAGACCTCGAAAACACAGAAACCACTAACGTGTCAAAAATACTGTAAACAATGTTTATAAATCCCCTGTTTGTCGTTTCTATTTCTTTTGTTTAGAAACTGTTTGTTGCCAATTACCTCGATATCCAAAAGTCGATATGAAAATGAAATGTATTAATCGGGCCTAAACAGAAGTGGATTAGTCAAAGTACAAAATACAAAGGCACCCGAAAGCGATTGAAACTCACTGACCTATCATAACAGATAATAATTCTAAAATCGATGACCAGATGTCACGCAACGGTAATCAGGTAACGGAAATCGGCATTCGATAAAAACAAATTGAAATAAATGAATTTGAAAAAAATCAATGTGGGTTCGCAAAGGAAAGGTTTCTTTATTTGAAAATTCCTAAACAACAGAACTCAGACCATATTTAACGATAACAAGATAAAATGGGTAAATGTTGCCAACAACTTGACAAGAATATTTCTCGCTTGACAGTTCAAACAAACAACAATAACAAAAACTGCATTTGGTCAGGATTTCTTGGCCTCTTAAATCGAAGTAGATGTATTCGAGCATCATAGCAAGCGGCTGGAAGGAAACCCATTTCAATTGCACAATGTTTGGGTGTTGCAAATCGTTGAGGAGTCTAACTTCTTTATAGAATAGCTTCTTTTCTTCCTGATCGAGCACTTGCAGCATTTTCTTGACGACAACGGTGTGACACTTCGTATCTCCTGAAGCTCTGTATTCTGCCGTGTAAACATCTCCAAAGGAACCTTGTCCTAGTCTCTGTTTTAACGGCAATTCACTACATTTGAAGCGCGGAATGTCTTCGCCAATTTCGCTTGCAGGTGGCCCTTTTCGTAATAGCTGAGGAAGCTTAAACTTTCGAAAAACCGACATAGCTGAAAATTTTACCCCTCAATCTAAACATGTGTCTTAAGTTTCGCGCCAAAATGTTTACTTCTGCCTCACGTGCGAGGGCCGACCTTTGACCTCAATGGCTGAAAGCCAGCTATTGTTCGGTCACACCCCCAAGAACAAAGTCGAAGATCATGTTCTTTTATTGTACACTTCCGTCACGCAACAAAGAGAATACGCGCCCGAATTCAGCTTGCAAAAGCCAATCGAGGCCCTAAACTATTCCTACCGCTCTTTCGACGGGGAAATTTGTTGCGAACTAGCACTCATCGCACATGATTGCGTAGAAAAACAAAGCCAAGAGCCGAAAGGAGTGATGACCAAAGAAAGACCAAGAAAACACCACGCGCGAAGTGTCTCACATATCAGGACAGCTATAAATGACAGTTACTGGTGCTCATTGTACGTCTACAATAGTTATTTCAATGGTTTTTCTGATTTTAATATATCTTAGTTTTCGTAACACCCACGACAAACTAGGGGATTTATAATTTTTTATTTCAGCCATAATTCGCTCGCTAGCAAAGGCTGTCATTGTTTACAGTATTTTTGACACGTTAGTGGTTTTTAGTAGGTCTGTGTTTTCGAAGTCTGTGTTTTCGAGGTCTGTGTTTTCGAGGTCTGTGTTTTCGAGGTCTGGGTTTTCGAGGTCTGTGTTTTCGAGGTCTGGGTTTTCGAGGTCTGTGTTTTCGAGGTCTGGGTTTTCGAGGTCTGTGTTTTCGAGGTCTGGGTTTTCGAGGTCTGTGTTTTCGAGGTCTGGGTTTTCGAGGTCTGTGTTTTCGAGGTCTGGGTTTTCGAGGTCTGTGTTTTCGAGGTCTGGGTTTTCGAGGTCTGTGTTTTCGAGGTCTGGGGTCTGGGGTCTGGGTTTTCGAGGTCTGTGTTTTCGAGACACCCCTAAAGATGTTGCAATCGAATGCTGTCTTCTATGAGTAAATTTTAACAATGGCGATTTGTGTGCTGCTCTAGACCACTAACACAGTATAATATAGATATTTCTTCACACACAACCCTAAGCGATACCTGTGTGGGTAAAAATATTGGCTTTCCGTCCTCAACACCCTAAGTGAGACCAAAATCTGCAATTTACAACCCTAAGCGAGACGACGAGCATCCCCGTCACTTTCATATGGGAGTCCCCCCCCCCCCCCCCCGGGCGTTTACATAAGTCCTTTGGTTTTTTTGCAGCCGGTTGAAAATTGTCTCTTTCTGCTGGAGCTTTTCGCTTTCTAGAATTGCCAGACATCCCCTTAGCCAGGAAGAATTTCCTTTCGAGCTGACGTACTTTTAGTTTGTCAGCCTTTGTTGTTTTCTTCGTCAGTTGAGCTTTCGCCTTATTAAGTTTCTTTTCCAGTGTCACTAATTGGGAGGCTGGAACAGGAAAGTCAGGTAAATCAGAACTCACACTTTCTCTGCATCCACGGCTCCAATGTTCAGCACAGATATGACCTGAATGCCAGTTTATACCCGACGTTTGAAGAATCCTCGTGTACGCAACTTGAACCTTAGGGTCACGGGGCAGACGTTCGAGTTTCGGGTTCGAAAGTTGTCGTTACAAAACGCTGAGCAGCGAAACCACTTCACCAGGGCACTTCACCATGCTGGTCACGCTTTCTCACAAACTGTCACAGATGGCCGCCATGTTTGATACTTTTGTCCCTGCACGTGCACAGCCGCTTAACTAGTACCCAGACTTCCCGGTATGAAAGGCATGAACTGGATGTACAGTGCCAGTCACCAGTCACGCAATCTTGTTAGTTACCGTGGTACGGCATTATTTCTCACTGAAGAAGAGACAACAGTCTCGAAACGTCTGAGGATTTTCCCCCATTTTCTATTTCAAGCGCAGAGACACTAATTTTAATTTACCTCAATAATATCTCGTGGTAATAGGTAACCGCGATCATCCCTGATCAGCGGTAAAACGTCAAATTGGGTTGATATATTGTGTAAAGGGCCACATTGTACCCGGCCACGTCGGTGACGAACACATGTAAACAGAGTGTTATGCCTTCAAATTTCCGTTTGTTGTTTTCCTTTCTGCTCCTTCATTGTCTCGTCAAAGAAGTACCATCCCAAAGCAGTGTGACTAACAATGATCTAGCTGAACTTAGCAAGGCTTTTGAGGATAATTTGGCATATTTCGACCGTGAGTACAAGAAATTGGACTCGGACGCTGTTCTAGGACTTCGTGTTGCAGAAGGTACAATGGATATGCATCTTCTTGGGTGATATATTTTATATATAATAAATAGCAGTACAATATTTTGCTATGCCTCGGTGAGTTTTCGAGACGTGATTCACATATTAGTGCGAGGGCCAAAAAAGCCCTCGATTTTAATTGAGGTCTTCGAAGTGGGTACTGTCCTCGTACACCGCTGCACATGTACAGGGACGGAAGCAAAACAAACAATAGACGACACGGGAACAGCACTTGAAAAACAAAGAATGTACGATGTCAAGTCCCTTGTGTATAGAAAGTCAGAGCCTCGAATTGTGCAAAAATGCATGTATTGAGCTTCATAAACATTTAGCAAAAAATGCATTTGTTGCAAGTGATTTAAGGTGTTTCGATACAGTTTTTTTGGGACCATACCTCACTTTTAAAATCGGCTCTTAGACAGTCTTTATCTTGTCGGATCAACGTGAAATTTGCAGTACTTTTGGGTTTTGGATTGAACTTTAGCGTGGTTTACATGTCGTGAAAATCGATATTTCCATGACAGCGATAAACAAAAATCCTCGAAAACAATAAAATTGAAATTTTCCGCGATCCAGATTTCACTTTGAAAAGCAAATACCAACGTCTTAAACTGTGATGTATGGCATACAAAATATACAAGAACAAAAAAATTCTGTATGTTTGTTTTGAAGTAAATCGCAAAAACATTTTCAACATTAGTTTTTGCATAGTAATAGTAAATGCATCGAAAAATAATCAATGCTTTGATGAAATGGCCAGAAAATACTTTCAAAATGTGTCTTTTACTTACTATTTTACACCTAGAAAGTTTTGTTGAAACGGGTGCTCGCAATCTTGAGAACAAATTGTTTTTCTAAGATCAGTCGCGTAATAATTTTGTGGTACTGATGTTTGAATTTGAGCGCTTTTGCGAAAATCAAAAGAACGGCTCGATTGATTTTATTAAAACATTAAACACGTGTGCTTGACGATGTGACCAATTTTAGTATCGAGCCTTATTAACATTGATTCACTGGAACACTTTTAGATTTAATGCTAAAGAGGACGTATAAACCGACGGAAAAGCTTGTGTTACAAATTCACAGTTGGCAAGTAAATGCTAATATGTTCAAAGCAATGTGTACTTCATTGCTTCGTGATTTTTATCTGGTTTCTTTGTTCTTTGTTGCACTGTAGATTACAACGAAAAGTAAAAAATCACGGAGGAATGCTTTAGGGAGGAATGCCTTTACACTTTGTGTAAAGGCACTAGGTAATGATTTTAGCACAGAAATGACCTAGACTAACAAAATCCTTGTGACGTAGCCCCTTTAAGACGTTGGTATTTGCTTTTCAAAGTGAAATCTGGATCACGGAAAATTTCAATTTTAGTGTTTTCGAGGATTTTTGTTTGTCATTGTCATGGAAATATCGATTTTCACAACATGTAAACCACGCTATAGTTCAATCCAAAAACCAACAAGTATTGCAAATTTCACTTTGATCTGACAAGGAGAAGACTCTCTAAGAGCTGATTTTAAAAGTTAGGTATGGTCCCAAAAAAACTGTATCGAAACACCTTAAGCTTGCACTGAGCATGTTGGCTAAATTGTAGAATACAGGGCCACTAATTTAAATGCCATTTAATAACAATATTGCCTATTCAGTATTGTGATATACCTCATTCAACTAAAGTAGCCTTGTATTCTTTATTTGGTTGGCTGTCATTTCCAAAGAAATTTCAAAAGAAACTTTGGCAAACATTTCGGATCCATAGCCGTAGCCTAAGGTACTTTTTGAACAGGAAAAATAAAATTTAGGGTGATGTAGGATGGTAAAATCCATGGTGATATATATGTTTATGGATTCAAGCAGGAGATGTTACTTTTCTGTTAACCCTTTAAGCCGTAATGGTGACAAAAATGAAATTTCTCTTTACATTCTCACTAATTGTTCAAACATTCAAGTGATGAGAATAAAGAAAGTGATCACCAAGGATAAGATGTCTTCATATTTAGACAAATTCTCCTTACTAGTTCCATTAGTCATTCATGGAGAACAGTAAGGAGAATACAGGCCCATAGTCAGTATTGAGGCAACCGAGGCAGTTGCCTTGGTAAAACTTTTCCCTTGTTGTTAAAAACTTAAATAGAAAAATAAATTATTTAATAATAGAACATGTTTCTGGCAGTAAACCATGTCATCGGCACTCTAAAGTGTGATAACCTCAGTTAATACTTCACTTACGTGCTGGTCGCAAGCTGACCAGTTTCTCCAGTAGGCCAGCAAATACCGCAGCCGACAGGCCTTGTTTTGGATTTGACGTGGTCCAAATCAATAATGGGTACAGACCGCCTGAGAGGTCTTGCCCTTGCATACGTTCACACATCACTCCAGAGCCGTTGCAAATATTGCAACAATGCATGGGTCGTCAATGGCCATAGGAGACTTGCTTTAGCTTTCTCCAAATAAAAGCAAGGCCTTAAGTAGAGAGTACACTAATCAGCACTTAAGTACACTTGAACTGGTCCAGTTGAATGAGTTTGATATTTTTCAACATGAATGCTGAAAAGCATCTCAGAGCATTTAAAATTTCTTTGCGAATCTGAAACTGTGGAAAGTTTTAAGAGAAGAACTGATAACAAACATAAATGCTGTTAGAGTTAGTTTGGATTTTGATTATGTTTGGGGGAAAATACCACCAGGAAAATGCTAAAAGTGGCATTTCCAAGCATCTAGATTTCAAAATTCTGCCTCAGTTATCAGAAAAGTCTGGCCATGGCCCTGGAATATGCATTTGACTGAGTACTCACAGGAAAGTGTGTGAGACAAAACTCTTGACTTGAACCCAGGTCTTGGCTGTATGCCAGGGTTACCATGCTTGCTAGGGTACATAACTTTGAATTCCAACATGATTTTAATGGCAAATATATTAACTGCAGTGGAGGTGCAGTAGCAGAGTGGTCATCACTTTCAATCTGAAGATCATGAGATCAAAGGGTCGGCGGTTGTAGGCTTGGACTCTGCATTGTATCGTGTTGTTTCCTTAGACAAGAAACTTTACTCCACATTGTCTCTCTCCACCCAGGTGTATAAATGGGTACCAGCCAACTGTTAGGGAACCCTAACAGAAAAGCTAGGGGGGGGGGGGGGGGGGTTACCCGCTGATGGACTAGCGTTCCATCCAAGGGGGGAAGTGTTATATTACTCCTAGTCGCTTCATACTATGGAAACCTGAGTTAAGCACCAGCCTTGATAAGCGTTATGGCTAGTTCAATCAAGTACATTGGACACATGTTTTTGCCTTTTATACATGTATATCAACTGCAGGTGGCAAAGTAACTAGCTGCTAGCCTATTTTAAGATGAGAATTGAAAAGACATAAATTTTCCCTACGCAGGCTACTTTCACAGAATACTAGAAGACACAGAGAGAGGAAAAATCAAGCTCAGCCTTAAAGTCTACAGCAATGTGACTAATCTCCTAAACAAGGTGTCTGAAATTCTGCAGAAGATTCTTCCACTAGTGCAGGAAAATGACCCTTTATTTTATCCTGCCCTGAATTCTCGATGGACTTACTACAAACCATACCAATTCAAAGAACATGAGGATGTTGGCGAAAGAAAAGAAATCAAACCCGGTGATGCAGAAAGATTTTCTCACTGTGTGAGGGAGATTGTTGGAAGCAAGAACAGCAATAGTGAACCATGCACAATTTCTGATGAGTGCAAGGAGGCTATGATGACAAGAGGGGCTCCAGAGGCTTTGCTTTATTACCAAGCAATGTTCTTCGTTTTGGGGCAGGTTTCAGGTACATGTTCAACACAAATTGTAATGATTATCTCAGTTAACCCTTTAAGCCCTAAGCCCTGATGAAAATGACATTTCTCTTTACACGATCACTACTTGTTTGAACATTCAAGTGACAAGAATAAAGGAAGTGATTACTGAGGATGAGATGTCTTGATGTTTAGACAAATTCTCCTTACTAGTTCCACAAGAAATATATGGAGATCAGTAATGAGAGTATGCATTTTTATATCAGGGCTTAAAGGGTTAACGTTAGGCTTTGCACTGCTAGAATTACTCTGGCTCCAGAGGTATGATGTGTAAAGTTCAATCAAAAGAGGAAATCAATTGTATTCATTGGCAATTTGAAAGCTATATAGAGGTTGTTCAGCTAAATTTGTTGTTTGTGACATTGGTTTCCCCCCCTTTTGTTTTCAGGTCTCCACTCTGGAAAGAGTGTATCATGTTTTATTCGTTTCAGAGCTAGAGTACTTGTAAAAAAAATCAAGTGGAATAAAATTCATAGAATATTTTCCTTACCCCCCTTTGTGCACCCGAGGCTGGATTCACGAAGCCGTCCTAAGTTAAGATGTATCCTAAGTATTGTTTCTTAACAATTGAAGGGGTGTGTGGAACAAGGCCCTAAGTGATTCCTGATCTAATGTCAAATTCTCCTCTTTGTTTCACAAACATACACATGACAAACTGGAAGGAGAATCTAGCAGTTAATCAGAAGTCACCTAGGGCTTTTAAATACTCCAGGTACCCCTTCAATTGCCTATTGCTGGAATAACAATAGGCTATTGTCAAAAAACAACACTCAGTTTGCATCTTAACTTAGGATGCCTTGGTGAATCTGACTCCCAATCTCCACTCCGAACCGTGTTTTAAGTTATTTCAAAGCTACATGGAAATTAAAGCCTCAGTTTTCAGTGGACCAGAAGAGGGTTTGCCTAGTAAGTAAAACCACCTCACAATACCACGAATCAACCAAACCAAAACCATGGCAAAAGCACAAATACACTAGTCTTAGTTTTGAGTGACTACTGTATATGGTTTGTGTTTTTGCATAAAATTGAAGTGGGAAAAAATTCAAAGAAAATCCCCCCTTCCCACAACCAATCTCAATCATGCCCTGAATCAGCATTTTATAGTATATTCCTCCCCCTTATATAAGAAGTAGCAGTTGAAAATTTGGCTTTCTGTAAGCCCTCCTATACATTGAAAAATTGAGATCATTGCAAGGATATGCAAATGAGCAACTAAATTTTAACAGTGATTAATGCAGCCTCCCACGCAGTCCGAGGATGGATGGGAGGAGGCTCCCTGCATGGGAGGCTATGATTGATGTTAATACAACTGAAATGCTAAATGAATAAATTGGCGGGATGCCTTTTATGAATTGATTAAGCATAGCCTTTGCAATTCCTACTGAACAAGTGATTGAAACGCCTTGAAAACCATTATCTCACACCAACATGAGTTACATCATAACATACACTTAGAAAGGGGTTGAAAACAAGTTTTATCTTTTATGAGAATTATTTTATAACATTACTGATGTTTTTTTTGTTTTGTTTGTTTGTCTATTTGTTTGTTTGTTTTTTTTGCTTAATGGCAAAACGTACATGTACATGTGACACATCACAGTGCATGTTTTCCTTTACTTTTAAATCCTCAGATTCTCATGAACCCCCTCCCCCCCTCATGTTTGTATCAGGCTATGTAGATGAGTGTCATTCTGTATTTAATAGATTCAGAAACATGCTGAGTAACAATAATAATAATGGTAATTAAGTATGGAAAGATTTAAAGTATATATAGTCTACAAAATACTAATACTATGATGCATCTAATATTGAAAGTTAATAATTTTGTATCAAAAGATGGCTTTCTACCAATCACAGCCTTGAGATTATTTTGTAATATACAATTAACACTAGGAGGCAATGTTTTCTATTTACACCAGTAAACAATAGCGTTTTGGTTGAGGGACTATCCGCTGATACTTAAAACAAAACTGAGCCTAATGAGCCTAAGAAGCAAAGCTTATACAGTGTACATATATGCTGGTTTTAAGAACATTAGATATACAGTACAATTGTATCAGAAAACAATCATAGTTTATTATTCTGTCCAGGGAGAGAATCATGCTATTGGTTTCATTGTTCACCCTGTCACCTGATAGTGTCTCTCTGCAGATGAACACTATTACGGTAACGCAATCAATTTAAACCAATCAGACTCTGAGAACAATTTTTTCCAGTGAAGTTGTGAACTCCAAGAGTAAATAGTCAAGGTGCAGTTAAACTGACTATTTCTCATACAAAATGTAGGCAAGAAGTCTAAAGTGGCCAAAGTTAAAATTCAAGAAAAATCAGAATTTTCAGTTTTTCAAATTCTGCCAAACAAATAGTTCCATGTGATAGTACTGTGAAAGAGACTTCATGTGAACGGTCATACCATGGGATTTTGTCCACAGACTTAAAAGTTAGAACTATATTGCATGTCTCCATAATTGACTCTGGGAATGAAAGGGTTAAATGTTATTTAAAAATGATTGCAGCAGGAAAAGAGGACCTTTAGATGTGGGGCAGATTGCTTAAAAAAATGGAAGTACCGGTAACTAATGTAGCTGAGTTCATTTATTTCTACCAGTTATTATGGCAAATTTTGCAAACTACATACATAACTAATTTAGTCTTCTTGCTCTTGTAGTCTTATTGCTAATATATTTGCTGTATTAATTGCCATTCTTTTCATCCTGTAACTTCTTTACTAACAAGGTTGCCTAGACAAGATTAATTCAAAGATGAAACTATCAGGAGACAAATTATCTGATCACCTTCACCACATCTGCACCTCAGCTTACTTCAGCGTTGCTTGGCTGAATTTTCAAGGCGGCCATGATGCGGAGGGTCTCATTTCAATCTTGAAGCTGAGCTTTAGCTGTGGCCTGCTGGGATACCATCAGATTTTGGAAGACAGAGGGCTGTCAAATGTTGTTGGCTGGCAGTTGACTAGTGGTTGCTATGGAGATTACGCCAGAGCAGGAGAAGAAAAAGACAGGTGAAAATTTAACTAGGAATTGACTACTTAAATGGGAGCTGAATGCCATGCAGACTCGTTCACTGCACAGTTGCCACTTTTTATTAAATAAGCACATGCATTTAATTTTTGTGCTTTTGCTCGATTAACTATAGACTGTCACCTGCTTCTGCAGTACTTTAACCCTTTAAGTCCAAACAGTGACAAAAATGAAATTTCTCTTTACATTATCACTACTTTTTTAAAACATTCAAGTGATGAGAATCAAGGAAGTGATCACCAAGGATAAGATGTCTTGTCATTTAGTCAAATTCTCCTTACTAGTGCCATGAAAAATGTATGGAGAACAGTAAGGAGAATATGCATTTTTATGTCAGGGCTTAATGGGTTAAAAGCCAAAGACATGAGTATATTGGAATCAAAGAAAACACAAAAATAATGGATCAGTTTTGTTTAAAATATAACTCTACTAATTTTCTGAACCTATGAACAAGTGTGTCTGGCTACAGATGGCCAGTTTTATTCAAGCTCTTCCCTTGATTATTGTTTGTTCTCCTTCGACAAAATTACTCCATATCTTCCCCTTGATATTCTAGGTACATTTTGTGTTCGACAAAAGGTAGGTGAAGGTAAAGTCGCTCACGAGCCAACGTGGCCCACACAAACCGGAGCTTAACCCGGTTTCTTTAGCATGAAGCAACTGAGAGTATTGCTACGCACCCCGGGACGGGATGCTAGTCCATCGCAGGTTTTCCCCCAGCAGTATGTCGCCAGTACCCATTTGTATACCTGAGTGGAGAGAGACAATGTGGGGTAAAGTTTCTCGTTTAAGGAAACAACACGATGGCAGGGACTGGGCGTCGAACCACCGACCTTCAGATCTGAATTTCAGCGCGCTAACCACTACACTACTCGTGCTTAGTTTTAATTTCAGCGCCGTTTTGAGCTTAGAGCGTGAACATCCCCTTGACATAGCCCCTCTAAGGACATTCCTTTGGGAACCAATCGCTTATCAGAGGTCTGACCTGTGAGTGGATAACCAATTAGCCTCTGAACAAGCTATCATGGAAGGAAAATTGATTAGGATTGGGTTTGTTGTAATAGCCACATCGGGCTCATCAAACAACCAGATTGCTGTGGGCTACATGAAGAATGCCCCTGTAATATGGAGAGTTGTTTATAAAAAGTAACTAAAGATTCAAACCACCAGTGTTGAATTTAGCCACAGGCAGTTGGCAGAGGTGGCCGTTTATGAAACGATGTAGATAATTGATACCTTTTTTGCTTTCTGTCATTAGTGAAACTGATGTTGGAAAGAGCAATCGTGAACTGAAGTCTGCTTACCTAGGAAGTGAGTTTTACTGCTCTTTTTAACTGCAAATTACCACCCTCAGCGAAAACAGAATGGTAAACTGTCTTGAAAATGAGCAAGTTCTGTTCGCTACACTTTCCGTTGTATTGTGTATTTGTACAGATGGAAGTGCCATAAGTAACCCAAACAACTTCCAACACCGTACATATACAAATTTAAAAACTCCTGAGACGTAAAATATCTTTGACGTGAGTTTCCTTTGTCGCGTCTTTCGTTCATTCATCCTTTCATTCATTTATTTCTTGGCTTTTTTTTTTCTTTGTTTGGTTGTTTGTTGTGTTCTTGGGGACGTGAATTTAACTGGCTTTACGTATGTAAATAAAGTTTGAGAGGAATGTACATGAATGAGTTTTTTGTGTCTACGGAAATAGCGAATTGAAAGTGGTTGAACTGCGGGAACTAGCTTGCAATGGAGGCTCATACAGGAGATTCTTTTCAAATGCAAATGTTCTTAATGATGTCCCGCCTCCCTCTCCCCACGAAAAAGAATCTTCTGGTTCAACCATGAGATCACGAATATGGTCTATTGCAAATTAAAACGGACGCCCTATTAGTAAACCAGCCTTAATTTTCCTCATTTATCTCCCATTTTCTAGATGGCTGCATAAGTGATGTCACTGGAGTAGGATTGGGTCTCCTTGCTGTGTACCTGAGATGGGTCCTGGACCCTCCACCGCAGGTCCAGCCAATAAACCTTGTATTAAGTGCCAAGGACGACGAGCAGACAGTGTCTGTGTACATGTTTGGTCTTCTTTTGCTCACTATAGTATTTTTAATTGCTGCCAGACGACCTATAACACGGATGGCCACGGTTTGTCATGCCATTTTATGTGGGCAGAGAAGGCGATGAGGTGGTGGAACAGGTTTTTGAGCTATGAGGTTATTAGAAAAGAGAACCTTTAATTTGGAGATTGAAATTAGAAAAGGTGATTTCAAGGAAAAAACAGGTTTTTGAGCTTTTAAATTAAGACAAGAGAACTTAAATGGGAAGGTCATGTTTTCGAGCCTTGAAGTTAAGAAGAGATATTAACTGTTTAGTAAGGTCAGGTTTTTGGACTTTGGAGCTGGTCAAGATAATTTCGGAGTAAAGTTCAGGTTTTTGAGCTTTAATGTTAAAAAAGGAGAACCTTTAAATGAAGACCAAGTTATTGAGATTTGTAGTCATGAGGGAAGACTTTCAAGGGAAGCCCAAACTATTGAGCTTTGCATTTAGAAAAAAAAGGAAGCTTTAATTTAATAAGCAAAGTAAAGTGCCTTACTCAGAGATAGCCAGTGCGTAGGTTAAAGTATTATGAAGAGCTATTTAAGTCTTAAAAAATGGTATTTTTGTTGGAACCGGCGAGCTATTTTGCTTAGAAAACGTATTTCTATTAGAACCGTAGCGTCCAAGACGCATGTCGGAGTCTGTGTGACACTCTGAAAATACGAGTTTTGGAAAAGAAAAATGTACTGTTGCAGTTAAAGCTCTAGTGAACACGTGAAAACCGATGGTATCACGTGACGAAATCAAGACGGGTCGTGGTGTATACGTGTGGTGTTTACGTTACTTAAACGCAACTTAAGAGTGACCAAGACACGGCTCTTGTGTCATTAGTTTATTGTGAAATTTAACTTTAGGAGTCTTTCAGGATTAGACCACTTCCTGGTTCTCACGATACCTTTTTAGTTTTGTTTCGTCACCTTGTGATGGTGGCGTCCGACTTTACAAGTATAAGCAGACTTTTTATTGTCAGTGAGGTTTGTTAACATATTTATAGCAGTTAGGGAAGCACATGTGCATTCGCTGTGGTATTTAAAAGTTGTAATCCTGCTTCCTTGACTTGCAAGACGGTCGCTCTAGAACTCCCGTCTGTTCACATGGCGAACTAATGCACGTAAAAATAGAAACTGTCTTGCCGTCTAAACATTTCAACTGACAGGGTCCCAAAGGGGTTTATGTTTCCAAAACAGAAAAGAAAATGGCCTCCATCGCTGCATTCCAGGGCTTCATTGAGTCAGAATCAGCATTTTTGTTCGGGCTTCAAGTAGAGAAAGGTTTCGGGCTCTGTGTTCCACGGTAAAAAATGCGGGGCTCCAGTCGACCAAAGGCCCCCGCCCCCTCCCCCCTTTGGGACCCCTGAGCTGAGGACACACTTTTCGATTTACATGCACAAGTTTCTTTCATTGCATTGCAAGCCTTCAAGACATACTGGCAACAGGACCTTTTGTTTAATAAGAATTTAGGGAAAATAAAGAAACAAACAAAAATTTGAAATCGCACGTGCGCTTTTATTTAGATGCAGTCCTGTGAGTAACTCGAGCCGTATATAAAATAGCGAACGTTTTACTTGGTTTGCGTTTGTCGACATTGTAGGGTTTTGGGTGTTTTAGGCTCGATTTTCAGCCTTTGTGTGCCCGCATTACACTGCGAACAAAATAAGGATGACGGAAGGAGCGTAAAACCACAGTCACTACATGGCTTGAGTCAAGCCTGCGGCATTTCCGTAAGTCGCCAATTGTGAAAAGTGAATGCTGTGAATTGTTTTCGCCCATGAAAAAGGTGATCCGCTCAACATCCGTGAGTCGTGATATTTTTCAATAATCTGTATCCGTGAAAAGTGAATGAAGTTTTCGTGAACTATGAATTTGATGCCCTTCCTCGTGCACCTATCCGGCTGCAGTGCACCTATCCACGTGCACCATCAAATTATAAGGAGGGACGCTTGGGGACGAGACAGTTTGGCGCCATTGTCCCACGTAATTGTGTTAGTGATCATGAGCTGGTACTTCTTCTAGAACAAAACTCTTCCCTCCCCTCCCCTCCCCTCCCATCCCCCACCCCGTTCCCTAATTAAGGACCAAATAAAACTCGGTCTGCATCTCGGGCTCGATGTGGAATCACTGACATTAGGTTAGGTTAGCGTTTTTATTTATTGTAACATGGGTTTCAATGTCTCCCTAATATTCTCACCAATGCTTAGTCAGCAGAACGAATATGTAACATAAGGGCTTGGTAGAGAAGTACACGATTATCGACAAGCTGCGAAGCTATGTAATATTTCTTTTATTATAACTTGCTTGATTTCCTGCCTGTTTGCTTTTCTATCTGTCTGTCTGTCTCACTGTCTTTTTGTGGTTTGTTTGTTTGTTTTTTTGTTTGTTTGTTTGTTTGTTTGTTTGAGTGGTTTGTAATACTTGGCATTTGCATGGTTTCCGGTTTCTATCGAAGTGGACCGCTATCCTAAGCTGCGTTAGTTTTAGTTGTTTTGTCAAGCAGTGTGTCATTTAGGCCGAGGTTTCTATTTAAGCAACAGAGTTTTTCTGTGGAAGGCACTGTCGTATGATAGGTTGCCCGAGGAAATTTGATGTTCAAGCAAATATTAACGTTCGAGGGCTTATATGAAGTTTGACCATCAAATTTTTGAGGGAACCTTTCACACATAGGACCTGAGACAGAAGAAATCTATTGTTTTTATTGTACAACGCTAAGTTTTGAGCAAAAAAAGTGCTGACAATTGCAATGCGATTATTGTGTCACGAAAAATGAAGAAATGTAAAGCGGTTGCATATATTTTGCTCTTCACTATTATCGTCCTTTCATTGTTGAGTCTTGAAGTTGTGCAGTTTTCTAAGAAGTGCTAGCTTGTGGCGATAAAGATGCCTGCTTGGTCTCTGTGTAGGCTGAGTTTGTCCATAAATGAAGACGCTTGTACCAGGGTGTTGCGGTTCATTTCTTACGGGTGTCGCTTCCCAATTTTCCTGCAACCAAAAGCCAATAGACACGTGTTTGTAATGATTTATTTTAAACTAGTCTCATTTGGTCAATTGGGGGTGAATCCGAAAATGGATTTCAAACGTCGTTACGAACGCTGCAGAGAGTTTTTGACTGTTATTGTCAAATCAGCAGAGCTCTCAGGTTAAGCACACGTAGGGTGGTTCCCATACTTATTTACTTACTTATTGCTAAGAGTGTGCTAGCTTACTGAAATATGCTTCAGTGGTTTCGTATCTGGCTCCAGTTGTTCAAAGTGCGTATAACTTTATCCACAGGATAAGGCGTAATCCAACAGGTAAAACATGTGGGAAAATCTCTACATAGCCCTATGATTTATGGAAGAGCAAGAGTGTATCTATAATCAAGTGTGTGGCCTTGGAAAAATCTGGCCAAATGTGTAAGTTGAAGTAAAATTGCTCCGTTGGATAAGGAATTATCTACTGGCAGTAGATAATTCGTTCTGGGTAAATGTATCCACTCTTTGAACAACTGGGGCCTGGAGATGACAAAAATGACTTTTTGATGGTGGGCGCCTGGAAAGAAAGGAAGCGAAGAAGGTACCGCCTGTTTAATTTAATCACCATTACCGTATATGTTATTGGAATAGATCTAGACATTATTACAGACTGCTTTAAATAAAGGATTTTGTCTGTGTGTTACAGCCGGAACTCATATGTGGAAATCCGTGTTATTGAAAATTGAATTTCATAGAAATATTTCTTGTCTTCTCTAGCGTCTTTTTAAGGCCGATTCAAATATCTTTCTTCTCTTTCATCTTTCATCTCTCCTTTCAGAAAAAAAAATAGTCGTGCTGTAACAAAGGCCTCCCCGAGTGGAACGGGAGGACATTATTCAATTCAAACACAGTCTGTGATGAAGTGAAAACTTTACTCTGACAGCATGCCCAACAAAGAGTTGGCATCGTTGGAAGAAATTAGGCGTTGGTCTTTTTTTAAGTGGGCAGATTTCTTTCTTCAGTTTCAGATTGTCAGAATTGTCCTTGGTTTATAGTTTGTAATTCATTTATAGCTCAACCGTTGTAATCCTCCGGCTGATCCCTTATGTTCAGCTCAAAGGGCCGAGCTGGACAAGTCAAAGGAAAGGGCGCAACACCTCAAAAGAAAAGGCGGAAAGGGCGGAGTAGCTTTTGAAGAAAGGATAAGGGTGAATATACCGTCTAAAGAAAGGAAAAAAAGGGGAATGTTGTCTGAAACAAGAAATTTAAGCCGAAAGCTACTGCATATTCCAGTTAACATATTTTTTTTTTTGACAGAATTAAATTTATTACGAAAAGTCTTGCTATCGGAAGAATAGAATAAAAATGAAAATGCGTACATGTTTAAGCCGACAACTGAAGAGCGTCCTGCCTTTTATAGTATATATAATATATATTAAGTTGCATGACTAAACTGACCAGAACGTAATAAACTAATTAGTGGAAACACTGTTATGTTTTTCCTTTTAACGGACGTATGGCTATACATTTTACTTCTAACGTCGAACCTTAGGTCATTTGAGGGCCTTTGTCGGTTGATGATTAAAATTTTATTATTTGAACGCTTAACAGTTTGACGTTTTATGGTTTACAGCAAAACATGTTATCAATCATTGGCGGGTTAAAGTAACTTGTACGCCATCTAAGGGATGACTCCTTTAAGACTGCGTTTTTTATGTTTTTTTATTGAACTGTTGCACCGGTCTGTGAAAGAAATCCTAACTGATGTTGAACAATTCAACTAAACGAATTGCAATTAAAAATTTCTTCATTTCTGTATTTGGGTACTAAAATTTTGCAGTGTAAAAATAATATTTATAACTATCATAATATAAAACTGAAAATTTTGCCAGCTTCATGGCTGTTGTTAATGATGCCATGTGTCGCCGATCAGATAGTTATCTTGCAGGTTTCTGATTCAAAAAAACTAAATTAACATGCACCGTCGCTAAAATAGCATTTGCAATAAGAATGAAATGAAGCGAGTCCCAAAGGCAAACACTGAGTCCTGTAACACGGGTGGAAATTCTAGTAAAAGGATGAAATCCTATGAATGGGTAGCCATTTAATGACCAATATACCTTCGAGTAATGCTGTTTATTCAGTTTCCACTATTTTTCAAAATAAAATGTTGGGTTGTCCTTAAATTGGGATCTTGTGCACACAAACTCCGGAGTGATATATAGGGTTAACAACTCCTTAGATGCGGGTTTGTCACACATACCTTAATTAGAGATCTCCGGCCACTTGGTCGCTTTCCTCCATTACCAAACCATCCCATAAATCCTTGTGAGCGATCTGTGAAGATGGCTGCAAGTAAAACGGCCGCTAAAACAAACTTCATCATACTTCTCTTTCTTACCAAAAAACCAAATGTGTGATCGACTTGATCTTCAACTTGCTTCCTCTAGTTAACAGCCTCAGAGCCCCTTGCTGTATCTTTGCAAATGGACGTGACTGTTAGGCTTTTTTAAACTTGATGTTGTCAATAGTCCATATGGTCTTCCGCTGTTAGTCATTCATGAAGCTTTCGACGAATATATCGCCTACGATTTATAAACTAGTAATAAAGTGTCTTTCGTTTTTTTTTATTTTAATACTAAAAACTGAAGGAATAACAAGCGCAACTGTGCTTATAATAAATTAAACATGTCCCTTAAGCCAAACCATTTAAATACGTTTCTTTGACTCTTTCAGCAGGGGATATGCTGACAACTGGAGTTTCAGCGCGCACAGCTTTTATGAAAACCAGGTAACGCTGAAAAATATCATTGGTTTCCAATTCGGTTTTTTGTTTGATTCCTTAATCGCTGCAAATTGTTTTCGTGGTTCCTAACCAGTAGTTTGAATGCAAAGAAAAATTTCCTTATCCTAAGACAGATGTTTCTTTTCACAGTATTACTGAAAGAGCTTAGCAAAAATAATTGAAATGAAAGAAATCTATTAAAACGTTTAGCAGTCCCACGCTGTTTTTTTAGTGATTTGCGGCAAAAACAGCATTGTGCACGGTGATTTCGTGAATTCATTTCTCTACCATATCTTCTTTTTTCTCGAATTTTTCCCACTACGGACCGAACGAATTGAACTTAGAAATTGTCAGTTGAACAAGCTACATGTAAGTCACGAAACGAAATCGGAGAAAACTCTGAACATTGTGTACGTTTAAGTGCCGAAATGAACCATAAAAGTCCTACTGAGTATTGCCATATCCATGACAGTTAAGAATGTGGACCACGCGAGGTAAAGAAACTTTCTTTGACCTCTGTGGGATGTGAACTCACGCGATTCCAGGATTTTGATCACCGATACGTGCTCTACCGACCGCCTCTACCGACTGAGCCTCCAAGCAAGACAGAGCAGGTCGTGGGTTATTTAGATGATTATTCACGGTGTTTTACCATCTAAGTCACCCACGACCTGCTCCCGTTTGGCCTTGTAACTCGGTCGGTAAAAGCATTGTGATCAAAACCCGGAGTCGTGGTTTCAAATCCCGCATTTCCTCCCTAGCGATAAATACGGCAAATCATATAAAAAAAGTGACATTTGATGATTGATCAGACGTTTGAGTATTAGAGATACCATTTTTAAAAGCCTTAGTGTCCGTCCTTTGGCGACGTTATACAATGATATGGTTAAATACTTCGAATCTTTTTATCAAACAGTTCGAGTCAAGTCGTCCACCCCTGAACAGATAGTCAAGATAAGAACAACACTAAAGTTTAAGCTCTGTCCAGAATAGATAATTTCTCCTTTTTTGCAATAGTTAAAATAATTACTCCAAACTAAGGAAAGTAGGCAGTGACTTACGGTCTTGCAGTAAAATGAAGTGTTGTCTCATTTTACTAACGGGCTTGCAATAAAATAAAGTTTTGTCTCATTTTAACTCAATTAAAAATTGAGTTAACATATGCCTCTAAAATTAGGGCACGTGACACCGCCTGCATATTCAAATTTTATTTTATTTTTATTTATTTTATTTATTTATTTATTTATTTATTTATTTATTTATTATTAATGATCACTATTACCTTTTTTCTTTTTCTTACTGGCATGAATCATTCGCATATTCTTTGGTGTGCGTTGCTTTAAAATAATCAGGTAAGCAGAAATCGCAATTTAAAACTAAAAATATCATTGTCTGGTCCAGTTATCTCACCAAATTGCAACCAAACTGAAAAAAAACGTCGTTTGTAACATGAAAACTAACATCCCCTTCCACTTCATGGCTAGAATTTCAAGCCTTAATTTATATGAGATGTGAACACCGGTACCTGATGCAAGACAACTAACTTTTTTTCTCCACTCTATATATTCTCTACCAAAATGTCTTATGCCAATTTGCTGGCTTTTTTGGTCTTTATTCGTGTTGGAAAAGTTTCCTACCAAACGGTCAGGAAAGTGGAAGTATCAATCGGTAAGAAGGCCAGATTTTCTTTTGATTTTGCGAGCTAGGTGACGTCCTAGGTTTCTTATAACTCCTGACTGTATTCATCTGATCGTTCTCTTTTTGGCACTGATGCTCTGTGGGATTTTACTAATAACTTTTTTCTATTGATTATCGAAAGGATTCGCTGTCCTGGGAAGTAAGACTTCAGAATGACCCTGTCCCCTAGCCTTCGATGGCTGTTTAGGGCCGGTTAAGAGTGAAAGGATTCATGAGTTGAATATCTTGAAAGAATACTTGCACAAGAAAAATCAGCGAGAGGAGTGAGCAGAGTGAGTACTGAGGACTCCTCTTCGTTCGCCAATTTTTCTTTTAGAGCACATTCCATACCATGGGGCTGTGCCCACCCTGCAAATTTGTAAATGAGAGTAAAGAATTATCCCGGGCTCAGGTGCAGCATCCTCCTTCTCTTTCTCTGGTGGCTTAACCTGACATGGATTGCGCTCAAAACAAGAAAGAATTCGCGGACAGTTGTTTCACCCAAAATTTGTAGACCCCACGTTTATACTGCGGTGGATATTATGTTAATAATACTCTGTTCTCTCTACTATTCATTTCCTCGTTGAATCAAGAGATTATGTATCGCCACCTTTCAGAGATTGGTGACCTAATTAACTTCCATTTCCCACAAATGACTGAGCCTGCGGTTTCAGGAAGAGATGTAGAAAGGCAACGTGATGCATCCGTATGGATCGTACCGACGTGTGCTCTCACAGGCTTACTATCATGTTTTAGAGACTGAGGTGGACTGTGCTTCAACAGCAGGTCCACAAAAAGTGTCTTGATAGGAAAATAAAGCTGTCGCAAATATTTGGTGGTGGTAGAGTGGTTAGCGCGTTTGACTTTCTATCGTACCCATGGGAATCCTTGCAAAACGTTTGGGGAGGGGGTAGTAACGCTCCTGCTAAGCCTGAATCGCTCCATGCTATAAAAACCGGATCCATGCATGTACCGACTCTTACTAAGACATCTGGCTCATTAACCATTTGCCTTTTTGTTTTTCCCGCAAAAAATAGCGATGATTTTAAAACCTTAATTATCTCATCCATTCGTCGAAATCAAAACAGGCAAAATAAATTCCGTTCCGGTAGCCAGAGATGAGTAGAAAGAAATGACAGTAATGAGACGGTTTATTTTACCTTTAGCAGTAGTTGTAAATCACTTTTACAGTTTATTATTTTTACAAGCGCAATTACACATTTTGTGGTAAGTGAAATCTTTTTTTTTTTAATCCGGCCTCTTCCTGTTACATTTTTATTTCGCATTTTGGCACAGTTTCAGTTGACTCCCGCTCTTAGCCACCGTTACAAAGTAATCTCTTTACAAGCTCTTTTTCTCCTTTACGATAATTCAGTCATTAATTCTTGATAGGATTATATTTAGCACTGTTTTTTAATGCCCAGTTCCCTTTATGTAAGACGCCTGCAGGGAATCATGGTAGTCTCGTCTTTTCGAGTCTTTTCTGCTCTTCAACTGACAGTCCAGGCGAGAAGACCCAGAAATTCAAAAATCGAACTATTTTATCTGTACAACAAATCTTGTGAATAAAAGGCGCGCGTAAACCCATCTACGAAGTGTTCTGTTGCATACGTTTGCCATGATTCACTGCAGACGCATACACAAAGGAAACGAACTGAGCATTTTCGTCAACGCTCGTTGGTGGAGCGACAAAAACTGTTCAATCCCTCGTGTTCTGATGATTACTGATGATTTCCCGTGTATAAATAAATAATAATAAAAACAAAGCAGTCCCTTTTTGCTTGGTTTTTTAAGGGACTTGAATTTGGTCTGTTTTAAAATTTATGTAATTTTAAAGGCCAGCGTTGCGTGATGACGCGCCACGCGCGTACAGACAGTACCACGCAGTCACGCGTATTTGTCACGCCATCTTGTTTTCGGCGCTTCACTGACCACAAAGAAACTTCATCTGTCATAAGCTCCACCATCACACCTACATGTTTATATCATATCTTTGTAAAAGCCAACGTGTAATTTTCAGAAGATATGTCGGCCTTAGCAGCGAGGTTTATCCTTTTAATCGCAGGTAAGATTTTTGTTCTTCTAATTCTACAGTTTATAACAAAAAAGCTGTTATGGTTCTATTACTGTTCACCACGATTTGAATAATTATTTCAATATATACAGGAAACAAGTTAGCATTCGTCACGGTAAATCAAAATGGACAAAACGCTGATTTCTTCATCGACTTGTTGAACTTTTAATGTAATGGTGTTGGCTAAGAAGAAGTACTTTGACGCAGTTAAAGATTTACAAACCTAGAGGGAGTATACAACAATTCGTGCTCAATATTTGGCAACCGAAAATCAGTATCCACGCTTGAATAAACTAGTGGCTATACAATACGTGAAATGTGCATTAGTACATAGTCCAATATGCATGGCGCATGGAATAATAAATAGCTCATTCAATATGTTCTTTTCAAACTGATCGTTTGCCGTGGAGCTAGTAAGTGAAATCTTAGTTGGCAACCAGGTTTATCTGTTTGTATGTGGTTCTCTTCTCAGTCGGGGTTCCATTCAAAGCTATAGCTCTAATCAAACTTTATCTGTACAGAATTTTGTTTACATTTGTCGATGAATAGTTCCTTCGATTACGGTTATCGATTGAAGAGCCTTGTATTGTTCGGAGCGAAGCTAATTTGGGAGCTTCAAGTAGGACAGTCGGAAGCTTGTTTTAATAACTCTTAGAATATAAAGAACAGATAGACAGAACCTTGAACACGAAATCAGCGTGCTCATACATGTATTGCTGAAGTGCTGACAGTCCGGAAGGGATGATCTGTTGCCATTTTAATATTGCGAAACGATCGTATGCGCTGATTTGGACGTTTAAAATGTCGGGATTGTCAATCGCTTGTAATAGCAAATTACCTCAAAGAATAGTTTATTTGTTACGGGTGAAGCAAAACCTGATATTCGGAATATTGATGCGTCACCTTTATCCTGCGCCCTTTCCGATGGAGCGGTCGTTCGTCGGTCGTGAAGTTCGCTCACAGCGCGCGCGATACAAACACTTCCAGACAGAATGCATAACACCCATAGCCTGTGAGCAAGCTCTCTCGGGGGTGTCGCGCCCCCACCCCCGAGAGAGCTTGCTCACAGGCTAGACAGGGCAGGCATATGGAAACATCTCCTCGACGAATAACAAGCAGTATGTCATGGTGCCCTCAAAATGCGTGTTTTTTATTAATTTTTTGTTTTTGTTCTTTATTTAAAGAGGAGGCCTCCCTCGTACAAGCCTGGTGGTTTCTGGAGGTCTCCTCGCCGCTCGTATTTAATATCTTACTGATAAATTCAATTTTGTAATAAGTGATAATCCTTAAGTATTTTTATTTTATTTTATTTCTTTTCTACCATTCTTGTAATTTTTGTGTGTGCGTGTGTGGCAAAGCTCAGTGAAGAATAATCCAGGCACAACGAAAGGGAACTGCATCACTGCAAATCTTTCATGCACAATCGAGCATTTTGACCCCCAATTTTATTTGGTGACAACGTGGGACAATATGCAGTAGGCATGAACAACATTCGACTGACAAGCGTAATTTACTACTGAGTAATTGACCTGAATGGAGCCTTACACCAAGATTATTGAAGGAAACTCAAAACGCTTTCTGTGATTTTGCGTGTCACGCTATCAACAAACAAGTATTAAATATCCTGAAAGGAAACGAAATATATGAACACTGGAAATCAAACTGAATTTCGTGCTGACAAGAACACGGTTTACCAGCCTACCGAGGACTGGTCGACTATAAAATATCAGAAACGGCTTGTTATCAGCCCCGGCTTGTAATAACTGTTTAATCCGACGGTTTGAGTGACTCACATTTCAGGTTTATGGGTTCAAGCAAGTGGTACAATTATGGTCGGTGACTGTAACGTGACCTTTTTTATAACCAGTGGACAACAGTGCCAGAGACAAATGGTCACAAATCTGCAGACCACACCAAACACAAACTGCAGGTAGGTTTGAGGAATATGTAATAACCCCGAGTAAGTCTGATCAGTGGTCAGCCTTCCTGTCCCCTTCAACCGTTTTGTAGTGCAACCTTTTCTCCTCCCCCACCCCTCCCCCCCAACATTCTCCCTTTCCCCGGCAGGAAGTCTGGACCATTCCACTACCAGTGTTTATAAGGTGTGAAGGGTTGAATTCGCTTTTGTTTAAAGCCTTTTTGCCAACTTTAAGTTGCAGTCTGAAACAGATCAAAAGAATAGTGATAAAATAAAACCAGAAAGAAAGAGACGGAAAGGAAACAAACAAAGCCATGACGCTAACCCGATTGCTTCAGAGTATGAATCCATGTGGACCCATGTGATTTCTGCGCGGGAGGTCCTAAGCGTTGACAGCTTTTACCGAACCTTTTACCTTTTACAGTCACGCAAAGCAAAATTCGCTACAACTTCACGGACAACACAATTTGAAATTTTTATTTCGTAAACCAGAATACAGAGTAATCAGCTATCTGACACTGATATTTTCACAATTTTCGAGAGTAGATCTGTTAATTTGTCCTTTGTTCCCTTAAAGCTTCTTTTTGGCCCTCTTTGGAGGGAGACAAAGTAGAAACAATATTTAGTCAATAAGGAGGGAAGACAAGGCCGACGGGTCAATATACGTAAATTTTCATGAAATAGGATTAAGATTTAAGAAAGAAATAAAAGAGGGATAAAAATTTTTGTACACACCCCCAGACAAGCCACCCTCATGCAAGAGCATTTGGGGTTGTTTGTGGCCTGTTTTGGTATCCGTCTATTTATTATTAACTTTACATTTTAATTTAACTCACCTTTAATTCTTTTAAGAATTGTTAAAACAATTTTCAGTTTTCTTAAAATTTATCAATTTTCCTCCCCCTTCTCCTTCTTTACGTTTGATTTAAAAATCGCAAAAAAATTCTCTCAGACTTATGGCAACTCGCACTATGACCCTGTGATAGCATTTTTGGATTGGATAAAATCTCATGGAGATAATTAAGAAAAACGACTAAAACGTCGGGGAAAAAAGGCATCCACGTATATTCCCTCTTAAGCTTTGATCATCGGATCAGACGTTCGAGCCCTGCACACTTCCTTCAAGCTAAATATGCCTGTCTCTTTATTAGTCATTGGCCGAATGTTAAGTATACTTAGACATTGTCAGACAAATACAGACAATTAGAGAAGTACAGATAATTTCGTTGTTAGACGAATCGTGGAGGCTTAAGCCGTCCGATGCCCTTTTTTAGTATCACCTTTAAGAGCCAAGAGACACCAGTGGTCCAGTTTTGTTAAAAATAGCTATTCTAAGTGTGTTCGCCTACGGACGGGAATGGGCCGACTTCTTCAAATTCTTTGGTAAAAACTGGTTTCGGCTCGTTTTGGTTATGGCTGGTTGTGGCTCTTTTTTCCTTTGGAAAATTCAGGTCTTAATGTATGAATTCTTGAGCGAATTTTCAAGGGAGACGATTAGAGAATGCCCCCAAGATCGAGTGGCATTCCATTTGTTTAGTCTAACATCCCCGCCCCGCCCTTTCTCAAGTAAAAATACTGATAGTGCGGTCTGACATGTAATAGACTACATCTTGTTTCTTTGTTGTTGTTTTTTCGGCTCAGACGGAGGAAAACCACCACCACCAATAGAAAAACCACTTCAAAATTAGCAAGACCTGTAAATTTAAAGGGGTTATGTCATCAATTTTGAGCACTGAATTAAAAGGCAAAATGCCGGAGTTTTTCCAGAGGTTTTTGTGGTGGTACAAGAAATACAAACAACACAAACTCATTGGTCTATATATTTGCATCATATCTAGGGCAAAATATAACGCTCAAATTTGCAGGTTTTCTTCATTTTAACGTGCCATTTCCAGTGATATCGATTGTTTTTGTGTCCTTGTGGAATTGCAAAGTTTAGAAAAACTGCGATATGGCCAGTTAAGCTTTCTTTCTGTTGTTATTGTTGTCGTAGCTACGAGTATGAGATTGAAAAGGCATGTCTGAAGGATCACGTCGCGAACTGCTTATCAAATGCGTTGGCCTCGTATGTGAAACCAGTGACGTCACTGCTTCTTCATCAACTCTACCACTGTGGTGACCTGAAATACAAGCCTTCTGTAATGAACGCATTCTTCCTTAACTTAATTAAATGCAAACAACAAGCTTTCATGGACACAGAATTTTGCTGGAGATATTTTCGAGATAGACTGAACGCCAACCGGTCAGACCCGTTGTTGTGTAGGTAAGTTTTGCCCCTGGGGCGGGGGGGGGGGGCACTTAAGGGAAGTTTGGGTGGGGGTGTGCCGCCTAGACCTTCAAACCCTGTCCCTGTTTAAGACAATCCGTTTATTTCGCTACCCTGTTTAAGCAAAGAGACCTTTATATTTTGCTTATGTTCTGCGTTTTTTGTTCGCCTTGTTTTTCATTTCCCACACTGAAGTTATTTTTTCAGGAGTGATTTTTTTAAATAAATGACACCATAGAATGAGATTTAAAACTTGAAAATGCTGGTTCCCACGTTTAGGGTTCAAGGCTTCCAGGTCAGAAAGAACCCTGTTCAAGACGTTAAATAGTGAAAGTGTATACCCCGTTTAAGACGCAAGACCCTGAAAACCATACCCTGTTGAGCTGCACATACCCATTTACGCCAAATAAGGGAGTGTCCCCCCCCCCCCGGGAGTTTTGCGTTTGAAAGCTAATCCCCTATTAGCCTCCCACACAGTCGTTTTTAGGGGAGTCATATTTCCCTCCTCCCAGTGCATGGGAGGCTAGTTCCCTCTAGGTTTAGTAGCAACAGCCAAACCTATGATTTAGTCGGTCACCTGCACAGAATCCCGACACAGAATGGTAATGATATTTTTAATTTTAGCTGCCCGGTTCAATGAGGGTGGTCTGACGGCATTTGCCCCAATGCTTAAGTTGTCCTTTGTCTGTGGTTTGAAATGGGAGATGAACAGCTAATGGTCTCTTTTTTTGTTAAGGGAATATGCCGTGGCAAAGGAATGCGTAACAGAGAAAGCCAAAGCAAACTGCCAGATCTGCGACATGCTGTCAAGAGATACTTACAATCCGTTTTGTCCAAACAACACAGACCCAGAGTTGCTCGTTAATGGTACGCGTCTCCCCTTGCCTTGGTAATCCCGGGAATACAGTTCTGTGTCTGTCTGTCTGTCTGTCTGTCTGTCTGTCTGTCTGTCTGCCTGTCTGTCTGCCTGTCTGTCTGCCTGTCTGTCTGTCTGCCTGCCTGTTTTTCTGTCGGTATTTGGTTGTTTTTGTTGTTGTTTTTGTTGTTGTTTTTTTTGTTTGTTTGTTTGCTTGCGCTTTTGTTCTGGCAAGTAAGTCTCTCCGTTTTTTTTAGGACCAGTTAAATTTTTTTTCAATAAAAACAATAACAACAACAAAAATAGCAACGAATCATGAACTTTTTGACGAATAAACCAAGAAAAACTTCTATCTGCCAGAACTATTATGAGACTTCCACGTTATTGTGTCAAGTTAACTACTTAAAGCTATCAATATAACTCCTCAGCAGTTCCCTTATTTATTTAAACGGTGGCTTTGCATATATATACCAAAGTACAGTGTTTTAACAATTTGATTTGATTTGTTATAACAGTGTTATAACAAATCAAATCAAATTATTATGGTTTTCTCACTCTATCTTATTTTAATTACGTAATTTTAATTAACGTTAACAGGATGTCAGGATCTCAAAAAGCCTCTGTCTTGTACCGCGGATACGATCTACAAGCGGGCCATGGAATGTGAGAAGAAGTTCTTGGCTTCTTTCTTGGACGATAGAAAATCTAATTGCGGGTACGTGAGACTTATTATTGTTTTTGCTTTTTGTTGGTAGAGCTCTTGATACTTTGAATATGTGTCCATGGAATGACAAGGACAGAAGATATAGTGAAATTGGTGGCTCCTAGATTGATGTCATGCATCGCCTGTGAAGTGGCAAACAAAGGAGGGTAAAAGATCTGATGGGCGACCAAACAAAAACACCACTGAGATGGGTGGGGCAAGGTGAATGAGAGTGACTGTGGTTTTGATTATTGTGTGCATGTTCAATATACTCTCTGCAGAGATATAGTTCAGTTGCAGTGACCGGAGTTGACAAAGGGGCTAGCTGACCTCAAAATAATGACGTCGTGTGAATCAAGAGAAAACACAAATAGAATGGGAAGTCATAAAGAACTATCGCTGGAAATAAACTAACCAGAATGAAGTAGAGTGTGAACCTTTTATCACCGCGACAAAAAAGGCGTTTTAAGAGCAATTTGAGCCAAAACTTGTTTTTAGCGCAAAGTAATCGTTTTATTTGATAAGCGCTTGTGTTATTACAAGTTCAACAATAACGTTGGAGCTCCTAAACGCTCCTCTTTAGTAAACATAGTTTCGAAATCCGAACAGGTGATTGTTTGATCGTAGTACCACTTTAAGTACTTAAAAAATTGTACCACGTGAAATTACTTCTTATCAATATGAGTATTTATTTGAAGTGTCACACTGTTGAATTTTATAACAGCAGTGAGCACTGCGCGGATCGATAGCTCTCGTTTGAATCAGTGGTCCACACGGACTAATTTCATCCACGGAATGAAAAGTAAGAAGTACTTTTCAAATTACTACATTCCTATACAGCAGCAGCAGCAACAACAACAAAAACAACAACAACGTTTCCTAGTCCTTTTTTAAATGCAGCATCTCTTCTTTTAATTGACAAAGGCCGTCTTTCAATGCAATATTGTCTTGGTTTGCCCTAAAGAAACATTTTTGGAGTGGGCGAATAAGTTCTCAAATAGTAGTAATTGTTTCCTTTTCCTTTTTTGTTCCTTTTCTTTCTTTTTTTTTTTTTTTTCAAAATAAGAACCACTTACACTGCACTGGCAGAATGCCTCGACAAACAGTTATCCGCGACTTGCCAAGACTACGCAAATGACCAACGCCTGAAGGATGGCATACAAAAGGCTGTTACGGCGGTTCTACGAGGCCGTAGATTCTTTTGTGAATCTGTAAGCCTGCGGGCCATTGACCTTGACTTCAAAGTTAGGCCGCTGTTCCCTTGTAGTGCAGAGTTCCTGACTGAGATGGAGAAATGCGCAGTGCCTGTCAGGGAGGAGTACAGATCACAAAACATCACCGAACTGTGCGGGTGGGTATTTTCGTTGATGTTAATAACTACAGTGCATTTCCGCCTTTTCACGACCGTAAGAATCAAATATTCAGTGAGTTGCCTCGATCCCATGCTATGCCTTTTTCTTAAAATCTATACTTCTGGGTTGGTAGTTTCTAGGTTCAGTTATATCAATGAGTACGATTATCATTATTAACAACAATTTCTTGCCTAAATACAAATTCAAATCAACTGGTCATATGGTTGGTCAAATATGGTTGGTCAAATATATGTCCGCTATTTATCACTCTCAGTTGCTCCAACTCCAGCTATAATTCTGAGCACGCTTATTTCAGTTCACCCGTCAACCTTTTTGATCCCTTGATCAATTGTTACCTGTTTGTTTGTTTGTCTGTTAATCCAGGAACTTTCAAGAGGCTGTTAAGTGCTCCAATGTTGCGCAGCAGACCTACTGCAAGTTCGATGAAGACGTTGGAAGAATAATTCAATACCCGTATAGTTTGTCCTGTGAGGATGCAGGTGGTGGAAATCAAAATGGAGGAACGAACGTTAATAGTAGTGCAACATCAGTCTCATCTGGCCTCTGTTTAACCATGTTTGCACTCATTCTTCAACTGCTACAAGAAATTCACTGAGGAGTTTTTTATTGTATCGGTATGACTTCAGTTTATACCAGTGTGAGTTCATCCGAGGCTTCTCCAGCATTAGTTCACCTGAGGCTGATCCAGAATATCCTAGCAGTACAACTCATGTTGGTATCAGATAAACCCGGTAAAAACGCCCCTTCGAAACGTGCAAACACGGCGTGGTTGTACTCTTTTTTTTATCTAAGTCGTATTGATAATGGTTAATGTAAACGCGATGTAAAGCTTCCATCTCGTATTGGATTGGAAGTCATATCGGTAGGATAACACTCTAGAGAATACTGCTTTAAAGCCATCTTTATATATCTTTAGTTGTCATTTCAGTGGAGTTATTACTTTCCATGTTTAGTGTTCACACATCAGATAAGCGGAGATTAAAAATCTTCCAGTGTTTTAAGGTTCATTTCAGAAGAGCTGTAGTGTGCCCTTCTTTACCAGAATTATACTTTTAGTTGCATTTCACTTTTTCTTATGTTTTATTCAAAGTTGAATGTAAATAAATAGCCAGTATTCGTAATACTTTTTTGGTAATGCTATTAAAAGTTTCATTATCAGTTCAATTTTTTTAATGCTTTAATTTGCATTGTAATTGTTGGTTATCTTCCACAAAGTGGAACTCAACCCCTTAATGCTACCACCCCGTTACAACGACGACCTCGTTGTTGGGCCACTTTCTTTGGGGGTACTCCCCGAAAATTTGGGTGGGGATGTGTGTTGCACTCCTTGAAACCCTCACCCTATTTGAGACTAAAATACATGTGATTGTCCCTACCCTTCTTCAGACCTGCCCAGGAACTGCTTCATTTTGCGTAGACGTTTGAGAAGGGCTTCAAATTTCCGACATAAATCAAAACACATTTCTCAAGAGAAGATAATAATAAAAAAGTAGGCTCTTTTAAAACCCATACCCAATTCCAAACCAGATCCCAGAAACCTTACCCTATTTCAGACCAAAATGGTCCAAAGCTATACCCTATTTTAGACTAAGTAAAAACGGTTTGAAAACCATACCCTTTGGGGCCGCACATACTTATATAAGGGCATACCCCCCCCCCCCCCCTGCCTGCCGGGTCTTTTGGAAAATTCTTGATAATGAATCCGGAACATTAATGGTCCATCGGTGGTCGTACTAAAAACTGTGTTTCGCTGCACTGTTATATAGCAAGCAAGGCTGTGTAACATTCTTGGGAAGCACGGCTCAGTCTTGCCTGCGAACGCAGACGTATTAGAAACGACAGCCGGAAATACGTCTGCTTACGCAAGCTAGGCTGAGTCACATTATCAGTGTTTTCCTCTTATTAACGGTGCGTTCGATGTTGCTAAAATAATGTTTGGTCCGTGGGATGTTGCTAAGATTATGTTTGGCAGTTTGTTACACTCATTTTCTGAGAACCACGACTGCGTAACTTCCTCAAAGACAAAGGGCCAGGCCACCGGGGAAGGGAAAGTCAACCAATTCTGATTATTTTGGAGTCCGAGGATGGACTTGCTTATAAAAGCTTTGGATTCTTGTTCGTTGGGACCGGAACGGGTCATTGCTCTTTAGCCATGCTGCGGGTTAATACAGTGCCCACCGTATTCATATTCGATAACAGCCGTCGACTGTTACAGAGTAAGAACCTCTGCAGTAAGAATGCTATGGAAATTGGGCAAAAGATGCTAGGCGTAGCATGACAGGAACAGCCACCACATCACGAATATTCATGTAACTCGTTCTCTTGTCGATATAGACTACAATGCAAGCGTTTCTCTAGTATTGGTTTGTCCTAACTAACTGAAATTAGTGTTTTGTATGAACGCTTATTTGCACTAATTATTGTTAGGTGAGGAAGCAGGGAATAGATGACATAAACGTCCTGATTTTGCGTTGCTTCCTTTATTGCATTTCAAATGGATTAAAAAAAAAACAAAGCCACAACGTTGGAAATTATTTTAACTTGTAAGAAATCTACGGGCGTTGTTAACAGCCTCGATGCTTTTCCTTTTTTGACTCTCAATTTCGTACTGAGAGTCTTCAGGCTCGTTGATCAGCCGTTGATCTCTTGGATATTAACCGCTGATCTAGGAGCCAGAGAAGACTCTCATTTCAAGGTTGTTATAATTCATAGATGTTTCAATTACACCAGCTAACTGTTTAACATAAAACGTAATATAACAGATGAAATGAAAAAGGTTTGTCACTACCAACAAATTGTCGCAAGTCGTCGGTCCTTCATCCCCATATGTGTTTATTAGAGCGAGTAAATTAGGTGCTATTTACAATAAAAATTAACGCAACTTCAGTTTTCAACAACAGTGCACCCGTGATCGTCGACTGGGTCAAGATCGTGCACGCACTGTTTTTACCAACAGACCGAATGTGATTGGCAACTGAATATTGTGCATCATTGTTTACACTTATGGGTTTGTTTGGCCCCACGTTATAAGAAAGACGTCTCCGTGTCAAAATAACGACCTGAAACCTTAATCTTGTTATACGTGGATCAGCTGGGCATTGCAGAGCGAAATGACATCATGTGGCCAAACATTTTCAAACCAAACAAATCAACATCAAAAAATGCAGTTTTAGGCAAAAATACTGAAAGTGCTAGGTAAATATAAAATTTTCAAAACTGGGGGTATCCTCGTACAACATTGCAATAGGCAGTGCGTTTTGATGTGATGGACGCAAGTTGATTATAAAACTAAATACACCGCAATTCTGTAAAACAACAGGACCAGTATTGCTGCTCGTGCGCTTGCGCTGTCGGCTCCACTTTTCAGGGGATCTTTTCCACCTTCACAGAATGGATTTTCGTCACCAAACATGGCTGCATTTTTAGTGTCCTCGTCAAATGTGCAGAATTCTTGGTGTGCCTTGTTGAGGCACTTTTTGGCATCTGAAAATGCACTGAAAACAAGGAAAACGAGAGTAAGACTCCAATCTTTCCTTTAATTTCCAACTGGATTTTCTGCCAAAGCTTTGCATCTGTTACATTCTGAGCCTTCCTAAACCGTTAACAACTACTTATGACCTACATTCCTTTAGATACTATACTGCGATATTATGGAATTCCCTCGCGGACAACACCGCCAGGACACTAATTTCTCGGACTGCAACAACTTACTACGGCAACTAAACCGAGGATGTGACCCGCTGTGGATTCGAATGTATCAGTATTAGATATTTTAATGTGCATATATAATATATATTTTTTGTTTTTCTTTATTTATTTATTTCTCGAAGATATTAGCCAACAGGCTACTCCGTTAATTCGATTTTAAATAAAGTCGATCTATGTATATATGTATCCCTTTTTACTACTTAGATTTAGTTGCTATCCCCTGTACAAGTGTATCTAGAGTATCTAGTGTGAGTCGGAGACCGTTGAAAAAAATAAAAACTAAACAACAATTTTTCACGCTCTTTAGAATATTTCGGGTAGAGTTTCTCCATATAGCCTACTACAGTGAGTACTCCCCCCCCTCCCTGTAGTACTCCATACTCACTTGCAAACTCCTGAGGACTTTTTCGTAGAAGCGTCAGTGTATGTCTTTCTGAAAGGCTCCGCGCACTTTTCCGCGTCTATAGAGAACTCAGGTTTGCAGCTAGCGAGATTCTTTACGCTTCTATGAAGTGATTCCTTGCTTAGTGCGCTTACTTTACTGCAGAAGAACCGCTGGGTCATCATGTTTGCACGAAGAGTCTTGACCACGTCTTCAAAAACCTGGAGTTTCTTGTTCATGTTGGGACATTTGCTGATCAGGTTGTTCCTTAAGCAATCGGTGTTCTTCGTGAGTTCAGCACTACATATAAGAACATTTTAAATCAGTGGCTTTTAATTAGCCTAAAGGGGGAGCAGGGACGGCGCAGTGGTGAGAGTACTCGTCTCCCACCAATGTGGCTCGGGTTCGACTCCCGGTCCCGGTGTCATATGTGGGTTGAGTTTGTTGTTGGTTCTCGTCCTTGCTCCGAGAGGTTTTTCTCCGGGTACTCCAGTTTTTCTCTCTCCTCAAAATCCAACATCTCCAAATTCCAATTCGATCTTCAGTCTCCCCGATTAGTAGTGCACTTGTGTACAGATATAAGATTGAGACTATCATAAGGTTGTTTGTTGTTTGTTTGTTTGTTTGTTTGTTTGTTGTTGTGACTAAGCGTCAAACCTTCAACTGGCCTGAAACTGTCTCTTTGTGGTTTCCTAAGCGCAATGTACTGCAAGCGGGAGCAAGCGGAAGCCAAATACATCTCCCATTGCCCTTGTTTCCTAATCCTAATCAACCTTACCGAGCACTGTCGAGCATTGGGGGCCGTCTGAATGATCCGACGGTTGGGGGTCAGCTAGCTTTTCATTTTCAACCATTTTACATCCACACAAGAAACGAATTAGTAGTTTCTGTTAGGTAACAATGAGAAACAGTTTGGCGCTATAAGAGGTACACCCCATTGGGCGTGAGAAGGGGGAGGGAGGTAGCAGCGTACAACTTGCATTTTATTCCACTTAATGTTTGACCTTAAATATTCATCGAGTCCCAAATTTGACACTGGGTTTTCCGGATTCGTGCAAGTTTTCTCTTCAATTTCCCCAGGAGCCATAAATTATGGCTCCTGATTTCCCTTATTCTAATAACTCCTCCCGGAAGCAAACGTAAAACATAAAAAAAGGCCTTTCACGTAGTTTACATCTTACGTATCCTGTTTCTCCAGATTGACGTTTAAGTTACCTGCAATCTTGAGGGCCTTTTGCAAAGTCTTGAAAACCCAGGTTGTCACATTTCTTTGCCTCTTCGAAAACAACTTTTAACGAACAGCCAAGATCACGAATACAATCTGAAAAATGCAACCATGCCAGTGGCAGCTATTATAGTAATTTTCACAAGTATTTCTTTCTGCTTTAGATAGTAGTCAGTTTCAATTTGTTACGTTCAGACCTGTCGCCTATTAAAAATCGCAATTTTGAACTAGAGAAAAAATGGCTTAAAATTATGTCAAGCTGTGTGGCTTGAGATTTTTCCTTGTGTGGGAGGTATCCAAAGGTTAAACACCCGTCAACTTGTTCGCATCCTCATTTTTATAATAATATCCCTTAGATACCAGGGCAGAGAGGGTCGATTTAGAATTGTGTCGACTTTCAGATTTCTGAGGCTGTCTTTCAATGTATAAATTTTGAGAAGCCTTTTCTTTGGATCAACTGCTCATCAGTTTTCATTATGACCATACTGTGAGAAAATAAAAGGTTTACTGAAATTAAACAATAAACATTTTTGCAGTATATAAAGAGGTTTTCAACTGACTGACGAAAGGAATTCGCATTTGTTTTGTTTTCGCTATTTAGCTATTTTCTTAGCCATAAGAACTAAACCAAAACCCATTATGTCTTTGACGCCCGCTTTATAAGGGAAATGCTATTACCAAACAACTCCGACGTTCCAGGAGGGTCAGTGTGACTACTGCAGAAAAGATTGTATTCATCTTTAGGGACAAACTCGCAGATTCCCCCACATGCTTGTCTTGCAATATTTGCACAATTTTGTTTGGCCTCTGCATACTTCCTGCAATTAAGAACAGGTTATCTTGGATATAAGTGACTGGAATGAGTGCATAATTTTGGAGCGCGTTTTATCTGGAAATTTTTTTTTTGGAGTATGACGAAGTTAGGATAGCTCGAGCGCTAGCATATCCTTACAGTTTGTTTCTCTAAAACTTGAAAAAAACATCCTTACTTTGGCTGTTTCGTTTTGGACAAGGTAGCACCATAGTTCTTTTCGGTGCGTTCAATTCCATTCCATTAGAATATGTTCCTTAAATTTTAAAAGGAGATATTCAAGAGATCTACTTACAAAGATGCTTATTATTCGGATAGCTGGGGAATTCTGGTACATCCATCTAACGAGCAGTCATTACTTTAGTCCTTTCTCTATTGTTCCTTTTAGAAAGATGTTACGTTCATGTAGCTAAAAAGGGAAGGCAATGAAGCGTTATTTAATTTTAAAGCAAGGGGACGATCCAATTTGCGTTGGGAAGTTTTATCATCATTTTACACTTAAAACGTACAAACTGAAGGGGAGAAGAAATAGATAAGACCGCTTTTGCCGCATATCTACATAATGAATTCAGATAGCGGTCTTGCTCCACATTTACACCATGTAAGATAAAAAAGTGCATCGTTTTTGCAATAAATTCACGATATAAAGCTCTGCTTTACCAGAAGCAGCGTCACCGTTAAGGGTCTGGTGCATTTTCATGAAATGGTAAGTACATGGTAATGAGAGAACCAAAATCCTGTTTAGATATTTTGTGTTCTCCAAGAAAAATCCGAGCATCATTTAATCAAATAATCTTTGAATATTGTCCTTCAATAGCATTTTCGATTTTTATGCATTTTACTTACTTTGCCGCATTTTTACGGGGTTTTTTTACACATCTTACTTTACATTTGTATATAGGCCAACTCGGAATATTTTTCTTATCCCTGATGCCGTTGATTGGCGAAAGCTTGGATTTTAGACTTTAATTTTTACAATAGTGTTAGGCCTCATTTGAACCTTTATATTATTACTTAATCAAATGTTTAGGCGTTCTTTTTCCACTTACAGCCTTTTAGACAAGTAGCAACGTCATTTATATGTTTGGTATCGTTACCCGTAGTGGGTCGTTACGTTAGGTTTATCATCAAACACCAACAACAGCCGCTTCTTTTATCTTATTGACAGGGAGAAGGTGCGAATTACCACAGTTGTGGGTAATTGCAAACCGCAAAGCTCCCAGGCGTGTCCAGTCACAAGTATAGACACATGCTTCAGACCTGCTGTTCTAAGACCGCGTACGCGAGTTTCTACTCTGGACTAATGTGCGCACAAACGGCAGTCTCACTTACAGTCTGGTTACACTCTTTGCTTTCTAAATAATTTAATTTTTAAGTCGTTGTCTTTATTACCTGCACAGCGATGGATCGCTGCTGTTTGCTTGAAATGTGAAGCGGAAGTCATCCCAGCAGTTGACTATTGGACTCAGTTCATCAGGATTGCATTGGACGTAGTTGAGGATTAGTTGAGGGATATCTGCTATCCTGAAAGTCAAATTTCCACAGTGGTACAGTAGCACTAGAAGGAGTTTTGATATGTCTCCTTTCACTGCATTCAGGATATTGTTCCTCACACAGGTGTCAACATGACTATTCAGGCAACCAGACTCTTTATCATGTTCAAAGCTGAAAATAAACAAATGAAGTGAAATTTAAAGATTAAAGAGCGAAAACACAGCCTGGTACTTTGTACAAAGAACGCTTATTTCATGACCACGATGATGGAGGATGGTTAGATCAAACTGATCGCCAAGACGAAGAGTCAGGGCAAAGATTTTTTCTTCTTCTTCTTCTTCTTACTACATAGTTCGTCAAGAGCAGGGAAAGAAAACCGGAGCTCTGCAAACAGGAACTTAGCTGGAGTATTTCTAACCCGTTTATTCATCCATGCCTTTGGGAAGAAAAACAGCTATTGCTGTACATGACAGTATAATGCTAACCTGCAGGTGGTGCTTTCGTTGTTTTTTAATTCCTTTATCATGTCTCTCTGACATTTCTGCCCTCCTCCAGTGAAATAAGTCATATTACAAGCACCAACGTTAGGAGGGGTTTGACCCCTGGTCTGTCCAACTAGCACTGCTGATAGAGGAAACAATAATTTCAGCCCACATTCCGGCCCTGTTTTCAATGGCTGCTCTCACTAAGGCCAGGAGTTAGTGGTAATGTGGAGAAGTAACAGCGTTATAAAGAAGATTCATATAAGTGGTAACATAAGACATCCGCAAATTATAACAATGCGCTGTCAGAGACGGATCCTGGTGATGTGCTAAGGACACAAGGGACGTCTTTCTTAACTATTGTAATCCATTCTTTTCCCCTGAAGGGAAAGAAAATGGGGGTTACCCTAGGAAAACCAAGTGGAGAACATTGTAAGCTAAGCTTTAGACCTTTAATCACACTTTGGGCGTATTTGAGATGAAGGCTGAGTATATAGACATGCGTGGTGGAACTTTGTCACTGCCCCCTGCGCCAACGTGCATATTGGGAAATAAGTAATAAGTAAGTAAGTATTTCGTAAACTAAGGAAAACAAGTAGCGGTTTGAGGGAGCAAAAGTTCGAAACAACCAGAAGTAGATATTAATTTTCTTTTCAACTTGACCGCTCGCGTTTCATTTGGACCGCTCGCACCTGAAACCTAGCTTTTAAAATAGAGTTTTCTATGTGAGAACAATAAATTAAATTAAAGCCTTATCAACCATGCTCGCCTTCTATTTGCTCTCTTTGAGAGCGCACTCTCACCAACTATCCTTCCCTGTAGCGAAATGTGGCGGGCAATAAAACAAGTGCTTCCTGATGCAAAAAAGTCGACGGTGTTCTCCATCTTTGAGAAAGGAAAGTGGCACAATGAAAGCCTATCTGTCGGCAAGATCATGAACCAATACTTTGTATCTATTGGTAAAACGTTGGCAAAACCATTTCGAAATATTTCTACTATTCCTTCTTCCAGTACCCTACCTTTTGAATTTCACCTAAATAACGTGGGTGTGAACTTTGTCCATAATGCCCTCGGATCTTTGAAAGCGAACAAAGCTGTCGGACTTGCTAAACTAAGTGCCCGCTTGTTAAAGGATGCCTCTGATGTCATCGCTCCACTCCTAGCTAGTTTGATTAACAAATCCTTCGCCGATGGAGTATTTCCTGAGGTATGGAAGTCGGCAAAAGTCGCTGCATTATTCAAAGGCGGAGATAAGACACTGAAGGATAATTATCGACCGATATCAATCTTACCAACCATCAGTAAGATTATAGAAACATCAGCGCATGTTCAGTTATGTTCCTACTTAGAAGAGAACAAGCTGTTATCACAATCACAGTTTGGTTTCCGCCAAAATCGCTCAACATCTACCGCCTTAATCACCTTCACAGATCAAATCCTGGAGAGTATGGACAAAGGATACGTGACGGGAGCAGTGTTCCTGGATTTACGCAAGGCTTTTGACACTGTTGACCACTTGCTCCTTATTAACAAGCTTAAGGGTCTAGGAGTGGCAGGAAAAAGTCTGGCATGGTTCCGCTCATATCTCTCTGGTCGAACTCAGCAAACGATGTGTGAAAATGAACTGTCTCCCCCAGCTAAAATCACCGTGGGGGTACCGCAGGGTAGTATTCTCGGTCCGTTGTTATTCTTAGTGTACATAAATGGCATTCAATCTGTACTAAAACACTCAAGGATGACTATGTTTGCTGATGACATGGCATTTTACTGTCATGAGAATTCGCCAACTGATTTGCAATTAAAGCTAAATGTGGACCTGGCAGCGATTACATCCTGGCTACAGGACAACAAGTTGACATTAAATGTTGCAAAGTCGAAGTTTATGATCATCGGTAGTCGTGCGAAACTGAGTCAATTTAATGATATAGCTCTTGACGCTAATAACGATCGGCTGGAGAACGTTACGGAATTCAAATACCTTGGCGTGACCATAAATCAGTACCTAACCTGGCACGATCATATTGACCAAATACAAAGCAAAGTTGCGAAGAGGTTAGGCGTTTTAAAGAGAATTAAGCATCTGCTCCCAGTTTATGCAAGAAAGATCTATGTCACAACAATGGTCATCCCAATACTTGAATATGCAAGTATCGTATGGGGCGACAAAAACAACAAAGTTTTAATGGATTCTATCCAAGTTCTCCAAAATAGAGCAGCCAAGATGGTCCTGGATAGGGCGCCACATTCGTCTTCAACTGAAGCACTTGTAGATCTGAATTGGGTGAATCTTACAACCAGAAGACAAATGAAACGCTGCCTTTATATGTACAATTTAATAAACTCGGACAATAGAAACAACATGATCATCCGAGGTTCGGACCATCACAGTCACAACACTCGGTCAAAGGACACTGTTCGAATCATAAAATCAGATACTAACTGGGGACTGCTTAGATCCCTAAATAGTGCCTTACTTGACTGGAATGCCCTGCCTATGGAGATGAGAAACCTATCTTATAATGCTTTTAGAATATCGTTACATAATAGGTTTAAATTTTAAAATAGCTTTCCATTTTCTTCTACTTTTAAGTAGAACTTAGGTGTTTAATCCCTCTTAATTTTCTAATATTTAAATTAGCATTTTAGTATTTTAGTTAATTTTATCTTGTTATATTTTCACAGTGCCCTATTGAAAACCACCTTGTGTGATATAGGCCATCTGTATAAAGAATTGTATTATTATTATTATTATTATTATTATTATTATTATTATTATTATTATTATTATTATTATAGATCTGGGTACAAGATTTAGCAAAGTTACACTCTGTATAAGACGTCACGAAAGGGACGGGAAAGTAAGCCGATCGCTGATTGGGCACAAAAAATACAATACCTCAAAATTTGTGCTCAATCAGAAGCAAGAACGCAAATGGGCGCTTGAACTAGTCCGTTAAAGGTATCCTCCCAGGAGCTGTTCCCGCCCGTCTTGTAAACTTTCGCTCGCACCAGGCTTCACCTCGCACCGATTTCGCCCGTTTTATCTTCCTCTCGCCCCAACTTTCTGCCCCTGGGTCTCCGACGATGGGTTTAACCCTTTAAGCCCCAATATTAACATCCATATTCTCCTCACTATTCTCCTTATATTTCTTATCCTACTAGTTGGGAGAATTTGATCAAAAATCAAAGCATTTGATCATTGGTGATGATTTCCTTTATTCTCATGACCAGTAAGGTTGATCAAGTAGTAATACTGTGATATAAGTAGACATTAGATGCTTGTCACTATTGGGTCTTAATGGGTTAACACGCTACAAATTACTAATAACTAATAACAAGTGTCCGCTTTGCGCAGGATTGTACTCAAAGCGTGACGCAACCTTCACCAACTTAGCTGTCCAAACGGCTCTAGCCTAAACGCGATGATCTTTTTCTGTCATCGACCTTTCCTCTTTGAAAGCAAAGCATAATAACCACGCCGTGGCCATTTTGATTACGTAATTGCATGCACTGAGGATTCGTAGATAATGAAGTAAGTTACAAGAAACATTGCATACGCCGGGCCACAGAGCATTCACTGATTTCATAAGTACTGTTTTTTTCCCCTTTTTTGAGTCGCTTTGAACGATACATTTCATTGAAGCAGCAGATAGACAGTGTAGAGTTGGTTGAGAAATTCAATTAGAGATTGAACAAATTACAATATTGATCAGATGACTAGAAATAAAGACAGACTTGAGGCAGGCACAGAAAAACACCTCATAGAAATTGTTGACATTTTCCTTTGCTGCAAACTGAAACCCATCTTAAGACGAGTTTTGCGTCTTAATCGCAAATTCGGACAATGCAATTCCACTACCTACAGCACCTAAAAGTTCACTTCTGCTAGAGTGCAGTTGTAAAACAGCAACTTTAGGTGGTATTAAGTGGCATTCAAACTTCCAAAACTTTGGAGTTCTCTGTACACGGCAATAAACTCTTAGTTCTTGACTTCCCGGATGTCATGTTAAAACCACACATTTACGGAGGCGGCCTTTTGTGCTTATAGCCTGCTTGCTGTAATATAACTTTCCGCAAAGGACGTATAAAGCCAACATAAATAGACTCAAAAGTTTCACTAAATTTTGTTTTTTTCCAAAAAACGTTTCGTTAAGGTGCCCCAGACAATGTGGGAGATTACGATTTTGACTGGAAATAGTCATAACTTTCAGGTAAATTCGAAATTAACGCCGTCTCTTGCCTTTAGTGAAATTTCATTGTTAATATTGTTCCCCTGACACAGGCTAATAAAGAATCTTCACTTAAAGATAAATTCTAAATTACGCTGAAAACGTTTGGCAGGTGAAACAAATAATTGCTCTAATGAAAATTCCAACGTGAAGTGATTTTATTCTGAATTTAGTTCAACGCGAGGGTTTTAGCTATTATATTTTCTTTTTTATTGATATTATCAACACGAGGGTTTGAAGCTATGGAAAGCAGTAGCACTTTGTCGTCTGGGTGTGAACGTGCCACTCATTGTCGACGATGATCTGGTAGGCAAAGAAGAGCAAAAATCGTACGCAATACAAGCCGTACTCAGGCAATTTGGCATTTTTCTGAGGGGTTGATGTCGTCCAAAACACGCCAAATTACCGAAAGAAGAAACCTACGAAATGAAATGTCACTCTAAGCTGTCATAACTGTTTTGAAACGAAAAATACCAATTAACTCACCTGCCAAGAATGCCACGAACATAGGAATCGTTCTTTTCATATCACAGACCATCCTAAGGCAGAAAATACAACTGAAGCGGAGAAAACCGACTTGGTGCTCTTTTCCGATCTAAATTTTGAGTCGAAAATAAAGTGAGACCGGGTAAATGATCGCTATGTTGTCAATAACGGTCTTCACCAAAACAACATACAAATTATGCAAATCTCGTTCGGTTGTTAAGAAATGGAAATTTATTGAGACAATAAGATTATTCATGCCGAAAGACATAAATTATAAAGTCATCGGGGAAAATAAACAACAGCAATATTTTTACAACGTTATTTTCAACAGTATGTGGAGATAGAGTGTGTGTTTTCGGCTTCACAGCGTCTGCCGAAAGGAAACAGCTGTTACGAAAGGGAAGCACCGTTGCAGTCAGTGGAAGGTTTAGTCCTTGATCCGTGTCTCATAGCATTTCATTTAAAGCAATTCACTTCTTTGTGTTCCTCTGAATAAATCAGCATGCGGTGTGTATTTTCATTTACCGCAAAAAACACGATCACTCAATACTGTTGCAAAGTAAACTTTGAAATTATCTTGTCGTTAAATAGTAGCATTTTTAGTGTAGATGCATAATGGTGCTGGTGGTTTTTGTCTTTTCTGACACTCGCACCCTCCGTTAAGGAGAGCTGCTTCTTAAAACTAACATTATTCTGGCAATTTTGTGGACAATATTCACAGCAACCTTACATGCATGTAACCTTACTATGTTTTAGCAGGCCACCCTATACTTATGATACGAGTTTCCCTTCTTAGGGTAGATTTATTGGGAACATGCGCGTGTGGTTAAGTTGTCGCTTTCGCATTTTGCAAAAAATATAAAAAAAATTACTGGACGTGCTAAAGCGACAGCTATACGCGCATACTGCAAAAAATTTCATCCTCACGCAATCAAATTAGTCTTGGAACAAGGAAGACCGTTTTTATGCAGTTTTTCCTTTTTTTTCAGGCAATGAAAAAACTTGCAAAATAACCCTTAAAAAGTTGTTTTGTTCGCACGCCGATATGAATGCTGCGATTTCACACCACTGCGCTCTATTAATCTTACTGTGTTATTCAGTAGGCAGTTCTTAGTGTAATGTGTCCCTGTTTTGCAATTCAAAATAGTCAAGATTTACGATAACAAAACAAAAATGGCGGCTATAGGTGCTGCTTTAATTTATAATTGAGTGTCAAAAAACTGCGATAAACGGGAGCCAAATGGACCTGATCGGATAAGAAAACGATCTCTTATCAGTTATGCATGATGTTTAATCAGATGATGAAAAATTAAAATGCGGATGCCACTTGGGCCATGTCTTCTTCTTGCAGTTTGTTTAGCAAGTAAGTAAGCTGTCATTTGTATATGCCACAGACTGTCAGATCGGACGCAAGCTGGACGGAAATTAACGCGCGCACGATAAAAGGGATCATCGCGCTGTTTTACGATCTGAGAGCCTGAAACAGCCACAGAGTTATGTTGAAGCCTTGTAAATAGTACAATATGTGCTGACTTGCATAATAAATGTAAAAAGGACTAAAGTTTAGTCAGATTAGGTTGTTTCCATGCAAACGCATTGGGACATCCAAGCAAATTGTAGCGTCTTCTATCACCCAATAGACCAAACGTTTTGAAACACTTGACTGACAAAATCCCAATTTATTCCATGCACGCTCCCTCATCTCCGATAATAAGTTTTGAACTTTCAGTTTCTTCGAGGGCATCTAAATTACCATAGTTACTGCTGTCTTCAGATATCTTTTGCCGCTGTGAATGTATAAATTTATTACATGTATCTTTATTTAATTATCCTCTAACTCGCTGTTGTTTCGGTAGAATCGATGAATACATGTGGTACTAAAATGCAGGAATGCTGAGATCGTGTGCCACGATTAACTCTCTAACCGGAACAATATTGGCTAGACTTAAAGACCCCGCAAACGAGTAAACATTGTCGGCTGCAGAAATATGTTTCCCTCAATGTTTTCCCGCTCGTGCACGCACGAAGTATTTGTTGCGGAAACATTTTTTGTTTCTCGTTTTTCCGCCAAGGAAACAGTGTTGACTTGATTGCAGGGTTGCGCGGGCTGCACTTTTCAAACTGAGCATGTGCAAATGTTTGGGGTTGAGCTTGAGCATTATATTTTTGTTACACTGAAATGTTTCGTGGTTTGTACGGCGAGGAAACGTGTTACCCGCTCGTTTGTGCGCCCAAGAAACATTTTGGGAAACATCGTTCGCGGGGGCCTTAATAACAGTGATAATGAATGAATATTAAGTATCGAATCATTTTTACTTAGAACTATCGTGATTGAACCCTTACTCTTTAGTTTAAGCTAACCTTAATTATTTTTGCCGTTCTCATAAAAAGTCTCACCAGGATGTGTAGCTGATCCCATGATCGGTGCCTGTAACATGACACATTTCATCGCAGGAGGACAGAAGTGTCAGAGAACGATGATGTTTAATCTTAAACACAAACCCAACACCAATTGCAGGTATATATAATGCTACGAAAGTAAACGTTCATACGACACCGGCAGATGAACAGCCGATCCAATTTTTCTCCCACGTTCCAGTAACTAGGCAAACCTCGCGTGAGAGGATCGCCACTTTCTTCGGAGGTCAGTTAAAAGCAAATGCTATCCCAGGTATGAGTAGCCAATCCAGAGCGTACAAAAAAACTATTCACTTGTAATTGCGTGGAATATACTAATAGAAACTGTCCACTCTGTGTCTTTACATTTCTTGCAGTGTTGTTGCACTAATTTGAAATAGTACAATTGGATATCTACATGTTGGTCGTTTTCTTAATAACAGTTTTGTTTTTGTTTTTGTAGTGTTTACGCTGTCCTTATAGTAAGGACCTCTCTTTATATCAAATTAAAAGTACATTTGCGAGGTTAAGGGTGACGTTCCCAAAACCTAGCCGTAAGCCGTATTGTCACTTAAATTTTATTTCTATATCACCCTTCTCTGCAACGGGAAGAAATGACTGGTAAGATTGCTAGTTTAACCAACCAATTTCCCTTACATGTACGTGTACTTAATCTCGTAATCGAACGCCCACTAATTAGCTCCCTCATAAAATCCTGACGGGCACTTAGACTTCTCCACTAATTTCCTTCTCTTCTCCTCTTACGGCTGTAAACTTCTAACTTAACGGTGTCGTAACACAGTCCTTATCCTGTAAACGCGATCGAATTACGAAAGACATAATTGTATTTCTGCTACCGATATGTATGCTGGGAAAAGAAGTTTCTTTTCTTTTGTCATTGTGTCACCTTACATTTATTTCACTTTCGCATCATTAATGTGGATGTAAAATCTTGTTTGTGTTAAAGGAGCAGATTTGCATGCAAATGGCATGAAAGGAGGAGAGCTTAAAAAGCTTTGGTACTGCATATAATCAGAGGATCGCCTGGGACCTGGACTTGGGAAGATTGTAAACTGGGGCTGGATTCACGAAGCCCTCCTAAGTTAAGATGTATCCTAAGTATTGTTTCCTAACAATAGCCTATTGCTGGAATAACAATAGGCTATTGTCAAAAAACATGCATGCATGCATCTTAACTTAGAAGGGCTTCAAGAATCTTACCCCAGGTTCTTTAGTACCGGAACTCACAGCGCAAGAAAGTGGAAGGAGCTTCACAAGTGTTGGGGAAAGGGACGCCCTGATCAATTCCTGTTCACACGCTAAAACTTGGGTGACCAAAAAACACGATTTTAATACTTTGCTTTTTAACTCCGCCTTGCTAATTTTTTGTCTGTAGTTTTGAATACCAACATCAAACATCATGTCTGACCGACCATTTGTCCAAGTGTCTGACCGGCCTGTTTGCTGGCTTTGTCCCTGCAGTAACATCGCTGTTAAAGCTGTTATTTTACCACTGTGGAGATCTAATAGTGGACCCTGCAGTAATAAACCAGTTTCTGCTCAACCAGATTCAATGCAAGTCCGAAGTGTTTACCAAAACCGTGCGGTGTTGGGATGGGTTTCGTGTTAGGTTTAACAGTGACAAGACAGATCCTCAACTGTGCAGGTCAGTATAACACTGAAATCAAACTTAACCCTTCAAGCCTTCTAAGAGTGCCAAAAGAAGGAACTTGAAACATTTTCTGTAATTTTAAGTTTAGGGCATAAACAGTAGCAACATAAATAGCTGAAACAAACAACGCCATAGCAAACAACTGCTCCACCTAGCTGCCCTAAGAAGCATTTATTACAATGGTCAAACGTTACTAAGGTTTTATCAAAAGTTAGAACTGCTTTTGTACGCCATATAATAAACAGTAAATGACTGCTCGATAGCCCTCAATTGCCGGGGTGATCAGAAGTTTGGGCCTTGGCTGCACCCAGATTCAAAGATAGTAGAAACAGGTTACCTTTTACCCCTTTTACTCCCAAGAGTGCACTCCCAGAGAGTCCCCAAAATGAGAATTCAAGGCAAGTCCCAAACTTCATTTTGTACAATATTTTAATATAAATGGTACCATGTGAAAATACTGCTGGGAGGGTATCATTTGTATGGTCACACCATATGATTTCATCCAAAGACTCTAAAGTTAGAAACAACTTTAAATGTCTCCAAAAGTGACTCTAGGAGTGAAAGAGGTAAGACTTCATTCTAGGGGGGAAAAGGGAATCACGTTCTAGGGGGAAAAAGAGAATAACATTCTAGGCTAGGAGAAAAAAGGGAATAACATTCTAGGGGCAAAAGAGAAAGACTGAAGAACAGGACGAAATGAGGCGACTGAATTTGCCATTTCCATTTAAGAATGCCAAAATATAGGCGGGTAAATCTTGTCATCTTCAATGTTTCCGAGATTACCATCTCTGATTCGCCCTTTCTCTTAAATTCCTCGAACAAAACGTTACCTTCAAGGTACAAAACCATGAAGCCGCAAACGTTCAATGCGCATGCACGGTAATGTCACCCCTACCTGGTCCATATCGGATTTAATCGTTTAAATAAAAAACTGTTATTTCCCTATATGGCGGTTCATTAGTGTCTTATTTTGTACAGGGATTATGCTGTAGCGAAGGAATGTGTGACTCAAGAGGCCAAGACTGGCTGTGCAATTGGACAGTACATCAACAGAGATTTGTTTAACCCCTTCTGTGCTTACAATACCGATCCACCCTTGAACACATCAGGTAAAGAAATCAACTATCTTCGTCATAACATTCAAGCTTTTCACATGCTCGGAAACATAACGGAATATACCGAATGATGAAAAGTATAATACGTTATTTTGGAATCTGCGCTCTCGAAATTTCATTTTTCAGACAGAGCAGTGTTGTTCAAAATGGTTAAAACGTTTGCGGAATGGCAACCAAATTTGTCATTGATCATTGTATCCACAGAACCGACTGTCTTGATTGGCCGTTGCAGTACTCAAACGTTTGCCTCTTCAGCGTATACTTGCCAGAGGCAAATGATGACAAACCTAGCGAAAGAAGACAGTGGAAGCTGTAGGTGGGAAAGCAGTTTCTATACTTAGACTTGTACTAATTAAAAAAGACAAATTAAGGGAAATGGTCAATTTGCAATTTTGTTCAAACTGCCTCAGAGTCAAGTTAGAATGTTGAAAAGAAAAAGGGTTTACAATGTATTTCATTGCTCCCTGATAAATCATCCATCATCGGACTTAACAGTGATGAGTTTTGTTCCATGGATGTATCGAAATTTATCAGTGGGATCCAACAAATAAGAACGTAAGCCAATATATATCTCGGTTGTTCTGTCCAAGCGGGTATCATATTGCTAAGTGGGAATATTGTATCTTAACAAGCTGGACTGACAACTTGGCCAGTCAGTAATTTCAAAACAACACATGCCTATTTATGTACTTGCTAAATCTGTTGCCTGGTACTACAATCATTCGAATTTACCTGACTCATTAGTTTGAGGGTAGCCAAGAATGTTGTTGGACCTTATCGATGCTAGCCTCAACAACTTTTAAAAAGTTGTTTTTCAAAAGGGGTGAGTTTATTACAATAGTAAATAACTAAGACATCTAATAATATGCTAAGTCTAAGATAAATGTATGCAAAAGGATACAAGCGATGTTAAATTTGTTTCTGCATTATAGCTGAAACTTCTTTTTGAAAATTCTGTCCTTGGCATAAGAGTAGCGAAAAAAACCGTTACTGCCTGATCTGTCGGCATCCGATGTTTGACACAGACTATTCGCATGACACGCGTCTCTGGGGTAAACAACAACAATAAAAGGCATTCAGCAGGTTGTATACCTTTTTTGGAATAGGCTACAGCAGCAACAAAACAACAAAGAAATCCCAAACTTTCATTTTGCTAAACGTTGAGGTAACAAGGGTACAGATTGGTTAAAATGCCTTAATTACTAAATGGCTAAGTACTTCGATGAGATCTATTTTCTCAGTTTCACTTTAATTTAGGCAGGAATATGCCAAGTTGGAGTTTTGCTTGGCGTCGACCGTGGAAAATTGTCTTACGGGCACAAATCTGTCTCCATTTAAAGATGAAGTTCGTCAACTTGTGCAAACCTTGCTGTATCACTGCGGCTCTCTTACCGCAGAAAAACTTTCTATCAACTCAGTTTTATTAACTGCCCTTAACTGCAACGAAAGTATGTTTCAAACTGCCGTGCAATGCTGGGATGGGTTTCGACTCAGAATGATCTTAAACAAGTTTGACAAGGAACTTTGTGTGTAAGTATGGAATATTTCATTCATATAGAAACCCAACAGGCTATTCCTTCATATGTGTTTTGGTCTCGATTCATATGCGTTGTAGTTTTTTGTGTGATCGAGCCAAAAAGGCTGAGAATTAACTTCCCACCTGACTTCGCCATTCCGAATAATTCATTATTCCGCGCCATCAAAAGCGCCATTCCCAATACTGCCTGAATACATGTATGGCGCGAAGTCATTTGTTTCTTTTTTCTTTTCTTTTGTTTCTGTCTTGTTTTTGTTTTGTTTTTTTCTTTCTTTCTTTCTTCTCCAGCCATAAAAATTCTAGATAGTTTTTTTTTTTGCAAGTCATTATTTTTGCATCTTACCAAAACTATTCCGACCAACAATCAGAAGTTTTCAATGACTAAACAAAAGCACAAGCATAATGTCATCAAAAACAGGTTTGACACAAGCTGTGGCTCTCGTGCAACTGCCAACCGGACACAAGGACCAGACCGTATTTCATAAAAAGGATCAAAAAAAGGTTATTTGGGCCCACGTGTAGTAACTCTATATCATTTTAAAATGTTTCGAGGTTTGAATAAACCACGTTTTAGGCTTAACAATGATCATAATTCTGCGAGAAGGGCAATCTACTACAACAAGTTGTAGGCCTGTTGACCGTGACTTTCTTATATTAAATACCTCTAATCCATGGCATTTACACAATGTCGATCACAAAAACTTCAAATCACGGGAAGGGGAATTATTTTTCCTTCGAATGCTTTTTGTACCTCATTGGCTTGGTTCTTGCTCTTTGTTGTTTTTCAAATTACTCTGCAGTGATTATGCTAGATCTAAACGGTGTATCTCAAGTGCTGTCCAGAAAGGCTATGCAATAGGAGATCTTATGGAGGATGATCTTTATAACCCGTTCTGTATTGATGGGATAGACCCCCTCAGCCTACCCTCGACGTCACGTGAGTCAATTCACCATTTCTAAGTGTTTCATTATTTACCTCTGATACGACCTTCTAGATGGGAGACATAACTGTTCATTTGTAGGCTAGCTGTAAGAGTAGATTTTTGTGCATTTTCTAACAATTCATTTGAAGCCATTCAAACACCTAAAGTATTGATGTAGAATTTTTTAAACGAGGTGGGAGATAACGCCATTTGAAACTCCTTGCCCTGCTCTTTTCCTATCCGTGTCCTGGTGGAGACGATTAGGCCAACAGTTTAACGTCCCTGACAAAGGTTGCATCGTACTTACTGTTCAACTGTTTTCTTCTTCGGTTTCTTCCAGCACTCTCAAGCCAGTTTAAATTTGTTTGCACGAAGGAATTATTTTATACAAAGGCCGTCGAATGTGAGGAGCATTTCCTGAGGGCTATTTATTCAACAAAAGTCGCCACTAACTGCAAGTATGTTGCAAGAATAATAATCCCCATAATATGTTGTAATAATTACACTTTTGAGCGAGAAGTAATTTAGATTTCAAAGAATGTATAATTCTTTCTTGTGTACTTACATTTTATTTGATAAGTCACTTAGTTTATTTGTTTCTTTAATCACTTTCCGAGGTTATATCTACTCAAATTCATGTTTTCTTTAAGATTTAAAACTTATTGAGGAAGCTCACTATTCCGGCCCAGTTCCGCTCCCACTTGGCACTTCCCTTGATGTCGGAAGGTCAGTGTTAGTGTGTGGGAGAGCTTCATAACTTGGTACCCAGAACATATGTTGTAACTAATAATTCAATGATGGTATATAGGTGTGTAACCATTACCAAAACAATGCTTTTATTCCCTAGAGACCAATCCCAGTCTTTTCTGCAATGCTTGACGACAAACTTTGAACCCTGCATCAGACCATATTCCAATCCAATATTAGCACAAGCGCTGGGGCTTGTGGTGCTGCAAAGCCTACAAGGAACACAGCTTCTCTGCGACTCTCCGATAAAACAAATCGTGTGGGACGATCTTCCACCGCTTCTACAAGCAGTTGCATCCTGTGCCAACGACTACGCCGCTGAAACGGCTGAATGCGGGAGAGATTTTCGCTCCAAATTTGTTCCAGTCCCCTCGCCACTGTGTGAAGAGTTCGAGAACGCCAAGAACTGTATTGATGAAGCAAGAAAATCTTACTGCTTGTTCGACATTCAGGATCGGGCGAATCTCCGAGGAAATTTTAATCCATTTTGTGATAACAGAACTCGACCCTTATTCGCGGACGATGGTATTTTCCTAAGAGTTAACTTCAGACTTCAATTTGCTTTATTTTCTAGCCTGTTATTCAGCATTTTCGCTTAAAAGTGATATCGATACGTGAATCTGCTTTAACAGTTTTTCTCTCACTGACACAAAATATGTGATTCTGGAAATGTTGTTGCCATTTGTAAATTGGCTAATAAGCGCTGTGTATTGCACTTCCTCTGAGTTTGTTATTCTTTCGATTTACTGTTGAAAGCAAGAAACAGAATTCTTAGCTTTGGACCAGCTTATTTATTTTTATAATATTTATAACAATATTTATTATTTCTATTGCACGTTTTCTATAATACAATCAAATGCGCATTACAAACAATTTTCGATTCATGTGTACTAAAAATACTGCGTAAATATTAGAAAAATGTGCAGCCTATTGATGTTCAAAACATCTCCAAATAATACGCAGTCTAAAGAGTTTCTGTGTGGGTAGACTGCTGATAGCTGCCCCACGGAGATCTGATGTTCTTTTAAAAACGATTTGAACACTAACATGCTGGTTTTAAGAACATAACTTTCCGAGGGACAACCATAAGAACCATAGCCCCGAGACAGAATTGTTCACCACCTAATTTTTTTTTTCCACGCCGAGTTTTCATCATACGAAGTTTGAACTCTCAGGCAAAAAGGACCTTTCTCGGACGGGCTCAGTTTCCTGGCAGTTTTCTTCTGTTGAGGGGCACGTTTGTGCCAGATGCCCAAGTTAACCCAGTCAGAATAACAGAAAATTTAGTGGGGAGCTATAATAGGAATGGCCCAGTATCAGCTACAAGCAACCAATTAGAGTGCTCGATTGCTCACATTCCACGGATGGTATAGATGTATATAACTATTTCAAAAAAGATTGGTTTAGTGATGCATGTTTCATAGACCGCAGAGCATCATACTCGATATATTTTTTATGGCTGCTTTTCTCTAGCGATAAGTCCTAAAGCAAGAGCAAATGTGTATTTTTGTGATTTGGTTTTCTCCTGAAACGGCCTTCAGCAAAAAAAAAAATGACCAATGCATGTATTTATAGAAAACATGATGCTTTGCGGTCTGCATGAAACATGGACCATGTATCATGCATCACTGAAGCAACCTTAATTGAAATAGGTGTATAAAGTCAGCTTTTATATTGATATGACGTACCAATAATGTTCATTTATTGCAGGCGTGACACAATTCTAATCTTCAGCAATAAAATCGTTTTGATATCATAATTTTTACACCTTATTCGAGACTTAAAAGTATATATAACATTATTCACCAATAGCTAACTTAATGAACAGCAGAGTTGTTTGATGATGTCTTTCACTGCTTGCCTCACTTCTCTAATTTTCCAGCAATAAAGAATGGGATTCAGTGTTGAATTTAAGAAAACTAGAGTAACTGTGCACTGCCTAAGAAGAAAAACAGACGGAGACATTTCGCTATTACTAGAAAAAGCTACCACTATACCATATGGGAGATAGCAGATAACCAAGGTAAACTGAAGCCATAGAGCGGTGTACACTGCCTTTCTGTATCGTGATACGTTAAATGGAATTGTTTGGTCCGATTCTCGTTGAGTGGTATTTCGGACTTGACTTTGAAGACGACGCAGGGTGAGGAAAATCTTAGTGTAGGAAGCTGTCGAGGTAATCAGGCACAGTGTTATCGATACGTAGCAACCCCAAAACGTTATGCGGGGATCCCAAAAGAACAGTGACGTGCCACTTGTGATTCCAACCCAAAAGACAACTATTACCACACGTGTTCGCTTTAAAGTTACAACTTGTCTGTATCTCAATCCCAACAACAGCGCGAGAAGTCTGTCGACACTTATTGCTGTCAATGTAAACAAAGACACTGAAAGCAATACATAGCCTACTACGACTGAACGAACTATGTAGCAACACATTTTCCAACGTTCGTTAACAGCTGCCATCCAAAATGCAACAGTCAGAGGCTCCGAAATAAGTCCAGCACAAAGATCAGTTGTCGCCAGGCAGCGAAACAAGAGCTTTGACGGCGGATGAAGGGAAGACTCCTTTTGAAGAGCAACAAGGATTAAAATATTCCCCAGAACTGCAGTAATGGACAGGAATATGCTTATCACTGAAAGCCAAGTTAACTGATAGTGTAGACCACCGGTTAGACGTGCTGTGCATAAAAGCTGTACAAATGTCAGCTTCACTTCTCCAGTGTAGTTGGCTGTCGTCATTTTTCAACAGAAGTTTGGACTATTCACCCAACAATATTCACTAAACCAATTTAACTAAACCAATCCCTGCGTCTGCGTCATAGTGTCAAGAAATTATTACATCTTCCGCGATGCCTATTGTTACATTAAACATGTCATTTAGCTTGTTTAAAATAGATAGAGCTGAGTCAACTTCCTCGTGAGCAGGTGATTCCAAGACAAAACCGCGTTTCACTCATGCCAGTTTAATAACTTTTCTTCAAGCAACAATTTTATTAAAGAATGATGTATTTTCTTTTAGAGGTAGCCGTACTTAGGAAATAAAATGATGTCAAATTTTTTTCCTTTCTTGTCCAAAATAAGAATAATGACTGAAGCATCAAAATGAAAAAGCTCCATTTCATCGAAAATTGAATATTCAAGTGGTATTCCTATGACAACGGCCACCGGTTCAGTATGCAAGAGAACTTAGTTCCTTTTGCATTTTTTTGCACAATAAACCTGTGTGCAAAAAAACGAAACGCCTGAGGAAAAAGGATTTAAATTTTTCAAATTTGCCAACAGTCGCTATCCCCTACCTGCAAGGGGAAATTAAGTTGTATTTATTGCTAAGTACATTTGCATGTACAAGAACTCCGCCTGAAAATAATTTTAAAAGATTTTTTTTCTGAAGTAAGTATAGTTTATTTCCACATCATGGATATATTTTTGTTAGTATCTTGAAAACCTAAGTGAATTTCCCTTACGAAGATACGGAGCCCGCTGAGTGCCATCCAATATTACACCCTTTTCTAAAAATTGCTTTTGCCTAATTTTCTCATCTGCTCAAATATTCAAGAAGAGCATATTCGAGGCAAATAATAATGAATGCATTGCGATAAAGGAAACGTTAAAACCAGATTCTTTGCTTCCCGAGTGGCTGACCAACAGCTTACGCAAGGACACGTTTTTTAGGTTGTGTTCCAAATCACCAGTATTCGCTTTGAAAAGGTAACACTTGTTAAGACGGACCTTTAGGGCACCGTCTTATAGTTCTACGAAAGTTTCGTCGTAATATGTCGTTCAAGGTCACTGTATGATTGATTGGTTAATGATATCCTATGGGGGGAGGACAGAGCGGGCTCCATTTTGACCGGGGGTAGGTTATTCAATGAACCCACCACGCCCGACCGGTACCGATTATTGTACGCAACAACAGGGTTTTAGACACTATACGGATCAAAATACGCCATTTAAAAGGTGAAAACAAATGGGAAAGCTCTGGAAGACTTGATTCAAATGGACTGGACATTGAAGAGTTGAAATTAAAGCTGCTCACAGGAACGCGTTATTTGTTCCAGAACAGAAACAGCTCAAAGAGAAGGCTTATCCGAATGCCGGCAACTGATAAGTGAGGCAGATATTTCAGGCTTAGCTTTGGAGTTCTTGAGGCTTTTTGTAGCCTTTTCTGGATAAAACAGGAAAGTTTAATACACGGATAGCTATGAGTTTATTTGTTATGACCATGTAATTGAAAAATCTGTCTCTGTTTTACCACAGAACATGCCAATTCATGCATTTGGAATCTGCTCATATAAAGAGGGAACAAAAGCGCTAGAATCTCGGAGACACACGGGGACACAAGACGGCTTGTAGTATTCTAAATCAGTTTGATATTTCGAGGATCGAAGAAGCCAATCAATGATCATAGTTCTTCGAGAAGGACAATCAATTACCATGGCAATTTATCACATCGATCATAACAGCTTCAAATCACTGGAAGGGGAATTATTTTTCTTTCGAGTGCTTCTTGCACCTCATTGGCTTGTTTCTGGATCAGTTCGATGTCTTTTCAGTGATTATGTTAGATCCAAACGGTTTGTCTCTAGAGCTGGCTGTACTTTTGGAGATCTTATGGAGGATGATCCTTATAACCCGTTCTGCATTGATGGGATAGATCCTCTCAGCCTACCCTTTACTTCACGTCAGGGAATTCACCATTTGCAAATGTTTCATTATTTACCGTTGACTTAATTTACGCCCTTCTAAATGGGATAGACATATCAATTCATTTGTGGGCTAGTTATAACAAAACGTTATGTATATGTGTTTACTCTAGCAATTCGTTTGCACCCATTTGAAGACCTCAGGTGTTGATGTAGAATGTTTTGAAGCGAGGAGAAAGGAGATGGGAGAGTATGGTCTGTATGTTTAAATGTCAAAGTTATGGGTCTCCAAGAGGTCCTATAAGGGAACACTCCAACAGAAAGATGTAAAACATCGTATAGTGCTGTATATGGCGTTAATGGGGTAATTGCAACCATTTCCATCCTTATTCGTTTTGTTTCCGTTTCCTGACTGGTGGTGCGGCCTGGGTTGAAAACCACGCTCTATAGTTTGGTAACCGGGCAAAAATTGAGATAACATAAGGTGGCGAATTTGAGATCCTTAAGAGGCTCTGACGGTAAATATCGAGAATCGGTGGACAGGCTCAAAAAATCGAAAATCCTTATAACTTGCCAGAAAAACACTTTTGGGGAGCTATCTTCAAAAATATTATTTCAACTTTCTGGAATTCTATTGTTTTCGAGAAATTCGGAAAAAACGGTTTTGCTAATTAATTATGCAAAAATCAGGCTCAAAATTAAACAAATTGCGTGCGCTTGCTTTTAAACAATTTGCAACGCTATAAAACAATTTTAACTTTAAATGATAGCAATACTCTTCTACTTTCTATCAATGGGAGTTACTTGGAGTTCCGCTTTATTTATGCGGTTTGATGGCTCTTTGGAACAAAGGCATTTTACGCACTTCGGAAAAAGGCAAAAATTGGGTAACTTCAGTGGCTTAGAATGGGCCTTGGTATGCGTAATATCAAGCTGTTACCGTACCCAAATTGTGAATTAGCCAATCAGAAGCCTTGTTTACTGTCATGATTTTCTACGATATCAAGTCACTGACCTGATATCCTACGATATCATGGTTAGTTTGTGAAACTTGCATTTTTTTGCAGCCTTTAGAGGCGAAAATTACAACAGAAATACAACGAAACGTAAAACTATTACATTTGTTAAACGAGAAAGTAATTTGTTTAACGGACAATTAAGGGTACGGTAAGTGCTTATATTGTTACTACGTAAAACTAAACAGAAGGAAAAGAAGTTTTAAAAGTGCTCCACAAGATGTTGCGTGACCGGTGTCACGCGAATATTCTTGTCAACTTAATGGCAGCTTTTTTACCGCGGGCATCTTCTGTTGGGACAGAGCATCTTGTCTTGCGAATACCTTCAACATCCCTGTGTTTAAGGCATACTGTCATGTGCAGCTGACAGTCTATTGGGAGGAAAGTCGCTACAGGTATATGACAGGCAAGTCGTACGTGATTCAATCGCTCCGTTTTCAAAGTGCTAGATTTTGGGTGCCTTTCTGAAAGGACGCTGTTTTTCCGGAAAGCAGAAGTGTAGTGTTATTATTAGTTTTCAGTATTTGTCAAAATAAGTGCTGTTTCTATCAATTATCACACTTCTTGTATTGATATAAATTGTATCCTTTAATATGTTCAGCGCAAACCACAGCCGTCCTGGCAGCGTGATGTATTTTAATATCAGTTGTCTCAGTATGCGGCTGTACATCTAAGAGGCCTAAGAGAACTAAGAGATATCAATGCACAGAAAGTTTGCTTGGTTGTACTTTGCAAGAACGCTGAGAACTCTTCAACAGTTTGCATTTACGGGTATAAAATTTTCATTGCAGAATATTTTCAGGTTATGACGGTTCAGTGCTGTTGCGTGACTTTATTTTGAGTAATACGTATGTTTTCCTTGCTAACACGGCCCAAGTAGACTCCTTTTTTAGTTCTCAATTTATACGCATTCGTCAGTTTAAATGATTTGTAAAAGAAACCATTTAAATTTTCGAGGAGATTAATAATTTCCCGACGAAACTGCAAATAATAAAGTATAACAAAGAGGGGCCAATTTGGTGCTGCGGAGTTTAGACATGACAAAATATCATTACTCACTGCACTCTAGTTTCACCAACAATTTTCCAAATTCATTCGTAATATTTTAGAAAGATAAAGAGGGATACCAGCGAAGGCAAGATCAAGTAGTAAGACTATCTGAAAGTAGTTACGGTAAAGGGTTTGTCATATTTTCAAGTCGTCCTTTCATTAATACTTCAGTATTTCCATAAAAAAAACGCCCGTCGAGATGCGCGGTCCTGACACGAGTAAACATTGCGTAACAAACATGGCGGCCGACGAAGAGGCTGCCATTGCAGCGGTTATCGCAGCAATTTTCCTTGTAAATAAAGAGGAGGAAGAAAATAGGGAGAGTGTTTTGGATTTGCTGAATGTTTTGGCAGTCCTATATACAAAGGAGAGGAGACACATCCCTCGAATCACGGGTTTCTTGTACGAAACATCACTGCAAAAAACCTCGTACTTTTGGTACAATGAAATTAGAAGCAATGTTTTATTGTGTCCAAAAGTGTAACCTGATTTTTTCTCCGGTGGAGACGTATTTGAATCCGCAGCGCTCATCTCGCCATCCGCCATCTTGGATTTTCATTCGCAACATTCTGTTCATTCTGCCCCTGGGAGCAGAATGGATGGAATGGCGTTCTGTCCATTCCGGAATAGGAATGCGGAATAGAAAAACGCGCGCATTTTACATTCTGACCATTCTCATTCCAGAATTGTGAATAAAAAAACGCGCCCTTAGTTTAGACGTTCGAAGAATATGTAATTATTTCTTGTGTAGTTACATTGTATTTGATAAGTTAATGTATTTCGTTTGTTCCTCTTTAATCAGATTTCTCCAAAGTAACATCTTCTTAACTTATTGTTCCGGCTGTGACATTGTGTTCTGCAATTTCCCAAAGACTTTTTTGGTAAAGATTCATCCCAAGTATGGTTAAAATACAAAAACCTACTACCAAGAAACAATGATTAGGATCTGTGCTAGTGTATAACACAGCTTCATAAACCCAGGCCCAGGAACATCTTAGACATTCATGCTGTAACTAAAATAATTAAATGGTGGTGTATATATATGACCTTTATCATAATAATTCCTTTATATCCTAGAGACCAATCTGTGTGTAGAGTTCGAGAACGCCAAGAATGGCATTGAATAACCACGAAAATCTTACTGCTCGTTCGACAGTCAGGATCGGGCGAATCTCCGGGGAAATTTCAATCCATTTTGTGATAACAGAACTCGACCTTCATTCGCAGTCAATGGTAGTTTACTTAGAGTTAACTTCAGAATAGAATTTGTTTTATTCCTTCGTTTGTCATATAGCATTTTTGCTTAAAAGCGAAAAGCCATTCGATATCTACACGTGAATATAATTGAACCCGTTTTCTTCTCTGGCACGGGTGAGATTATTGATGTTGGAAATTTTTTGCAAATTAATGTTTAAATGACTGTTTGCACTTCTTCTTAACAAACGTTGTTCTTTCCATCCACTGCTGGTTATAAACAAGAAATAGCTGACAGATTTGTTTTGTCAATACTTAAAATACAAACAGGGTCCTTTAAAGCAATTTCCTTTTAGCTGTGTCCTTGTTTGTAACGTAAATTGAAAGACTTTCTGCCGAGAAAGGATCCAGTTTATTTTACCGGAAGGGCCCTATTCTTGGCTGTGTTCGTCTGCGGAGGAGCAGGTTTATGTCACGGGTTCAATTTAACCCAATCAGAATCAAAGAAAATTTAGTGGAGAACTATAATAGCGCATAGCCCAGTATCAGCTACAGGCAACCAATCAGAGTGCATGATTACTCACATCCCACAAATGTGTACCTTTATATATTATTAGCTATGACGCTTGAACGGTGTACCGATTAGGCTGCCAACCTCATTTTTTAAACGTAATTAAAGTAGCACAAGCCGCAACGAAAGCTTGATTATTTAAAAGTAAAATTGTCTGATATCTTAATTTTTATCCCTTATTCTAGGCTATGACATGTAACAGCGTACATAATATACTTCACAATAGCTAACTTGATGAAGAGCAAAGTTTTCTGATTATGTCTTTTACTGCTCGCCTTACTTCTCTTATTTTCCAGCAATACAAAATAGGGTTCAGTGTTGAATTTAAGAAAACTAGAGTAACTGTGCATTGTCTGGCAAAAAATACAGTCGGAGACAATTCGCTGTTTGTGGAAAAAGCTACCATTATACCATATGGCAGATAACAGACAACCAGGGCAAACTGAAGCCACAGAGCAGTGTAAACTGCCTTTCTGTATCGTGCTACGTTGAATGGAATTGTTTGGTCCGGTTTTCGGTAAGTGTTATTTCGGACTTGACTTTTAAAACGACGCAGGGTGAGGAAAATCTTGGTGTACGAAGCTGTCGAGGTAATCAGGCACACTGTTATCGATACGTAGCAACCCAAAAATGTTATGCGGTGGTCCCAGAAAAACAATGACGTACCTGTTATGATTCCAATCCAAAAGACAACTAATACCACCCGTGTTCGCTTCAAAGTTACAACTTGTCTGTATCTCAATCCCAACAACAGCGCGAGAAGTCTGTCGACACTTATTGCCGTCAATGTAAACAAAGACACTGACAGCAAAACATGGCCTACTACGATTGAACATACAGTGTACCGACACATTTTCCAACGATCGTTTACAGCTGCCATCCAAAACGCCACAGTCAGAGGCTCTGCAAAAAGTCCAGCACAGAGATCAGTTGTCGCCAGGCAGCGAAACAAGAGCTTTGACGGCGGATGAAGGGAAGACTCTTTTTGAAGAGCAACGAGGATTAAAACATTCCCCACAACTGCAGTAATGGACAGGAATATGTTTATCACTGAGAGGCAAGTTAACTGATAGTGTAGACCACCGGTTAGACGTGCTGTGCATAAAAGCTGCACAAATGTCAGCTTCACTTCTCCAGTGTAGTTGGTCGTCGCCATTTTTTAACTGGAGCTTGAGGTATTTGCCAAGCAATATTCAATTAGTGACAGAGAAGCTAAGCTGGGTGCACTGAATTTAACTAAACCTATCCCTACGTCATAATGACAAGACATTTTAACATTTTCCGCGATATCTATTGTTACATTAAACAGGTCATTTATCTTGTTTAAAATAGATAGAACTGAGTCAACTTCCTCATGCGCAGATGATTCCAAGGCAAAGCCGTGGTTTACTAATATTAGTTTATTATCTTTTTGTAAAACAACAACTGCACTAGAAAATGATATGTTTTCTTTTAGAGGTAGCTCTAGTTAGGAAATAATTACAGTGTCAAGTTGTTTTCCTATGTTGTCCAAATAAGAACAATCAATGAATCTTAAACGAAAAAGCTCCATTTCCTAGGAAATTGGATATTCAAATCGTATTCCTATGACAACGGCCACCAGTTCAATATGCAACAGAAATAGAACTAAGTTGTTTTTGCATTTTTGTCCTTAAAAAACCTGTATTCAAAAAAAGGAATTCCGCGCTGGGAAGATGGATTTATTTCAAAGTTACAAGCTCTAAATGCATTATTTGTTAAGTAAGTTGGAGTATACAAGACCTAAGCCTGAAAATCGTGAAAAAAATGATTTACTTCAAATATCTCGTCTGCTAAATTATTCAAAAAGGTTATATTCGAGGCAAGAAATGCTGAATGTTTTGCTTTCGTGCTTGATCAGTAGCCTGTTCAAGGACACGCTTCTACGTTGCGTTGCGAATATATCAGTTTTCGCTTTTAAAAAAAGAAATCGATTTCACTTCGAAATTTATCTTGTCTTTTTCGCTATTAAAATGGCTCTGTGGCAGTTTTAAGGCGTTTTATCTGGCAGGCCAGCGTTTCCTCGGTTAACTTTCAAAAAATCATCGTTATCGTCATCGACGCCAACATCGTCATCATGAACGTCAACGTGAATTATCGTCATCATCATCATCATCATCATCATCATCATTGTTCAGCTTTTGCGACAGGGCAGTATATCACAGAACAATATTGCTGAAAAAATTATTGCACCACGTAAATATCACTATTCCAGCCCGAGGGAGAACTCCCGTATATAAGCTATACTATAATTATAGGGAACGGGTGCATCGATAGGCTTCTAATTCTTCGCAGCTGTTGTTTCACAGCTGTATCGACTTATCAAACTTTCAGTAGTGTTTTCTTTTTTCCCCTTTTATGAGGAACAATTGTTTAAAATTTTTTTGATGGCGTGTGCTGCCCAGTGCATTTCACTGTGTGGCATCTCCTACCGACCTTGCCCTGGATGACTTAATCTAAATTACAGTTTTGGACTTTTTATTTTAATAGTTTTGAGACAATTTTATTCAATGCAATATTCCAGTTGCAGTTCCTCTCGTGCACCGTTTTATTTTACTCCCTACTAACTCAAGAGCTACTGGCGACCTTTGTTAAACTGTGGCTGGTTGAAACTTGCGTGCTACACTGTAATTAGGTCTGTTAATAGCATAGCTCCTGCGAGGGCCGACACAGATCACCACAGTCATGTAATGGGTAGATCTATGCAACTTGGTTTCGATGATGTATGCCGTGTACACCACCCAAGTCTTCATGTACAATGTCCTTGAAGTGTGAGCGAGCAGCATAAATCTAATTCAGCGGGCGTCGGTTCATGGTCAAGTCTATCTCGGTGCTTTGGTTTTGTTTTTTTGTTTTTTCTTTATTTTTCTCCGTTTTCGTTTCTTTTTTATCTTGTGGTTGCGATAGCAACGACGATATATTGAGCGAATTCCTGAGCGCATTCCGGTAGTTATTTTCGTGAGTTGAATGGAATAATTTGTTTGTTTAAGAAGAAACGAAAAGAGATATTGTGATATTCTATTTTGATGTAATACGAAGACAATTGTTAAGTGTGCTAATCGAAGGATAACGGTTTCGGAAACCTTAAAGTTGGTTAAGATGCGGATGAAAGGCTTTCAGACGGTCAAGAAACTTCACAAGGACAACATTTGATCTGGTATGTAAACTTAATTGGCTATCTATTGTTATTTTTAGTTTCCTGATTAAGCTAACGATCAACCATATAAATCCTGGGGCTGGGTTTCCTTTGCAATAACCACGGAATCTCGTCCGTGAGAAGGTTACTTCTTTTTAGCGGGAGCACGAACTCACAAATGGGTAAATCGCTATGCAAGTCGTTGGGCGTAGTAGTCCGTCGCTTTTTTGCCGACAGCGATTCTGTTTCGGTTGCAAAAAGGGGTTTGTTAAAAAGTGCCAAGTTCGGTTACAGACGAGACGTTTCGGGAATAACCCCTTCATCAGTCGTGGCCGTTAGGCCAGAATCAAACGTTAGTGAATACACGCACGTCTAATGGTGTACATGTAATTCAAAAAATGCGCGCAAGAGAGAATTTATGTTCATGCCACTGGGGCAAGTGTCGAGGTGCTGTACCACCCTTCACCTGCCTAATCACCGACACTCTCATATCACGGATGTTGTTGTGGTCGGGAAGATTGAAGAGTTCAGCGAGGGGGAAAGCACCTCCATGATAGCGGGGACTCTAATTGAATCCTTCCACTGAGTGAGGGTATTCACCTAAACGGTCCGACAGTCTACGACCGGTTTCCCCAATGTACATTATGTGGCATCGCTGGCACAGGATGGCATAGACTACGCCAGCCGCAGTACAATCGAAGCGCGTGTAAATGACCGTAGCTGTCCTTCTCGTAAAGTCACAGGTGCGACACCTGAGTCGGTGGCAAGGGAAAGTTCCTGCTTCGGTACCGTTAACATCAGCAGACAAGACAGCAAATAAGCCGTGCCTGAAGTTTAAGTGGCTGTCTCCCTAAGATCCTCATAACCCAAATTGGTCACAAAATAGATTTCCTTCAAATCTTGTATGTGAATTGCACTTTGTCTGGGTACTTTAAAAACACTTTTCGTTTGGGCTCTAATTGCTTTCTTCGACAGTTTACAAGGGGGTCCTCTGGTGGACAAAAATGGACATTTTCTTGGTACAAATTAAAAATACCAATTTCAATAACTTTAGCAACTCCTCGCAACACTTAAAATTTGTTGCAGGACAAAATTCTACTGTTGTTTGTTAAGTACAACTCTTCCTTATCCTACAGTGTTACTGACATTTCCATGTAGTTGTTATGAGTAGTTAAAACAGTTCCTTTGCACAACCCAATTTCACAGCTTTTAAAAAAGTAGGAAAATTTGGTAAACAAAAATACATGTTAACAAAAAGTGAGACCTCGTATAGCAAATTCCTTGCAGTCATGGAAGACTTGGTCTTAATTATAATAAAATAAAATCGTGCGGCCAGACGGTTTAAAGAACGTGGCGCCGCTTTGAAACACCAGTATTTCTAAATTATGCAAATTACGAACCGCAACCGAGCAATGCTCCCTTACATCAGGAAAACACAAAAATAGTTTCAAACTACAGCAGGACACAAACGTAAACTGGTAATATTTCGCTATAGCTTTAATTAAATTGTACAGCATTCAAATAGCTAATTACCTATGCTCAATTCACAAGATAAACAAGTTATAAAGTACATGCCACTCGATGATTGCTAATTGCGCTTACCAAGTAACTTTACAAAACCACCTTGATCTAGAACTATTAATCTGAGAATCAATCAATAAAAGCATGTCATATTGAGTATATCACAGCTTGTGTTTTGCAAACTAATTTAGCGAACACTTAATGGCTTGCAAAATAATGAAATCAACGAAAGGCATCTTGTTCTGTTTTCATTTGCACCCATTACCTCAATTATTCTGTCATCTTCGATCAAAAACAGATCCGTGCGTTTCAGAGATCATCTTACAAGCGTCGAAACAGTTGGTTTTGGGAAAATTCTTCGTTCAAAACCCTTCATTTAGACCAAGCTTTCCATGCATTACTTCTCTCGTGTTAAATTTTTCAGGCAGTAGCCGCTGACCAGAAGCTAATGTGAAGAAAGAGACCTGGTACTGCTCCGTTTTGCACTCGCCTTTCTATTTGAATGCATGGTCGCTCACCAATGAAGAGTGAATTCATTTGATAATATGGGTTGGAGCTCATGAGGGAAAATGGTAATTTTTGCCCTTATTTTAGAGCAGCAAGCACATAACCACAGTGTGTGACGTGGTTGCTAACTTTTTGTATTTTTAGCAAGGTGAAGTAACGTGAAAACTCGGACTTTGGGGGCGCATCTTAACATGTTTGAAAATAAACTTCTAGTTTCATCCAAGCTGTGAAATTCTGGAATCTGACCCTGGCGAAACGTCACTATAGAAAAAATATTACTACTTGATAGAAATATCCTCCGTTGAATGCTTTCTGTTTGGTAAAACAGTTGTGGGAGCTTGGTCCATGACGACTTAATGGTTATGATCCAGTTTGCAATATGTAGCCGCCAGAACCACCTGATCGTGGGGTACTGCTCTACCAAATGTGAACATACGATACCCAAAAAAACGTCTTGCTTTTGAAAATTCGCCTCGACTTAGTTTTGCTGCGCTTTCTCTAGATTAGCAATATACCGCCAAACATAGTGAATGTCACTTCCGGAGTTGAACACAGGCTAGCCTGGGTAGTATGAGAACCAGGCTTAATCAGTGGAAATGACGAGTATCCTCAGATTTTTGTTAGGGATTGAATAGCGGGTGAGATACGCGAGCCCGAGCAAAACCTACTCGACTATAAATACTAACTCTACTAGGCTACTCTTAATCTGTACAGTAGACACCCGTTACCTAGAACAGAAACTCGTTTCCCCTTGAATACTGTTTCTAGTCATTTTCTACCGGATTTGCCGAAGGAATTTTTTATTTCCTTGAAACCCTACTTTATTTTAAATTAACCCTAGAACTGGGGGGGGGGGGGCACAGATTCTGCCTTTGCTGACTTGAAACTTTTCTATTATTTCTTAATATGTGAACAAGCACCGCCAAACTTTCATTTAAAAAATGTTGTGGGAACAAATTAGTGTGGTAGGCCAATTGGTCAATTGGGTGGCTTTCCGAAGTCTTAGGGAAATCACGAAATCCATGAATACGGTGGATCCAATTGGAAATTATGACGTAAGTCTGACGTCGTATGACGTCATCAGTATCCCTTGCCGATCTCAAAGGAAACATTCTTGGAAAAAATTCTTGGACATACTTTTGACCCTCTAAGTTTCATTTTCATTGCTTTATTGCTAACAGAGTTTAATGGAGGCCTGCCCCACAACGGCCACGGAAGACCAAAGAAGGCCTTGTCTAGATAGAGCTGATTAAAACTGAAGGAACCTTTCAAAGTCCAAAACAGGAAGGTTATTTTCAAATCTATGAAGACGTGTCCAGCTGTACGAGTTATTTTACCTAGCTGAGAAAGCAAAAAATTCGAAACCATGGCCCTAATGGAGTGATTGGTGCTTGCAGATCTAAATTAAGGACAAAAATTTGTTCTTCCCCCCATGAGCTCCAACCCTTATTTTCCAATAAATTCACTATTAATTGGTGGAGGATCAGGAATTCAAATTTTAGATAGCTAAGAGCCAAAACGCATGTGCAAAACGGAGCAGTACCAGGTGTTGTTGTTGACATTAGTTACTGGTCAGCGGCTACTGCCTGAATAATATAACACGAGAGAACTAAATCCATGGCAAGTTTGCTCTAATGAAGGTTTTTGAACGAAGAATTTTCTCAAAAACCGGCTGTATGACGCTTCCAAGATGATCTCTGAAACGCACGGATCTATATTTGATCGAAGATGACAGAATAATTGAGGTAATGGGTGCAAATGCAAACAGACCAAGATGCCATTCGTTGATTTCATTATTTTGCAAAGCACTAAGTGTTCGCTAAATAAGTTTTCCAAACGCAGGCTGTGATATACTCAATATGACTTGCTTTTATTGCTTTATTCTCAGATTTATAGTTCTAGGTCAAGGTGGTTTTGTAAAGTTACTTGGTAAGCGCAATTAGCAATCATCGAGTGGCATGTACTTTATAACTTGTTTATCTTGTGAATTGAGCATAGGTAATTAGCTATTTGAATGCTGTACAATTTAATTAAAGCTATAGCGAAATATTACCAGTTTACATTTGTGTCCTGCTGTAGTTTAAAACTATTTTTGTGTTTTCCTGACGTAAGGGAGCATTGCTCGCATCACATTTGCTCTTAAATTCCACGCATAGGTTGCGGTTCGTAATTTGCATAATTTAGAAATACTGGTGTTTCAAAGCGGCGCCGCAATTTTCCCTTTCGTAAACGGTCGTTGCCATTTTTAAGACACTTAGAAAATTTTTGAACTATTATTGAAAGTTTTTCTACTAAAAAGAAAGACATTCACAACCCAGATTCTAACCCCGGTCCTTTCGTATGCTAATCTCCCTCCCTTACCACTACACTACCACGCCAATCCGCCACAATTCCGAAAAATTAAAGTATATATTATAATTAACTGTCTTTCATAACTGATACATCTACAATAGATGACCCTGGCCCTTTCCAGAACTTTTAACGTAAATTCAACTTTGGCTTAAACTTTGTTCTTTCTAAGACTATTTAAAAATGTATTTGTTACCTTATTGTGACTTAATCCAGAGCATATAATTATTACATCTACCATGACAAAAGGCTTGGTTACCAATGATGGCATCGACCGTCAAAAATGGCAACGGCCGTTTACGAAAGGGAAATAGGCAGCGGCGCCACGTTCTTTAATCCGTCTGGCCGCACGATTTTATTTTATTATAATTAAGACCAAGTCTTTAACTTTCCATGAATCAAAGAAATTTGCTATACGAGGTCTCACTTTGTGTGAACATGTATTTTTGTTTACCAATTTTTCCTACTTTTTTAAAAGCTGTGAAATTGGGTTGTGAAAAGGAACTGTTTTAACTACTCATAATAACTACATGGAAATGTCAGTAACACTGTAGAATAGGGAAGAGTTGTACTTAACAAACAACAGTAGAATTTTGTCCTGCAACAAATTTTAAGTGTTGGGAGGAGTTGCTAAAGTTATTGAAATTGGTATTTTTAATTTGTACCAATAAAATGTCCATTTTTGTCCACCAGGGGATCCCCCTTATAAACTGTCGAAGAAAGCATTTGGAGCCCAAACGAAAAGTGTTTTTAAAGTACCCAGACAAAGTGCAATTCACATACAAGATTTGAAGAAAATCTATTTCGTGACCAATTTGGGTTATGAGGATCTTAGGGAGACAGCCACTTAAAAACTCAGCGTTCTTAAAAAAAATACGTGATGAACTTTGGTGATATTCTTGCTTAGTTTAATTAACGAAAATTTGGGTGCCGGAAAGAATAGATTCTTCCATACGCCCTGGTTCTAACCAGGGACTCAAATGTTCTAAAGTCTCAGATGAATTGAATTAGAGTTTCGAACAATATGAATACCATAACCAACTACCTGAGCAAGCACTCTTCAATCGTTATTTCTTCAATGAAGTCAGCTTTAAGGGAATTTTCCTAGGCGTTCCAGTCCAGATTCCTGATTGTTTCTGATAAACTCTTTAGTAGCCGGCATGTCATAAAAATAGAAAGGCGGACTGGACTTTAGTATGTTCTTGCATATAAGCTGCACCTTGCTTATCTGCCAGATTTTACAGTATTTACTTTGACATACTTAGTGCTTTTTCACTGTTTTTTTATAGGACTCCTCTCTTAGGCCAGCCTATCTACATATACTAGCGGAGCCCGCGGGCAAAGCCCGCCAGCGGAGCTCCATTGTGGAGTGGAGCTCCATTGGTAACCTATCGATCTGAGAAATTTTGGTTGTGATGTCAGCGTACGTCCACCTGTACAGACTCTGGGGGAGGGGGTGGGGAGTCCCAAGACAGCCCCACGGGGGGTGGAGAATGCCCTCTTTTCTTGACTGGAAATCGCGCGGTGCTTTTGGGCAACCGGCGTTTGTCTTGGAGGGAAATCCTATGACCATTGTCGCTTATGAAAAAGAGGTTTCTTTGAAAAGTTTAGCAAAACGATTGTTCGACAGTAATGACGTTTTAAACTTGAGAAAAAAACATGTAATGTCTGTAAATGGAAAGAAAAGGCTTAAAAGAATACCTGTGGAAGGCTACAAGTTACGAAAGCTGCCTTCAAAGGACCTCTTCTTTTAGTTTGTTTTCTTCACAACGGAGAGCTTGCCCTGTTCCGAAACAAAACCAAGTAAGTGAAGTTTTTAAGGGTTTAAGGTACATGATTTTGAGTATTACGGGCAAAGAAATAACGTTTTAAAATGGAAATTTAATTTATGTCATTAGAAATGTGTCATTTACATTGGCTTTAAAAAATGATTAGAAAACGCGCTCAGATTTGTGACAGATGTAGTCTTGAATATTTTGCCACGCTCAGCCGATTTCGCTCACGTGGATGGACCCACGATGCTGGAAGTGTAACGCAAATTGCATTTAACCCCCGGGTCTTCGAATAAACTTTTTCAAAACTGATTTCTCTGTCCATTATTTTGTGTTTGTTTATTCATAACAGTGGGTCAAAGCACAGTCGCAAGGCAACAGCACAAGCATAACTTCAGTGAGATTTCGGCAAATTAAGTCATTGCTTTAAATTTTGTCCGCGAGGGTCCATCTCATCTGTTTGTGCAATTGTCGATTTTCTTGTCCTAGGTGTTTTTGATAGTAATCAGTTGTCGGTTTAATGCTATTTTATCGAAAAGCTTCAGTTTTGTGCGTTCCTCAAAAGCAGCTAACTTTATATAGGCTTACTTCGCATCTGCAAAACGTGTTTGGTATTTGTTTGTTTTCAATCTTGATGGTCTCTAGCTAGAGAACGAAATATGAAAGTTATTTAAGAAAGCGAAGCAGTTGTCGGCTTAAACCTATTTTATACGAAAAGCTTCCAAAAACAGTTCTGAAAATTTTCTAAAACCGCCCGAATTTTAAACAATTCGCAGCCGTAAAACTTATGCCATATAATTAAGCATGTTTGGTGTTTGTTTGTTTGTTTTCAATCTTGATGGTCTCAAGTTTATAGAGAACGAAATATAAAAGTTACTCAAGTAACCATAAGCAAAGCAGTTTTGGGTTTAAAGTTATTTTATCCGGTAAGTCTTGTGTGTTCCTCAAAGTGCTCGAATTTCTTTGCAGCCGCTGAAACCTACGCGACATTTCTTCGATAATTAAAATTTACAGTTGCTTCGAAGCTCCCCAAATCCTTTCTTTCGGGTAATCCTGGTAAACTGCGGGTGAAATGCCAGTCTAAATTTTTTAATAAGATTAATAGTGGCAGTTCATGTTATTTGTTAACATCTCAACGCGATGAAGATAACTCATTTAAGTTTTATTTTGTTGTTGTAAATAAGCGCTGTTTCAAGTTTATTCAAGCTAACAGCCAATAATCCAAGGGGATTTGACAATTCTTGACAGTTAAATTACAGGAAATGGAAACATTGCAAAAACCAAGCAAGACAGCTCGTGAGTAAAATACGTGTTCAGTTTGAAGCCCGAAAAAAATAATAATCAAGCTGTGCTCAGCCTCTAGGATGACTTTTTGAGCTTGGTTTTACAGAACAGATCCCCAAATATTGGACGTCAATTCGGAACACTTTCGGGCTTTTTGAGAAACACTTTTCGAAAGCGAACGAGCTAAAAAAAGCCCCGAAATATATTTCGCACCGAGAAGTTTCAGGACTATTTTTCGGAAGCGAACACCAGTTTATTCATCAATCCGAATGACCATTGTTCTCGGGACATTTATTTCCAGTTCAAGAAAGTTTGTATATCTGTCATATCTCGCGTTATTATTCATAAACACTTAGAAAGAGCTTAATTCATTGGTTGCCACGAACGCACGGCTATGCTCATCATCATGATGTAGGCGGCAAACTAAACAATAAACGGAGAGCGCTATTGTTTCTCCTTTTGTTTCATAGAATCGCACATATGCGCATATTTCGCGTAGTACATTTCATGAAACGGTTTTCCATTTTGATGGTCACTTGCATGGTCATTTTTAGAGTGGTTTCGTCTGGACAAAAGTAACAACACATGCAGAAAGAAAGCCGTGTCGAATTATCTCTGCGCGAGAGAGATGGTTGTGTTATATAGATAAATTCAGCATTTCGCTTGTTAGTGGTTTGCACGTGGAAGCGGTAGACGCTGTGACATTTTGCCTATGTCCTTGGGAGCCTTTGAACTTTTATGTAAACCAAAAAAGCGGGTAAGTGAGTTTACATTCCCTATCAGAGCCAAAAATCCAAAGCTCGATCGTGGTCAGCGATCGTAGCGATCATAAGCAGCTTCTTCAAGCTTCCTTCTAACTTCCTTCAACAAACGGTTCAACCATGTGAATAAGGTTGGACCAGGGATTCTGTGAGCTCTGAAAAGAGCTCCTGGTCCGAATTGTTTATACTCTTGTCGGTCATTTTCGGACTTTGTTCGTTTTGCTGCTCCGTGTTCAAAATACGATTGCTAGATGCTTGTGTTTAAGTTTCGCGTGCGGCCGATTATCTAATTGTAATTTACAGCTGACTGCGCCATGAATATTTATAGTTTTTCGAGCTATTGTTTATTCATGGAACCATTGTTATACTCTAGAACAAAGACTTGACTCCAGAACGCGCGAGTTTTGAACCTTAGGATTTTCAATCGCGAAAGTCTACAACTTCTTTTGCTCTGATTACGCTAAAAAAAAAAACGTCCACATGTAGGGAAGACATGTGTCTTCAATAATCCGCTGTATAATCTGAAGATTGGTGCCTATTTTCGAAGAAAATGAACCCTGAATCTTAATTAGGCTCCTTTCCCATACTGCCAAAGACAAAAAAGTGCCTATTCTTTGGGGGAAAAAGTCTACAGCTTGTTATGGATCAATTTCCTCAATTTTTGGATAAAATTGTAGTTTTAGCTTTGCCCTTTAAGAACGACTTTCAGTAAACATCGAGCATTTGGCGGCAGAAATTGAAAAATTGATTTCTTTCATATTTTGCACATAAATGGGTATTGGTAAAACTAGAAGCCTGATGTGGTTCGTTTTATCCAGAAGCGCTTTATTTTCGAAAAAAAAAACCAGGAAATTGGTTCTCGGGTTTGGGAGGTCAAAATCACAGGAAATTAATCTTGAAAATCAGTACTATAAACTTGCATCGCGCTGGTAAACTAAAGCGCGGAAAAAATTATAAACACTTCATTTTTAACTAGACAGTTACAAAACAGCAGTAGCGAAATTTAATGAGCACAAACAATTCCAAACTAAAAGGTAGATTTTGATGTTTACGTAGAAACTGATTTAGAACCTAACTTCTGTGAAATAATTTAACATGTGCCAGAACCCCACATCGTCTCAATCCTCGTTCAGTAGAAACATTGAACTAAGCTATACCTTGAAACTGGCTTGGGTTATCCATGATGCTGTCTTTGGGAAAACTTGGAAGACAGCGAATTTAACAAATGGGGCTTAATGAAGTTCAACTTTGCCGCATAGCAAAATACACCAAAATTTTTGTGTTAAGCTACACAATCTCTCTTTTCTTCGTCGTTGCTTGATGCTTGATGATGGCTTCAAGCTAAAATGTTCGGTTGATCTCAAAAAAGGTAGAGGGAAAAGAAAAAATTGAACGTTAGCGGTGACATCGTTGTGAGCTCTCTGTGCAAACCACGCGACATCTAATATGCTTCACCTGTGACATCATATATCCAAATTTGGTTATAAACAATTTAGACACGATATTTGGTAACGCAATGCAAACAAATCTACAGAGAATATTTGCACACGTAGGAACAGCAGTTTGGAAACGTGAAAATCGCCCATTTCGGGCTTTTTCTTCCTCTTTTTGGAACGCAAAAGAATGTTATTGCTGGAAATTAAGAAGAATAAAGTAGAGCGAGCCCGTTTGGTTAAAGAAGCGATATTTCCCGTGTTTTTGTGTACGGCAGAATTCAACTTCACTAAGCCCCATTTGTTAAAACTTTGCTGGGTTCAAACTGGTCCCAAACAAAGTAGCATGGATAACCCAAGCCAGTTTCAAGGTATGGTTTATTTCAATGTTTGTGCTGTCTATTGAGTGAGTATTGAGACCATTTAGAATTATGGCACATCTTAAATTATTTCACAGAAGTTAGGTTCCAAATCAGTTTGTACGTGATCATCAAAACCTGCCTTTTAGTTTGGAATCGTTTGTGTTCAGTAGATTTCGCTGCTGCTGTTTCACAACTGTCTAGTTTTTTCCTTCAACTGAGGATGGCATCAGGGATGCCGAAACATGTCTTTGAAACTTAAAAGTGTTGTGTTGTTCTTTAAAATATTAACTGTCTAGTTAAAGAAAAAGACCGCCTTCTTCTGTCGATAGAAAGTGCCTATCTTTTTCGCCGCGCTTTGGTTTACCAGCGCGGTGCAAGTTTATAGTACTGATTTTCGAGATTAATTTCCTGCTATTTCCTCGTTTTTTTATTTCGAAAATAAAGCGCTTCTGGCGAAAACGAACCACTGCAGGTTTCTAGCTTTACTAATACCTAATTATATTTAAAATACGAAAGAAATCGATTTTTCAACTACTGCCGCTAAATTGAAATTTTGCTTGATTTTTACTGAAGGTTGCTTTTAAGAATCGGCTGCAAAATGACCATTACAGTCGGTCAACTTCACCCGATTCGACCCTTTTCTCTATAATTGAGGCACTTTTATTGAACGCTCACGCTTGAATGACCCGCCATAAGTGCTTCTTAATATGCGTAAATGTCCTGCCATTCTGCGCGATGTCATTGGCGGCTCCGCTTTTAGGCTTGGCTAAATCTATATGTTATGGTACGTCATGGAAATTCTTGTTCAGGCAAGGATGATTGTGAAAAACAGAGTTGATACCATCGGAGAAAATACCATTGGTCGTTCATGGTGCCTTTTGGTCGGGGTACGAAAATGAGTAGAAGGAACCCTCGCTCCTCTTTGTTGCTGACCAGTTGAGAAGGAGGCTATAGAAGGAGGTCTTAAAGAAAAGAACATTTTGTTTCCAATTTGTTTTTTGTTTTTTTGTTTTTTTCATTAAACCTGATAAATCAACCAAAATCAGTCTCAAACGAGTAAGGTTTGTCGTGATAAACGATTTTAGATAGTTTAGTTAACTCTTTCCCGTCAAGAGTTGTATTTTCCCGACGTTGAAGTCGGGAACCATTGAGCCACTTGTGACGTCATCATTTTTGACGTCACTAGATTGTTTTGATAAGCAGCTAACACAGCAAGGTCAGATCCATCCATACGTGTGTCCGTTTTGAATATCGACCAAATTCTGGCAGAGCTATACCAGAAAAAACGTGTCCAATTTTGGGTGCAAAGTTGGTGGTAAAATAGGCCAAGTCACCTAGTTGATCAATGTTCCATTTCCAGGTTTTAAGACGGGCTGAGGCCAAAACTTTTCCAGTGGATAGAAAGGGGATAAAGGGTAGAAGATAAAGAGAAAAGAAAGGGAGAGAAAAAGGAAAGTAAAAGAAGCGAGAAAAGAATTGGAAATGAATCAGCAAAAAAATCCAATTTTTGGCTTATGTGCATGCGTGAAAGCAAAATATTGTACAATTTACAACATAAGCTGGCTCGAAATTTAGCTAAATTGTAAGAAAACGCTTTGTAGCAAAGTTTAGTGGCATTTGGCAACATAGCACTAAAAAAAACCGCTTTAGCGGTAAAAAATGCGTTTTTCTAAGGAAAAAACGCTGACGGGAAAGGGTCAAAAGCTACCAAATTAACAATTCTTGAGATCGATCCACGTGTCGCTACGCGCGTGACTTGTTATATTATGTAATATAGAAGACATTACGGTATGTTGTCTTATGGTAGCTGGGGCTACCATAAGGTGTTACTACGATGTGGCCAAAATAAGTATTTGTGTATCTGCTAGTCACTAATACGATCACAACGCACATAATTTCTTTTAACAGCTATCACCACCTTGTTTATCTGAAAACCCGAAAAAGACGCGAAAATTTACAACTGTTTAAATTTTCAGTTGTTTCTTTTAGTTTTTGCATCATACATTATACATATTTTTATTTACGTGGCAATTATAGCCTTAATGCGCTAGTTCTGACGTAATAATCCTTATTTTGACTTATTTTAATTGAACTAAAGAAGTCCCAGCACAATCCCAGAAAAACAACAACAAAATGGTACATGTATCTCTAACTGCATCATGTATTTAACTATAATGTGTAATTATGATCAGTTGTTTTATCTCTAATTTTCTTCAAAATAATCATTTCTTACTTGAAAATCCTTTATTATTTTTTTTTTTCTTTATCTCTAGTGCTCAAAAAGTGAATCAGCGGACACACCTGGAACGTAAGAAAGGAAAACAAAAACAAAATAAAAGACACTCCCTGGGGATAACCCAAAACAACTGTAAAATAGTTGTTTCTAGCGTAATTTTACCTGTTGGTAACCCCGGTGTTTTGTAGTTCTCTTCAAAGTTTTGCTGTGAAAGTTATTCGTTGGGATTTCCATACAACTTTCCAGCTCTTTCAGTTAAAGGTCATGTGGAGATCTTATTCGTGTTATGAGGTGAGGTAAAAGTGAGTAATTTCAATTATTAGTCATTACTTCTGAAAGCTCAAATCAACTTTATGCTTTTTTAGGTGTCAATTTTGTGGATTGTACTTGGAATTCTGGTAAATGTTAATCTTGCAGTAGGTGAGTAGGTATATTTTTTTAAGATAGGAAAGTATGTTGTCGATTTTCAGCCCACGTCACACGATTTGTGTACGTAGATATCGATTAAGATGTGCTAAGAACACACATGGTTTACTAAGATTCGAATTTCGATTTTGGATTTCTTAGGAAATATTGTGAGTTGAATTTTAGCTGAAACTTTATGGCGCTTGTTTTATATAAGCAGTCGTGATTTCCCTTGTCAATAACCTGTACTTTGGGAGAATATCTTCCACACATCTTATATCCACACACATATCTTCTACACATTTCCCTTAAAATAAGTAGCAATTGTCGCACTCAATATTTTCGTCAAGAACAACCACTCTTGGTTTAAAAACGTTTTGTTTTTCGCGAAAAATCGAACTGAATACTTTTTTAGAATTGTATCGTTAACGAACTGCCGCTTTTGGTACTCAATGGCCAAACGAACTTGCCGTTACAGAACGTAAGATAGTTCTTACGAAATAAAAATACTATTAGATCCCGATTTAGTTTAAACCAACTGCCACTCCAAATTAACCATTTTTCCACTACAGCGGAGTTTTAAAGCGGTACTTACTGACTATTATTGACTTGAATGTTTTTCTAATGGAATAGCAAGAAAGAAAGTTTTAATTTAAGGTTTTTTAATTTCGTCACAAGAACTGATTTTAACAGAAAAGATGCGTTTTTGTATAGTGTTCTACCAAGATGTCTTCTTTCGTTTTACGATAGGTAGTTAGGGTACAATACTAGTTGGAAAATGTCAGTGCTTCAGGAACTTTTATTTTTCTTTTCTTTTTTTTTTTTTTAATTTCATTAGTTTCGCCAAAGAAAACAAACATACAATGTAGCTAAACTAAAGAAGGGGGTTGGCAGGGACACGGCAACTGCTGAGACCAATTACAGCGGACCCGGGTAAAATAAAAAGAGTAAGAAGAATGACAATAATACAAAAAGAGACTAACTACATACAACAAAGGATCGGACGAGATAGTGGACGGACACTATTACATTTTAAGCACACATTCTTAAACGTACGCGGGTCTTCGCAGTCAAAAGAAGTGACTAACGGGGTCTTGTAATAAGACCTTATGAAACTAAGAGGTCTTATGAAACTTCTGAGGCTGATTTTTCTCTCATAGGCTTTTTCCTTTCCAGATTATTCCATACAAGGGTCGAACAGCCGTTTGTTTTTAAAACAACAGTTTTAAAACTGTAAAACAGTGGGCAGCGAGACTATCGAAAGTAGAGTTTTCTAATTAGTTTCCATTCAAATGATAACAAAAATCTGAGAGGCTAACAAAAGAATCACAGCAATTAGTTATATTAAATGCTTTCAACTACTGTACCTATGATGGAACGCCTGCTGCGTTCTTTTGCGTCTTTTATGAGATCAGGTGGCCACCAATATTTTTTCAACATAGCATGACACAAAGGACACGTGTGATCTTTTGGACCCAATTAATAAATACTAAAGCGAGCTTGCGGCATATGGTTGCGAAGAATAATTGAACGGAGAAATAATATAAAAATGCCCCCATAATAAACATAGAGATAACCGAAGTATCCCTAGACATTGCCTTTGATACCACGGGATCAAGGCAGTGTGATCGCGTTTTATCTTCCTTTTTTTCGGTAAAAAATGTGCTTAATTCATCTCCAAGTAGCTTGCACATATATGAATTGCTTGTTGACCACCAAGGATATGATACCAAGTAGGTTTACAAAGAAAGAAACAGCGAGCTGCAATCAGTTTTTACCGATTTTATACAAGACACAAGGGAAGAACTTACTGAACGTTGGCCCTGCGTTTTCAAGCTGGAACACTTTTCCATCCTGGCCATCGAAAGCCGTTCACTTATACCTTCCGTTCACTAGAATAGTCATTTTAACTAAAGTGCCCTTTATTTTTAGATTGACCGTTTATTTAAATGTGTTTTTGGCTTTTTAAAGTGATTCAAACAATGGATAATGGTGTCCCTGATGTTTGCTACCTCTAGGTATACCAGCGGAATGCAATTCGTCAGCATACATCGTACTTAATGAAGCCAATAGATACTGGAGCTATGATGATGGGAGTACTTATAAGTACAGTGATAGAGGTCTCATTGTCAGCGACAAGTGGTACCGCTTCGCCGGGAGTGCTGGAACAATGATGGCTCCCTATTGCATCCCAAAGACGACTTGCAACACGGACAATCCTATCTGGCTTAATGGTGAACACCCCTCTGTAGCGTACCAGTCGGTGACGACAACTGCGTGTGCGCATAGGTACTCAAGTTGTTGTTATACGCAGTATACAGCTGTGATACAGAACTGCAGTGGGTTCTATGTGTACAAGTTAAAAAGTCCGTCTGGAAGTTACCAACGTTATTGCGGTGTTAATGGTAAGAGCTACTCTCATCACTCGTTTTTGGATTAGTTAAATGAATGAAATCATTCTTCAAATACAACAACAAAATTCAGGGCAACTCAGGCAATCGAACCGATGCATAATAGCAGTGCATTGCTCCACCAACTGAGCTATTTCTGTTGTTTTGAATGTGAAATGGATGACATAATGAACATGTGAGAGCCATATCTCTGATAAACTGCGGTTTAAAAATGAATTAGTGTATTAGTCTAAGAGCTTTAACTAACTGGATGAGAAAAAGTCCGAGACTGCTAAAAAAGTGACTCAACGTGACAGTTACGTTTTGATATGTCATAATTTGAATATGATCTCTTTCTTATCTTTTTGTTGATATTTTATATTGGGCCACAATGTAAACGGCTGTTTCTATCAGTACTTGTGTTGCCGCAAAGTTCATTTATTGATTTTTTTTCCACAGTTAAACCGGGGCATTCGTAGGCGGGCCCAGGCATTAGGGGGCCTGGGTGCCAGCTTTAGTAATGTCAAAGTTTTTTCGTAATGTGGTATTCAAGGTCAGAGATAATAGGGTTCTTAAGCAACCACGACGGCAACGCCAAGGAAAACGCCAAGAAATATTTGGAAGTCATTTTTAAATTGACGTTCTCCTTGGCGTTGCCGTCGGGGTTGCTTAAGTTCCCCATTCTGTCGGGGAGGGGACGGAAGCGGGTATATGTTCAGGGGCACCCAACGAGAAAAGTTTAGCATAATACTTGAAATACCATTTTCTGCTTTCTTGGATTGTTTTAGAGCTTTTTAAAGGCATATTTTTTTAGTTCTGTTCGTATTTTTTATCGGAAAATGTAGGCCGCAAAAAATGTTAGGAAACGGGAACGTATCCGCGGAATTTCCGAGCTCCTGATGGCTCTCCGAAAAGTGCTAACTGGCTAACGGACCTTGTTTCGCACTCTTAACGACATATTTGTCCCTTTGAAAACAATAAGAACTGATAAGTCCTCTTGTTACGAATGTCCGACGTACTGTTTCGCCGAAGAAATCTCTAGCTTTCACTGCAATTAAATCCGAAAATCTCAGCCAATTTTAGGCCTTCCGAAACGAACAGCTGAGTGCCTTGTATGCTACGGCTTTCTTGGGGATGGGCTCGTTCATGGTAATCCATCCATTACGCTTATATTTGGAGGTTTCAGGAGACCCTAGAAGGAGTTTGTTAGTCGATCAAAATTACATGCTTTGAAAAATGGTGATCCTACCGATTATTGTACGCAAAAGGTTTTCGAGAAGTTTTCGACATTTTACGGATAAAAATACACCATTTAAAAGCTTAAAACTAATGGGAAAGCTCTAGAAGACTCGATTGCAATTGCACTGAAATTTGATAGACCAAAAGCAACGAAATAATTCTTCGAGTACTGGATATAGCAGTTTCCTCAAAAATGAGGCATACGCTTCGAGTCTTGCACTTCCTAAGGCTTTTTGGAGTCTTTTGTTGATGAAATGCGTGTAAATATGAATTTATTTTGTATGATCACGTCTGTCGTGGAGCTCAAACACAATACATGTATGCCAATTCATGTATTTGAAATCTAGCTCACTTTAAAGAGAGGAACAAAAACGCTAGAATCCACACTGGGTTAATTTAGTCGAATCAATTGAAAACATTAAGCGGTGGAAATAAACTTCGACTCAGTGAACAGAATATAAAATATTTGTTTTTCAAGAGAACCCTTTAACCCGGGGCGTTAAGCTGGAAATCACCTTTCGACAAGTGGTCACGCAAATTTACAGGTAACGCAATTTTAGAAAATGCATGCTATTTGTTGCTGTACTGGAAAATGCTTAAAATACAAGGGTTGTACGAGAATGCAAAGGTTTAATTCTAGCAGCTACGATGTGGTATGAAAATTTTGCGGGCCTTCATATCGGCGATTTGTTTTCTTACAATTTGCAAAACAGATCCCACAATGTTTATTTATAATAAAAGAAAATCGAGAAAAAAAGATTTTTAAAATGTTAAGAATTCAAGTAGTCCATGAACTTAGGTGCTCAAGACTGCAGTCGTTAAAATTCAGCTTGTAAAAGCCTGTCTTTGAGAAACCAGAGGTTTTTTGTTGTTCTTCATAAGACTAGTTGAAAATTAAGGGGCTAGCCCAGGATGAATCAACTACATTGCAACGGTAGAGGGAACAAAGCTATCACATACAGAAAGGGAACAAACGAAAAACGTACTTGAATGAACATAATTCCAATAAGCTAGGAAGAGCTGCCCACAGTACTGCTCGCAGCTATCCCTGATAGAGTTGTTCCCGTAAAAAATGACGATGTATGTCCGCTTCTCTTTCAAAGTCGAATGGAATGGAGTTGAAAGTCACGCATTAAAGTCATAGGGAAAGAAATTATGAGTTATTAATTATGGTGTTTCGATACCGTTTTTTTTGGGACCATTACCTCACTTTTAAATCAGCTCTTAGACAGTCTTCATCTTGTCAGATCAACGTGAAATTTGCAATACTTGTTAGTTTTGGATTGAACTATAGCGCAGTTTACATTTTGTGAAAATCGATACCTCCATGACAACTATAAACAAAAATTCTCGAAAAAATTAAAATTGAAATTTTGCGCGATCCATCTTAAACTGTGGTGTATGGCAAACAAAACATACAAGAACAAAAGAATTCTGTATGTTTGTTTTGAAGTAAATCGCAAAAACATTTTCAACCTTAGTTCTTGCATAGTAATAGTAAATGCACCGAAAAATAATCAATGCTTTGATGAAATGGCTAGAAAATACTATTAAAACGTGTCTTTTACTTGCTATTTTACGCCTAGAAAGTTTTGTTGAAACTGGTGTTCGCGATCTGGAGAACGAATTGTTTTTCTAAGATCATTGGTGTAATAATTTTGTGATAATTTTTTAATTTGAGCGCTTTTGCGAAAATCTTAAGAACGGCTCGATAGATTGTTTTAAAACATTTAACACCTGTGCTTGACGATGTGACCAATTTTAGTATTGAGTCTTATTAACATTGATTCACTGGAACACTTTTAGTTTTAACGTTAAAGAGGACGTATGAACCGACGGAAAAGCTTGCGTTACCAATTCACAGTTGGCAAGTAAATGCTAATATATTCAAAGTAATGCGTAATTCATGTTTCCTGATTTTTATCTGGTTTCTTTGTTGTTTGTTGCACTGTAGATTACAACGAAAAGTAAAAATCAGGGAGGAATACATTGTGCATTACTTTGAATATATTAGCATTTACTTGCCAACTGTGAATATGTAACGCAAGCTTTTCCGTCGGTTCATACGTCCTCTTTAACGTTTAATTTAAAAGTGTTCTAGTGAATCAATGTTAATAAGACTCAATGCTAAAATTGATCACATCGTCAAGCACGCGTGTGTAATGTTTTTAAAAAATCTATCGAGCCGTTCTTAAGATTTTCGCAAAAGCGCTCAAATTCAAAAATTACCACAAAATTATTACGCCGGTGATCTTGGAAAAACAATTCGTTCTCGAGATTGCGAACACCAGTTTCAACAAGACTTTCTAGGCGTAAAATAGTAAGTAAAAGACACATTTTAATAGTATTTTTTCGATGCATTTACTATGACTAGGCAAAAACTAAGGTTGAAAATATTTTTGCGATTTACTTCAAAACAAATATACAGAATTCTTTTGTTATTGTATATTTTGTTTGCCATACACCACCGCTTAAGACGTTGGTATTTGCTTGTCAAAGTGAAATCTGGCTCGCGCAAAATTTCAATTTTACTGTTTTCAAGGATTTTTGTTTATCGTTGCCATGGAAATATCGATTTTCAAAAAGTGTAAACCACGCTAAAGTTCAATCCAAAACCAACAAGTATTGCAAATTTCACGCTGATCTGACAAGGAGAAGACTGTCTAAGAGCCGATTCAAAAAGTTAGGTATGGTCCCAAGAAAACTGCATCGAAACACCTTATGAGTCGTAACTAAACAGAATGAAAATTCTTTTTCAGCTGCCCTTGTTTCGATTTTCAAATGTTCCCATTTTTTAAGTCCGGTACACTCGCTTAAAACACCGATAAAAATCGTGAGATATTCGTGTTATTTTTTATTAGTGTAATTGCTCAGGTGATTATAGAGAAGCGCGCGCACTGATTGGTCGAGGATTACGTCAGATCTTGCTAAAATCACTCCGCGCGAGGTGATTATAATACTGAAGCACTAATTTTCAAAATGGCCACCGTGCAATGTTTGATGTTTCTCGAGAAAAGAAAAAAGAAAATGCATTTGCTCTGATAATCACTGAGCAACTATACTAAAACAATTATTCTCGTCAGGTTCAGCGAATATTGTGGAATAATCCCCTAAACTTCGTCTCGGGGATTATTCCACAATATTCACTTCCCCTTGTTAATTAATTTTGGCCATTTTCATTTTAACCGTCTCACCAATAGATTACATAAAACGTCTTTGCATTTCAGATGAGAATGATGCCTGCCATACTAACCGTGGATCCACGGAGTGCATTTGCCCAAAAGGTTATACCGGCATTCCATGCACAGGTCAGTGTTTTCTAACAGTAAATCAGGGGTCCAGTGCTTTCTATAATAAGATATATAAGTGGTCATAAAAAAAGTGTAATATCAGCAATGTAATAAGTGTACTCTCGGATGAAATACCCTGTTTAGAGTTGGGGTGGGGGGGGGAGGTCCTACAAGACACCCTGGTTGACCGTCATGGGAAAAATACGTTGGCCTTCCGCTAGCATGAAGTTTGCATGACTAGTAAAACAAGCACGGGGAGTTTAATTTTTTTTGGAGTTTTTACTCCTAATTGGAAAGGGTGGCTATACAACTAAGATATCATCTTTAAAGGTAGGGGATGGGAGGCACAAAAGTAGACCACTACATTATGTAGTGGTACGGTACGTCCTGTCCGAATCGTGTAATAGTTTTTACCTTTTCATTAGTCAATAACAACTGCTTGTGCGCCTTTGATGCTAATCCAAGTCCCAATTTTGAATCCGTTTTTGTTAAAAAAAAAAAAAGCTGTTTTAATCTATTGAAAAACAGGATTCGATATGGTTAACTCAACTCTTGATTTTGGATTTGAAATCCACACTTTCCATTGAAAAGGGCTTCGAAATAAGTTCTTATTAATAAGGTACGGTTAGCAGCATGGTACATTATAGTTATTATATATGACACACCTGCTTGTCGAGCGGCACTGCTCCCATTTACGCTTCATTTTAATCGTTAAGGTGGAGAAGAGACAAGAGTCACCTTTTTGCCATTCAGTGCTTTATGCTCACACAGCACGGCATCTGTAACAATACAGGACACAGACATTCCAGGTCGCCGCTTGATCGTAGTCGACTTAAAAGCCTAACCCAGGACCTTTTAAAATACGATGCAGACTACAAGCTTACATAGGGTTTTTCACATGTTATGGTAATGCAAATCAATGGTTTCTGGTTTTAACGTTCCTTTTTAAACCGTAAATTCGAAAAGCCTATGAGTACCAATCTGCCTTTGACGTAGGCCAAATGAACGCACCCTTTATCTATTGTCCACTAACAACTTCTTTTTACCTTTCTTTCTTTTCTTTTTTAATTGGCAGATATCGACGAATGCACGACCAACACCCACGACTGTCATTCACTGGCAACTTGTACCAATACTAATGGATCTTTTAATTGTTCTTGTAAGCAGGGATACTTCGGCAGTGGGAGAGCATGTTTCGGTGCGTAGTAGTTTGTTTGCTTGTTTTTTTGTTTGTTTGTTTGTTTGTTTGTTTGGATAATTTGCCAATGTCAGAAAACCTAACCTCTTTTAGCTACAGTTTTAGCTCAAAAGCCAGACAAGGTTCTATCGCCAATCTATATAGCCGTACATGAAAAAATTAGCAGTAAACACAGGGTGGAATTAGATTCAGTCTCCGGATATTTTTGCGTATTTTTGCTTTTAAACCGAAAATGTAAAAGAATTTCAGACGCGAATTTAGTAAACAAGACATTCCGGATGTATTCGCAAGACAGTAATTCACGACCAGAGGAATCCTCAAAATGACATAAAAGTAATGTTTTCACTTTACTTGCTTAGTTTCAAGTATGATCACACTGCAAAAGTGTCATTTCAAAAATTTTGAAGAGAAACTAGGAATATTGATTTTATTATCTGCTGTATTTCGTGTACTTTTTTTACGGCCGCCTTGTTGGTACCCTGAAAAGGAACGCCAACATGACAGCTGCCCCTAGTTACATATGTAATTTGATAGCATTAAGCCATCCAATGGCACCAGATACAATTTACGATCAACCAATGAACCCTTGCTTAGCACCTGTATATCGAACACTGGGAGACCGTTCGGTTACTATGGCGGCCCCTAGGTTACGGAACTCCTTACCACCTCACATCAAGAATGCAAAAACTGTTGATTCTTTTAAATCTCTTCTTAAAACTCACCTATTTAAGTTAGCCTTTGGTAATTAATTCACGATGTTGTTTTTATTTATTCTTTTTTCTGTCATTTTTTAATTCTATTTTAATAATCTTTTAATTGTAAAGCGCATTTGATCATTTCGTCATGGAAAATGCGCTATACAAATTCATTAATTTTTAAATTATTAAGAGCGCTTGTCTGTAAAAATCAAACATAACGCGGCAAGGGTAGAAAATTCGATTTCTTTCATATTTTAATGTTAGATAGGTTAGGGTATAACTAAAATCACTGGATACTTTTTTTGGCAAAATATCCTTTTATTTCAAAGAAAAATGCAACTAACGAACTTCCGTTAAAAGCGCCATTTGAAGCAGTAAATTATGACAATAATTTGAGAGGTTCGCGTGCAAAAACAAATCCCTCTGTCGTCTTTAAAACACCCAAATCTACTTTTGCAATCGCTCAAGAGCTTTAAAAATGATTTTGGTAGAAACTGCGTTGTTCTTTGTGTTTGAAATAATTTAATTTTGAAAGTATACATTTCTCATCAGGAAAAGTATTTTGTGATTTAAATTATTTTTCACCATGTGCCAAACCTTCAAATCGATTCAGCTTCTGGCTGTTGAACTAAGAAAAGATGTTCTCGGGATTGCTGCAAAAATTTCTTTGGGCAAATGATTGAGAGCGACGGGAGAGCTTTTCAAAGTTCGTTAAAATGCAGGCTTTTTTACCCTTCCTGGCAACATTCCATTCGCGAGTCACGCACATATTTTAATGTGTTTCGACCCGTATGAGATCGAAAACGTCAAACAGAAAAACACTTCGAAACGCTCTAACCTCATTTGCTGTAGAGGACAGGTCCAGAGGCCATTTTCGTGTGATTCTCTTGCCGTTCGTCGTATTTTGGTCCTGGTGATGACGTCCAACTGAACCGAATGAACACCGCCAACTGGGTCAACTTAATTGTAAACGGTCGAACAGCTCAACGACACCATCTTTTCTTGTAAAACGTTCGACGTCTTTCTGCACTACGGCATCTTACTCAACGGTTCAGTTGATTTAATACGAGTGTTGCTCAGTTTTCAGTGCACAAAAGCATTATCAGATTTGACTGCTAAATTGGGACCAGACGTGGATGGCGCCGCGTGCGTATTTGGTTTGTCGCGCAATGCGTATCAAAGGCATTTTAGGGGGTAGGGGAAGGGCAAAACCTTTGTGGTGAAGTAAAATAACATACAGTGTTAATTGCAGGGATTATTCGTGGTTTTAATGGCGTTGTGTGTCTTTCTTACATGTTACCAGTGCTGTTACAACCAGTAAAAATGGTATAATTGCTACCCTAGTAGTCTGAAACGCAATTCCAACCGTTGTACAAGCTTACAGCTGAGCGGTGGAACAGAAGTGGCGCTATTATTAGCTAGACCCAACTTTAATAGGGGGAAAACCTGTAACTACAAGGGGCTCCCTTTTCTTGATTGACGAGCGGGTATTCTACCTATGATCATTGGTGTCAGTCTGCTGGTTCTCAGCTGGCACAGGACCGGTACAAGGCACAGTTACATCAGGAGTGAAAGTCAGCTCGCTGTTAAAGGGTTGGATGGAGTTTAGGACAGGAAGGGTTATCTCTTTATAACAAACGGGTGCGATCGAAGTTTTTAACTGTGCTCTCTTGTCAGCTGTTTGACGTAGTCTACATTAGTGTGTCCTGACTAATGAGTGGGGCTTCTAACAGCACGCCAGTGCTGTTTGAAGACTGTGAAATATGGCACGTAACCATGGTAACAAAAATGAGGTTCTGTTCCTGAATTTCTGTTTACGAATCTTGCTGAGACAGGTTCCCAGTGAGCGAGATCTCTCACAGCAGCCAGCATACTTATCGTAATGGATATGAGGATATCATAACAGAAATACGTCACGCATCTTGCCCTTAAACGTCGGTTACCTCTTTCACGTTCTACATACACCTTAATGAGGACGAAGAGAAGAGTGAGGCTTCCATCGATAACCTGGCTAATATTCGGATAGACCACAAGCGAATATAAAACTCACCTGATTCAACTTTTACAAGCGAACCAGTCTCGCGTAAGACAACTTTAGATCCCTTTTTCCCCAGTCCTCTTTCACTTTTTGGCCACTCTCCTTTTCCTTACCGTGACCCGGGACCCGGCCTCTTGTGCTGCAGCTTCTGCTCGACACTATTCCAAGTTTTGCACGATGGCTGGGGCATATCGTCATTGTTTTCAAGCGTTCGTTGCAAAAACTGACTTGTAACTTGTGGTATCAGGCCCGTACCAAGGCTGACATAAATGCTGCGAGCAAATTGGCCGAGTCAAACCCTCCCCCCACTTCAAAATACACACTCACATAAATACTAACTCTGTTCACAATGCCACAGTTTGTGTTGATTTCGTCAAAAACGACACCTTTTTGGGGATATCGTTCGTTGACAATTTGCCAAAAAGCTGCTTCCTGTTTGCTTTTTCGCCGACAAAGTTGTTGGCAACATCCACCAGAATTATAGCATCAGTTTTAAAAAAGTACCCTTAAAGTTACAAGGTTTGTTAAAATTGAAACATTTCGACAGCCAAGCTCCGAATTTCGGACCTGTTTTACCTAACTCTCGTAAACGTTTCCGTAACTTTTATCACTCAATTGTTGAGATAAAAATAGTTTTGTTTCTTAGACTTGTTTTAAAACAACATGATGAGCTTAAAGCTTGCAGCAAATACACAGCAGTCGCTTAGTTATTAAAGGCATTAAGGTCCTTCACAGTAAAGCTATACTGCCAGGGTCAAGGTGATACGGGTGAAGAAAGACATTGGTAAGGAACCTGGGCGACTGAAATGTGCGGTGGGCTGGTAGATTTTTGAAGCCCACTTGCCCGGTGGCTAGTGACTCAACAGATGTCAAACCCTGTTAGAGGTTGTAAAATTATAAAAGAAACTATTAGCATCAGCATTTAAGACTATTCGTTGCACATTAGTTCGTTTTAGTTATATATATTTTGGCTCATTTATTGTAATGTTTTTCAGCTTCCAAGACTTCTGGGGCTCTCAGCCCCCCCCCCCCCCCTGCCCCTCCCCCTTCTACGGGCTTATATATTCTTGGTGCATGAAAGGAAAGGAACAATTGTTTTCAAGCTTTTGATTCGTCTGGTGTTGTTACCACAAACTCCGACAACAAGAAAATGGAACCAACAACAACCGTCTTCTGTGTAACGAAGCAATTCACGTATGTAAATATGTATGATTTGTGAAAAAAAAAGTCCGAGGTCCCCCCTCTAAGACAAAACAATAAGCACAAACTAGTTAGTCACATTGCAATTTCCCTGATAAAAACGGTTTTAATGTTCTGGACTCGACGTTTTGAAGAGGTTTTTAACTTAAGCTAGTACACTTACCCTTTTTAGCTAATTTTCGCGTTCGAACATTGTTATTTGCATGCCTACAACTCACGCCGAGGGGTGACTACTTTTTATGCATTCTGGCACAGGCGGTTGAGGTGCCTAAATGTAGCACTAATTTTGTTTCGTATTTTTGGTCCATTACTACAGTGGAATCCCGATTTTTCGAACCTCCTGGGGAAAAGCAAATTGGTTCGAATCATCGAGGTGTTCGAAAACTCGGGGATAAAATTACAGTGTTTGACTGGTGAGGGGAAATCAGTTTTGGTTCGAATTATCGGGAGTTTCGAAAAACCGAGGGTTCGAGAAATCGGGATTCTACTGTAGTTCCTCCCATTTCTCGAAACCTGAGCCGTTTAAAAAGAATCAGAGCAGATTTTGCCCTCCCCCTACCCTCTAGTAAAATGTCCATTCCGATGATTTGCATTGCGTGACGCGGCTCTAGATAGAACTCTGGCCACGTTAACTGCGACATGAAGTGATAAAAACCTTTTTGTGTATTGCCAACTAAGCAACACTGACCAGCAACTGAACCGTTGAGTGAGATGTCACAGTGTAGAAAGGTGTCGAACGTTTTGCAAGAAAGGTTGTTGTTGAGCTGTTTGACCGTTTACAATACACTGACCCAGTTGGCGGTGTTCCTTGGACGTCATCGACAGGACCAAAATACGTCGAACGGCAAGAGAATCACTCGGAAATGGCCTCTGGACCTGTCCTCTAAAGCAAATGAGGTAAGAGCATTTCGAACTGTTTTTCTGCTTGACGTTTTCGGTCTCATATGGGTCGAAACACATTAAAAAGAAAAGCCCCAGGGGCATTGGACCCCGCCGTTTTTCCCTCTCCGCTCGGGGTGCAAAATACAGCACGGTCACTCAAGGTATGAGCCCAAGTGGTGTAAATTTTTGAAGTTGGTGATTTATCTTACCTTTGACGTGTTCGCTGCCACCCCCCCCCCCCCCACCCACGTCTTCACTGCACCCGTCCCCTTGTGATAACATGAATCCCAAATAGTATGAACACCTATCCCATCCCTCATTCCTTGGTCATCCACCTCTTCTGGCACTAGCGAAGAAGAACGTGACGAGATAGTTTTGACCATAACGTGACCCCCTTACACCACGTTTTTTTTAAAGCACTGACATCTCAGCGTAATTCTAAACAAGAAGGGCACGGAAATTTAAATAGATTGATAAAGAAAAGATTATGCTAAAATCTAAAGGGAACGGTTATCTACTGAAAAGGAAACGTAAAAGTCTACTTTTAGGCCATGATTCTATGAATGCTTCAGCGAAAGCAAGGAAACTCCACGAATCGGCTTCTGTCTTGAATGACGTGATGTTTACGTGCCAAGTCTTGTTATTCCCGCATCAAAAGGCCAATTCATGTCAGCTTGAATCGTTGGCTTTCAAAGCTCGCTAGTACCTTCGTCCGTGCTTTCGTTGAAGAGAAGTTAACTCCATTAAATTCCTGGTAACTTTGTAAACAAAGATTTTGGCGAAGCAAAGCAAGCCTGTCAAAAATGCTTGCATTTCACTGTTGAATTTGACTCGCGTCGAGTAACCAACGAAAATATAAACAACATCGAATCTCTGACCTTCAAAGCTTGCTAGCATCTTCGTCCTCGCTCTCGTCGAAGAGAGTTTTATGCCATTGCATCGCTAGTAATTTTCTACACAGATTTTCATGAAGATTTTGGCGAATCGACGCTAACCGACTGAAGAGAGTACTTCTGTTGACCGAACGTCTGCAAAACGTATTTGTTCGGCCGAGCGAAAACCGGAGGTCTGGGGCAAGTGACCACCCAAAAAAAAACACACTACGGAAAAAAAATAGGTATTACTAGACCCCGTCCTGACGGCGGGGTAAATATGTGCGTGACTCGCGAATGGAATGTTGCCAAGAAGGGTCAAACAACCTGCATTTTGACGAACTTTGAAAAGCTCTCGCGTCGCTCTCAATCATTTGCCCAAAGAAATTTTTGCAGCAATTCTGAGAACATCTTTTTTTAATTCAACAGCCAGAAGCTGAATCGATTTGAAGGTTTAGCACATGGTGAAAAATAATTTAATTCACGAAGTAGTTTTCCTCATGAGAAATGTATACTTTCAAAATTAAATTATTTCAAACACAAAGAACAACGCAGTTTCTACCAAAATCAGTTTTGAAGCTCTTGAGAGATTGCAAAAGTAAAATTGAGTGTTTAAAGGACGACGGAGGGATTTGTTTTTGCACGCGAACGCCTCAAATTGATGTCATAATTTACTGCTTCAAATGGCGCTTTTAACGGAAGTTCGTTAGTTGCATTTTTCTTTGAAATAAAGGGATATTTTGCCAAAAAAAGCATCCAGTAATTTTAGTTATACCCTAACCTATCTAACATTAAAATATGAAAGAAATGGAATTTTCCACCCTTGCCGCGGAATTTTGATTTTGTCTGATTTTTACAGACAGGCGCCCATTATTATTATACTAAGTCTTGTAATCTTCTAAGAGTTATTTTTTGATAACTTTGTTTTGAAAAGTACTGTAGAGCTAGAAATTGTGAACTTTGTGGCTTTTTACCTAATGTTTTACTCCCTTGTTTCTGAATTTTGTTCATGAAAGCAAACTCATTTTATCGTATTGACGAAAACCAAAGTGATCGGTTAACAAGAAAATTCAAAGACGGGTTGGCAATTTGATCGTGGCCCTTAACTCTTTCTGCATTCTCCACGACGTTCCGTAGGGCTCTTAGTCACAAACCGTGACGTCATATTATGCGCAGAACGAGATGCGCGTGGAACGTCCGCTGAAAAAAATGCTTGCACTCAAGGGCTCAGGATTAAAGCAATAGTGTTTTCAGCGCTTAATGTTATTTTGTTCAATGTTTTGAAATTTTTTTAGAATGCAAAGGAGCTCTTGGAATGGAAAGTGGTGCAATCTCTGACGGACAGATAAACGCCTCTTCGCAATATGACGTCAACTATGCACCCTACCGAGGTAGGCTAAACATCCAACTGAGTGGAGCCAAAAAAGGGGCTTGGTCTGCAAGGTATCGCGACGCCAATCAATGGCTCCAAATTGACTTGGATAATCTAAAAACCCGAGTAACACGTATAGCAACACAAGGAAGAAGTGAGCAAAGCCAGTGGGTAACAAAATACAACATGCAATACAGTAACGATGGCGAGAACTTCCAGTATCACAGGGAAGAAGGACAAAATGACAACAAGGTGAAATAAACATCCGCAAATAAACTAAAAAAGAAAAATTTTTGATGATTTTGAAAAATGTCCTCCTTAACCTGTTGTGAATTCAAATTAAAACCGACGAATCAAGTTAAACCACATCTCTGTTTTGTTTAGTCAAGTAAAATATCTTCACATTTCAGTTATGATAAAGTTTATGCCGCCGCAATTTTGTTCTCGTGATTATTGTATTTTGCCTGCGGAATATGAAGTAAGTGAGTGAACAAAAGAATGAGTGAGTTAATAACTGAATGGGTGAATGACCGAAGGAACGAACGACCCAACGAACGAAAGAATGAAGAAAAGAAAAACGAAAGGACAAAAGGTAGTATGGATGATGGACGGACGGAAACGTTCTAACGATATAGAAATCATTCTTCTTATGAATATCAGCTAAAATCATCGAACCACGGTAGACCACAAGTAATTGATTTGTTCACATCGGTGAACAAATCAAGTGATAAGATGGGTCTTTTTTTTCTACGTTTGTAGGGGGTAGTTGTCGCTTTGATCTCAATTGGCCAGCTCACACCATCAAAACAATGGTGCCAGCCAATTCCAGACTCACGATCGGCTGCCCCTTTGGTCTAAATCTGATAACGTCGGCAAATCATTGTTTTAGTTCCTTTGGTCTAAATCATCTCACATTGTTCTGAATTGTCCTAATTGTCCCCGCTATTTTGTCTCCATGTTTATTGTATTTTACGCCCAGAAATTGAAGTAAATGAAGTATAAGGGAATGAATAAATTAGCTGACTGACTGACTGACTGACTGACTGACTGACTGACTGACTGACTGACTGACTGACTGACTGACTGACTGACTGACTGACTGACTGAATCAATGAATGAATTGATAGTTGAGTGGAAGGATCGATAATGGAAAACTTCGCACTAGAGGAATTAAAAGGTCTCAGTGGTTAGTGAAGCCATAAAATTGGTGATCATGTCATTGAGAAATCAAACAGCCAAAGAGCTGATGCGCTGTAGAATATGAAATATTTAGTCAAAAAAGTAAGATAACAATACTGATGATATTTTAAGTTATGAAAACTATTAATGAGCACTTTTCCGGTCATCTTGCTCTTTTAGGACTTTGTTGGAAACACAGACCGGAACACCATTGTGTTTCATGATCTAAACCCACCAATCAGAGCGCGGTACATACGCTTTCGACCACTAACTTGGTACGGATGGATATCAATGAGGGTAGAGCTCTATGGGTGTAAAGGTACTGCAAAAGGTTTTATAGTATTGTCCTGTTCAGACCCAAAATAACTGATTATTCATGATTTTGATCAAGTAAGGGAACGGAAAATAATTCGAGTTTGCTTTTGTTTTGCCTTACCCTCCGCACAAAATGTGCAAACATCAACAATCAGAGCACGTTATATCCTATTTTGACCACAAACTTGGTATGGATGGGTATCAATGAGGGTAGAGCTCTACGGGTGTAAAGGTGTGCCACTGGATTTAAGTTTGTTGTTGTTGTTGTTGTTGTTGTTGTTGTTGTTGTTGTTGTTGTTTAGTTTTACTTGCAATTGTTACACCTAGAGAAAATTAGAAAAAGAAAAATGAAGAAAGAAACCGTCGTGATACAGTGTGCACATAAAAACATGAACGTTGTGACGCAGAATCAGTAAACTACTTTCAACTAGGTACATACGAAGATTTCAGAAAATAACTTACCTTTTGTGTTATCTTTACCGTGGTATTGGCAACAAAACAAAAGAGGAAGCCTTCAAGTTAAAGCAAGTTATCCCGCTCAGATCTGTTCAAAACCGTCATTTGAATTTCAGCATCGTTCGTCATGATTTACCACTGCTAAATTCAATTTTGTTGTACGTTGTTAAACGGAAGCTAGATGAATTTAACATTGTTGAATTAAACATGTTAATATTGTTTAGATACCATCTTGCACGATGTCCAATGACGTTCTCTCCTTGTGTGTGAGTACAACAATATTGAACGCGCCAGTCGATCAAATTCAACATTGTTGGATCACGCCTAGGAACAAGATAAGGCACTTTCGACATTGCTGATCCTAGCAGTATGCAGGACGTGTGTCACCAAGAACCTTTGTTACCATGAGTCTCCCAGAAGATCGGTGATTAGAGCGTCCAACCGGTGTACGGAGACCTACGGAAGGTCATCGCTTCGATTCCCGTCAGTGACACTGAATATTCCACCTTTCTTAAAATAAATATTGAACGACATTGAATTTGATGCTTGATGAAAGAAGAGCGTCGTTTAACATAATTCAAAACAGACCTTACATATTACAAACAAACAAACCACAGCACTAACTTCGTTAGATCAAAGAGATACTAGCCGCGCTCAAGATGGTCGAAACGCTTTGCCATAACTCTAAGAAGACAGAAAAATATTCTGAGCGCTTATTTTTATGAAACAAATTGCAAATGCTTGTCCCCTCCGAACCTAAAACCAAGAAGATAGCGGAAAATATTTTAACAATCCATGTGCAACCAAATAAACATTAATTAAACGTACTGAAGCAAAACCAAGATCAGGTGCTCACAACTGACCGGGTATAAAATGAACATAACTGGACAAGTCCGAACATTTGAAATTGCACTGAAGAAGAAAGGCCAGAGAAAACATCTAAATTTATATATTTTGTTTCTTTGTTATACTCTTGCAGACTGACATTCCTGAAAACTGAGGACTATCCGAAAATAGCTTCGAAAACATTCGCTTTCGGCTAGTTTCGCTGCTTCATTTGTTTTTCTTTTGTTTGTTTGTTTGTTTGTTTGTTTTTTGTTTTTGTTTTTGCTTTTTTCCACTGTTGTTTCCACAACTTACGGAAACAAGGAAAGAAATCATTGACAGAAAATTAACATGACTGTTTGCACCCGACTTAGTTTAGTGTGATGCATTATTATACAGGCACGGGAACGAAGATTTACCATGTGACAATCAAGGTATCTGTCTGGACACTATGTTAACCCAATATTCTGTATTTGTGTAAGCAGAGTGCTTCAACGCCCTTGGCATGGAAAGTAAAGCCATTGCTGACGGGCAAATAACGGCCTCTTCACAGTATAGTTCCTCCTATGCAGCTCGTTTGGGCAGATTACACTTGAAAGCTTCTGGAGGTTGCTCAGGAGGTTGGCTATCTGGGACCAATAACCAAAATCAGTGGCTTATGGTTGATATGGGTCATCAGAACACCATAGTAACAGCTGTAGCGACGCAGGGAAGAGATGCGACTAATCAGTGGGTAAAGACGTATAAATTGCAACACCGAGTGTGGAGTGGAGGAAGCTACCAGTACCACAGGGAACAAGGACAAAGTGTCGATAAGGTCAGACAAACTTAACGTTTCTTAACTTAGTATTGAAGAAATTATGTACTAACGCCACGACAGCTGCAAAGAAAATTACTCTTGGTGACGAGGGACGAACGGTCGGCCTTCATCGGTTTTAGAAGTTGGCTCGACTGAGAAAAAAGGGGACCCTTATATTAGGCTGGCAAATTACCAGGCCGCAGCATCGTACGGTTTATAAAATCTATATTAACGACAACAACAACAACAACAACAACAACAACAGTTTATTTGCAATACCATTTACATTGATGGTGTTGCATACAAAGGAAGCGACGGTAACAAGAAAACGAATCAAGGTTATAATACTATTATGGTAACAAAAAAAATAACAATAGCGATCAGCAAAAATAGCAGACGATCATCAGTAACAATGATTTAAAAAGTTTGACAAGCATTAATCTTTTGTCAACAACGTTAATTGTGAACTTAGGTATTTGTTGGAAACAATAACAGGGACACTGCTGTGTATCATAAACTGAACCCACCAATCAGGGCACGCAATGTCGTCTTCCGTCCAATTTCTTGGTATAGCAGAATAGCAATGAGGGTCGAGCTCTATGGCTGTTTTGAAGGTAAGTAAAATATGTCATTATAGAGTCTGTACTTTAAATATCGGTTAGGAAGTAATGTTTTATATTTATCACTTTCTGTTCTATGTGTATCCAATATGTTAAGAAAACAAATCCATGTTAATGTTATAATACAGACTACCACTGGATATGAGCAGACTTTTTTTTGTAATTGGCCCCCCACCAGTAAGCTATTGGCCCCTGTAAACCTCTGATAAGTTTTTTCACGCGCTCAATGGACGAAACATATCATGTGGTAAAAAATCGGACGGCGAGTATCAAACGATGTACTCCTTTCCATTAGATATCCGTTGTCCCATTTTACCAACAACAAAACGAGCAAGTGTAGTTTCCAGTTTTTTTTTTTAATTGAATCACAATGTAATAAAACACTTGTTCAGCCGCAATTATGATACGACCAACAAGGGCGCCCTCAAAAGCCGGAGCATGGAACAATCCGGAAAATCCCGGAACGCTGGTTATTTCGTTATCAATTACTTTGTTATTCATTCGACATTTATGTAGGCATTGATGCCCTTAGTTATTTATTCTACTGTATAGATATAAATATGTGTTTTTTCTACGTTCCAGGATAATCCGAAATAAGACGTCCGACCATCAAAGCTGTTTTCTCTTTGCCACGATAAAGCGCGTGCGTTGTTAAAATTAATCAAAGGGTTATAACATTTAAAAAAGCTTTCTATCTTGCTGGTATGTCACAGGATAATGCCCTTGGCGAAACGTTTGTCCTCGATATTTTACAGTTGCTTTCAAAGCTTTGCTTCTCGAACAATCTTTCAGTCTCAGCCATTATCCTGTATTGCACCAGCCACCGACAAGGGGGTAAGGCACACACGCATATATTTTCTTTCGACTCAAGAACTTTATTCGCCAGAAATAGAGTTTCATTGCTGATATATTTCGCTAGAGAAGTGAAACTAACCGAGACACATGGTTCTGGTAAAGGTCTGAGTCACGCGACATTTCACCGACCTTTTTTTCTAAGAATATTGAATAATGTATAAAAGAAGACATATCTTCCTGAGAAGTTAACTAAGTCAGTAGACGACGGACAGGGTACAAGCATCGCCACTGACAATATCTCCTAGTCCTATTTTATTTTTATCGACAGATATGGACGAATGCGCATCCAATACACACGACTGTGATTTATCAGCGACTTGCGTCAATACCATTGGTTCTTTTAGATGTTCTTGTAATGTGGGTTACAAAGGTGATGGAAAAGAATGCACCGGTGCGTAATTCGTCTTTGTATCTCGAGATACTATTTAGACAATAGAGTTTTTCTGTCGAAGGCACTATCGTGTGACAGGTTGAAGTTTGAACATCAAATTTCCGAGGAAATCTATCACACGTAGGGCCTGAGGCAGAAGGACTCTATTGTTTTTATTGTACAACGCTAAATTTTGAGCGAAAAAATGCTGACAATCGCAATGCAATTATTATGTCACGATTGACCTGTATACGGAAGCCATTTTAATTCATGTTCTTCATTTCTAATAATTTACGCTGGAAATGGTTAAAAAGCTAGCATTTTTTTTCACCAAAAATTGCGAAAAAAAAGGGGGTCTATGCGCCGACAGGCGCCCGCTGAGAAGAGACACTATCGCTTAACGTGATCATTTCGACCAAAGGGATCACGCCAAAATTTAGCGTTGTGCTATAATTAACAATAATGTTCTACGAGGGCACGCTGGATATCAAATGATAAAGAACAGTTGGTTAAAATCAGTTGATATACAGCAAGCGCGAGTAGAATTATCAAGAATCAAGAACGAGAGCAAAAAGAGAAAACAGATAAAATTGAACAAGAATCGATCACATGACTGGACGAAAAAGGCACAAAACCTTGCAAAGTGTTGCAATGTTTCTTTGCAAAGCTGAATGAATCAATGAAACCTCTCGTACGAGCAACAAGTTTTGGCAAAACTCTTTCATTTGTTGGCTCTGAAATGTGGCAAGTGTTTGATTTTTCCTGAAAAATTGTTGTAATCATCGTTCAGAGCGGATTGACGCTGTACGATCTCACCGTTGTAGCTGCAGGAGTTGAGACGAGCAAGTTTGTAATTTGTTCGCACAACGGAGCCATCATGTGCTGGTTGATCGAAGACAGAATTTGAGCTTGAACGATAATTTCTGTGCAACTCAGAAACAAGATTACTGAAGTGAAAAACAGAACTCACCATCTTGCTATTTAACACAAAGCACAACACGCAGTTGTTCTCAGTTGAGAGGCCACGGACGGTATGAGAAAAAACCCTCAACCAACTGGGAAAGCGATTCAACTTAGTATACATGGCATCCGAGTTGTTTTTGAACAGTTGGAGCTGTTGCAGCACACACTCTGTTATCAAATCCCCTTCTCTTCGAGTAGCCATTTAGAGCGGGAAGATGCTGCATAAATTATAATGTGCAATTAATTCATTCCCAGGTTGCACTCGGTTAGTTAGAAGACAGAACGGAAATTGGGACATCTTCAATTTTCTTTTGGATGCTTCAATTTCTGTTCCGTTGTGTTACGATGTTTTAAATTATGTTCTGTTGGTCCAAAAACCGTTCGGATTTCCTAAATTCTATTTTGTTGTTTCCAATTTCTGGGACATCGTCAATTTCTGTTCCGTTGTGTTACGATGTTTTAAATTAAGTTTTGTTGGTTCAAAATCTGTTCGGATTCCTAAATTCTATTCTGTTGCTTCAATTTCTTTTGGAAATAAGTTGATGAAAATTAATAACAGCTACAGGATTTGCATAACAGAATTTGAGGTTGCATTTTGGCGGAGTTGACCCCTCATACAGGTAAACTGGTGTCAATTTTGCGTGGTTAATAGCCATAAATTGTCGCGCTTTCTGGCAGTTTGTTTAGTCCTTATACAGACTGCTTCATGATTTTCGCACTGAGTCGCCATAAAAGTGTGCATTTTTATTAAATGCTTGTCTCTCATTTTACTGTTTTATTTTACGTCTTGTTCTGATATGTTGGAGTCGAAAGCCTTCCGTTTAAAACATACCGTTTGCAAAATTTTATGCTATATTAACACGGGACCGGTTCCAAACGGATCCAAATGGATCCAGTCCGAAAATCGGACTGGATAGGCCTTCTGTTTACACGGGACTGTCCTGGAACCGGTCCAGAACGAATCCAAACGGATCCAACACTGGACCTGCTGTTTTGCAGGTCCAGCTTTGGATCCGTTTGGATCCGTTTCAGACCGGTCTGAAACGGATCCAAACGGATCCAAAGCTGGACCTGCAAAACAGCAGGTCCAGTGTTGGATCCGTTTGGATTCGTTCTGGACCGGTTCCAGGACAGTCCCGTGTAAACAGAAGGCCTATCCAGTCCGATTTTCGGACTGGATCCATTTGGATCCGTTTGGAACCGGTCCCGTGTTAATATAGCATAAAATTTTGCAAACGGTATTTATTGACCGTATTTGGTCACCGCAGAGTTGAGCTGATAACCAGGTTCGGATGAGCCAATCAAAATGCTAGAAATCCAATATCCCTAGTCCAGTCCTAGTGTAGGCTATGACAACCATGTTTCTATACCTCCTATAGAAACAGGGTAGATTCCCCTTGGGTTATTTTGTAAAGGAAATGGAAGACGTTTTTCGTTCGACGAGAACTCCTGTCCTTTTGCCAAACGAATTCTTGAGGGAACGGTTGTGCAGGTGAAACAAAACTGGAGCTTAATCGTAGGTTACTGCTTTTCAAGATATAGCTAGGCAATTTTCGAAGGCACTCTTTGGGGCCTGTATCGTCGAGATATAATCATCGCCTTCTGCTCTCCTTGCGAAATGGTCGCCGCGAAGCCCTCAGATTGGTGACGGGATGTTACATTTCGCTCTTGTTTTTGCTGAAAGTGGCTCTCTATTTTCTCCAGAAAAGAGATGTTGTCTCCTTCTCTGACATATAACATTTATTTGGTATTACAGTGTGCAAGCGATAAACATCGTTGATCGTTGTAAATAAAATACCTCCAAGATCACAAAAAATGAACAAAATGTAACAAACACAAAAGCATTTTTCATGAACTGGGTGTTCGATTTATATTTATCTACTTGTTCTAAAGAAGGCATTTGTAGCAATCATCAGTCATGCAATATGGCAAAGAAAAGGCGAACAGGTTTTGGCCTATACCAAGCTCACTCCCAAACTTATTGCCTCCTAGTGTTACACCTAGGATCAGTGGCGCAATATTAATGTAAAACAAGTGAAGGCGCGTATACTGGAATTTTTTGACTAAATTCACTTTGTATTTTGTTAACTTCCTAAAACGTTTAGAATGTCAAAAAGCCCGCGGCATGGAGAACGGCGCTATCTCTGATGGGCAGATAAGTGCTTCTTCCGAATATGGTAATAATAATGCCGCTCACCATGGAAGATTAAACTTCACAGAAAGTGGATCTAAAATGGGAGCCTGGACAGCTCGACAAAGTGATCTCAATCAGTGGCTCCAAATTAATCTACTTGACAACAAGACCACTGTAACACGTGTAGCAACGCAAGGACGAAATGCTGTTGGCCATTGGATTAGTCAGTGGGTAACAAAGTACAAACTGCAGTACAGCGACGATGGTTTGACTTTCCAGTACTACAAGAATGAAAGACAAAACAATGCCACGGTAAAATTTCCTTCATTTAGCTTAACATTTAGGACCAGAGGAATACCGGGGAAGCGATGGGTTTCTGCCTCCTTTCATTTCTGAGTATTTATTTATTTAGTATATACCAAACCAGTGAATAGTGTTTTTCGCGCGCTCTGATTGGCTACTCATACTCGGGATAGTATCTGCTATTCAATCCCGGCATTTTTCTGGATTTCGCGCGTGTTTCCCCTCATTTCTCAGAAAAAATGAACGAACTATTTGGTGATGGCTATCCACTGATTGGGTATATAATAAATAAATAAATTCTCAGAAGAGGAAGGAGAGAGAACCCATCACCTCAGTGTTACCTCACTGCTTTGGTTTTTCTACATAAAAAATGTATTAAGATATAGAGGATATTACACGGCAGCACGAAGATATGAATTGTATTTTCCAGTGGTCAAAACAATATTTTACGAACGAGCGCAGCGAGTGAGTAACATATTGTTTTTTACCACTCGAAAATAAAAGTCGTATCTTCAAGCCGCCGTGTAGTTTTCTCTTTATTATGTAGACAAGAGTGTTTTTGCACAAACAACAGTGTAAAAGCGGTAAATGGCGTCATCGTTATCCTCACTAGTGAGGATATGGCAAATACGCCACTCGAGTCCCGGATGTATTTTCGTCTGAACTTTACGAGTGGTCTGTTTTCCACTAAAACACTCTTGTTTATGTAACAAATTAGAATAAACAATTGGCTGTTTTTGGGAAGCGTTTTATGTTCTTAACAAAGAAAGATCCCGAGGTTAAACAGGAAGATAAAAGCTTGGCCAAATGTGGCTGACAAGATCTTGACGTTCCACACGAATACGTTGTATTCACAGATCGAGATACATTAAGATGCAGCACGTTTTTTGAAAAATAGAATATCATACCAAAATATTATAAACGATCAGAAGATCACTGCTTGGATAATGTAGTGGTTAAAAATGTTTAAGTCAGCTGGGGCGCACTGCCTCCCCCTCCCCCCTCCTCCTCCCTTTGGAATATATCAATGATACCAGTGACATTTAGTTGACTTTCAAGCCGTGATTTTAAAAGGTGTCAGCCCTAACAATTTCCTATCTTGAATTTCTCTAATTAGGGTTTTACTGGAAATAACGACTGGGATACCATTGTGACTCATGGATTAAACCCACCAATCAGGGCACGCTACATACGCTTTCAACCTGTAGCTTGGCATAATCACATATCAATGAGGGTAGAGCTCTATGGCTGTAAAGGTATGTCCGCTGAACTGTTTGCAGCAAGGTGAAATCAAAGGGCTGAATGCGGAATTTACTCAGCAGCTCCTTCGTGTCCTCAAGCTGTTGAAATTGGATCACAACAGAGGATGCATGTTTGCTTACATCAGAATGCTTATTTACAAAATATCATGAGGGAAGATTCAAAGACAAAGAGACAACAAGTTTTCCTACATAAAAAATGTATGAGGATCAGCCGTTATTTGCTTATGAAAACCAAACGCCGTGAATTTTCGCTTCAGGAAGAGCTACGTGCGAGCGGTTCTGCATTTTCATTTTATTGACCCGAGGAGTGCAAGTCTTTTAAAAATTTTTCGCAAAAGCTATATGGAATACGAAGAATCGCTTGCGGTCCACATTAGCAATCAAACAAGTTATTTACTTTACTGTAGGCTCTTAGAATCTCTTGAACATTTCCTAAAAAGTCCGCAGGTAGAGTGACCTTTGCAGAAATCACTTCGCTTCGAAGCAAGTCTGTCTTCAAAGAACGATTTTTTTAACTCTGAACTCTCTGTATTCCCACTGTTTAAGCTGTCGAGTGTTTTAGAGCTTTTTCTTTTGCTTTATAATTTTAAAAAGCTGACACTTGTTTCCGAGAGCAAGATATTAACATCTTGAAAATGCACCCGTTGAGGAGACAGCAGCCATCTTATCCAAGTTACAAACATGAGCCCTCGTTTTGTATGCGGTAGTTTCATATCAATTTAACATAGGGTCTTTAACATGATGAGTGAATGACGGTCACGTCAAAAATACACCCAACTGTAATAAGTCGTCTATACGCAAGCACATTCACCTAACTGGTTATAATCTTGAACCGTGAATTTTAAAAAAAGTTATCAAATCATAGCAATTGTGAAAATCACTAAGGCATCACGTGGGAACTCAGCATATCAGTCTTAATACTTTGCCTTATAGTCTATTGACAAAAAATCAACATCACTTTTGGACCTGACTTAATTCAGTAGAATCCCTTTTACAGGCACGGGAACGAAGGTTTACCATGTAAGAAAGCAAGGTATCTGTCTGGACACTATGCTAACCCAATATTCTGTATTTCTGTATGCAGAGTGCGTCAACGCCCTTGGCATGGAAAGTGGTGCCATTTCCGACGGGCAAATGACGGCCTCTTCACAGTATAATTCCTACTATGCCGCTCGTTTGGGTAGATTACACTTGAAAGCTTCTGGAGGTTACTCAGGAGGTTGGCTATCCAGGTACAATAACCAAAATCAGTGGCTTATGGTTGATATGGGTCATCAGAACACCATAGTAACAGCTGTAGCGACGCAGGGAAGAGATGCTACTAATCAGTGGGTAAAGACGTATAAATTGCAACACCGAGTGTGGAGTGGAGGAAGCTACCAGTACTACAGGGAACAAGGACAAAGTGTCGATAAGGTCAGACAAACTTAACGTTTCTTCACTTATTATTGGAAAAATTGAGTACTAACGCCACGACAGCTACAAAAAAGTAAATTACTCTTGGTGACGAGGGACGAATGGAAAAATTATAAAAAATTGCTAAATTTGCAATACAGGTATTCTTTATTGTGTCGTTCGGCCTTGATCGGTGTTAGCAGTTTGGCTCGAGTGAGATAAAAAGGGAACCCTTCGGTTGGCGAATTACCAGGCCGCAGCATCGTATGGTTCATAAAATCTATTTTAAAATGTTTGGCAAGCATTAATCCCTTGTCAACAATTTTCATTGTGAACTTAGGAATTTGTTGGAAACAGTAACAGGGACACTGTTGTGTATCATAAACTGAACCCACCAATCAGGGCACGCCATGTCGTCTTCCGTCCACTATCTTGGTATAGCAGAATAGCAATGAGAGTCGAGCTCTATGGCTGTTTTGAAGGTAAGTAAAATATGTCATTTTAGAGTCAGTACTTTAAATATCGGTTAGGAAATAATGTTTTTTATTAGATAGACAAGAGTGGTTTAGTGGAAAATAGAGCACTCGTAATGTTCATACGAAACTACATCCAGGACTCGAGTGGCGTATTTTCCATACCCTCAGTAGTGAGGATATCGATGGCGTCATTTCCCACTCTTACACTGTTGTTTGTGCAAAAATACTCTTGTCTATATAATAACAAGAAAATTACACGGTGGCTTGAAGATATGAATTCCATTTTCTCGTGGTAAGAAGCAATATTTTACCTCTTGACAATAAAATTCATATCCTTGCGCCGCCGTGTAATATCCTCTATATATTTATCACTTTCTGTTCTATGTGTATCCAATATGTCCAGAAAACAAATCCATGTTAATGTTATAAAACAGACTACCACTGGATATAAGGAGACTTTTTTGTAATTGGCTCCCCACCAGTAAGCTATTGGCCCCTGTAAACCTCTGATAAGTTTTCTTCGCGCGCTCATTGGACGAAACATCTCATGTGGTAAAAAATAGGACGGAGAGTATCAAACGATTTACTCCTTTCCATTTTATATCCTTCGTCCCATTTTATTAATGACAACACCAGTAAGTAAAATCTAATCCGTCCGCGCAATGTGATAAAACGGAAGAAACTAAACATTTTCCACTTGTTTAGCCGCAATTATGATATGACCAACAAGTGCGTCTTGAAAAGCCGGAACATGGAATAATCCGGAACATCCCACAACGCTATTTATTTCTGTTATCAATTACTTTATTAGTTCATTCGTCGTCTATTTAGGCATTGATGAGTTTCCTTATTTATTCTACTGTATCGATAAATATGGCTTTTTCTGCGTTCCAGGATAATCCAGAATAATCCATGTTCTGGGTTTTAACGACGTCCGACCATCATTAACTGTTTTCTCGCTGCCAGGACAAAGCGCGTGCGTTTTTAAGATTAATGGAATCCTTACTTCAAATCTTCCTTAAACAGGACAGTTATGTTGATATAGATACGTTATTAAATGAAATGAAAAGAATTTAAAATTTATTTATTATTTCTAAAAGCCATGTCTTCTACGTCTTTCCATCCTTCCTCTAGCCCCTCACTTATGATAAATATAATTAAAGTCATTATTGTAATTATTCTGTTATACCATATTTATTATTTTGTAACATCCTTATGTATCGGTATAGTAAAAGTGTAAATTATACGTCTCCATACTACCTGCCTCAATTAGCTTCACTATTTGCAAGTAGTCTGTATTTGTAATATATTGATCTTCTCATGTAAATAAAGTTTTGCTGTTGTTGTTGTGTGGAAGTTTTGTTGTTGTTGTTGTTGTTGTTGTTGTTGTTGTTGTTGTTGTTGTTGTTGTTGTTGTTGCTGCTATGTGGAATCGAGAGGCTATAAATTTAATAAACCTTTCTAGCTTGCTGCTATATCACAGAATAATGCCCTTGGCTAAAAGGTTGTCCTCGATATTTCACAGTTGCTTTCGAAGCTTTGCTTCTCGACCAATCTTTCAGCCTCAGCCATTATCCTATATTACACCAGCCACCAACAACGGGGTAAGGCACCCTCGCATACATTATCTTTTACATCGAGCACTTTATTTACCAGAAATAAAGTTTTATCGGTGGTATATTATCTAGACAAATGAAAGAGACATGATTCTGGTAAGGGTTTGAGTCACTCGTATAGGAAGTTAACTAAGTCAGCTGACGACGGACAGGGTAAAAGCACCGTCATCGATAATATCTCCTGGTCCTATCTTCTTTTCATCAACAGATATGGATGAATGCGCATCTAATACACACGACTGTGATTTATCAGCGACTTGCACCAATACCGTTGGTTCTTTTAGATGCTCTTGTAATGTGGGTTACAAAGGTGATGGGAAAGAATGCACCGGTGCGTAATTCGTCTTTTTATCTCTAGATACTATTTAAGTAATAGAATTCTTCTGTCGAAAGCACTATCGTGTGATAGGTTGCCCGATGAAATTTGATGTTCACAACAAATATTAGCCCGAAAACGTAGTCCGAGGGCTTATATGAGGTTTGAACATCAAATTTCCAAGGGAACCTCTCATACATAGGGCCTGAGACAAAAGGACCCTGTTCTTTTTATTGCACAACGCTAAATTTTGTCAGAAAATTGCCAAGTACGGGCACTATGCGCTGATAGGCGCCCGCTGAGGAGAGACACTATCGCATCACGTGATCGATTTCGACGAATGGGAGCGCGCCAAAATTTAGTGTTGTACTATAATTAACAATAATATTCTATGAGGGGGTACTGGATAGCAAATGAAAAATAACAGTTGGTTATAATCATTTGATATACAGCAATCCTGAGTAGAATAATTTTTTTACTAAATACTCAAGAACGAGAGAAAACAGATAAAAGGGAACAAGAATCGATCACATGACTGGACGAAAAAGATGCCACAACCTTGCAAAGTGTTGGAACGTTTCTTTGCGAAGCTGATTGAATCAATGAAACGGCTCGTACGAGCAGCAAGTTTTGGTAAAATCTCTTTAAATTATTAGCTCTCAAATGTGGCACGTCAGTTTGATTTTTCCTGAAACATTGTTGTAATCATCGTTTAAAGCGGATTGACGCTGTGCGATCTTACCGTTGTAGCTGCGGGAGTTGAAACGAACAAGTTTGTAATTTGTTCGCACAACGGAGCTATAATGTGCTTGTTTGATCGGAGACAGGATTTGGACTTGAGCGATAATTCCTATGCAACTCAGAAACAAGATTAATACTGAAGTGAGAAACAGAATTCACCATCTTGCTATTTTAACGCAAAGCACAAAACGCAGTTGCTCTCAGTTTCTCGTTGGGTCGCTCGTGGAGAAAACATTCAGATCACTTTGTCAGCCACTTTGCTGTCGAGCGTTCATTGACTATATTTGGTCACAGCAGAATTATGAGCTGATAACCTATCTCCGACGAGCCAATCAAAATGCTAGAAATTCAATGTCCCTCATCAATTTTTTAACAGTAGGGGACAACTTTCAATGAATGCGGCTATAACTTGTTGGCATGCATGTTTCAATATCTATTTAGAAACAACTCCTGTCCTTTTCCCAAACGACGTGTTTCTATATTCCAAAACGTGGGAGGAAAATGTTGGGTGGAAGACTTGTCTCCCGCGATATTTTCTTTCGCATTTCTTGAGGAAACGGTTGTGCAGGCGAAACAAAACTGGAGCTTAATCGTAGGTTACTGCTTTGCAAGATATAACTAGGCAAAATGTGGAGAATGTAGAGTCGAGATATAATCATCGTTTCTGCTCTTCGTACTAAATAGTCGCCGAAATAGTTCCCGGCGGAAAAACTTTAGATCGAAAAAGGACGTCAGATAAGCCCTCAGGTTGGTGAGGGAATGTTATATTTCGTTCTTGTTTCTGCTGAAAGTGTCTCTCTACTTTCTCTAGAAAAGAGAGATGGTCTCTTTCTTTGACGTATAACATTTATTTGGTATTAAAGTGTGCAAGCGATAAACTTCTTAGATCGTTGTAGATAAAATACCTCCAAGATGACAAAAAATTTATAGCAAACAAACAAACCAAAAAAAGCATTTTTCATGAACTGAGTGTTCAATTTATGTTTATCTACTTGTCTTCCAGAGGAATTACGTAGCAATTATCAATCACGCAATTTCGCAAAGAAAAGGCAAACAGGTTTTGACCTGTACCACGCTCACTCGCTAGCTCATTGCCTTGTAATGATACAACTAGAATCATTTACGCAATGTTAATGTGTAAGGCGCGTATACTTTAATTTTTTAGCTACGTTTATTTCTTAAAAACGTTTAGAATGTCAAAAAGCCCGCGGCATGGAGAACGGCGCTATCTCTGATGGGCAGATAAGTGCTTCTTCCGAATATGGTGATAATAATGCCGCTCACCATGGAAGATTAAACTTCACAGAAAGTGGATCTAAAATGGGAGCCTGGACAGCTCGACAAAGTGATCTCAATCAGTGGCTTCAAATTGATCTACTTGACAACAAGACCACTGTAACACGTGTAGCAACGCAAGGACGAAATGCTGTAGGCCACTGGACCAGTCAATGGGTAACAAAGTACAAACTGCAGTATAGTGACGATGGTGTGACTTTCCAGTACTACAAGGATAAAGGACAAAACAATGCCACGGTAAAATTTCCTTCCTTGAGCTTAATGTCTTGGTGTCTTCTAAGACCAGAGGAGTACCGGGGAAGCGGCTCGGGGAAGCGATGAGTTTGTGCCCCCTTTCTCTTCCGTGCATTATTATTATTTATTAATTTATTTATTTATTTATTTATTTATTTATTTATTTATTTATTTATTTATTTATTTATTCATTTATTTATTTAGTATATACCAAACCAGTGAGTGGATAGTGTTTTTCGCGCGTTCTGATTGGCTACTCAAACTCGGAATAGTATCTGCTAATCAATCCCGCCATTTTTCTGGATTTCGCGCGTGAACTCCCCCTCATCTCTCAAAAAAAAGAGGAACGAACTATTTGGAGCTGGCTATCCACTGATTTGGTATATAATAAATAAATTCTCGGAAGAGGAAGTAAGCAAAACCCATCAACTCAGTGTCGGTAAAGAGTGATAGATATTTACCCCACTGCTTTAGTTTTTCTAAATAAAAGATTTAGTAAGATAAGCCCTAATTTGATTCTGAAAACCAAACGCTCGGCAAATATCCACCACTGTTCACCTCCATTTCGGTGAATAACTGTTAATAAATAGTTCATCCAACTGAGATGGCGTTGAGATAACTTGGATTTTAGCCAAAATGCAAAACTAGCGAAAGGATGTACACATTTAGCATTTTTAATGTTATACATGGAGAATATAGAATAAAGAATAAACAATTGTCTGTTTTGGGGTATTGTTTTATATTCTTAACAAAGAAAGATGCCGAGGTTAAACAGGAAGATAAAAGCTTGGCCAAAAATGGCTGACAAGATCTTGACATTCCTCACGAAATACGTTGTAATAACAGAGCGAGATACATTAAGATACAGCACGTTTTTTGAAAAGTAGAATATCATACCCAAATATTATAAACAATCAGAGGTAAAGACGAAAAGATTAAAGACCACTGCTTAGATAATGGGGAGGTTAAAAATGTTCAAGTCAGCTGACGCTCCCCAATTCCCCCCCCCCCCCTCTCCTCCTCCTCCTCCTCCTCCTTTCTGTTCCCTGTGGAATATATCAATGATACCTGACGTTTAGTTGACGTTCAAGACGTCATTTTGAAAGGGTTCAGCTCTAACAATTTTCTATCTATTTAGGAATTCACTGGAAATAACGACTGGGATACCGTTGTGACTCATGGATTAAACCTACCAATCAGAGCACGCTACATTCGCTTTCAACCTGTAACTTGGCATAATCACATATCAATGAGGGTAGAGCTCTATGGCTGTAAAGGTATGTCCGCTGAACTGTTTGCAGCAAGGTGAAATCAAAGGGCTCTGTGAGCGAAGCCGTGAATGTGGAATTTACCCAGCAGCTTCTTCGTGTCCTCAAGCTGTTGAAATTGGATCACAACAAAGGATGCATGTTTGCTTACATCAGAATGCTTATTTACAAAATATCACAAGGGAAGATTCAAAGACAAAGAGACAACAAGTTTTCCTACATAAAAAATGTATTAGGATAAGCCGTTATTTGCTTCTGAAAACCAAACGCCGTGAATTTTCGCTTCAAGAAAAGCTACGTGCAAGTGATTATACATTTCATTTTAAGGTGTTTCGATACAGTTTTTTAGGACCATACCTAACTTTTTGAATCGGTTCTTAGACAGTCTTCTCCTTGTCAGATCAACGTGAAATTTGCAATACTTGTTGGTTTTGGATTGAACTCTGGCGTGGTTTACATTTTGTAAAAATCGATATTTCCATGACAACGATAAACAAAAATCCTCGAAAACAGTAAAATTGAAATTTTGCACGATCCAGCTTTCGCTTCGAAAAGAGAATACCAGCTTCTTAAACTGTGGTGTATAGCAAACAAAATATACAAGAACAAAAAAATTCTGTGTGTTTGTTTTTAAGTAAACCACAAAAACATTTTCAACCTTAGTTTTTGCCTAGTAATAGTAAATGCACTGAAAAATAATCAACGCTTTGATGAAATGGCTCGTAAATACTGTTAAAATGTGTCTTTTACTTACTATTTTACGCCTAGAAAGTTTTGTTGAAACTGGTGTTCGCGATCTCGAGAACGACTTGTTTTTCTAAGATCATTCGCGTAATAATTTTGTGGTAATTTCGAGCGCTTTTACGAAAATCTTAAGAACGGCTCGATAGATTTTTTTTTTAAACATTGAACATGCGTGCTTGACGATGTGACCAATTTTAGTATTGAGTCTTATTAACATTGATTCACTGGAACACTCTTAGATTTAACGTTAAAGAGGATGTATGAACCGACGGAAAGGCTTGCGTTACACATAAACAGTTGGCAAGTAAATGCTAATATATTCAAAGTACTGCACAATGCATTCCTCCGTGATTTTTACTTTTCGTTGTAATCTACAGTGCAACAAAGAACAAAGAAACCAGATAAAAATCACGGAGCAATGAATAACGCATTACTTTGAATATATTAGCATCTACTTGCCAACTGTGAATTTGTAACGCAACCTTCTCCATCGGTTCATACATCCTCTTTAACTTTAAATCTAAAAGTGTTCCAGTGAGTCAACGTTAATAAGACTCAATACTAAAATTGGTCACATCGTCAAGCACGCATGTTCAATGTTTAAAAAAAAGCTATCGAGTCGTTCTTAAGTTTTTCGCAAAAGCGTTCAAAATAAAAAATTACCACAAAATTATTACGCGAATGATCTTAGAAAAACAAGTCGTTCTCGAGATCGCGAACACCAGTTTCAACAAAACTTTCTAGGCGTAAAATAGTAAGTAAAAGACACATTTTAACAGTATTTACTAGCCAATTTATCAAAGCGTTGATTATTTTTCAGTGCATTTACTATTACTAGGCAAAAACTAAGGTTGAAAATGTTTTTGTGATTTACTTAAAAACAAACATACAGAATTTTTTTGTTCTTGTATATTTTGTTTGCCATACACCACAGTTTAAGACGCTGGTATTCTCTTTTCGAAGCGAAAGCTGGATCGTGCAAAATTTCAATTTTACCTTTTTCGAGGATTTTTGTTTATTGTTGTCATGGAAATATCGATTTTTACAAAATGTAAACCACGCTAAAGTTCAATCCAAGACCAACAAGTGTTGCAAATTTCACGTTGATCTGACAAGGAGAAGACTGTCTAAGAGCCGATTGAAAAAGTTAGGTATGGTCCCAAAAAAACTGTATCGAAACACCTTAAATTTTCGCTAAAGCTATGGAATACGAAGAATCGCTTGCGGTCCACATTAGCAATCAAACAAGTTATCTACTTTACTGTAGGTTCTCAGAATCTCTTGAACATTTCCTAAAAAGTCCGCAGCTAGAGTGACCTTTGCATATATCACTTCGCTTCGAAGCAAGTCTGTCTTCAAAGAACGATTTTTTTTAACTCTGAACTCTCTGTATTTCGCTGCTTAAGGTGCCTCGATCGAGTTTTTGAGTGACAATACCTCTCAACTTTAAGCAACTAGTGTACCACAGTGAACAACCCAATAGAAAATCGAACGTTACTGCTGACCTAGAAAAAGATGAAAGTTTTACATGAGGTACGTTTCATCGAAATCGGAGTTACCATAGCAACGTAATGACGTCATCCCCCATTTTACATGAGAGCTAATTAATTGTCACCAAGAGATAATTCTGGGAAGCGCTCGACTGGATCTTCGACCTGACATATTTGTCTTCACGTCTACAAAATTTGAAGAATTTCTATGAGAGAGTTTTCGAGAAATGTTCGGGTGAAGTTTTAAGGTGTTAAAAAACAACAAAAACAAAATAATTTTGAACTGTTATTGAAAAGTATGTCCACAGCGACTTGATGAAACAACATTTTGGTTTTAAATGAATGTTATGTCATCTAATTACTTTGTGTGAAAATTTCGGGAAATCGTTCCATTTGATTTTTAGAAACGTTGGCTTGAATATGAACTGGTTAAGTGTGTTACGCGGCTTTTTTATCAAAAATCGACCCTACACTTATTAAAATGATTATGAATTAAAAAGCGGTAGATGAATTTTTTTAAAACTTTGCTTTCAAGGAGAATAATCAATGTTTAATACAATCCCCGAGTCTCAAACTCATTGAAAAGTTGTAAGGCTATCAATTTAAAACCTAAACTCAGGAAATTATTGGACTGAATTTTACGCGGGTGGCTTGTTGCTCTTATTATGCATCTCCATTGTTTCGAATTGGCGTGCAATTGTAAACTTCAGTACATCATGAATTCATATCACGCTTGATTGCTTTCCGAAGATGTTCCGAAAAACGTGCATTACAATAACAATGGACAGGCTGACAGCAGTGAGTGCAAACCTCCAGGTTAGCAGTAAGCGCAAACTTCGGTTAGCAGAGAGCGCAAACGGAAAGCTGCTGTGCTCAGTCAGTTTTCCAGATTTTTATGGCAAGGAGTCAACGAAAAATTTAAACAGGTCAGTAGACGTGGGTCTCCCCCAATCTTATCCCAGGCTCAGCACGTTTTCGGAACATCCTCGGAAAGCAATCAAGCGTTATATTAATTCATGATGTAGTGAAATTTACAATTGCACGCCGATTTAAAACGATGGAGATGCATAATGAGAGCAACAAGCGAGTGGCGTGAAAATCAGTCCAATATTTTCCTGAGTTTTGGCTCAAAATTGACAGCTTTATAACGTTTCAATGAATTTGAAACGATGGGATTGTATTGAATATTGATTATTCTCCTTGAGGACAAAGATATAAAAAAATTCATCTACCGCTTTTTAATTCATAACCATTTTAATAAGTGTAGAGTCAATTTTTGATAAAAAAGCCCAGTAACACACTAAACAAGTTCATATTCAAGCCAACGTTTTTAAATTTAAACGGGACGATTTCCCCAAAATTTTCACACAAAGTAATTAGATGATATAACATTCATTTAAAACCAAAATGTTATTTCATCAAGCCTTTGTGGGCATACTTTTCAATAAAAGATCAAAATTATTTTGTTTTTGTTGTTTTTTAACACCCTCCAACTTCACCCGAAAATTTCTCGAAAACGCTCTCATAGAAATTCTTCAAATTTTGCAGACGTGAATACAAATATGTCAGGTCGAAGATCCAGTCGAGCGCTTTCCAGAATTATCTCTTGGTGACACGTAATCGGCTCTCATGTAAAATGGGGGATGACGTCATTACGTTGCTATGGTAACTCAGATTTCGATGAAACTGACCTCATTTAAAACTTTCGTCTTTCTCTAGCTCAGCAGTAACGATCGATTTTCTATTGGGTTGTTCACTGTGGAACGCTAGTTGCTCAAAGTTGAGAGGTATCGTCGCTCAAAAACCCGATCGAGCCACCTTAAGCTGTCCAGTGTTTTAGAGCTTTTTCTTTTGCTTTATAATTTTGAAAAGCTGACACTTGTTTCCGAGAGCGAGATATTAACATCTTGAAAATGCACGCGTTAAGGAGACAGCAGCCATCTTATCCAAGTTACAAACATGAGCCCTCGTTTTGTATGCGGTAGTTTCATATCAATTTAACAAAGGGTCTTTAACATGATGACTGAATGACAGTCACGTCAAAAATACACCCAACTGTAATAAGTCGTTTATACGCAAGCACATTCACCTAACTGGTTATAATCTTGAACCGTGAATTTTAAAAAAAGTCATCAAATCATAGCAATTGTGAAAATCACTAAGGCATCACGTGGGAACTCAGCACGTCAGTCTTAATACTTTGCCTAAAGCTACTGACAAAAAATTAACATATCTTTTGGACCTGATTTAAGTTATTAGGATCCCTTATACAGGCACGGGAACAAAGGTTTACCATGTAAAAAAGCAAGGTATCTGTCTGGACACTATGCTAACCCAATATTCTGTATTTCTGTATGCAGAGTGCGTCAACGCCCTTGGCATGGAAAGTGGTGCCATTTCCGACGGGCAAATGACGGCCTCTTCACAGTATAGTTCCTCCTATGCAGCTCGTTTGGGTAGATTACACTTGAAAGCTTCTGGAGGTTACTCAGGAGGTTGGATATCCAGGTACAATAACCAAAATCAGTGGCTTATGGTTGATATGGGTCATCAGAACACCATAGTAACAGCTGTAGCGACGCAGGGAAGAGATGCTACTAATCAGTGGGTAAAGACGTATAAATTGCAACACCGAGTGTGGAGTGGAGGAAGCTACCAGTACTACAGGGAACAAGGACAAAGTGTCGATAAGGTCAGACAAACTCAACGTTTCTTAAAAATTTTTCTTCTTTTCTCTCCACTACCTGCTTTTTGAAACAAATCAGAATAACGAAAAAACTTTGAGCATTTTGATGGGACTGAAAGGAGATGATTACATCGTAGGAAAGCCGAACTAAAAATGAAACAATGTGCGAATCCGTTGGGAGCGGTTTTTGCAAATCGGGAAACCGGACAAATTCCCGCAAGCCTCTCACATGAATTAATGGCATCAAAAATCGAGTATGAGATCGACCTTCAGTTTGAACACACTTCATTCTTCATTTGAAAAGCGGATTATTGAAAAATGATACGAACAGCGCTCGGTAGTAGTCGGAAGCTGAGAGGAGCCGCGGAACATTTGATTGACGGTAGCGAAAAAAGCATTTGTCGGTTGAGCTTTGAATTTTAGAGTCCGCATGTTATTGAAAGGCGCAGTAATATAAAATAAGTCAGCCGTGATTTTGGCATTTTGGGCAGTCTGAGAAGTCCGCCATATATATCCTTATTCAACACTGCGGGGAATTCTGAAATTGGTGACTGACACGGCTAAACCAAAAACACAAATCAGACAAGCAACTTAAAACTAAAAGCTATTTTGTCATCCTATAGAGAAATAAAGCAATCGTATAAGTCTTTCTTCGGTGGCGACTCAGCCAGGTGTGTCACTAGTTTTACCTTAATAGTATTCGAGGAAAAGTGAGTTTGAATCGAGCCTTCGTGACACAACAAGGAGCACTCTTATACATGTAACTGAGATAGTTAACAAACGGATGAACTTTAGTTTAATAAGATTTTTGTGAGCTAAAACCGTTCATTTATGTTTAATCTACACATTTTATTGCTCATTTAGGAATTTGTTGGAAACAGTGACAGGGATACTGTTGTATATAACAAACTCAACCTACCAATCAGGGCACGTTACATCCGCTTCCGTCCAACGTCTTGGTATACCCATATATCCCTGAGGGCAGAGCTTTATGGGTGCTTTGAAGGTAAGTGAAAATGTTTATTTGTGAAGTGAATGGTGGGACATATGTATCCAAAATCCTGAGACACAGTCGTCATCAAACCCGCTGAAATCCGTTGGGAAGGACGGCTCACGCCACTATCATAGTTTAGGTTTCAAGGGGTTCCTTTCAGTACTTATATTTACACTGTGGATTAAATTTCTAACAACATCAAATATTTAATCACTGCTGACCTGTTTAAGGGAAACAAGTCTCTCTGAGAAGTTAACGTAGTATCTGACGAGGGACAAGGTAAAAGCACCGCCATTGACAATATCTCCTAGTCCTATTTTATTTTTATCGACAGATATGGATGAATGCGCATCTAATACGCACGACTGTGATTTATCAGCGACTTGCATCAATACCTTTGGTTCTTTTAGATGCTCTTGTAATGTGGGTTATAAAGGTGATGGGAAAGAATGCACCGGTGGGTAATTCGTCTTTGTATCCCTAGGTACTGTTGGAAAATAACCTTTAACAAACGCGCGCACTAAGACTGGTTGACATTCATGTTTCTATGTCTCTATAGTAACATGGTAAATTCCCCCCGGGTATTTTCTTAATGTCTTCTAAAACGAAGTGAAAAACGCTTTCCGTTCGAAGAGAACTCCTGTTTCAGTAGCAGTTTCTCCTGTTTCTCCTATTTCGGCAGCAGTATGAGATTTTCCCAGGCTATATGGTGACGTAAATGAAGTTTCTATCTGTCTATCTCTAGCCTGCGAACGCAGACGTATTTCTGGCTGTTGTTCCTCTCCGCCAAAAACAGCGTCTGCGGAACCGAGCCCATAAACGATTTCTGTAACGTAAAATTCTTAGCCAATCATAGTTAAGCTCATAAAATCACAGAACCACCACGCGAGTATCCTGCGAGAGCATCGTCCGGAACTCGCGCGAAAGGTTTTCCTTTTTCCAACTACCGAAAGAACTGTTGTACAGGAAATCTGACTTATTTCGTCGCTCTATAATTTATTTTCAACGTTAGTGTACAAAGGAAGCTTAGTTTCACCGAGTCAACAGATTGAATTTACTAGTTTAATACATGAATTTACTTGTTTAATACCCCGTGAAGATTAATTTCTCACTGAATATTGTGTGCTTGAAGCTCAAACAAACCCTGAATTGAAGCTAAAGAATTTTTCTGCCGAGATGCCGAATAAGTTTCGTTGTAAAAAGAGAATTAACGACGCCAGAGCGCAGCGTAAACGAATGTATGCTCAGTTTCGTTCGCTCATAAACACTCAACTCCGCAGAATCAAGCAGAAAGCCGTACATTTTGTGTCCTGTAGATCTATTGATCTGGATGAAACGAACAATTCAAGGAAAAGCTCTATACGATTACCGAGTTATTCTGTCCCTTTAGAATTTATTTTCGAGGGTAACGTACAAAGAAAACTCACCTTCGGCGAGGCTTTTACCGGAGCGGTGATTTGTTATTTGAGCGCGACGAGTTTACTAGTTGGCCGTGAAAATTAATTTCTCAAGGAATACCGCATAGTTGAAGCTGAAACAAACGCTGAATTGAAGGGAAAAAATTGGTCTACCGAGATGCCGAATTAGATTTGGTGTGATAAGAGAATTTACAACACCAGAGTCCACCATAAACAAATACTCGCTCGCTCATAAACTTACACTCCTCCACCGACAGCCGTTAGTTCAATGCTGTGCCGTGAAAATTAATATCTCAGCGAAAATGTACTCTGTCGATCTCAAGAAAATGAAAAAGTCAAATTAAAGAACTGCTCTCTACGACTACCGAATTATTCCGTCGCTCTGGACTTTATTTTTGAAGCTATGGTATGCCTTCGCAGTACCATTAAATCCCACATGGTATTTCATCCTATAAATGCAATGCTGTAACATTTTACAAGTCCGCGTTTTACTAGTCCGCGTTTTGCTAGTCTGCGTTTTACTAGTCCAGTCCAGTCCAGTCCAATCCTCGAAATACAGTATGCCTGAAAGACTTGTATTACGAGAAATTCTCACGGAAACTGGAGTTTAGACGTAACGGTAGTGGTTTCCAAGAGATAGCTAAGCAACTCTTAAAGCTAATCTTTGGAGCGTCTAGTGTTAAGATATTCTCATCACTTTTTGCACACTTTGTTAAATAGTCTCCGGTTTACTTCCGTAATTGTTCCTGCTCTGTTGGAAAACTAAAAAACACGAAAAAGATCTGCAGAGGAGTTCTCATATGGATGAGGGAATTTTCTTTTTCGTTTTTGTTCCCGCCAAAATTGGCTCTCTGCTTTATCCAGAAGGTAGAGATTCTCTCCTGCTCTGACATGTGCAAGGCCGGGATAAAGAATTAACATGTGGTGGTTTTAGTTGATCATATTCTAATAAACGTTTTAGATCGTTGTGGATAAAGAACCTTCCACTTTGTGAACTTGGTGTTTAGCTAATTAATCTAATTGTCCCGCAAAAGACATCTATGGTAATCATCAGGAGTGCAATATTGCAAACGAAAGGCTAACAGTTATATCACAGGTTTTAGCTTATAACACACTGCCTCACTTGTCCAGTGCCTTCTAGAATTCCACCTAGAACCACTCCCGCAACATTATCGTAAATCGTGTCACGCGCGCATAGTTTAATTATTAAGCTAAATTCACTTTGTATTTTTGTTACTTCTTGAAATGTTTAGAATGCCAAACAGCCCGCGGCATGGAGAACGGCGCTATCTCTGATGGACAGATAAGTGCTTCTTCGGAGTACGATAGTAATTACGCCGCACACCAAGGAAGATTAAACTTCACAGAAAGTGGATCTAAAATGGGAGCCTGGGCTGCTCGACAAAGTGATCTCAATCAGTGGTTTCAAATTGATTTACTTAATAATAAGACCATTGTAACACGTGTAGCAACGCAAGGACGAAATTCTGTTAGCCATAGTGAATGGGTAACAAAGTACAAACTTCAGTATAGCGACGATGGTGTGACTTTCCAGTACTACAAGGAGGAAGGACAAAACAATGCCACGGTAAAATTTCCTTGATTTAACTTAACGTTTTTGTTTTTTTAGGACTTAAGAAGAAGAGGGAAAGCATAAATTTTAGACATAATCCATGCGAGTAATAGTTAAAATTTAAGGTGATCTAAATGTAAAAAACATGTTATGTAAAAAGTTAACAGAGTTAGGTTAAAAGGCAACGATAAGAAAGATATATTTGACAAAAGTAAGTTACCTTGATTGATTTGCCTTGGCAAGTAATTAATGGGATTTGAAGCTGTGAGCTAAGTTGACTGAGTTAAAAAGAACAATTCGTAACATTTTACGTCTTCTAATGATTTCATTAGGAGTTTACTGGAAACAACGATTCCGACACTGTTGTGCATCAAGGATTAATCCCACCAATCAGGGCACGTTATATACGCTTCCGTCCTGTAGCTTGGTATAACCACATATCGATGAGGGTAGAACTTTATGGTTGCAAAGGTAAGGTTGATTCAATTTATTTATTAAATTAGCTTAATTTTTAACACAGCGAGTGTTGCCAAAAGCATTTTCAAAATATGGCAGCAACACCTCAAAAACAATTCGGTTCATATTCCTGTGTTAGCTAAACCTTACTAATGTGAAAGAAATTACTGCATAGTTCGTTTGGCTGAACATCGATTTTAGTTACAAGAAAATCGATATTAACCGAATACGGTCAAAATGCCGCTTTTGGATCTCAAAATTTAAGCAAATCTCGAAGCTTCGCGCGACAAAATGAAGCACTCCAGCGCCTAAAAACTATCAACACTTGTAGAACGATGTTTAAATATATGTTGAAGCCATTTTGAGCCATTCCTGTTTATTCATTCAGGAACTCTAATTAAATTAACCCGACATACTCTCTACTAGCTAAAAAAAATTCAAGAATGCAAACTGCAAGGAAACTTGACAGGATATCGCAACTTGCCAGCTGTTTAACCATACATCCGTCGCTTTTGATGTGAGAATTCTCTTTTCCCATTTTCTTTACAAAGGCAGGCTTTAAGTGCTGTACATAAGATGTCTTTCCTTTAAAATTAACTCTGAACCGAACAGCCAAACTAAAAGTCCCTAATACAAAAAAATCTGTTACGTACTTTGGATAATACCGCTAATTAATTCAGAACGAGTTCAAATGAGATCGAGAAGTAGCAGGTATGTGAACGCTATAGTAGGTACTATGGCTCGAATAAAATACAGACTTAGACATAAATATTGCCTTTTCAGCCTGAGAATTCTTTTTTCCTTTTTTTGTTTGGGGGTGGGGTGGGTGTAGGGAATGGGGCGGGGCTGGGCTATAGATTTCGGGAAAACTAGTTTTAGAGAACAATCAACTGATGACAAGTGACATTAAAAGTAAACGATTACTCAGTAATCGTTTACTCACTATGTCTTGTTTCAAAACTTACCTGACCCCATATTAACAGATGTAGCCCAAGTTCTACGAGTTTGTTCTTTGTAATGCCTACACTAGTATCACGTAATTTGAGCGTAACCGTAGCTATTGCGTAATAGTGCAATTTATAAGGTTTTGTATGAGGAAAAATTCAGTCTATTGGAAGGGAAAGTTGCGCTTGACTCTTAAAGACCCATTGGCACTTACCGTGATGCACTGCGCATTGTTTATTTTAATTCGACCGGATGGGCCGAGATCTTTCGAGAGGAAAAATTACAGTCTCTCATCTCGAGGAAGAAATGAACACTGAGTTTGAAATGTCGGTCGTAAGTAATTTTTTAGTCTCAAGAAGCGGCCCTGTCAGACATCAAAAGCCCGTCAAACACTTTTGCGGACCTTGTTTTGGGCCACTCAACCCGCCTTCGTGTAGCAGTCACCGAGGACATTTTCTTCGCCTCCAAAAATCCCATCCAAAACAAAAACAATGACGTCGAAGACGAAAGAAAATTGTTCCTACTTTCACCGAATGTTTGAGATTGATGCGAACGAAATTGAAACCTCCAGCGAACCGTGAAGTTTTCTGTATAAAAAACATACTTCCATTCTGTCCGTTGCAACTTATTTGCATCGGGCATAATTTCAAATGAGCACCGCCGGCGGAGGCTGTTTTTAGCCACTTTCGAAGTTCACATCGAAAAAAATTTCGACGGCTAGAGACGCGGAAAACCTCCTTCAATTTTCATTGAAAGTGTTTTTTCAATGCAGAACAAAACGAAGCCGCCAGCGAGCCGAGAAGTTTTTACTTCATCAATATTTTGCCGTGCAGACAAGACTGAAATCCCACCTCACAGTAAACGAGTACACTAAAAAGTGATAACAAAACGATTCGAGAATAAATTGTAAAATACAGGGGTACTTATAGGCGATCTAATAGACGTATTCCATTTACACGAAAGACCAAATTTGTGAGCCAAACGCGAAGGTTGTAGTTTCTTGCCGGCCGCCCTCGAGCCTTTGGCGGCATCGCTCCACGGAAAAGTTCCAGTCGCCACCAAAAATGGCTTCTACCATATCACAAGGCGAAATATCACGTAGAATACATGTTATATATTTCTTTGTAATTCACAGGTGAGCAAAATTGGCCGAACATTGCGCGATGGAACCGGATTACTTTGGATCTTTCTTACAGTCGCGATGGCTAAGTATTTTCGTGGTCCACGAAATTCAGCTACGACCGCGTTGCATTATGGAAAGTGCCAATGGGTCTTTAATAAAAAATTCCTTATCTGAACTCCATTGTTGGTCTCTTTCTGGCTCATTTGAAACTATTCCTCGGAGTTAAAGTTCCAACAGTTTCTTCTCTAAAATAGACCTTCTTAAGGTAGGGGAGTCGAGCTCGGGCTGCGACCAAACCCACTAATGAAAAACAGCTTGGGCTATTTGTGATCTTAAATATCAATTATGAAGGTGTAACCTTTTGCTTTGTGAGTACTCACCAATTAAACTTCTTGGTTAGCGTGTACCAGAAAATGCAGACCATGAGCCTGGAGGAAATGTTTAATTGGTAACTAACAACGGTCTAATTCATATGATTTCTTTACAACTCTAGAATGCCTAGACGCCGTCGGCATGGAAAATGGTGCCATTCCAGACCGGCAAATAAGTGCCTCTTCACATTATAGTTCGTACAGTACCCCTTATCGGGGTAGACTACACTTGAAAACCAGATCTGGAATTTATTCAGGAGGTTGGGCAGCCAAGTACAATGATCTATATCAGTGGCTCCAGGTTGATATCGGACATCAAAACACAATAGTAACAGCTGTAGCAACACAAGGAAAAGATGATACTAATCAGTGGGTAAAGAAGTATAAATTGCAATACCGAGTGTGGAATGGAGGAAGCTACAAGTACTACAGAGAACAAGGACAAAGTGTAGACAAGGTAAATTAGTGTATACCAACTCAACAATTTCTTCGTATATTCAACGCTGTCGCTCATCTGAGAGTTGAATAATGGCGGGAATTCTGAAATTCGTGAACACACCTGGACGAAAATTACAAATTGGTATGACTTTTCGTATTTTTCTTTTTTCGATAGCAAAGCAAAGCCTGGTGTATGCTTGCTTTTTCGCTTTATCTTAGTACTGTTCTCGGGGAAAATTGGATGTAAAACGAGTCCTACGTTATACATTGTATGCTTATTAATTTGAATTAAATGGGTAAAAATGTATTGATTTTAGTACAGTAAGTAAAATTTTTGCGCTAAAAAGGATCATTTCTTTGTTTAGTTTATACATTTTATCGCTCTGTTAGGAATTCGTTGGAAATAGTGACCGGCACACTGTTGTGTACAACAAACTCAACCCACCAATCAGGGCACGCTTCATCCGCTTCCGTCCAACGTCTTGGTCTGGCCACATATCCATGAGATCCGAGCTCTATGGTTGCTTTGAAGGTAAGTGAAAATGTTTTTTCTATTTCGACATTTAGTTTCACTAGCTTTCTCAACTGAAGTATTATAAGCTATTTATAGCCTGCCTAACATGTTTTTCGCAAATTTTGGATTTATGAACTGAGTTGATAAGGTAAATTGGCCACCATAAGGAGACTGAAAGCTGACGTTTCGAGCGTTCGCCCTTCGTCAGAGCGAACGGCTAACGCTCTGACGAAGGGCTAACGCTCGAAACGTCAGCTTTCAGTCTCTTTACGGTGGCCAATTTACCTTATCAACTCAGTTCGTAAATCCAAAATTTTGTGTTTCACGTCCCCCCGACGCAGCACCACAGTTTCTTTAGAAACTAACCCCCTTACAACATTTTACATACCTGTCAAAGATATATGTGATCGGACAAAACAAAATATGTATAAATGACAACAAAAATTTAAATAGCAAATGCTGTTTTTCTCTAAACGATGTCGTCAACCTGCTTTAACTTAAACAGTAAAGATAATTTTGACATAGGAATTTTTCCGTTTTTAGATGCAGATGAATGCCATGCAGCGACCCACAACTGTCACGCAAAAGCCCAGTGCATGAACACATTTGGCTCATTCAACTGCACTTGTCATCCAGGATACTACGGAAATGGAGTAACGTGCTCTGGTATGGCCTACTTTACTTTCAATTCTTCTGCTCTTTTAGCTGGATCATATATGGTATATGAAGTGCATGTACGTCTTGCACACTTTTGTATAACGCTAGAATATCTGATGCCGAACACGAGTACCTTATAACCATAGAAATTGATTTACACCAAATGTTGCCAAAATGTGCCTAGGGGAGGCACAACTGCTGAAAATGGTAAGTAAAGATAAAGTATCCTCTTAAAATGATGAAAGAAAATCTTACAGGGTTGGTTACATCCCTTGTGCCCTTGTACGCCCAAGGGCGAAGCCGTTGGATAAAGATATTGGATGTACCTTGTGGAACCTCGCCAACCGGCACCCGTTAACTTAATTCCACCACCTTGTTATTACGACAACATTTGTTTATGACCCAAATGATATTTCAGTAATATTTCTGAAAACTATGATCGTACGACCTCTTCCTTAATTAACATGACCAAATTTAAGACCACCTCCTTAAGTGAAGGTAACTTGTATCCATATCGATTCGTTTAGAATGTCAAAAGGCTCTCGGCATGGAGAACGGTACAATACGTGACGGGCAGATCAGCGCCTCTTCACAAGTTGATGGCAGACACACCGCCCAGCAAGGACGATTAAACTTCATTCAAAGTGGATCCAAAATGGGAGCCTGGTCAGCTGGAAAAAGCGATCTCAATCAGTGGCTCCAAATTGATCTGCGTAGTAACAACACCATAGTAACAATCGTAGCAACGCAAGGCAAAAATGCTGGTGACCAGTGGGTAACCAAGTACAAGCTGCAGTACAGTGGCAATGGTGTGAGCTTCCAGTACTATAAGGAACAAGGACAAAACAGCCACAAGGTAAAATTCAAAAGAATGGCTAAGAATGTGTGACATCTTAAATTCACCAATGTTGAAAAAAAATGTTGTCTGGGGCCTTATTTCGAAGAATTGGCTTAAGGGTATAATTAAAAGCGTTTGAAGCTGTGAGCTGAGTCGAAATCAACGATTTCTGACATTTTAATCAAAAGCAATTTGCTAAAGCATAAAAAGCCGACGTTTCGGCGTCTCCACAACACCATTATCAAGGCTAAGAAAAAGTTATGCGATGCGAAATTTAGAAACAAGTCTCTAGAGAATTAGCGTACTAACAAAAGTTCTACAGCAATACTTAAACAAACACTTTCGCGCGGACAAACACTTTCACGTGCTCGCGAAGTGTAACGACAAATTTCATTGCCTCATCGAAGAGATGCTCTTTATTCGCAAGCTTCAACCAAATTTAAAAGTGCAAACTGACTCTGTCTTGATAATGGTGTCATAGGGACGCCGAAAAGTCGGCTTTTTACATTTATTTTGGCAAGTTCTGACATTTTACTCATTTAATTAGGACTTTACAGGAAACAACGATTCCGACACTGTTATGCATCAAGGATTAATCCCACCAATCAGGGCTCGTTATTTACGCTTTCGACCTGTAACGTGGTATAACAACATATCAATGAGAGTTGAGCTCTATGGCTGCAAAGGTATGGTTGAGAAAATTCATTTATCTAATCACGGTGTCTGCTCTCTTATAACAGTAAGAATTATACCAGCTAGGTTTTCATACAGCTATATCTTTTAATGCTTTGAATACTCATCAATTAAACGTCTTGGCTAACGTAAGCGTGAAGCAGAAAATCCAGACCATAAACCTGCCTAAAACTTGGAAGGGATGTTTAATTGGTAATTAACAGCAGTTTGATTCTTAAATTGTATGGGTTCTTTACAATCTTAGAATGTCAACACGCCCTTGGCATGGAAAATGGTGCCATTTCAGACTGGCAGATAAGTGCCTCCTCACAGTATGATTCTTTACATGCCCCTCGTCTGGGAAGACTACACTTGAAAGCTTCTGGAGGTTACACAGGAGGTTGGGCAACAAGGCACAATGACGTTAATCAGTGGCTTATGATTGATATGCGTCATCAGAACACAATAGTAACAGCTGTAGCAACACAGGGAAGAAATGCTAATAATCAGTGGGTAAAGAAGTATAAAATACAATATCGAGTGTGGAGTGGAGGAAGCTACCAGTACTACACGGAACAAGGGCAAAGTGTAACAAAGGTACATTATTATATACCAACTAAGAGTTTTAATTGAGTGGAAATATATATTCGTTAATTCAACACTGTCACCCATCTCACACTTGAACAATGTGAGAAATTCTGGAATTCATGAACACGACTGGACCAAAAATACAAATCAGACAACTTCCTTTTTTGGATGTTCTAGTGGATAATTCGACTCCCTCCTGCATCATGTCGATTTACCTTAAAAAAACTTACACTGGTCTCCTAACTAACTTTTTTTAGTTTCACTTCATTTAAATATAATTCATACCCTGGTTGATCGAATTTTTAAATTTAAAAAACACTAAATCCGGACTTCATAAAGATCTTAATAAGCTGTCAGATACTCTTAAACGCAATTCATTTCCTCCCCACTTCATCGATAAAACCATTAAAAATTTAATAAGGAAACCTAAATCAGCTTCCATTAGCGATAATGATTGTCCTTCAAATGCCAATAACAGTAACACCAGCTATTTTACCCTTCCTTTTATCGGTAATTTTTCTAACATCACCCAGATCAAAATAAAACAACTTTCCAGGCATTTCTGCAATGACTTAGACATTAAATTAGTTTTCTCCTCGTATAAAATTAAGAATTTTTTCAGTGTTAAGGACTGCCTGTTCCTGCCGCTCTCGTTGTTTATCAATTTTCTTGTGCGGGATGTAACTCCCGTTATATTGGTGAGAACTCTGGCCATTTCTCCACAAGGATCAAAGATCACACTTAAACTGATAAAAATTCTCATATTTTTAAACACCTAAACAGTTCTCCTAATTGTAAAAACCTGTGCACATCTGATTGTTTTAAAATTTTAGATTCTGCTAAGACCGTTTACGGTTTAAAACTTAAAGAAGTATTTTACATCAAAAGTCTGAAACCCGATTTAAACACGCAAATTCAACATTTTAACACCTTTTTATTTCAGTCTTTGTTCTTTCCGGTGTCATACAGTGCCAGACACTTAGTAACGGTATTTGTATCAGACAGTACCGGGCAGCTTATTTTGCAACAGCATTTGTACCATACGGTGCTAGATACGTTGTAACGGTTTTTGTATTATCTATTCTTGTCATTAGCTCGGCATGTTATCAATGTTACTTAGAAATATGGCGCTATTTTGATTATTTTCATTAAACGGAAGATGGCATAAGTTATGCCGAAACATGTCTTTAAAAATTAGAATCGCTTTTTTTAAATTTATCAAATCGGACAACTATCTTGGCTCTTAAAGGTTTACTACTGCGATAAGCCAGCCATTTTGCTGTCAAATAAAGAAATAAAAGTATTCGTACGATTTTTTTGGTGGCATCACAAAGCCTGGTGTGTGCTTGTTCTTTCGCTTTATCTTCGTACTCTTCACGGAGAGAATTAAATGTAAAACGAGCCATACGCTATACAACAGGGGCTGTGCTTATGAATTTGGCTTAAATGGGTAAAAATATATGGAGGTTAGTATTGTAAAACAATATTTGTGCACTAAAAACGTTCATTTATGTTTAATCTACAAATTTTATCGCTCTACTAGGAATTTGTTGGAAACAGTGACTCGGATACTGTTGTGTATCACAAACTCAACCCACTAATCAGAGCACGTTTCATCCGCTTCCGTCCAACGTCTTGGTATAACCATATATCCATGAGGGTCGAGCTTTATGGTTGCTTTGAAGGTAAGTGAAAATGCCTTTTCTATTTCGACATTTAGTCTCACTGGCTTTCACTGAAGTATTATAAGCTATTTATAGCCTCTGTGATCGGATATATTTATCCAAGGTGGGCCTTACCAGACACAGGCGAACCCATCAGACAACAGGAGATCCGTCGGGATGAACGGCTTACCCCAGCATCATGAGATCCCAGAAATTTTCTTAACCCCGTGTGTAGCTTATATCCTTACTAAGGTAATGCTCAGTAGGGAATTTATGGGTTTCCTTTTAGCACTTGTATGTACATTGCAGGTATAATTCTCTGATTTTTCAGATGTATAACTATAGCTGGGCAGCACAACGTTTCGCGTGCCCTTAATATCTTCATGGCCGCGAATTCTCATCTAAATTACTCACGACCTGTCCCTGGTTATTTATCTCGAGGCTCGATAATCAAAATCCATGGAGGGCGGCATGGGTGCGAATCTTACCAAGGTCAAAGAAATTTTCTTTGGTTCGCTTGGTTAACATTTGCCTACTAGGGCTGGGTTCCATTCAGTGTTTTAACTTACACTGCACAGGTATAAGTAACTCTCCGATTTCTCAGTTGCATAACCACGGATGCGAGGCAACACCATTTTTTGTATCTGTTCAATGCATTTGATCAGACAAAACAAAATATATTTTAAATAACAACAAAAACTTGAATAGCAAACAAACTTCTTTTTCTTAATGTTGTCATCGGCCTGCTTTAACTTAGACAGTAAATATTATTTTGACAAGGAATTTTTCCATTTTTAGATGCAGATGAATGTCAAGCAGCGACCCACAACTGTGACACAAAAGCCCAGTGCAGGAACACATTTGGCTCATTCAACTGCACTTGTCATCCAGGATACTACGGAAATGGAGTAACGTGCTCTGGTATGGCTTGCCTAACTTTCAATTACGCTGCTTTTTTAGCAGGATCATATATGGCATATGAAGTGTACGTACGTCTTGTACACTATACGTCTTGTACACTGTACGTTTTGTACAGTATAATGCCGAACACGAGTAACGTGTGGAGAGATACTGAGCTTGAAACATAGTTTTTAAGTACAGTTTCCTCTTCTTGACTTTTATAATTAAAACATACGTGTGTTATGTATTAAAATTGAAAACAATTTTTGATAAAAACTACAGTTTTTGCATATGCGAGTAAGCCAAAGAGAACTAAAGTAGCGATAGAAAGCGGCAGCGGTAGAAGTTTAGGTGAAGTATCGAGCTAAGGTAGCTCGATAACTCGAACCTTTTTTATTTCCCTTGAAGGTTCGAGTTATAGGGAGTCCAATGTATTTTTTATTGATTCTAGATGTCGACGAATGTCAAGCTAATGTGGACAACTGCGATTCAAACGCTCAGTGTAACAACTTCAATGGTTCATTTAATTGCACTTGTCGTCAAGGATACATGGGCAATGGTGTACAATGCTCTGGTAGGGTTAATCACAGAAACCTGCATGTTTTGTATTGTGAGTAATAGCGGAGCCCGCGCGCTAGCGGAGCACCATTGCTAAGGAAATTTGGTAATCTATCGATCCGAGAAATTTTCGTTGTGACGTCAGCGTCCGTCCGTTCGCCCGTTCAGACTCTGGGGGAGGGGGAGAAGAGTCGCAAGATAACCTGACAGGGGGTGGAGAATGCCATCTTTTCTTGGCGGGAAATCGCGCGGTGCTTTTGGGCAACCGGCGTTTTTCTTGGCGGGAGATCGCATGACCACCGTCACTTTGGAAAAAGAGGTTTCTTAAAAGCTTAGTTCGTTTAGCAAAACGATTCAGTTCGACAGAAGTGAAGTTTAGAGCTTGAGAAAAATATCAAATAACTGTAAATGGAAAGAAAGAGTGCAACAGAGTACTTAGTCGTCTTTTTTAGAAAGCAAAAAGTTAAAGTTACTTTTGAAGACTTTATCTTTGTTGTCGGTTCACTGCTGAAGGCTGGGTCGGCACAACGCTTGAGTTCGCAGTATTTCGCAGCGGTCCCAACCTCAAATATAGCAGAGCTGGTGCGTTCTGGTTTTTTCTGTCCACAACCATGGTTTTTGCGACGGTCTGTACATATTTGCCCAAGAAAAACACCCGTGTTTATCGTAATAAACACAGTACTTGCGTAACTCGCGTAACATCGAATCGAGTCGAAGTACAGCGCTTGAATTCGCAGCATTTGACAATAGTTCGGACATCAAATATGGTAGAGCTACTGCCTTCCGGTATTTTCTGTCTACAACCATAGTTTTTGCAGCGGAGCGAACACATTTCCCTAAGAAAAACACCCGTGTTTATGTCAAGCCAGCTGCGATCAATAAACGACTGTTTAAGTATTTTCGACAACTTAGCCCAAGTTGTGCAGTGTTAGCATTTCCCTTTTTATTCCAGCGATTTTGGCGGCCCATCGGTTCGACTCTCAGGGGTAGCAGATTTTTTTTTAATTTGCGTTTTCCTTTTTTTTTTGTTTTTTTTTTTTGGGGGGGGGGGGGAGTAATTACAATAAAAAAAAGTGGGGCTCCACTTTTAGGCTTGGCTAAATATATATATATATATATATATATATATATATATATATATATATATATATATATATATATATGCAGTTCGTGCAGTTCTTTGATTATGGTCCTTTCCATAGTAACCTGTATTCAGGTTTAACGCAAATGAGGACACAACGCAATCAAATACTTTAAGTACAAAGTTGCGAAGACTGTGGTTTAGTAGTGAAACCAGAGCGTCAAGAATGGGAGACAAAGTGGGGTAAACAAGGGAGGAGGGTGAAACTGGTTCAAAATTTATCGCATCCCTCCAGGCCTTAAAGTGTGAACAAATAGAGGAGGTGGCATTTAGTTTCTATCGCAAACACTATACATAAGTCACGCTAATGTCATTTGATTGCGTTTGCCTTCTTCATATCTCTAGATGTAGACGAATGCCAAACAGGAACAGACAACTGCGACTCGAAAGCTCAATGTAACAACACCATTGGTTCGTTTAGTTGTACATGTCTTCAAGGATATTCAGGGAATGGTGTACTATGTTCTGGTAAGTTAGTACGGCTTACGACCTCAAACGCTTATACACATAATTCATATAACTTGTATTTGACCTGTGCGGAGATCCTGCTACCGCAAGGTATTTCCAGAGATATCAACAAAACGAAACGTTTTGTTATCAAATTCATAATTGGATTCATTTGCTTTGAAACACTTTTTGCAAGATGAAGGCTTGATGCTACGGTTAACAAGGTATAGTGAAATTTAGGTAGTGCAATTCAACATGGAAAAAGTTACATCTACTTTGTAACCCTTGGCATGGATATGAGACTGTTTTGACCAACCATCTTTTTTTAATCTCTAGATGTCGATGAATGCAAACAAGAAATTCACAACTGTGACGTAAATGCGCAGTGTAAAAATTCTCCTGGCTCGTTTAACTGTACCTGCCTCCGAGGATATTTAGGGAACGGATTGGCATGCTCGGGTATGTTCCAGCATACAATAATTAAATTTTCCTTCTTACATATTTGCTCCTTCAATGAGTCAGTCTTATTAATCAGTTGTATTTATCGGAAACTACGTGTTAGAGACAGTGGTGGAGGTGCTTCGTTTTCGACGCTACTCGTTGATTGGACCCTCCTACACATCCGCACCATCTCATGTAGTAGGCATGGTCAGTGTGCACCCATGAAAAACGTTCATATTGGCCAGCGGTACTGAACACAGGTTTTCAAAACGGCGGCCATTTCCAATGGATGTTCCAATTGACCTACAGATCAAGCTCTGTGTGAGATGATACAGATTTTAATTTGCCTTTTTACAGGACGGGTTTAATTCTCTCCTACCAAAATGTAGTTGGGACAATTTTCTTTTGGGCGGTAACGGGGAGAAATTCTTTTTTTTTTTAATCAAGTGAGAAGACCCCGGTAACGATCGCTTCCCTTACTAGAAAATTGTATGTACCAATAAATGATCATAGTACTGCATTGCTATGTTTTATCTTTCTTGAACTAACGACATATTCTTGGTTGTTAACTTCAGATGTCGACGAGTGCCGAAATGAAACAGACAACTGTGACATAAACGCTCAGTGCAACAACACTATTGGCTCTTTTAACTGCACTTGCTTGGCAGGATTTTCAGGAAACGGCGTGGAATGTTTTGGTATGACAGAATGATATACATCTTGAGTGACCCAAGACAGGCAAGATGCCTGGACAAAACAAATCATTCATGGACAGAAAAGCATCTCCCTTGATAAATCTTATTTTCTAAATATGACCAGGAACTTGCTTTTTGCTTGAGCCTGCTTTACTACACCGAAAGAGGAAGAAAAACTCGCCAAAAGTGATAAAAGAAGGGAAACTTAAACTTGACGGAAGAAATAAAAACTAAAAAGCTCGAAGTTTCATCAGAATGGCAATTTTGATTTCTAGACACCTGTCACGAAATTAGGAAATTAAGCCCCAATATTGACATCCATGTTCTCCTTACTGTTCTCCTTATATTTCTTATGTTACTCGTTGGGAGAATTTGATCAAAAATCAAGATATTTGGTTATTGGTCATCATTTCCTTTATTCGCATGGCCCATGGCCTGTGTGTTTCATCAAGTAGTAATACTGTAGGAGAAATTAGATGCTGATCACTATTGGGGCTAAAAGGGTTAAAGGGAAAAGAATAAGAATATACTAGTCACAAGAACTAAAAGGATTCCTGGGGATTTCTCACAGCGGAATCTCTTTCAAATCAGGATTATCATTATCAAGCAAGGACAAGAAAAGAAAAGCCAGTACATTACAACTTCAATTCCAAGCAGTTTGTTTTCATTTCTAGATATTGACGAGTGCGGGACAAATATAGATGAATGCGCTGTCGAAGCGTCCTGCTTTAATACAAATGGTTCGTACAATTGTAGTTGTAATGATGGATACTCCGGCAATGGGAAGGTATGTGTAGGTGAGTATAACACAATACATCAGTAACGTAAATAAGCAGCTTTTGCTCGTCATGCGGTTCTGAAATTAAAGGCAGAACTGATTCTAACAATGGTGTCTATCGTTATTAATCTCAGATGTGGACGAATGCAAAGGTGGGACAGACAACTGTGACGTAAACGCTCAGTGTAACAACACTAATGGCTCTTTTAACTGCACTTGTCTTAAAGGGTATTCAGGAAATGGCGTAGAGTGTTCCGGTAAGCTAACCTTTAAATGACATCTATCATTAAAGTAAAGAGTTCAATCAGTAAAGCACTTCTGTCAACACACGGTCAGAGTCAGACAGGGTTTGTCTTGTTTGAACATCATTTTTCAAAGCTAAGTGCATTGTTTAAAGGGGGGTGAAAGACTTTCATTGGCTGAATGCCCTTAAAGTACAATGATTTTTGCAGAGAAGTCCACTGTAAACGAGCAAGAAGATCTCAAAAGCTGGGGAAAAAAATTTGGCAGTATGTTGTTGAAAAACTCTCCTCAGCATACTGTTGGCTGGATGAATCCATATTTCTATTAAACGTCGCACACGCAACATGCCAAAAGTGAAAACGCAGCGTAAAATCGTACGAACTTTGAATAAAACGTGCTCGAAACATTTGCTATGCCTCGAAAATTTGCGTGGCGTCCTATCCTGAATTTTTGGGCATCAACAGCAGAGATGTTAAGATATTCATACTGTGATCAGAAATATTTTTTTATTATCATTACTTTTTTAAATCTTTCCTCGTCTCACAAACTATAGCATCTCCTTTCAATTTCGGGGCATTTGGTTTTTGTACAACATTAAAAGTTTGCGAAAATATAACCGGCAAGAAAGAAGTTTAGACATTCACCAAAATACACTTAAACCTTCCAGATATAGACGAATGCACAACAGCAGCTCACAACTGCCATGGAGTGGCTCACTGTTACAACAATGAAGGTTCCTTCACATGTAGTTGTCGAGAGGGCTACAACGGTGACGGACTGACTTGCGATCCCGTGGGTGAGTGGAAAAGGGATAAATATGTTTGATCAGTCTAAAACACAACTTAAGAATTTGCTTCAGTTTCTAGGAAAAACAGAATAAATGCTCTCCGGTATCTGGTATTATTCTGTAAAAGCTCCAGGAAAATTTCACCTATGTTTTAACTTGAAAATGGTAGTATGTTTACGTAATTTTTATCGTGTTTTATTCATATGCATATGCTTAAAAGTGCCTTTACAACTGCTGAGTGAAATCAGACGAAAGCATTTAAAGGCAGCCATGGTGACATTTGCCAATCCTCTCGTGATCTCACAACACCCAACTAATCCATGTGTAGATGTAGTCAGGCCAGAGTACAACACATAGGGTTACGCCACCGATTCTTTGCAAGCAATGATGTGGGATCTTTAACGTCCCGAGTTTAAACAGTACAGTTGACGACAAGGTGTAGTAACAAAGTTAATTACGGCTTAGTGTCACCGTCCAGTGACGCCATCTTTTGAAGTGAGGGTTATTTTTGAAATAAATGTGACTTGTCATTCCCACTTTCTGATCACAAAAAAGCCACGGCGGCAGTTTTTCCTATGTCCATCCTTCCTGAGCCTTGCTATAAAAATTGGATATGTCGTGTTTTTTGGTTTGAAATTTTTCAAAACAATTTCATTTCTTTCTTTGCTCCAGATTATGGTAATGAATCTCAGACAAAGAAAATTAGCAACTGAAAAGTTTAAATTTTTCCAAACCAAAATCACACTGTAACCACAACATGTACAGATATCCAAGCGCTATACATTTAAATTATACGTTTAATCTTTACATTTATTCTATACATTTAACGTACATTTTTAGATACAGGGCTCCTTTGGATACCAGCCTTCACTCTCGCTTCTGATAGAGTTTAAATGTGTAGTAAGGACTAACCGCCTAAGGGCCGTTAGTTTCATTGATTTTATGTCAATTAACAGATTATAACTTATCTATATACAACGGTAAACAGGCGACTTCTCAGTGACAATCAGAAACATTTCCAAAAACAAGTACCACGCAACTTCTGTCAAGCGATCTGTCAAAAGCGTCCAAGAGGCTTTAATTGAAGGTCTACCTGAAGGCGTTACTTTGCTGGAAAGTGTGTTGGAATGGCGTCTGGTGAGTGAAGCAGAACTGGCAGCGTCAGAATCAGCAGACGGAACCTTAGTTAGTCAAGGAACCGCTGAGTGGGTCATAAACAGAAGATCCGTACCTGCTGGTATCTATCAAGTCAAGTTCGCTGCTTCAATCACAATCGGTGATCCCGCATTTCCACAGACACTCAAGGCTTTTGACTATGGCTTCATTCAGGTCATTGCAGCTCCTTTGCGGGTTATTATTGACGGAGGAAGCAGCGTTCGTTGGGGTTCAACCGAAACCGTAATTGTGGATGGTTCACTGAGCTATGATGGAGACATTGGCCCTGGAAATCATACTGGACTCAATTTCACTTGGTCTTGTCGCGAAATAGTGCAAAACGCGTCTTTGAGTAACGATTGCTTTGGCTCTTTTGTGATGGAAAATGTCACTTCGGCTACCATTGGTATTAGCACTCGTCAACTTGCAGTTGGAAAGAAGTATGTTTTAAGATTGACTGTGTCCAAAGATGTAAGAAGCTCGTCTGCTGAGATTTCATTTGAAATAGCAGCCGGAGAAATACCTCGAGTGACTCTGAGGTAAATATTTCAGCTAGTAAAGTTATTATGTGTGCCTACTAACATGCTCTTAAACGCGCAATACTATGTTTACTGACAAAATGTACGCTCGCAATCAGCAAAAAGTGAAACTCAAACTAGACCCCAACTTTTACTCTGTTTTCAGTCCTTAAGAAATGTACCTGCGTCCTCAATATTTCATACAAAAAGAGCTCTAGCGCTTTAAATAAATAAGAATTTAGGTAATGAAAACTGTGCCCGCTTTCAAAACAAGACGGGGTGGCAAAAGTCATTTTTACCTTTTGAAGGAGATTAACAACCCTTGCCTCCAAATGCAGTAATTCTGGTGTTAATTGAATATCATTGACAAGAAACACGTTGGAGAATACTCTATGTGAAGGTCTCAATGGGGTATGAGTGCGGCAAGCAAATGGAATTCCCCTCCCGGAAGGACATGTTAGCCCTTTAGCGGGATGGAGTCTGGGCGGTTATCAGATTCGGACATGCCACCAACACAAGTGGCGTTGTATGAAGGATCAACCCTCAAAAGGTTATTGGAGTGACCTCCCAAACCACGCTGGGAGAGACACTTAGGGCAGGATGGTCCGAGTCCTATATTCTGCAAAGTGAACTCAGAAACCCTAACCAGAACGGTGACGGCTGTATTTTCAAGTGATGGATCCTTGACAGTTAAACTTGTTGAGGCATAAGATTTCTGGTCGACATGAAAACTTTCCCTCATTTTTGGTTAAAATTGCATTGATCTGACTCTTAGAACCTGAATTTTCATTGTCTGTTGATGGTAAAAAAAAAGTGTGAAAGTTTCCCCCATTTGACGGTTGACGGTTCACCCCACTAACCGCCTCCTATAAAGACCAACATGTTCGCTGATTGAGAAAAGAAACAATGAACTAATAAACATTCTGGATGAACTTAAATAATAGACAGTCTGGATAAACAATACTTTGTATATGTCCCTACAAAACAGACTGTGCGAAAAGCAACAGGTTGGTGAGTTTTGTAATAATCCCCTGATATTTGGAACAATTTTCTGTTTCCCTTGACAGTTTGATACATCACTGCACTTACCTCCAGATTTGTTCTGAATGTAGCTAAAACTTATTTTCGTTCTTTTTTTCTTTTTTCCAGGTGCTTTCTAGATTGTGGCAAAATAGTGTCTTCTTCGAACAAAATCAGAGTGACGTCAGAATGTCCCAATTCTCCTTGTAATGGCTCAGTTTATGAATGGCGCCTGCAAAAACTGAAAGAAACTACCGGAATGTGGGAAAATATTACTATTCTGCCAAATATAACTTCAACTGCAGTAAATGCGACTGACATGGTAATCAAGAAAAACTCATTGCAATCCAACTCCAAATACATTTTATTCCTCATTGTAACCTCTCGAGAAGGAACGGAAGGATTCGCAACGCTGGAGTTTGAGACTGCTGGAGCACCACACAGCGGGCACTGTGAGCCGTTAATCAGTGAAGGCGTTGCACTAAAGACCGAGTTTTCTTTCAAGTGCTTTGGGTGGAAAGACAAAAGCAGACCTATTACTTACGAATTTCGTCTTGGAGACGATCCACTATCTTATGGACGATCCTCCAAGTCTGCATCAACAGTTCTACCGGCCGGACAGCCAGCAGATGATTTCAAGTTGGAAATAAACATTATTATCAAGAACAATGTTGGTGTAGCGGTTGTAGAGACCTTGTTTGTCAAGGTAAATAACTCTAGTTATTTCATAGATTACTTTTCCTATTTGCATTACAATGTGAATGCGAGGCAATTTCAGGCAAGTTTGCAGTTTCTGCCCGAAATTGCCTGACATTCACGTTTAACTGCATTGTAATTCAAAGTCATCATTCGTTATATTACAATAAAAAAATGATTAAGAGGTACTTTCAGTGTTATGACACAAGATATCGACTCTACACAAGACGCGAAAAGGGAGCTCTTTACGGGAACAAATTGATCTTCAAACAAAGTAAGTCAATTCAAAAGCTTTCCTGAAATTTAAGGTGGGTACCGGTAGAAATTAGTTTTTCTAGCATCACCACTAAAGTAGACACGTGCAGCAGAGGGCTAAGACAATACAAAAGGGATACTAACAACATCAAATCTTGCACTGATACCAGAACTTGTACATAGCTGCTAAAAGCTTAGGAAATGCTTTATTTGATCTTCTGCAGGTGAAACCGTCCTCCGAGCTTGATCCTTGTCTTTCGTCAAAAGAGAAGGTTACCAAAAGGTTAAAAAGCCTTGTGCTAGGAGAAGGCAATCGGCTCGACGAATTGCTAAGGAGAGGTTATATTAACGAGGCTGCTCAGCTTGCTATGACTGTCCTGAAGACCGCCAATGAAAAAACAGATTGTGGAGAAACACTGAACCAGCTTGTCAAAACATTGGTAAGTGTAGACTTTCATGAATCAATCAATCAATCAATCAATCCATGAATGAATGAATGAATGAATAAATGAATGAATGAATGAATGAATGAGTGAGTGAGTGAGTGAGTGAGTGAGTGAGTGAGTGCGTGCGTGCGTGCGTGCGTGCTTCCGTGGTGAGTGAGTGAGTGAGTGAGTGAGTGAGTGAGTGAGTGAGTGAGTGAGTGAGTGAGTGAGTGAGTGAGTGAGTGAGTGAGTGAGTGAGTGAGTGAGTGAGTGAGTGAGTGAGTGAGTGAGTGAGTGAGTGAGTGAGTGAGTGAGTGAGTGTGTATATATTTACCTACTATTTTTGATGTATTTTTATTGTCAGCTCTAAGTAAGTACTTAGTCCTCTCGTTTTCACTTAAATGTATGTAACTTACATCAATCTTTTAAATGCAAGAACATAGCTCATGTCGTATGGTGGTAAACCCCTGGTAATACATCAAGAAATGCTTTTCGTCTTCTACGCAATTTTGTTTACATACCAAGCAAGTTGGTTGCTCTACAGGGATTGATACTCCTCTATTTTCATATTTTCCAGTCTGTATTCGTAATGCATGACATCCTAATCTAAGCTTTGTCAGGCTTATTCTATGTGCTGGATTTGTAACTGTTTTTAGGTAATTTTCAAATTCATAACTCTTTTTAACTTCCTTATGAGTAAATTTTTCTCTTGAAGTTGATGATGAACTATTCTGGGTCTCAAGCCAGTTTTGTGAATACTGATTTCTGAGAGTTTTGCTTACAGTTAATCGTCCGTTCTTGATGTGTTGCCGGGTTATTGGTTCGGTTACTTGATGCCCCCTAGTGATCTCTTCGTTAAATACAACATCGAAAAAAGTTGTAGATGTTGTTGCATATTGAAATGCTTCACTTAACAAAACGTTGTTACAAGAATGCTTCAGTCTTTGCCAGTAGCTGAAGATTGAGGCTTTTATGTCAATGCTTAAAGGATATCGCCCAAGCTCTGCCCTGCAAGCAATGTTTTCTGTATACCATGGGACGTTTAATGTTTGTTTACAGAACTTAATGTGGACTTGTTCAATTGTGCTTTTATCAAAGTGCGTTTTGTATGACAATAGTTCTGGTCCCCAAATTTCGCACGCATAAAGTAGCACGGGTTTAACAAGGGCATTAAAAAGTTTGCTCTTAATCGCAATAGTTGCTGAATCGAGGTTAGAAAAGGATCGTTTAATTATCGAGAGGACTTTAGTGGCTTTTTTGCTGAGAAATTCTCTTGCATAGGTGTAACGACCGGATGAAGCCATTTCTATACCTAAATATGTTTGTTTGTCGACAATTTGTAAAGTTTCATTATTGTATTTGAAATTTATATTATTTTTGTTTTGCCTGTTACCACTAAATATGATTATGTTCGAGTGAGTGAGTGAGTGAGTGAGTGAGTGAGTGAGTGAGTGAGTGAGTGAGTGAGTGAGTGAGTGAGTCAGCGAGCTAAAGAACCAATTAGCCGACAGACGAATGGATGAAAACTAACGAACGCAAGAATAAGTAAATAAATAGATATCGAACGAATGATCTCATTAAATATAAAAAATGATTAATTGATAAATGGTTGAATGGAGTGAATAAGTCGCAAGTAAATTATTCCAGGACTACAAAAAACACCACAAAAAAGGTGACAACAGGCTAACAATGTCCTTTTCTTTCTCTTGAACCAGCTTTCGACCACGATAGTTAACAAGTTTACATCCATAACTCCTGAGAACCTTCAAATGTCTCGCGTGATTATGAAGGTAGTCAGGGAGGCGACTGGAGAACAAGGATATCCATTATCAGATCCATCATGTGACGAGTGTCAGAGAACTGTGGTAATACAAAAATTTTCAGGTCGTTGTTGTGTACTCATTTCTCATATGTCGATAGCCAGTTGACTAGACTTCCTCGTTATTTCAGAGAAATAGAGAAATAGCCTTAGACCTTCACGACAACAGGCGAGGAACACGGGCGAGGGTACATGTAACCCTTTATAGGGTCCCTACGGTTTAACAAGCTTAGACGCTTAAAAATTTTGAATTGCAATTTAAGCGACAGGTAGATTCCTCAAACAGTTGGTGGGTTTAAGTCCTATGCACACGAGAAAATTTTCTTTGAAATCTCGAAAACGCGAAGCCGAAACTGAAAAGCAAAAGAAATATTTCGGTCACCAAGTCCTACTGGATGTATTTGCTGGTGTACAGTTTCAAGTCGTGTACAAGAATCAAAGGCGTCCTAGTCAGTTTTTTGCCATAGGCTTAGGCTCCCAACAAAACGATCCTTAATTTGAAAATGTTATGACCCCCTGTTTCGTCCTCCATTAGACAAGGTGGTAACGTCTCCAAAAGGATGCCATAATTTATTATGGGAAAATATATCATCTTCAATTATGCAGAATCGCCATCATGCATTGACAACTGTCACAAATAAATAGGTGACAGTTTAAACTTTTTTTTATTTCCTCTTTTTTAAGGAAAGAACATTAACACTGACAGAATCTGCATCCAGGTTACTTGTAACTGCCCTCAGAGACATGGAAGAGGCCTATACTGAAGAGTTGTACGAAACAGCTCTATCTACCACAGGATGCCTTAAGAACGTTCTTAAGTCTGCTTCCAGTGCAAATCAAGCAATACAAAACAACCAAGTGCCTTCTAAAGTAACATGGTTTAATCCCTTCCTACTATCATAAAAACAAACTGATCAACCTTTTCGTACTTGTATTTAACTGAACTCTGAATTAGGGACGGTTTTGGTCTTAAAGCAGTCTTTTGTTATGCTTTTACTTTGCTTTTTAATCAATCAACAGCAAAAGACGACACGTCTCACTGATGAGTTTCATTATTTTACGTTTGAAGCTAACTGAAGCGTCCTTTCGCTCTAAATATGAAAGTAGCACAGGTGCCTGTATAGATTAGCGATAACAACTAATAACAAGCTTTCTTTATCACCTTCCTTGAAACAAAGGTACAAGTTAAATATTATGTAATTCCATTTCCTCTATGATTGCAGATGGAAGTGCAAAGGGGCTTTGAAATCTTAAACACCATGAATGATGCATTCTTTGTTCGCTTGGTTCCGTCGGAAAAACTTATATTTACAACGGATGGTCTGGTGGTGGCTCTAGAGAAGGTCTCTATCGACGATGTTAAGGGACTCAAAATGGTAGAAGGAGCTACAAAGATTAAGCTACCCGAAAATGTTGGAAACATAGGAGGCAGCAGTGTTAACGCAAAGGTACCATTTTGGTTTTACCAAACAATAGAATTTTAACCTTGCACCTATTGATGCATGTAGCTCCCTCTTTTCTGGTTTTTATATTAACATGTGTCGTAGGCCATAGCATTGATCGACTACATTATAAAAGACAGTCTGCAAACAACAGGGCAGCCTTACGACACATCTCTGTTAATTTAACTGGCTAAATTGATAATAAATTTCTGACATTTCACAAAGTTAATTATCCTGACTTTAAGAAACAAGCCACAGCCTTGTTATGTTAGCTTGCACTGCTATCCAAGTAAAGGATCAAAGATCATTAATATTGGGCTAACGCGTTCGTCCTTAATTATAAAATGCTCACGGAGCAGATTTAAAATATAGTATTCATGAAAAGAAGAAGGCAATCTCCAACTACTCCAACCAGAATATGTCGGTGGCTTACTTCACGTTGTAGTATGAAGAAAAAAGATAGTAACGGGTTCATATTGTTGTCTACTCTAAATGAGTTTGTGCTGCAACAAAAGTCTGTTTCCGTAAATAGAATGCACCATCCCATAACCAGGTTCAGAAACCATTCCCAGCTATCACCTCCTGGGTTTCTTGGATGGAAATCTAATACTGGTTCGTTGTCAAATTCTATGTTTAGTAAGCTGCCAATAAACTTTCGCTTTTTATATTCACTTTTTCTGTCTATTCTTGCAGATGAAGGCTCTTGATTTTAATCCATACACCTGGGACAATAGCAGCAAGATGATTAAATCAAGTGTGACTGATCTCGAACTTCAAAGTGAAGATGAAAGAGTGCTGAACGTATCAAACCTTAACAGTGACATAGAGATTGTCATTCCGATTTCTAATCCACCAACAAACTCCAGCAACATGACGGGACATTTCTTCTTAAAGCCACAGAAAATGTCCATCCATAGCTATTTCGCAAAACAAGCAGATGTCCCTGTGACCATTCGGATGAGCGTACAAAAAGATGGTGTTGTTCTTGAATTGTTTGTTAAATACGGATCAAGACCAACGATCGATGATTTTGATCAAAACTTTACTGTTGCTTTTGTGTCAACATGTGAAAAGCAGACACACAGCAAACAAAACGCAACATCTTGTTATATCGAGGACAGATTCATTAAAGTGTTACCTTCTGAGCCAGCCCTTCTTTATGTCGGAGTACTATTTATAGGAGCGAAAAATACAACGGAACATTCTCTAAGAAAACGATCGTGTTTTGGCCATGGTCGCCAAAGGCGTTCGTGTGTTGGCTTTAAAGATCCGCCCCCGGAAGGAGGAGTTGCTAGGCCAATTGTTCCACAGTATGACCCATCCACAGATCTCAACTATACCATGAGTATTGCACAAAGCATTTGTTTGTATTGGTCTGAAGATAAAGACAAATGGACCTCGGATGGCTGCAAGGTAAACCATAGGTCCTCTTAAATACGCTTATAAATGTCAAAGATTTCCAAAGATTTTTACGGGTTTTTTGTTAAGTGTTGTATAAAACAACCCAACAGTTACCTTGAACCCACTGATGTTAGCAACCAGACGATCGATTTAAACAATACATCCAACACCCGTTAAAATCCAGTTTATCTTGTCTTGCATCTGTTATGTTCCTGGAATTTTCCAGTTAGGAAATTGACTCAGTTCTGTGTCCGTTGGTCCTCGTGCCGTAGAGGCCATTGCTATACTGCCAAAGCAACAAAGCAGCTGAAGTATGTCAAGATCTCTTGCAAATGTTTCCAGTCTCCGTTCGTGAAACTTTTTAAACTTGAAAATACTATCACTTTGGAGGGATGATATTAGATAATTGTTAGGATGGTTTTGTAAATTCCCGTGATTTTCTTTTCTCACTACAGCACGAAATTGCGTTAACAAAAAAGGATATGTAAAACCATACCAGTTTTATCTCAAAATTTCCAAATTCAAAACAAAGTTCGCATAGCGAGAAAATGGTGTCAGAAAAAAAGAAAAGCCTACGGTTTTGAGTGAAACCGCGTCGTCAGCGTGCGCGTGGTCGTTCATTATAGGGAGCCGCCTAATTGTCTTTAGATCTAATAATAAATGCACTATAAACCAGTTGCTAATAAATGGGATTGGTGACAATTTTCCTCTAATTTGATTCTGCAAGCTATTTAACGCACGTCAGATATCTGTGGTGATACCAAATGGCCAGTTCCTACGTTGCACCACTTTGGGGCTCTCCCATTTAAGTAATGGATATTTTTGTATCAAAAGCTGAGTCTCAAATTTATTTGACTTAAACGGTTTTGTCGCCCTTAGCTTTTCTATAGGAAAAGGAATCAATTTTGGAAAAATAAATTTATTAAAACGTTATCAGGGTATTAAATAAGTAATTTATTTATATTGTTTTTCTTGTTCTTCTCTTTTGTTTCTTATATGGCGAAGCTAATAAAACAAAACAAAATTTAAAAAATAAGATAAATGTTTTCCTAGCAGTTTCACTTCTTCCAAATTCTTGGTCTTCATTTTCTTGACAATAACCGTTCTTGTCGTAGGTCTCTTCCAGATCTAACACAAGCCATCTCATATGTCTTTGCAATCACTTGACATCCTTTGGTGGAAACTTCATACAGGCGCCAAATCCCATCAACTTTGACAAAGTGTTCACGGAGTTTGCGAACCTTAGTGAGAGTGGCAATATTTCTGTTCTAGTGACCATTGTATGCATCTTCGTCGTTTACTTCGTGGTTTTAATCTTTGCGAGGAGAGCTGACAAAAGAGACGCAAATAAGGTTAGCACAAACTATGTTGACATTTGTACCTGTACAATTTCAGTCTCGATAACAAAACGTTCATTTGTTCACAATTGTTTTTGTGCGCATGCACAGCAGTGCTTGTATATTAATGAAAGTCTCTTCTTTTATCGAGTCGCTTGTTCAAACTCTTAATGAAACTTTGTTCTTTTATCAAGTGCTTTGAAAGTGGGAGAGATAAGACGAAACGAGTGTTAACAAAACACTCCCTTACGTTCTAATTCGCTACGCTCAAACGAACGTATTTTATTTTCCCCTTAAATACTGTAGAAAACATAATCACAACAGCTTGATGGTTGGATGCTCAGGCAATCCAAACTAACGTTTATTTCACAAGCAACAATAATTAACAGGCACAGTTATAGCTTATGACATGTACAAGCTGATGCGCACGCTAGAGAAAGTTACTCTGAATAGCTATAAACCCAATTGGCTAGTTATTTGCAAACGCTTGGTAATGTCCTCTAAGACGTACATATCCTTCGCGAGGGGACAGGGAAACGAGGCACCGGCCAAACATTGGACAAATTACACATACTCAATGAACTTTAGAATCTCGTTCTTATATTTCTTCACTGTGGAGTCAGCTTTAGATCTTAATAACGTCGAGAGAAAGTCCTTCAAGTCCGGCTTGACCCTAGCGGGTAGGTGATTCCAATGACTATCAGCATCAAACATCTGCAACGAGAAAAGGATAACGATAATAGAAGAAAGTGCACCCTATAAAATAGCACAAAATAGTACAAAACCCTGGAGTCCAAGAATGGTGCCCTCCTGCCAGGGCCATGATGGCAAGCGCCCACAACTTTTTATCCAATATCAACTCGGGCCAGTTCCCCCTCTCGTTGTTGACTTTCGAGGACAAGCGTCCCGTATTTCTAAGTTCCACTAAAGAAAAAGAAGGCACGCAAAACGATGATCAAAAACGGAAAGCAAAAGCTCAAATTCTTGCTATGAAAACGAAACAAGACTAGGAAAAAAAACCATACGCAAAGCTAAAACGAAGCCACCGAATCTACTGCTACCGAAAAAAGAATTAGTCTTCCTCCCATGCTCCAACGCATTTGCGTGGAAATACTTATAGTCCACTATGAAGCTGGTTGGGATTTGCAGCATATACTGGACGGCCTAAACAGGCACACACACAAAATAAACAAACAAACAAGGATAAGCCATGAAGATAATTTTCTCCAGATAAACTGTGAACGGGCGGGTGGGCGGGATATCAAAAGGCAAACAGAGTGGAAAAGCGATAGCGAGAAAAATCGATTAACTCTTGCAGAACCTTAAATACCAGAACTATCCAATCAAAGAATCTCTGGAGACACGCCTAAAGGCGTGTACTACAGTAGCACAAACATAACCTGCTAATGAACTGTCTCAACTCTATACCAGCGGAAAATACATTTTCCAGTTAGTCAGTTACCACGAATTAGTGATAAACTTTTGTGCTAAATAGGTCGTTAATATCAAAAACGCTAACTTCGCGGCTATTCTGGGCCATTTTCCAATTGAGTTATTTTCTTGAATGGGTATTGTTAATTTTGACAGCCATTGTTACGCAGTCGTGGGCTTCAAACAATAGCTTGCCTGCCCAAAACGGGCCATTTTCAAACACAACTTCAACTAACAGTTTTCAACCTAAAAAGAACAGCGGTTCCTGTCGGCCGATTTTTCAAATTAAAACGGATTCTGTTCATGAAAAGTTCCATCTTCCATTTGCCGCGCGTGAAAATTTGGAAGGCTGTAAAAATTTTTAGAAAATCGCTCTTGAAAACGGCTTCCATACAAAAAAGGTCGATTTTTCATGATTTTCAAGTTTAAAAGAACAGTCCTTACACTTCTTCAATTCCCTTCGTTTTAGGCTTAAATTGCAGGTGCAACATTATTCTTCAAAAAGCCGTGCGTGAAAGTTTAACTTCTCACCTCTGTAAATGAAAAATTATATTTTTACTAGCCCTACTTGGTCGATTTCGGCCCTTTCTTCTCTTATTCTGGGCTTTTCAAAGCGCACTCGACTTGAAATTTGCCGCCTCACTGGTTATGAATAATTAATGATGTCCAGCCATTCTGCGCGATGAATTAATTAGTTGTAGGTCAATTACCCTCATAAGCTCCACTATGCCCTACAGTAAAAGAAAACCAGAATATGAGCAGGCGCACTATGGTTGGTTCCCTACTAATAGCCTATCAGTTCGCGAAGCCGCGTCTACTAATTAATAGCCGTTAAAAAGGTATGCTTTTTTGAGAGGAAGGTTTACCTTGGCAACTCAATAACATTCTCATGTTCCAAGGGTTGCCCAAATAATAAAACAAGTTTTGAACTCAATTTTGTCATACATGACCTCATAGCAAACTCGGCTATGCCCTCCTCGTTGCCCTCCTCGTTGACTCGAGTTCGTGAAATAATGGTTGAATATTCGTCCCAAAAAGAGACGCCAAAGTTCGATGGCCGTTTCCCATTATCCCTAAAGTGTGTTGTAACCCCATGGGCCCTTGCGGCACCCGTAATAAAGAGAAGCACATGGACCAAGCGTTTGTCTGTTCAGTTTTTTTTTCTTTTTTGTTTTCTTGGTCACTTTTTCAACCTCATCGACGAGTGAGTTACAAAAGCAAACTTCTAGTTCTCTCAAAACGTAACACCTTATTGGTAAATACTTTATGCTGTTTGCCTAAAGAAAGCCAACCCAGAGTTGTCCACCGCAAGAACTCTCAGTGAAATAGGAATAAATTGTTATTCATTTATCGTAAAACATCTCGATTTGATGAATAAATAACACGTGATACATCAAGCAAAAAAAGACGAAAAACAATTTCGAAAAAAATTATCCTTCGCCACTTTATAATGAGGTAGTTCATATACGCACTATATGAACTCACGAATATCATTATCATCTATTAGTTCTAGATCATTGGAATTTTGCGGTTTAGAATAGGGTTGGAAATCTTCAACTTTGATACGTTTTAATTGCCCCATGTGACTTTAATTAATATGCTTATGAATTACAGATTTCTCCTCCAAAACATGTGACCATCGTTGAAAAAGGAACCTACTATTATGACATGGTTATCGGAACTGGTGTTTGGAAAGACTCGGGAACGACAGCCAGCGTAACAATCGGCATTAAAGGCGAAACAGATGAACTCAACCTTATTCCTCTTCGAAGTAAAGAGGATACAACAGACGTATTTTCTCGGGGCAGTATTGATGGCTTTGCTTTGGTCACCAACGAATCGTTGGGCGCTTTAAAAGAAGTAACTTTAGAGCATGATAACACAGGAGAGAATCCGTCTTGGTTTATAGAGACAGTGTCAATCAGAGATCGGCAAACAAAAGAACAGTGGGTTTTTGGGTTGAATCGATGGCTTGCAGTGGAAAGAGATGACGGGCAAATTGACGTAACTGTAGAAAGCAGGCGCTCGCTATCATTTTCAGACGAGGTTCGTTTACTATTTGGAAGACAAATTACCGACAATCACTTGTGGGTTTCTACAGTTGGAAAAGCGCCCAGTAGCACGTTCACCCGTGCACAGAGAGCCTCATGTTGTCTTTCACTTCTCTTCAGCGCCATGATTGTCAATGCTATGTTCTATAACGTTGGTGGAGAATCAGAAGGAGCTATACAAGTTGGACCATTCAAGTTTTCTTGGAGGCAGATCGTCATTGGAGTTCAAAGCGGGTTGATAGTTGCACCTGTAAACATTCTTATTGTCCTCCTGTTTAAGTCAAGCAGACCGAGGACGGAAAGGAGAGAAAAATACCCAGAAATGGACGAGGCGCAACAATTAGTGGATGATATAAAGAACCCGTGCTGCATGGTTCCTCATTTTTGTGTCTACTTCGCCTGGTTCCTTTGCTTCGTCACGACCCTGACAGCAGCAGCATTCACCTTATTTTACAGCTTAATGTGGGACAAGGAAGTCGCTGAGCAGTGGCTTGCCTCTATTTTTATCTCATCCGTGCAGGATATTCTCGTTGTTCAGCCAACAAAGATTATGCTAGTTGTCGTTATGATTGTATTACTTTTTAAGAAACCAAAGGACCGCGTTAAAGATCCTGAGATGCAGACTGACGCATGTAGCACATATGAGAATAACAGATATTTTCAAAATGATGACCCAAAACAGCGTCTTAAACGAGCGAGGTTGCAGGCGATACGAGAGCGAACCAAAAAGGAGATCAAGTTAGCAGGGATGGTCAAGGAGATAGTCCTTCATTTAATATTTATGTTTTTCCTGGCTGTGGTCTGCTATGGGAACAAAAACGATTATCGGTTTCTGATGACTTCAGAAATGATAACACCATTCCAGACTTTTGATAAGGTAAGGATTATGACAAAATAATTAATAAATTTTTCTCCCGCTCCAAGGAATTTTAAGACGATTTCCGCTCAACGTTCGAGCAGTAAGTGCAAAAATTAAGTTACCAAAAAAATACTTGCAGCACTGTCACATTTTGAGAACAGATAAGAAGAACTTATCGTTACTTTTGCTCCCAAGCTGACCCCGCGAGAGAAAATTGGATTTGAAGTTATCCATATTTCAATTAAAAAGACGCTTCATGTCAGTTCAAAACAAAATGGTGCCCGTTTTTTAGCATACTATTACGAGATTTGAAATTAATTTTCTTGAGAATGCTTGAGAATTTCATCGCGGGGTCACTTGGGCAAGTGAACTAGAGTGAGATGTTTCAAATAGCATTTAAAATGTTACCGTGCTATGAGTAGTTTTTTGGTAAATATTTTTTGCACTTATTGCTCGAACGTTGAGCGGAATCCGTCGAGCGGAGTTCGATTGAGTTGATACAGTTTTGGTAAGGTGTGGGTTTTCGTCACAACACCATATAGACAAGGACTTAAATCTTATTTTTAAATAGAAATAGTTACTGCTCTCAGACTATTTGGTAGGATTTCCTGTTGAGATTATTCCTCCAACGAATTTTTGAGTGAAGTTCCGACAACATTATTGGATGAAAAATGTTCGGGCTCAAACAGTAAGTGTATCGTCAGTTGATGGAATTTGTCCCCAGGTTTTATTCTGGTTGGTAAATTATGTCCTAACGTTAGTTGCTATGAAGACAAAACAGTGCTTGACCAGTTTTATGAGAGTTTTGACAAGTCTACTCGTTAGTTTATTGGTCAAATTTATGGTTAGGGCTGTTGTTTTTCGGTGTTGTTGATGTCACCCGATAAGTCCTTTGAATGATACAGCTTTTTGGATGGGTCTATTGAACGAGTCCGTATTGAGTCTCAGGCTGCCAGTTAATTACCTGATTTGTTGGAGACAAAAATTGGATTAAAATCTTGCCAGAGTGATGATCAACACGATCCGAAACCTTCGACTCGTCGACCATTCTCTTTTTGGCTCTCACACCAAGATCTTTGATTGGATATGAATAATTAATAATTCAAGATCATATCACATATGTTACACAAGGATGGCCTTTTTCTATCTCGTAATAAATGTACAACTCTGAGAAAATGAGTGCACCTAATGTCTACAATTTCTTAGGTAACCGACAGACACAGACTGTGGGCGTGGATGGACCAGAAATTCCTTCCAAACATTTACAATCAACCGTGGTACAATGGCCTCGAATATCAAAAGGACGTGTATATTGAGAACAAGATGTCCATATTGATCGGCATGCCATGGATGAGGCAATTGAGAATCGAAAAGCGTGAGTGCTCGTAACAACATTACTATTAACCTATTCATGAAAATCACTTTCTTGTGGACTTTCACTGGTCATGGTCAGCATAGTAAAGGGTAATAGGTTGTTAAGGTTAGGAAAGAATGCTTTAATAATCGATATCCTAAGAACAAATGAAAGATCATGAGTGAGAATTTGCCCATACCGCCCGTCTGTCTATCTAACTGTTTATCTCTGCCTCTCTCTCGAGTCCTCAATCGTCCACACCTGTTTTGATATTTTAAACACTGAGCTATAGAAGACAAGTTTATAGTGTTAAACACTTCCTGCATACTACTAGTTGATCTGCGTTCTGATGTACAAAAATATCGTGAGCGTGGTGTAGGAGAGGGGTTGTATCTTATATCAAGTTTTAATTGTTCCTTGAGTATTTTTTACGTTTCTTCTCGGTTATTGATGTTTTCCTTTTTCTTCCAGGTTCGTGTGAATTACCTTACGACATTATCACAGATTGCTACTTTGACTACTCCCAAAAGAATGAAGACTCTACGCCACTGAGTCTTCCAGGGTGGAAACCACTTCCTTTCAACACCTCATGGCCGAGAGCTCTAGAAATATGCCCGAAGCCTTGGCGTTACCAAACTGCTAAAGAACTTGACAATGATCCGATAAAAGGCACTTACAATTCATATGAAGCTGGCGGCTACGTTGCCGTTTTGGGGTATGACGAAGGAACTGCCCAAGGTGTCTTAGGCGAAACTTTCGGATATGGGTGGGTTGATCGCCAGACACGAGCCGTGATATTAGAGTTTTCAGTGTTCAACGTAAACACTAATTTGATTAGCATTGCAACGTACTTCTACGAGGTGCTTGCTACTGGTGCTGCCTTCACTACAATGAGGGTCGACACACTAGAGCTGTACAGTATAGAGTCAGGAACTTTGTTGTTCTACCTTACTTGTCAGTTTATTTTTATAGCCATGGTGCTCTTCTACTTCGTCAGAATGCTGATCGCATTGTACCAAGAGCGCCTAAATTTTTTCATGTCTGTTTGGAACATAGTCGATGTCTTAACAATCATCTTCTCGATAGCGTCAGTAACAATATACATGATCAAATCAAAGAGCGTCTTGGGAAGCATTAAATCCATCCAAGCCAATCCTTATAATATTGTACATTTCCATAGAGCTCTCGACTTGACTAGTTGGGAGAATGTGGCGATTTCTTTCGGCATTTTTATGGTTACGCTCAAGCTTTTGAATCTCATCCGTTTTAATCCATATGTCATCTACTTGTTTTCTTCTTTCCGTCAATCGGTCGGCTACCAACTGTCTTACCTGGGTTTGTTTTTGATCGTGTTTAATGCCTTTGTAATATCAGGAAAACAGTTCTTCGGTCGCACAGTCCTTGCCTACTCTAGCTACATGCAAGCAGTCATTTCGCAGTTTGAATTTCTGCTTGGAGCAGCTGTTCCACTCGATGACCTTCGAAGCGAGAATCCGTTTATTGGTCCTGCATTCGCTTTCCTTTACATGTTAACCACGACTATATTCCTTATGAATATGTTGGTTTCTGTGTTAAACAAGGCCTACAATGACGCTAAAGTGCACGCGGAGAAAAGTGCAGAGGAGCTTGAAATGGCACGCTTCATCGGAGAAAGGTTTGCAGGGATGTTCCAAGGGGGTGCAAGGCGAATTGAGTTCAAGTTATTCTGTGACGAACCGACGGTCGTCAACATGTGCCTTTCGGACGCTGAGCCTTTCTGTTTAAACTCGCAGAGTATTGCTCAGTGCACCGAGGAAAGACTAGAAATATTAGAAAAACGACTCTCTGCCCTCTCTAGAAAAACAGAAAATATGGATTGTAGTTATGAGATAGAGGAAGAGGACTTTGTGAATCTCCTTTACTCAGCACTTTTCCCCCCTTTTACCAGCCGCCTCTAAGTCCCTTACTTGCAGTTGGTGACGCCTGGGATATGGTGAACGTTTTATAATATAGTTCGAACTGATGATCTTCATAGATACTGATGTAAAATAAACTTTGTTTTTGTTATTTACACATCGACAATTAAATGTTTTGATGCTATATTGAGCTGTTTGCATTGTACTCCGGACATTCTTTACGATCACAAACAATGGCACCTGTATGGAAGGATTTTTTGCAGTTTTATTTAAAAAAGCAAAAAACGTTTTATTTGGCATAGAAACCTTATTTTAATCATAGGAAGATAATACATACAAAACCGATGTTATCAGTTATCTTATTAGCTCGTTCCCAGTGTTTCGGAGACCATCCTCTTCCACGTTAGAGGGAAACTTGTACTCTGGCACTAAGCGAAGTATTTATTTCGTCATAAGGAGGTACTCCCGATAGGGGGCTATATGGAGACTTTTTCGCACTTGCATTATCCGAATGAGTAGGATAATTTGCTTGTTTTAGTATGGGGAAGGATCGCCGAAATTCACCCAAAACTAAAAGAGAGAGTAGTTATGTCAATACTTAAAACGGTTTTGGCGGAAACCACGACGCAAATAAATACGAAAGTTTGGAGCCTCCAATTGACTAAAATCCCGCGATGGTCTTATGTTTGAGGTGAAAATTAGAAATTAGAAATTCTGCCAATGTGGCAATAAGGAACAAAACAAGAACGGACGTTCGGCCTAAATTTTCAGTTTGGGTCCCAGCTATTAACCATGTTTTAACTAAGATAATCATTTTCCATTATTTCCATAATTTCTGTCACTTCCATCATTTTGTTTAAATCTTAAGCCTTCGCTTAGAGTTTAAGACTTGATATTTATAGCCAGTTTCCAAAGTTCAGATTTAAGTTAGGAGAATAAAATTCTCTTAATTGGCTAGGTAGGAAACACGTCAATAAACAGCACCGTTTGGGAATGCAAGTAAAGTTGTCGTGTCAGTTTGATTTCGCTCTTTACTAAAACAGGTTATTTAAGGGCTCGAAATTCCAATTTGTGCCGAAAATAGCTCATTTCACAGTTGTTTTGTCACAAACCTTCCGACGCCTTTTTTTTTTCGTTTGTTTGTTGACGATGATGATCAGTAACTTATTGGCTTAAGTATAACATGAATTGCGAAGGAAAATCAGGAAGGTATGTATCAAAACAAAGTCAACTCCAGCCTCATTTCCATATAAAGACCAGGTAACCAAGCATTGTAAAATGGTTTAATCCTCGTTTTAAGGGTGTCGTAGCCAGGACCCGCCCTATGGTGTGTCCCTTTAAACAAAGGAACACAACAAGGGTAATGTTTTCGAGGGTTGTCCAATACTCGCCACTTGTTCAAGTCGTGAAAGTGGTGTTTCAAGTGGTGCAACTGGTACGAGTTGTACAAGTGGTGAAGTGGTCAATGGAGACGTTTCAGTGAAACAACATGAAGCATGCCTTTGCATATCATTATAGACAGAATTTGAGCGTTGTTTGATTTCACCAGTTACACCACTCGTACAACTCTGACGAGTGGTGCAACTGATGAAATCAAGAGGTGAAATTGCATACATTACTCTTACTTATAGTACGGTAGAGCTGTGAGGAAGGGGGTCCTTTCAACTGGTACGCCTCGTTCAAGCGGTACAACTGGTGAAACTGTATCTCATTATCGACACTTAGAATTTGAAGAGAGTTAAAACAACTTGTAAGACTTTAACGAGTTGTAGAACTGGTAAAACCGCATCGTATCGTGAAAGGGTCGACCATACAGTTGATTACATGCGATACGTGAGCCATTTCAGTTTGAGTTTTGCGGTTTTGAATGGAATTAAATATTCAAAGTCGGTCTTTGAAGTTTGCATACGCACGTTTGTTGTTTATTTATAGGATTAAAAGAGTTTGCGGTAGTTTGTCGGGCGTGTGGGAATTCTGGCTTTAGCGTTTAGTATCTTTTCCATGAGTGTGTAACAGAAATAAATGTCTACTCTGCGGTCTAACATTCGTTATATGATAAATTACAGTTTAATCCGATTAGAATATGGTATATCGAACAAAAATGGGAAGAAGCATTATGAAGTAAAGGTGTCAGTGAGCGTTGATTGTGTTGTGTATGTTTCTGAAATGTCAGGGAAACTTTGGTATCAGGTTTTAAAACATGCACTGTAAAATGGTATGATGCGGGTGGCGGGCTATTCAGTTTGGTCGTAGTGGAGGCATCAGAATGGCGTTTATGCGGTCGCGCGGTACTGTAGCACTCGTTTACCCAAGGGTTTCGTCGTAAGTTTTGGGTGGATTCATTTGCAGCATACTCGTATAGCTGTCGCTTTGGCACGTGCAAATTTTCTGTTGTTTTTTGGTTAAAAAACAAAAGAAAATTCCCACGCGCTAAAGCTACACCTATACGCGTATGCTGCAAATGATTCCACCCTTTATGTATGATTGTGAAGTGGATTTTAAAATGGGTTTCGACTCACTTGTCGTAACAGTCGTTTTACTTATTCGTGGAACAATATCTAACAATTGGCGTTTAATAGTCAAAGTTGAACCAAAGAAAACACTGGAATTAGTGTGTATTGTGTGTAATACTGTAGTTTATTATTCAACAAATTGTCACTATGCCCATATATGGTAAGGAAGCCCTCAATATCTGTCATCCTACATGACAGATATCCTGCGATATACGTAAATGACCATATTTGGAAGTGCACTATTTTCTTTCATTGCTTGTTTGGCGGCCATTTTAAAAAGCGAGGCAGTTTTAGCAGTGTTCTCCGTAAATTTTAACTCTCTGGAAGAAACTAACCACGATTAAATGCTCTCAAAATGTCAACAAGTATTTGCTTCACCTCACAAAGATATCCAGAGGTTGACTTGGAATTTTCATAGTGAGAACTCAACCAAGAAAATGCTATTGCGAACGAAGCAGCACACTTGCTCACGGAAAGTTGTAAAGACTAAAGTTGAAAAGATTTTAATTCACAGGAAGAGGACTTATTCTCGGTAAGGTAGCAATGTTTCTTTTCCTTTGTCTTGTCATTCCAAACATGAGTTTGTAAATAAGTCTTTTTAAGTGAACGGTAGTAAACTTCGATTTCTTGAAGTTCTGCTTTGATTTTTATTAAGCTTTATGTGTTGCTAGCTTTTAGCGTTTTTATCTATAGAGCCGTAGTTTTTCTCGTTCTGAAAATGGTAGTCGATGGGAATTTGTTGAATAATAAAACAATTATCCTGCTCAATCTTTCGGAATATCCCCTGATTTAGCCAACTCGGCCTACGGCCTCGTCGGCTAAGTATCAGGTGATATTCCGCGCGATTTCGCAGGATGATTGTTAATTATTGGCTATTTCAGAGGTGAAGTAAAATGACTCTAATATGGATAATATAGTTCACCCGAAGACTCGATTAGGAAGGAAAGCTAAAACTAGGAGTTCTCGCGACTAGCATTGAGTTCATCCCGGTTATTTTCTGATATGGAGAAATTCTTGATGTAATGGGTGACTCCAACAGAAATTTTTGTCTAATTATGGTGTGATTCTTACTTCGCAATCGCGAGAAATGGCATAAGTGAGACATACATCGCTTGTCTCTTGGAGAACCCGCTTCTAAAACCTTGTTCTCAGTTTGCGCAATATTTATAGAACAGGTAATAGATATATCACCGTCTTGTCTTTCGTGTATCACGCTCGTTTCGTACGTGCGCCTAAATAACGAGGCATAATCATAGTTTTCTTCCATTAGCCAGTTTCACAATGCTTCAGTAGAAGCAGTAATCGAAATAACAGTTCGCTTTTAGAACTCTATTATCAGTTTGCGCGACGCTTATAGAACGAGTAATGGACACATTATCGTCTTTTATTTCGTGTACCTCGCTCGCTTCGTACGTATGTCTTTCGTGTATCTCGCTCGCTTCGTTTCGACACCTAAATAACGAGGAAAAATCATAGTTGCCTTCCCTTGGCCAGTTTCACAATGCTTCATTGGAAGGAGTGATCGACACAACAGTCCCCTTTTAGAAAGCTATTATCGGTTTGCGCGACCCTTATAGAACGATTAACAGACATGCTTCGAACTTAATTCTTTCGTGTATCTCGCTCGCTTCGTACGTACGCTTAAATACACGGCAAAATCATAGTTGTCTTCCCTTGGCCAGTTTCACAATGCTTCAATAGAAGCAGTAATCGACATAACAGTTCGCTTTTAGAACTCTGTAATCAGTTTGCGCAACGGCTATAGAACGAGTAATAGTCATGTTATCGTCTTCTATTTCGTGTTCGCTTCTAGAAATCTATTATCAGTTTGCGCAACGCTTATAGAACGAGTAATAGACACATTACCGCCTTCTATCTGGCTTCGAACCGATTATCAATTTCCGCAACGCTTATAGAACGAGTAATAGACGTATTACCGCCTTCTATCTCGCTTCGAACCTATTTTCAATTTGTGCGACGCTTTTAGAACGAGTAACAGACATATTACCGCCTTCTACCTCGCTTCGAACGTAATTCTTTCGTGTATCTCGCTCGCTTCGTACATACGCTTAAATAACGAGGCCCCAGTTTCACAAGGCTTCACAGTCGACATAACAGTTCGCTTTTACAACCCTATTATCAGTTTGCACGACGCTTATAGAACGAGTAATAGACATATTATCGTCTTCTATTTCGTGTACCTCGCTCGCTTCCAACGTATGTCTTTCGTGTATGTTGCTCGCTTCGCACGTAGCTTAAATAACGAGGCAAAATTATAGTTGTCTTCCTTTGGACAGTTTCACAAGGCTTCAATAGAAGGAGTAATCCACGTAACAGTTCGCTCTTAGAACTCTGTAATCAGTTTACGCAACGCTTATAGAACGAGTAATAGACTGTTATCGTCTTCTATTTCGTGTACCCGCGTATGTACATGAGCTCGGTGTTCGGTTTGTTTTCTATGCAACGAATGTTTTGGGGTCATACGCTTAAAGAACGAGGCACAGTGGCGACTCGTAAGAGTTGACCGGGCCCCTGCCTTTCTTAATGAAATGCAGTTTTACCACTTGAACGAGTTCAACGACCCGTACGAGTTGACTGGGCCCCTGCCTTTCTGATGAGATGCAGTTTCACCACTTGAACGAGTCGTACAACTCGTGCGAGTTGAGTGGGTCCCTGCCTTAATGAGATGCAACGACAAGTAACACTTCATTTTATTTCACTGAAAAATACCATATCACGACTTGAACAAATCGAACCATTTGTAACCATTGTTTTACGACTCGTACGACTGGTACGAGTTGAATCACCACTTTCACGACTTGAACAAGTGGTGAATATTGGACATGCTCGATGTATTCGGAATTCCTTGTTTAACAAATTTGTGTCTTGGTGTCGATCAAGGAGTGCAGGCGGGCAGTCGTTATCGTTGTTGTTTTTGTTGTTGATGTTGTTGTAACTAATTTCATGAATTTATAACTTGCTTTTAAACTTTCATTCTGCTTTCTTTCACGTCTTAATTTCGCTGTGTGATCCGTGTATGCTGGTGTTTGTATGTTTGTATGAGCATGTGGTGCAATTGCTGCATTTTCAAAATGTTCTTTTAATCGTGTGCAATGATTATTATGCTTCGCCGTTTAATTTCTGACCTTTCTCGGTAAGTTTGTTAGGTCATTTTTAAATGTAGTCCTAAAAAACCCAAGACTTACTTCTGATGTGATTCTATTTAAACAAAAACATTACCCCCTCCCCCCTCTAAAATAAAAGAAAACAAACAAACAAAGCAAAAGCTCTTTTTTTCGGCTTCAGCTGCTGCCGCCAAACAGGATTTAAAGTCCATTTCATTCCTCCGTTCTTTTTCAATCGTCCTTTTCCATTAACAAAAATGACCCGGACCACCCTGACTCGATGAATGCAAGAACCAACTGGCTAAGAGTAGGGGTGAATTATGCCTTTATTTCGGTTTTTAACCAATCTCACTCTGGGATTTTATTGTGATCTTCTGGAACCAAGAGAAGGAGAGGAATTCCGAAACGTTGGTCGGTAACTTTACTTCAAAGTTTAATGGCTGTTACTTGGAAGTCTTGAAGTCCGTATGGCAGATCTCCCAGCTTCTCCTACAACCAACTCTGGTCACTGTCAACTTGCTACAAGTCATTTCATGACGTCATCAGTTTATTCAGGGTTTTCATGTTAATCCACAGGGCGAAAAATGTCAGCCTGGCCGCGAAGGGTTTTATGGAACCACACCGAACAAACTTTTGCTACCAGAAACACGAACAAAAATCCCCAATTCGGCCTTTGTCAGCGTAACGCAAAATTTTGGATTTATCAACTTAGTTGATAAGGTAGATCGGCCACCGTAAAGAGATTGAAAGCTGACGTTTCGAGCGTTAGCCCTTTGTCAGAGTGAATCAAGGAATTGTGGGTTGCACTTCGTTTATATGGGGAATGGTAGAGCTACGCTATTGGTGGGAACATGCATGGCAACGTGAAAAACAAGAATAAATTAGTTGAATGAAAAGTGTTCGTTGATACCGTGGGGATTAACTGTGCCGAGTTGAAAAATGAATTTTTTTTTGCTAGATTTTTACGGCTTTCCGTGTTACCCTGGTGTAGGGATAGGCCTGTGTTGGCTATAATGATTAGGGAGACTGAAATGTCGGGCGACTGGTTTGGATGCGTCCTTGTCATTTCTGACGAAGGGCTGACGCTCGAAACGTCAGCTTTCAATCTCCTTACGGTGGCCAATCTACCTTATCAACTCAGTTGATAAATCCAAAATTTTGTGTTTCACGTCCCCACCGACGCAGCACCACAGTTTCTTTAAAAACTAACCCCCTTGTTTCTTACTCAGTGTAGTTTCGTCCTTGTGGGGTAATTAAATTAGTTAAAGCGAATGATCACGGTCTATTACCGTTTGTCCTCCAACTAGAGTGAAATAAAACATAATGCGTTTTGCCTCCTTAGCTGAAAGGAGTCAAAGAGATCTCAGGCTGTTGAAAAAAACGTTTTCGTTTACAATAAAGCGGGTTTTTTTTCTTTGTTGTCATGAACTTCATTCAGAATGATTGTTGTTGGGTCAGCACGTAGGGCCAGGTGTGATACCGCAGTTTGAACGTTTGGTCCGATAAATTAACGCTAAGGTCTAAAGCATACTTCAATTTGAGAAAACAATGCAAGTTCATAATTTTTCCCCTACAGGTGCGAGTTAAGAGAATGAGATGACAGACCCTCGGAGCTGATGAAAAGTTTTCCCCACTATCGATCTATGCTGCTTCTAATTTACGTTATAATGAGCCCACTACGGTGCATGTTCTAGATAAATCCCCATCTGCCACTCGTTTTGGAAGAATAAATTGTAAAAAAAACTGTCCTAAGAAATCAAGGGGACCCACCTCTACGTTTAAATCTCACAATGTATGACCGCAATGGTGTTGGCCAAGTCCTCGTAGTTCTCAGTCAAAGAACATTAAAACAGGTCCGTTGTTAGGGTGAAAAATAGATGTTTTTTAATAGAATAAGGGTCTTCAGCCCAGAGAAGCAAACCCCAAGTAGAATTTAGGGAAGTATGCAAATCCACTCTCGGAGAGTACGCAAGAAGACGCTCTTTTATAAGGCCAGGGAGATGGAAGAGGATCTCCTTTTAAAGGCCAGAGTTTTAAAGGAAGAGGATCTCCTTTTAAAGGGATTTCGTCACTTAAAGTATAGTACAGACTAGCATTTTCTTTGCAATGCCAGGCACGTTTCAAGGAAGGAGAAAAATTACAGGGCGGATAAATATTTCGACTCAAGGATTCTACTAGTCTTCTACGGAGCCAAAATGTAAAAAATGGAAGGCACTGAACTGGCAATCACCAGCTCTAAATTGCTCTAAATTGATCACACAAAAAACGTTTAGCGAATGTGTTAGGATGGGTTAGGCAGGGAAATAATTTAGCCCTCGATCATGGCGCTGCAACCTCGTTGGGGTCAGTCTGTATGCCATGGCGTCAAGCGAAATGTTTTCCCGTCTAGTTCTCTTTCTCAGTACGCCAAAGCATTTATTGCTCGCCTGTTATAATTTCATGCCACATATTTCTTACATTTTAAGAAATATCTAGAAAACTGTTTCCTTTTTGTCAAAAAGTAATGTCGAAACAGGTGCGCTGAGCTCGAGAAAATTTAAAATACTCTGAAAATAGAGCATAGCGAGAGTTTTTTTATTGATGTCTTGAGCTCTCTAAAAGTTGCAAGATTTGTACCAGACCCGAAAAAAATAAGGACGTATGATTGACGTTGAAAACAGCTTCCTTTGTTGTCACAGAGTTGTGGTTAAAACCTGCCATGCATTCACTGCGCAAGTAAAATATTACGGTTTATTTACAGGTATTTGTGTTTTGCTTCATTAGGGAAACAACCGGTTAAAACAACGAGTCGTGTTTCATTTAACGTGTTTTTTAGAACGTTACAAAACTGTTCCTAACATTTTTATTAAACTTTGAAAGAACAATTTTTAAGAACGAAAGCTGCTGTTTGCTGAGCTCAACTCTTTCTATTCGAACAGTCAAAAGTTTTTTTCCATCCATCGCCCGAAGTTAGGACCACAATACATTACATTACATGTTATAAGGTTCAAAAATTGAAGGGTAAAGGTAAGTGAGAACTTGAAGACTGTTGCTAAAGAAACTGCTGTTATTATTTTGCTTCACATGTAATTTCATCTTTTCAGTCGTTACAACACAAAAACAACCCCCGAAGTGTTTAACAATCAAATTTTTACTTCAATTTGCCTTTATTGTTCTCTTTTCTATGGAAGACATAAAGGATGTCATTAACTGGAGAAGAAACACGCATGGCTTGATAGAAAAACAGAAAACAAGTACCTGCCTCCCAGTGAGGGTCCCAATATGAAAAAAAAAACAGACTTTTCCAACATCATTATTTCCATCTTCTCCTCATCCCTGGCGTGCTTCAATTCCGGTCGATATTCTGTCATAAAGCAACGTTATATGCTGAGCGTTTCAGGCCTGATTAAAGCCAGACTGTTGAACGCCATGCGGAAATTGTTTCCTCGTCAGAAGGTATGCTATAAAAAAGACTATTTGTACTTGAGTAAGTTGTAGTCAGGAGTTGGCACTGTTTTCAGTTACATGCTTAAGACGTTTCGACTACTGCTTAAGCCTTCATCAGTTCGATAAATGATTGTTATTACGCGTAATTTAAACTACAGCACGTGCATTCACGTGCTAAGAAGTTATTAAGATGCTATGCGTAATGTTGGAATACGATGACATCCATTACAAACAAATCTTTGGATCCCATTAGCTCCCCCGTTAGCCCCGTTTTAGCTGAACTTGTTATGGAAGAAATTGAAGAAACAGCTGTATCCACAGCTCCTTATCCCCCGAAATAGTGGTTCCGTTATGTTGACGACAGGCACACATGTCTGAAAAGGGATCACGTAAATAAGTTTCATAGGCATCTGAACTCATCTGAAGACACTAAAGGACACTAAAGGAAAAGGATTCCCTTCGAGTAAATGTTAACAGAAAGCCAACCCACACAGACCGCTATCTCGATGTCCATTCCCAATACCCTTTGTGCCATAAAAGATCTGTAATCAACACATTGCTACGTAGAGCAAAAAATATTCCATCAACTCTAGAGAAAACGAGAATAGAAGCAAACCGAATAAAGGCTGTACTGGGGGAGGATAATTAGCCGTCATCTTTTATTAATAGCTACGAGAGAGCGTTATCGATCAGACCAAAACCAGCAACTACCACGTACGGCCTGCACTCTTTCAAATATTATGCGGTGAAATTATGGAACTCACTACCAGATAATATCAGAAGAGAATGTTCTTTAACTAGTTTTAAACATCTTTGGGAAACAGTTTGTTTTCAATGAACAATGCAAAATTTTAGGTAATTATTTTAGATATTTGTAAAGTAAATAAGTTTCTTTTTTCTCTCTCTCTCTTTCTTTGTTTTCACGTTTCTTGTTGCACGGAGATATTAGCCTTCCTGGCTACTCAAAATTCGTGTGTAAATAAAGTTCATGTTAAGTTATGTTATGTTATGTTATGTTATGTTATGTTATGTTATGTTATGTTATGTTATGTTATGTTATGTTATGTTATGTTATGTTATGTTATGTTATGTTATGTTATGTTATGTTATGTTATGTTATGTTATGTTATGTTATGTTATGTTATGTTATGTTTACCCACCAACAACCAAACTCACTTCTCATGGCTTCATAGAACTCTCATACGCGCGAGGCATTTCAGAATGAATTGGCTGCAGCCTAAGACAACAACAGATCAAAGTCGCCAACAAACCACAAATCAACAGCCTCTTTTCACGTCCGAAAGTGCAAAATGATGCAGACCGGCCCATATCGGGCATAGTATAGCTGCACAAATTTTGATTTTGTATACTATGGTCAAACAGAAGACAACTGAAGACGCGGATTTTAGAAAACAAAAAGGCTGTCTCTCTGTTGGACCACAACTCCAAGGTTGCATGCCTTGTCCACGAAAACAGCCATCAAATGGACTTTGTTAACGTCAAAGTTGTGGGGTACCAGGCAAATTTTTAGGCGTGACTTTTTCTGGAAGCCTGGTTATCATCTAAAGACCTGAACGCTGGGAATGACCACTTCGCTATTCCAGGGTTCTACAAATTTCTGGCGCGCGCTCAAGTCCCGCGATACGTTTTAAACATTACGAGTAGCATTTTGACAACGTCTTAGCACGTGCATACACGTGCTGTAGTTTAAATCACGCATAACAACAATCATTTATCAAACTGAGGAATGCTTAAGCATTAGCCGAAACATCTTAAGCATGTAACTGAAATCAAGTCAGAGTCAAACCTTTTCTAGCCCATCACTATTTCTGCTTTTCAAATTTAATTTTCCAGGTCTTAGTTTTAACATAATGTTGTTTTCAGGCGGTTGCAGTCCTGTGGTCTGTGCTTGAAATACTTTTGAACGTACAACTTGCAGTGGGTAAGAAAATTAGATCAAGTATTGACAAACGCACTGTGCAGTATACGTAACATTATTGAGCAGATATTGTCGACTTGCAGCATTTGTTACACCATGCGAAAAGGAAATAAAAAAGTTCTACGTGGGTGGAGAGAAGGAAACAAATCTTGAACATTTCATTCTTAATTTTGTTTAAAAAACCCGTTTGGTTCAACAAATATACTCCAATTTGGGAGATTTTTCAAAATGTCTTTATTAGACAACTCGCACCGTTTCAATGTCCTACCATGAACATTTCTGTCCCATGAACATAGAACATTTATTAAGTTAACGACCTCGATTTCAGCAAAAGAACTAATCCAGGACCTAAACAAGACTCGACGTCACCCACAATTACTTGTCTCGCGAGGGTTCGAGATCACCAGACGGACAAATTTTGTGTGTGGACAAATCTTGTAATATGGTAAATACTGCTTTTCAAGACAGAAATGCACGCAGCCATCTCTTTTCAAACTGATTTGGAATTTCAATTTTTGGGTTCAATATTACTTTGAAAAGACAAATCTTTAACTAGTCAAGCTAGACTTTGTCCCTTTCTGGTTCTTCGACAATTTCATTTGAAAAAGAGTTCTAAAGTTTGCAAGGCTAACAAACTTCCTGAAAAGATAAGTGAGAAATGGTAGATGGAAAATTCCTAACAAAACTTAAACACCAAATATAGCAGTAACAGCAATATGTAAAGAGCAAAAAATATATTATTTTTATAACAATTTTATTACCAATTTTCCTTACAATGACTTTTTAAATATGTTTACCTGACTGTCATTCACTCCTTGCATTCCCAGCACCACCTGGAGGTCCTGGTCCCGAGTGTGACACGTACAACGTCCTCGATGAAGAGAGCAGATACTGGAAAAATACTACTTCTTCAACAATTTGCGATGATGTAACTATTCTCAATGATAAGTGGTACCGCTTCATCGGGGGAGCTGGAACAATGATGGCGTCTTATTGCATCCCGAAATCAAGCTGTAGCACCCACAGGACTGCTTGGATTACTGGTGATCATCCAAGTACACCTTACACGAAGAAAGCGACAACCGTGTGCATGCATTGGGGCACAAACTGCTGCGAGAGGTCTTATCCAGTTGAAATAGCAAACTGCGACGGGTACTACGTGTATAAGTTAAAGACGCCGACCTCTTGTTCTGAACGTTACTGTGGTGTTAAAGGTAAGATAAAGTGAGGGTTTCATCCCATTGTTGTTTGAAAAAGCATCACCCTGAAATATCAACTGACTAACATGAATAGATCAAATTGGCAAAGAAAACTAGTAGCCTTCCTTTTTCGTGACCAATTGAAAACAGTCAACTAGTCAGCCTCAATGTCATTAAAGATGTGTTTATTGTTCATCGTGGTGTAAGATAGGTAAGATGCACGTTTATTCGTCTGTCTCACGGTGGAATCGCTTTGAGTTGTTGATCGCGACGTTTCGACTGCAATACTGCTAGTCTTCATCAGGCGATGAGGTCGATTGTTTACGTGTCGCTGTTTGTAGCATGATGGTTCGCTGCTATTGGTGCATTTCAATCCTCATTATTATTCCGACTATTAGATGTTTTCCCTCACAGGTCAGCTTTGTGGTTGGTCGGCTGCTGTGCTTTCTGATCGTAGGTATCCAAGCTTAAGGAATTTCGATTCCAATCTACCGCAGTAGATTTAAATTCCTGAGTAGGTTCTTTGTTGGCTGTTGGTCTTGTTGTACGGAAACTCACAAAGACAACAAGACCAACAGCCAACAAAGAACCTACGCAGGAATTTGAATCTACTGCGGTTCTACCCTACATAAAAGGTGTATCAGAGGTTCTTCACCGCTGTCTACAACAACATGGCGTACGCACCGTCTTCAAATCAGACACAACTCTTAGGTCTCACTTAGTGCGACCGCAAGACACCCTTGAACCAACTAAACATGACGGTGTCCTCTATAAAATTCCATGTGAGTGCAGCAAAGTATACATCGGGGAAACAGGGAGAGCGATGCAAGACAGGATAAAAGAACACGACAGAGACATACGGCTTGCTCGTACGCAAACCTCCGCAGTTTCGGAGCACGCTAACGAAACGGGGAATCTTCCTATTTGGAAAGAAGTTAAGTTTATTGATCGTGACCCTCACTGGTACACACGTACGGTCAAAGAGGCTATCCATATAAGACTTCATCCTAATAACATCAATAGACATAGTGGAATCGAAATTCCTGAAGCTTGGATACCTACGATCAGAAAGCACAACAGCCGACCAACCACAAAGCTGAACTGCGAGGGAACAACATCTAATAGTCGGAATAATAATGAGGATTGAAATGCACCAATAGCAGCGAACCATCATGCTACAAACAGCGACACGTAAACAATCGACCTTATCGCCTGATGAAGACTAGCAGTATTGCAGTCGAAACGTCCCGATCAACAACTCAAAGCGATTCCATCGTGAGACAAACGAATAAACGTTCATCTTACCTAGTCAGCTTCATTTGAGACTTCTCTCAAAAATCTTCTAAAAAAGACTTAAAAATCGAAAAAAGGCAAAAACGGAATGATGTTCTATTTGAGATATTCTATTTATCCATCTACTCCGCCAATCTCCCTCCTTTTAACTGCATACAACATTTGTCTGTTCTGCTTGTCTATCTCTCTGATCGTCTGTCTATTTAACTGCATGTACGTATGTAAGTCTGTCACGGTATCTTAAGCTGTCATAACAAGTCTTTTTTTTTTTCGTATAATCAGATGCGAATGACGCATGTATAGGAACCGCCGGATCTTCAGTGTGTGCATGCCAAGCGGGCTATGCTGGGAATCCATGTACGGGTATGAGAATCAGTTAAATTTTTGGTATATTATTTTATTTTTATTTTATTTATTTATTTTTATTTTATTTGCATAATCCACAAAGAAAGTTTAAGGTACATGTTTACGTAAAAAATTGATATGCAAGGAAAAAATACCCAATATGCATCGGAAAGTAGTACCCAATATCCATCGTTACGCTTATCCGTTACTACGTTAATAAAAAAATTCTACCGGAAAATACTAACACTCCAAATAAAAACGACTCAACTCTCCATGCCACTCTTGTTGTGATACTTGCGAACCATCAACTGAATAAAACTCGAATATTACTTTATTCACTTGAAACCTGAATTTAACAATTTTGAAAAATAGGTAGACGAGATGTAACTTCTGACAGCGCTCTGTAACAAATGAAAATTTTCCTTACGCCTGATACCGTCCAAGAACACTAATCGAGACCTAAACAGCCCGAGCGTCAGCAAATGGTCGCAAGACTAACGATCAAGACAAATTTTAGTGCAACGCAATTAAAGGTAAAGAGAGATCTACGACTTGTTTCTTTGCAACAAATTCTCCCGCATCTTCCCTTGTGTCTTGTTTGTAGATATCGACGAATGCGCGACCAACACCCACGACTGTCACTCACTGGCAACTTGTACCAATACTGATGGTTCGTTCAGTTGCTCTTGCAACCAGGGATTTACTGGCGATGGAAAGACATGTTCCGTGGGTAGGTGTTTCCTGTATACAACAGTTGAAGTAATACTCAAATTTAACATCAACTGATTTTTCTTGTGTTTATACAAAACAAAACTACTTTATACTTTATAGTAACACTTCACGTCTATATAAGTTAAAGAGGCTTACAAAGAAACACAAAAGGGACAAAAATACGACATTAACCAGAAAACACACAGGTACAAATTGCGGGTTGCGATAAGAGATCAAAAAGTACAAAAAACACACACTGTACAATTAACTCAACTGAGTTTATAACAAGCAAACTGACCACCGTTAGGAGATTCAAAACCGACGTTTGGAGCGTTTGGGGCGTGTTTCACTCCCCCACTGCCGCAATACCACAGTTTGAGACGAACGTGATGACGACTTTATCTAGTTGAAATAAAATACAGTATGTCGTGGGCGAACGCCGTCATTGTAAAGCCGTAATGTCGCCTCAAAAACGAATTTGTTTTTGGGTGACGATACATGTTGCTATGTTTAGCGCCTTGGCACTAATTGCTGTTGATCAAAAAAAATTAATAGAGATTTTTACTCATTGTGAAGGGTTGTAAGTACGATACTTGTATTCAATAACAGTCCTGTGTTGGCTGGGAAATGTTTGCCGAATTCGCTGGGTTTTTTTTTTTGTTTTGTTGTTTTGTTTTGTTTTGTTTTTGTTTTTTTGTTTGTTTGTTTTAGTCGAAACGTACGGTGCTCTTGTCGTGAATAAGAAACTCAAAAACCAACTGTTTTTTTTTCTCAAAAAAACACAGTTTTAAGGCTTTAGTGCTCACATTTGTAGCAATTTGTCAAAGTAAGGGAGTTGTAGGGACGTATTACAGTAAAGTAAAGGTTTCTGGAACTATAATTTATTTTTTGGCAAAATCTCTAACTACACCGCTGGTTCTTTGAAGTTGAGTTTGATCAGTTTAGTCTCTAGGCGACGAACCCAGCTGGAGCCGCGGTACCAGTTGCAGTTTTTGAACTTGAGACGACATCTCGTACCTCGTAATAATGTCCTGTCACATGTAATCAATACAGCAAAAGAGTTATTTGAAAGAAAAAAGTAACTTAAAAATGAAAAAATGAAAATGGAAGGAAAGATCAAGAATGTTACTTGATCACAATATTATTTTGTGACCCGAATGAATTAAAAAGCAGTTTTCAGGGAGATACATGTCCATACGCAAACGTTTAATATTTGAAAACGAAAATGAAAAAATGACCAAATATCCGCAAGGCCTACTCTGGCACCTTAAGTCGCCGTAACCTTAGGCGACTTAAGGCGACTGTAGGCGATTTTAGGCGACTTGAGCAAATTTGCCAAAGCATTATGGCGATTTTAAGCGATTTTAGGCGAATTAAGGCGATTTTAGGCGACTTAAGGCAATTTTGGGCGACTTAAGGCGATTTTAGGCAACTTAAGGGCAATTTTAAGGTAAGTTAAGGGTGTATTCTAATTGGCCCTGGCCCAACCAGCAGCCTCGAGGACCAGGAGTTGTCCTTTTTGTAAGACCTCTGCCCCCACACCCTCTTTTAATCAATGCTACAAATTAAATTTGATTAGCGCAGGTAGTGAAGCCCCAGCCATCACACATTCACATTTTAGACCGCGGGCCTTACCACCAGAACAAGGTCTCATGCCCAGATTTTATTATTAACACTCAACTTACCAATATAACACTAAACAGACTTTGAAGTGAATCAGTCAATTTCAAGGTGTGATGATTACTGCGGGTTGAACAGAGAATGCTTTATGCCCACAAAGGAAAAGATCACAACTGGAATTGCCTGATACATAGTCCATCTAGTTGACACTAGAGAATTTCTTTTTTTATATTGACCATTAAACTAAAAATACTGCAATAATATAACAATAACAGTCATCATATCAGTCATGATTATATTTTCAAATATATACACATCAACAGATGAGATGACATGCATAAAAGCAATAATATGTTGCCTACACTGGAAACATAAAACTTAGATTTTGTAACCTTCCAGGACACTCCAGGGTACTCCAAAACAGCTTGGGTCTTTTCAGAAACTATAAATTGTAATCAACTGGCTGCTTTCCTGTCACGAACAAAATACTCCACGAACACTTTTGGAAACAAAGGATAAATTTCTCCGCAATGTGACTTGCCTCTGAATTTATCCATCTCCACCTTTTCATACTGCTGCAAACCTGAGCATCATCTTGAATACAATCACTAGCTCAACAAAAGTAAGACTTCTGGACGATTCCCATCGACGAGCGTTTTGCCTGTCACTCAAGCAAATGATCTCCTCTTTAGCTGGCACAATACGCTAGCCCTATCCAAAATTCGTCATCAACAACCACATCTCAAAACGCAGTACTGAGAAAAAGGTTCATGGCATCCGCCATCTTTATTTTCTCTCTACCCAAGATTCCTTTTGACCCAGCATGCTCGTTCCCAGCTCCACGCTTCTTTTCAACATGTTTTCAAACATGTGCATTTGTTTACCGGGCTCCGAGATCGAAGTTAGATTCCAGCGCTAGCCTGATTGGAAACGACATTTCGATCTTCTCAGTGGTCGATTACAGGAAAAAATTGATAACCAAGAATTGTCATGACAGCCGGCAAGGAAATTTGCTGTCTTTACATGTGTTTGTGTACGAGAACTGATCTGATGACATGAGCGCCTGGCTGATTTTCGTCTGAGATACTTGACATTTTTCCCAGCTATTAACTTCAGGTGTATTTTGAAGTGGATTTTTCTTTGTATTGTCATTATGCCGGGAAAACTATTTTACAAGATTTATATCGTGTTATGGCATCTGATCCCTTTAACACTGGGTAAGTACTGGCTGTACTTGGATTAGGGACAATTCATTGCACTAGGCAATATTTTAGATGCATGGGACAATGGCCACCATCTCTCAAATTCACAAATGGTTTCAAGCTGTTTTGGGAGTAGACGTTCCTGTTTACTGAAGATTTCACAACGCTTAGGAGGACCTTCTCAAGGGAGATCACTTAGTAGAGGGATCAAGGAGATACTTTGTTTATCATTTACTGTGAAGTATTGACATAACCTCTTCATTAGAATAAAAAGAGTTGATATTGTTTTTTACTAGTGCACCATCCCTTTCGTTATCTTCATTTAACCTTCAATTAGCCTTGTTCTCACTTATATAGTGAAAGCAGTCCTTTTGGTACCTCCTAGGGTGTTTGTTTTTAAGGTGAATTGGGGGTATTTTAAGAGGTCATCATGGCCACCGCTAAAATTATCCTGGTGTCATTAATGGTAGACACTGTAAAAAATGTGACAGGAAATAGTCAACTGCCCATTAGAATTACAATGTAGTACCTCCTGGCGGGGTGAGGGTGAAAATGAATGTAAGCCTCACCCATATAAGGCATTTATTTGTACTTTAAAGAGCTTGCTAAAAAGCAGTGCTCCAGTCACTTCTATAGAGGAGTTCCCCCAAAGGTTTTAGTGGTACAATTGCCGTCATTAAAATGATTGAATCTCAAATTGAGTGGGTGTATTTTAAATTTAAATTGTCACAAAAATGGGAGCGCTTTCTCAGGAGTCACTCAGAGAGAGTACTGACCCAACGAGCACTTCTTTGGCAGACAAATTATTTTAGAAATGGTGATGTGCACCCTCTTAAATGCAATTTGAGTGTTTTGGGCCTTTTCAGAAATAAATGATTTAAGGCGACTTAAGGCGACTTTGGGCGACTTAAGGCGACTTAAGGTCCCAGAGTAGGCCTTCTGCAATATTTAAAAATAAACTGAACACCGTTTCCTTATTACCTATATACGTGACCGAGCTTAACATTTTTAAAATAATCTTTCTCTTTACCATCCATTATATTGTTTGACATAGCTATGACCACTTACCAAAATAATTGGACTTTTTTGTATAGAAACTATTGTAACAAAATAAATAATTACAGGGAAAGATAGATGAAACATTTTTCCCTTTTCAGCTTTTGAACCTATTATGGTTGATCGTGAGCGATAGAAAAAAGGGCTAAAAAGGAAGCAACAAACGTCTGCACTACCCATTTTAAGGGAAGGAGAAAACTTCATGTCCCCTTATTTCTCTGAATACAGGGCTGTTTCCCATTTATATTTCAGCAAATCCAGCATGCAGTTCGTATATTGAACTTAACTCTGCCGACAGGCATGTCAGCTATGCTACTGTCAGTGCAGTTTGCGATTCGGACATCGCTGTTAATTGGTACCGCTTCACAGGGGCCGCCGGGAACGTTATGCCGGAAACCTGTCCAGCTAAATACCACTGTAACACTAATGTACCTGGCTGGTTAAACGGAATCCATCCGACAGTTGCCGAGGGAGTAGTGACGAGGACAGTATGTTACCACTGGAGCTCGTCATGTTGCAACTGGAGCCATTCAATTAAAGTACTAAACTGTTCTGGTTTCTATGTTTATGAGCTGCAACCCACCCCGGGTTGTCACTATAGGTACTGTGGCTCAGGTGCTGGTACTGGTGAGTGTTGTTAAATGCCTTTTCGTAAATACGGCGTTGTGTAGTCTCACAAAACAACCAGTTAGAACCACGTGGTTTGACTTGTCGAGGCATTTCTTTCCCTTTTTTCGCATAATCCATAAACAAAGTTTAAGGTACATCTAATCTATTAGTACAAAATTAATATGCAAGGCAAATGTAAAGGGAAGTAATACCCAATATGCATCGTTAAGCTTATCCAGAGAAAAAAACAACTCAGCTCTTCATGCCACTCTTGTTGTGATACTAACAAACAATCAACTCAATAAAACTCTGAATGTCACTTTATTCACTCGAAACCCGAATTTAACAATTTTTAAGGATAGGTAGACGTGATGTAACTTCTGACAGCGCTCTGTAACAAAATTTTTCCTTGTGCCTGGTATCGTCCAAAAACAATAATCGAGACCTAAACAGCCCGAGCGTTAGCAAATGGTCGCAAGACTAACGATAAGACAAATTTTTGTGCAACGCAATTAAAGGTAAAGAAAGATCTACGACTTGCTTCTTTGCAATACATTCTCCCACAACTATTGCAAGCTTTCTTCCCTTATGTCTTGTTTGTAGATATCGACGAATGCGCGACCAACACCCACGACTGTCACTCATTGGCAACTTGTACCAATACTGATGGTTCGTTCAGTTGCTCTTGCAACCAGGGATTTACTGGCGATGGAAAGACATGTTCCGTGGGTAGGTGTTTCTTGTATGCAACAGTTGAAGTAACACTCAAATTTAACATCAACTGATTTTTTTTCGTGTTTATACAAAGCAAAACTACTTTATAGTAATACTTCACGTCCATATAAGTTAAAGAGGCTTACAAAGAAACACAAAAGGGGCAAAAATACGACATTAAAGAGAAAACACACAGGTACAAATTGCGGGTTGCGATAAGAGATCAAAAAGTACACTGTACAATTAACTCATGCCAACTGAGTTGATATCAGGTAAACGGACCACCGTTAGGAGATTCAAAACCGACGTTTGGAGCGTTTGGGGCGTGTTTCATTCTAAGTTTGAGACGACCTTGATTACGGCTTAATGTCCCCTCAAAATCGAATTTGGTTTTGTCTGACGCTACATGCTGATTTGTTTAGAGCCTTGGCACTTATTGCCCTTGATCAAAAAGGTTTGTGAGCAAGATACTTCCTGAATTCGCCTTTTTCAGTCGAAAAGTACGGTGCTCTTGTCGTGAACAACCAGTTTAAAACCAAACTGTTTTTTGAGCCAAACACGGTTTTGAGGCTTCAATACTCACATTTGCACCTCCTCAAAACCTCCGTTGCAAAACAAAATAAAACTAAGAAAGATTGCATTAAACAATAGTGTACCAAGAATAGAAAAACACGTATAACCCAAAGTTAAGCCAGATCTTTATCCGTATTTGTTATAGCAGTTTGCCTTGCCATCGTAAGCATGTAAATGGTTATACTACGCCACGCAGTACAGTATAGGTCTCTTCAGTACATTTTTTTTTCTTTGAAGTTAATTGCCGCTTTTAATGCCTTTCTCAATATTGTGTTCAGTGTGTTGTGACATTTGAAACGGATGCGGAGAAATGATGGGCTTTCCATTCAAATGGTGGCAAAAATAACTTTAGTTGAGTCTTGTCACCGGGCATATTAATATTTAGTCTTTTCCTCTTTTAGAAATTAAATCAAGCTTATTTGTAGACTTTAGGCTGGACTCTTAGTTATTAAACACAGACAGAAACTTGTATTTTGAAAGTTTTAGAGGGAAGCGTATTCCGTGATTTCTTACCGGCATATGCAGACACCTCACGTAAAAAAAACTCCTTACTTTGCGGTTGAAACAGCGGTTGAATCGAAAAACTCGAGGATCACAAATGCTCTTCTTCAACTTTGTAAACAGTGCCGCCCAGCAATGAAAGAAAAAACTGCCGGTTTTAATTAAATCGTGAAAAGTCCTATGTTTCATAAAATGAACCAAAACATATGGTTTCCATGGCAGTCCGCATTTTTAATGCTTTCTTTTTACACACTGTCTTACGTTTTTATTTATAGAGAACACAATGAAATAAGAGTAACTTAGTGGTATTCTATTTAGGGTCTACCATTAGCACATGTTAAGTTGCTCTGATGCTGTTTGGTTGTGAAACCTCACCTATTGCAACTGAGCGGTCAAGCTGACGGGAAGAGTTTCTTTCACTCACGATCAGGTCCGGGAATTATTATGTTATTCCAAACGTTTAGAAATAAAACAAGGGCATCTTTTATAGAGATATACTGTACATCCTTTTAACTTAACGCCTCAAAGAAAGATGGTTTAGACTTAAGTGTTTGTTCAAGGGTAGTCCGCTATCAGTTTCACTACACTCACGCGCGTATAAGTAAACGCGCGAGTATTTAGACATTTCGAACATTTTTATGAACTATGGTTCAAGGGACGTCGGTCGTCGTACGGTCACGTGACGTCGTGACCATCAAAATTGCCCCTCGTGGATATATGTTTTTTCTATGAGTATGGTGCTCCGCTCTGTGGCCTTCGGCCGCAAAGGAGCTCCGCTTATAATTTATTTTTTGGCAAAATCTGTAACTACACCGCCGGTTCTTTGAATATGAGTTTGATCAGTTTAGTCTGTAGGTGACTAACCCAGCTATGAGCCGCGTTACCAGCTGCATTTTTTGAATTTGAACCGGCATCTCGTACCTCGTAATAATGTCCTCTCACACGTAATCAATACTGAAATCAAAAGAGTTATTATTTGAAAGAAAAATGTAACCTAAAAATCAAAAAGGAAGAAAAGATGAAGAACGTTATTTTGTGATGCGATTGAATTAAAAAGCAGTTTTCAGTACGATAAATTTCCTTACGCAAACGTTTGAAAACAAAAATTGTAAAATGGCCAAAAATCTGCAGTACCAAAAACTAAACTGAATACCGTTTCCTTATTACGTACATACGTGACCGAGCTTGACATTCTTAAAATAATCGTTTTCTTTGCCATCCAGTATATTGTTTGACATAGCTATGACCACTGACGGAAATAATTAGACTTTTTTGTATAGAAATTATTGTAACAAAATAAACAATTACAGGGAAGAGTGGATGAAACATTTTTCCCTTTTCAGCTTTTGAACATATTATGGTTGATCGTGAGTGATAGAAAGGGAAGCAACAAACATCTGCACAGCCCATGTTAACGGAAAGAGAAACCTTCATCTCCCCTTATTTAAATAATAATAATAATAATATAATAATAATAATACTTTATTTATAAAGCGCTATTTCTATCGCTATCCAATAGCGCTTAACAAGTTGTTTAAAATTACACATCTATATAAAAACGTTACAATATGTATATAATAAAAGATAAAAGATCAATAAGAGTAAAACACTAAAAATGACTTAAAAAGAATAAAAAGACTAGCTAGTTTACGTAGTATATTAAGTAATTCTAAAAAGAAAACACTAAATTATAAAAATACCTAACTAAAAGCTTTCCTAAAAAGATATGTCTTTAGCTTGCACTTAAACTCTGATATATTATCGTAAGCTCGAATGACAGACGGTAAAGCATTCCACAGTTGTGGTGCAGCTACATAGAATGATCGAAAACCGTAGTTGCGCAGATTATGCTTAACCTCCACCAACCGATAACCATTCATAGAACGTAGGTTGCGTCTTGGGACATATCTCTCAACTAGATCAGACAGATATGATGGGGCTAAGCCCATCATGCACTTAAATGTCATTAGAAAAATCTTAAAAACTATGCGCTCTTCTATAGGTAGCCAGTGAAGTTTATAAAGTACCGGTGTAATAGGTTCACATTTCTCTGAATACTGATTTTCTTAAACTGATTTTCTTAAATGTTTCCCATTTATATTTCAGCAAATCCAGCACGAATACTGATTTTCTTAAACAAGGCTGTTTCCCACTTATATTTCAGCAAATCCAGCATGCAGTTCGTATATTGAACTTAACTCTGCCGACAGGCATGTCAGCTATGCTACTGTCAGTGCAGTTTGCGATTCGGACATCGCTGTTAATTGGTACCGCTTCACAGGGGCCGCCGGGAACGTTATGCCGGAAACCTGTCCAGCTAAATACCACTGTAACACTAATGTACCTGGCTGGTTAAACGGAATCCATCCGACAGTTGCCGAGGGAGTAGTGACGAGGACAGTATGTTACCACTGGAGCTCGTCATGTTGCAACTGGAGCCATTCAATTAAAGTACTAAACTGTTCTGGTTTCTATGTTTATGAGCTGCAACCCACCCCGGGTTGTCACTATAGGTACTGTGGCACAGATGCTGGTGAGTTTCGTTAAATGCCATTTCATAAACGCACCATTGGGCGATTCAAAGTTTTGCAATTTTGATCTCACAAAGCAACCAGTTAGAACTACGTAGTTTGCGTTGGTAGCAAGTAGAGCCGATAAATGTGGGGCGGTGAAATGAGCGGGACTGGGTTGGTTTCATTAAACCTAATTCAAAATAAATATATCTTAATAGATGTTTCGGTGTGAAGTATAGCCGTATATAATTACGAGTTGTGCTGTATTTTGACGAGCAGGCAGGGTGAGTCAAAATACAAAATCAACCTTTTTCAACCTTTTTAAGGTGTTTCGATACAGTTTTTTGGGGACCATACCTAACTTTTAAAATCGGCTCTTAGACAGTCTTCTTCTTGTCAGATCAACGTGAAATTTGCAATACTTGCTGGTTTTGGATTGATATTTAGCGTGGTTTACGTTTTGTGAAAATCGATATTTCCATGACAACGATAAACAAAAATCCTCGAAAACAGTAAAATTAAAATTTTGCACGATCCAGATTTCACTTTGAAAAGCAAATACCAACATCTTAAACTGTGGTGTATGGCAAACAAAATATGCAAGAACAAAAGAATTCTGTATGTTTGTTTTGAGGTAAATCGCAAAAACATTTTCAACCTTCGTTTTCGCATAGTAATAGTAGATGCACCGAAAAATAATCAATGCTTTGATGAAATGGCTAGAAAATACTATTAAAATGTGTCTTTTACTTACTATTTTACGCCTAGAAAGTTTTGTTGAAACTGGCGTTCGCGATCTGGAGAAAGAATTGTTTTTCTAAGATCATAGATGTAAAAGCTTTGTGGTAATTTTTGAATTTCAGCGCTTTTGCGAAAATCTTAAGAACGGCCCGATAGATTTTTTTTTAAAACATTAAGCACGCGTGCTTGAAGATGTGACCAATCTTAGTATTGAGTCTTATTAACATTGATTCAATGGAACACTTTTAAATTTAACGTTAAAGAGGACGTATGAATTGACGGGAAAGCTTGCGTTACATATCCACAGTTGGCAAGTAAATGCTAATATACTCAAAGTAATGCGCAACGCATTCCTCCGTGATTTTTGCTTTTCGTTGTAATCTACAGTGCAACAAAGAACAAAGAAACCAGATAAAAATCACGAAGCAATGAATTCTGCATAACTTTGAATATATTAGCATTTACTTGCCAACTGTGAATATGTAACGCAAGCTTTTCCGTCGGTTCATACGTCCTCTTTAACGTTAAATTTAAAAGTGTTCCAGTAAATCAATGCTAATAAGACTCTCTACTAAGATTGATCACATCGTCAAACATACGTGTTTAATGTTTTAAAGAAATCTATCGAGCCGTTCTTAAGATTTTCGCAAAAGCGCTCAAATTCAAACATTACCACAAAATTATTACGCCAATGATCTTAGAAAAACAATTCGTTCTCCAGATCGCGAACACCAGTTTCAACAAAAGTTTCTAGGCGTAAAATAGTAAGTAAAAGACACATTTTAATAGTATTTTCTAGCCATTTCAAGAAAGCATTGATTATTTTTCGGTGCATTTACTATTGAAAATGTTTTTGCGATTTACTTCAAAACAAACATACAGAATTCTTTTGTTCTTGCATATTTTGTTTGCCATACACCACAGTTTAAAATGTTGGTATTTGCTTTTCAAAGTGAAATCTGGATTGCGCAAAATTTCAATTTTACTGTTTTCGAGGATTTTTGTTTATCGTTGTCATGGAAATATCGATTTTCACAAAATGTAAACCACGCTAAAGCTCAATCCAAAACCAACAAGTATTGCAAATTTCACGTTGATCTGACAAGGAGAAGACTGTCTAAGAGCCGATTCAAAAAGTTAGGTATGGTCCCAAAAAAACTGTATCGAAACACCTTAAGTAAGTTGAAAGAAAACTACAAGTGTTACAGGATGAGCGCGCGCACAGTACTGTACAATAACCAACTGCACAATATCGTGGGATATTTGTATTCGTTTCGTGCGCTCTCTGTACTAACTAATACAGTTGGATAATAATGAGTCTTTCTAAATTCATGAATAGAGTGGGAAAGTAGTGCAACAAAAACTGCGGCAAAGAGGGGCTAACAGAGGCTCAAACGAATCAACCAGAACGCGCACGGAACTCCATCTTCAAAGTCCCCTAGCTGAACGTTCGATTCTTATTCGAAAGCCTTTTTGTCGGTAGTCACCAAGTGAAAACGCCTTCATGGTATATATCACCTCACAAAATTCGGAAACAAGAATTTTGGCAGTATCAGTGCCTTCTATATTTATTCCTATCTTTTAACGTGACAAGTTCTGTTTTCTTTACCCTTTTTGATAAGTTTGATTTCACTGCCTGTCAAATACATACCTATATATAGTTTCATCTCGGTACTATTTTGCTCATTATTGTTATTTGTTGCAACTTAGCATAAATAGGTATTGGTAAAACTAGAAAACTGATGTGGTTCGTTTCCGCCGGAAGAGTTTTCATTTCGAACAAAACGAGAAAATCGATAATGGAGTTCGGGTGGCCAAAATCAAAGGAACTTAATCTTGAAAGTTAGTCCCATAAACGTGCATCGGGCTCGTAAACTAAAGCGCGCAGAAAAAGATAGACACTTTCTATCAATAGTCAACAACGGTCTTTTTCATTAACTGGGCATTAATGAAAAAAACAATAGCGACATTTACCGAGCACGAGCAATTCCAAACTAAAGGCTGGTTTTACCGATTAGGTAGACCCTGATTTGGGAGCCAAGGTCTATGAAAAACATGTGCCATAACGCCAAATTTCCTGACCAAACTTCCATAACGCCAAATTTCCAAGTTTCCAACACTGAATCAAAAACATAGCTTGGAACTGGCTGGCTTTGTGCTGGCGTATTTGGGAGGTCATCGAACTCAACATGTTTAATTAACTTGAACTTTCCCGCACAGAAAAAACACGGCAAAATACGTTTCTTTAACCACAAGGACTCGCTCAGCTTCATTCTTGTTGATTTCAGGCTTTAACATTCTTTTGCGCTCTAAAGGGAAGGAAGAAAAAGCCTTTAATGATCGATTTTCACCTTTCCAAACTTTTCTTTCTACATATGCAAATTTTCTTTGTCGACTATTTGCACGGGGTTACCTGATACCGTGACTCAGTTGTTTGACCAAATTTGGATACATGATGACACATAAGTAGCATATTCGATGTCACGTATTGTCGCGGATTTAAGTCGCGATAGCACAGAGAGCTTATAACGATAACACCAATATAAACGTTCATTTCTTTGTTTTCCCTTGGCCTTTTTTTTTGAAGATCAACCGAACATTATAGTCGGAGGCCATTAAGCAACTAAAAATACGTGATTCGCAGAACCTCGCGAAGCTTGAGGAGAGTGCACCGCAAAACTGAGCGATGGGGGTGGGGAAGAGATGAAATGACTGGTTTAACTGAAAATCTAGTGGGAAAGCAAGGTTTTTTGTGGGAGGAAGTGGGTTGGCTGGCCTCAATGGTTCTTAATTTGGAGTTTAGCCCATTCTCGTTTCCAGTCGCTTCCAAGTAACTCGTATCTAATTCCCTGTCAACATGGGAACTGGGTCGGAATATGGGGTGTTGAGCTATGGGTCGCTGAAATTGAATTAACTGCTATGGGGCTGGATACCAAAAGACCCTCGGCCCCCTCCCTCCCCCAACTCTCTCTAATTCTGACAGAAGTGAAATTGGTCTCTGAGGGGATGTATAGTATTTTTGTGGACCTGCTGTCCACGACAAAATGTAGTAGTGTCTCTGTTCATTTTGGTTGGGTGAGAGTAAGGTTTATCAGAAATGCAGCTGACTCCTGTTGTCTCAAATTCCAATTTTGAACCTTGTGAGTACTTTTGTACACTTTTAGTTCAATGTATAAGCGAGGATTGAAACCAGTTGGAGTCATGGCACATGTTTGATTATTTCATCGAAGTTGGCTTCACAATCACTGTTCACCTAATCATCAAACCCTGAATTTTATTTTGAAATTTTTCTTGTTCGCTTAACTCCGATACTGCAGTTTAATTAATGTCTAATTACTGAAGAGTTATCCTGTTGATAGTGTCTTATTCTGTGCGCTTTAGTTTACTAGGGCGATTATTTAAGTCCTGTGATTTTGTCCTCCCGAACACAAGTTTAATTTCCTCTTTTTTTTCTAAATTAAAACGCTTGTGGCGAAAAAAGAGCCACATCACGTTTTTATTTTACCAATACCCATTTATGGGCAAAAAACGGAAGAAATCAATTTTCAATTCTGCTACAGAATACCCGATCCTTACTGAAACTCGCTCTTAAGTTTTAAAAAGAAAATGTTTTACACTGGGTTTGAAAAACCTTATTGTAAACGTCTAGAGTGAGCAAATTAAAGCCGTCGTAAGCTAAAAGATGAAGTGACGTTGAGTGTTAAGTTTTGTATGTGTGCTCTTGTCTTTATAATAGCTCACGTAGGTGAATAACAAAACAATGAATGGATTCGGTTTTTTTATGAAAGCGAGAATTATCAAGGCCTCGTGTTTAAAGCACAAACCTGGGCCTCGATAACTTTCGCTATCGTGTCCAACCTCATTCAATAATTGTTATTTATTATACACCTGAAAAATACTCCATTCTGATTGGCTGAGAGCAGGTAAATTAATGTTTCTTTGGCAACAACATTACAGTGGCGCGAAGAAGGCGGCAATATCAAAAACTTTCGAAGATGGCGGTGCACTTTACCATGACAAGCGAGTCAGTACCAGAAGATCTATAAGGGCAAGCAAAAAACAACAACCAAAAGTACTACAAGTTACTGTCTGGAAACATTAGCCAAATTCAGACAAATTCAAAGGAGAAGAATAAGAGCCTGACCGTCTCAAAGTCACGCAAGCTAACCTTGACAGCTACCTGATACCTGAAAGACGGCAACTACTCGCGTTCAGTTATTCGAGACAGAGATTTCTCAGACTCCAAGAAAAACAGAAACAAGTAAACCGGTCGTTGATGGCGTTTACCCCCGCGTCCTCAGTTAAGACAATTAAATTTTATTGATGTGCTGTATTTATGGTCCAAATTTGACCCAGAGTGAAAGCTTTCTAAGTTCCAAAATTAGGATTTGTATTTTTAATTATTAATACATATCTTGTGTTTGCAATTATTTTTTGGTTGCTTAAAAGTTCGGAAAGAATCCTCGCAAATGTTTTTGTAACGACCATTCACTTTGCTATTCTTTCAACAAATAATCACCTTTGCTGCGTCATACTTCCGTTGTTGTTGCTGTTGTTGTTTTTCAGGGGCGTAGCTAGCCTTTAAGCCATTAAGCCCGGGCTTAATAGGAATTTCTGTGATTTTTTTCAGTAGCCAAAAGGTCATTATTATTTCTTCTACTGTTTTCGTTGCTACTATTCTACAGTTAATCCTCACCTTAAAAACGTTTGAAGCCATGACTTTCAAAACAATATGTGTTAAACGTACTAACAGATTGTACTCCAAACAAAGAAAAGGCTTTGGAAACAGTTTAAACTTTGAAACAGTTTTGCTTATGCAAGTCTGAGCATCCAACAGGCGTTTTTGTCCCCTTATTATTTTCAGAGAGAGAGGATATGCGCCAAATGAAAACCAAGTAATTGTTTTGGGTCAGTTAGCAAAACTACCAAATAATTTCCTTCATTTGGCAATAGAACAAAGTACACCTTTAGCAGAGAATACGAATCTTTCATACACAGCATTATATTACGCTTACTCAAGCAACGGACTTCAGACTGATAGAGTGGGTCTTCGACAACGAGATCTTACGGTAGAAAGCGTGTAGGGCGCTTGGCGAGGGTGAGAAGCCGAAGAACCTACAGGACACACTAAGCAAAATGGAGAACTTTACCCGAGCGTCGCCATTATGCTCATCATTCTCCTAGCCATGCCAGTGTACACCGCAGCAGGAGAGATCTGATTCAGCAGCGTGAGAAAAGTGAAAGCATTCGTGCGATCTACTATGCGGACAGAGCGGCTCTTATGCAAGCATACAGAAAGATGCCTGTTGACCCCAAGAAAGTCATCAGAGATTCCTGTGCAAAGAAGCCAAGAGGGGCAGTATGTTAGTTACAGATAGTCAGTAATAGTCAGTTCATGATCTTGCTCTGGGATGCTGATCATCAGCCAGGGGTGTCGTTTGAGGCCAGAGGCCGGACGTAACGTCCGTTCGTTTGACGTGTAAGGTGCGGTACTTTCACACAAAATAATTATTTTTCTGAAGTGTAAATAAATCGGATGATCTTTTATATGTTTATCAAAGATAAATTTGAGCCTTGTTTTGCTTACTTATGTAGCTCATATAATCGGAAACGAATGATCATTCCTGTCTTTTGTAACGAAATCATCATTTAATTTTTTGCGAACATTTTACTGCTTTAAAAGACCTTCCCGGTTAACCACTACCGGTTCAGGGAACGCAGGAAATGGCGTTACAGAGATTCCAGTTTCCAAACTTTTCGTGGGGACTCGCCGCCTGACTCCACTAGAAGTTCGTGAATTCGGCACTAGTGTTCGCACCTACAGCACTCACGTCCGCTTGTTCCACCTATGAATCTGGTACTTTAAAATGTTGCCGAAAACCCTGCTGATCACGACATTCTTCAACAACGAACCCCGTTTAATGTTAACTTTTATTAACAATTTTCTATTAAAACTCTGTCAAGTAAAAGAGATCAGCTGTGCTTTCTTAAAAGCAAAGGATTAGATCATTGATCGTTGGCGGCATGACTGGTGTAGCCTTTGTTCAAGTTGAACTCAAACAGAAGTTGTTTTAGGCAATTTTCGCTGTACATCTCGGGCCGGGCTTAAAGGGAAAAAATGACTGGCTACGCCCCTGTTTTTGTTGCTGTTGTTGAAACAATTTCCCTTGATTCGGGTGAGTAATTCCTGTAAATTGAATATTACAAACAGAGTTTACTTTGGTTATATTATCACTTCCTACAGGAGGGACACCGCAAGAGTGCACCCCACAAGGACCCCCACAAGGGTATACGGAACTTAGTGAACCCAGCAGATACTGGAACTTTGACAACATCAACGGTGAGCCGACAGCCTGCGATAGAGACAACTTGGTCAGTGGTCAGTGGTACCGCTTTACAGGCGCTGCTGGTGTAATGATGGCTTCTCACTGCATTCCGCAATATAGCTGTAACTCACATATGGCTGGCTGGATAAATGGCCCCCATCCAACCGTAGAATACCAGATGGTGACGACAACTGCGTGTATGCATTGGGGCTCGGACTGCTGTTATCTTTCCTCCCCGGTGGAGATACGAAACTGTAGTGGATTTTACGTTTATAAGCTACAGGCAGCAAGCGGATGTTCTCAACGTTACTGTGGTGTTAACGGTGAGGTTTACTTTCAACATGCCATGCTAGTACAACTAATTTCGGTTTCTGTAAGCCTAATATTTATAACTTAAAGTAATTGCTTTCAAAAATAGATTTCACACGTTTAGTTTCAGAAACCACCCAACAAGGTGCATAGCTTTAATTTTAATCGTGCTAAAATAAAGGCTGTCTTTCTGCCTTTCTGTCTGAAACAGCTGTCTTGTTTTGTTGCACCATAATACACAACACAGCCAGATGGGTTGGTGCTTTTTCAACCTTTTCGCATGAAAAGTAGACATGGTTCAAACCTTATTGACTGCAGATACTAGTCTACGCAAACAGTAGTACATTCAAATAATTACTTCGTTTATTAATAGTTTTCAGTACTTAATATAGTTTCAGTTACATTGTGGATTCGAATGGAAGGATGAAAGGATGTTGTTGTGAATAGCCCCTCCTTTTTTGTTCTCAAAATTTATTTTGTTTATGCAGATGCAAACGATGCCTGCATTACCAGCCCTGGTTCCTCGGTGTGTGGCTGCCAAGTTGGCTATACTGGCAGTCTGTGCATTGGTTAGTCAAGATCTTTCCGTCTTAATTATCATCATCCGTTGTGGAATTAAACGAAAGTATTTAATTTTAATTTTTCAGGATATTAATACACCATTTCCGAGCCATCACGAAACAAACTGAGCCGACATTTTCTTCCACACGCCAGTCACTTGCCCTAATCACAAATACGACATATGGAAAGACTCTAACACTCACCCACAGAACGTTATGCACACAATGAAATTTCCCTTCGGGGAGAATTGCAATGAAATTGCCATGATGTTCCAGAAACAAGAGCTGGCGTTTCTTCAAGGCTTCAGATACGAGGAAAAAATGAAAGTAAGAGGCCCCGGGAAAGTACTTCTTATATTTTTTTCTGTTTACTCTTCTTCCTTTGTTAACAGATATCGATGAGTGTTCCGACGGTTCCCACAATTGTCACTTATCAGCGACTTGTACCAATACCGTCGGCTCTTTTACTTGTTCCTGTAGTGTGGGATACACTGGTGATGGCGTAACATGTAGCGGTAAGAACCGCTTTGTGATCACCTACGACTGTCTTAAGCTCAGGCCCTATAGAGTGTTTTATTCAATGACTGCTGGTTTCAGAAAGCAGTGGCTTTTTTTCCTGAAGAATAATGACACTTTCCCTGATGAAGACAAATATGAAGATAATACCAATATGTAGTATTACAGAACTAAATAGTTTTCTGAAGAGCCCGTCGTTATGATTAAATTATACGAGTAACCTAGATGGTTCTAATAATGTGCCACTTATCTGAGATCCTATTCTTGACTAGTCGGTGGGCCAGGAGGCGAAACCCTCCCCCCCTTGGGGAATTTTGGGGACATATATCGTTTGAAGCATAGCCCGAGGGTGTTTCAAATCAGGTTGTTCGCACTTCTCAAGTGGAGGCGTTTGGCCGTACGGCCACATTCTTTATGTGAGGCAAACAAACGACAGGCTCCCCACGTCGTGGTTTTTGAAAATTACGCCTAAAATGCCCAGACAAGACACATAACACTCTAAAATGTGTATGTATTTCTATTAAAATCACATACATAGCACTGTCCAAGTAGGGAACCTGTTAATTGTCATCATCGTCTCCTGCAGTGTTTTTTTAACTGAAACAAAAAACCACAGGGTACCCAGGTCATGATTTTGTTGACAACCACTAAAAAAGGCATTCAATATTCTAATACTGCAAAAGGGCACATGCATTTGATATGAATACACACCTGTACGCCGTTTCTACAATGCGTCAAAAATCAAGTCCACAACATTTTCCAGCTCGGGAATCCCTTCGTCGTCTTCATCGTCTCCTGCAAGACTGTCAACTTTGATATCCGCCAGCTCTTGAGACATCAATTCACCTTCCGTCCCCTTAATTTCTAGAGCACCAACATTGTTCACTTCCCAACCAAGGCCTTGTGGAGGAGGAAGAAGAAGACCTCACTATACCTAGCACGGATTTGGATGCAGTTCAAAGCGTAATATTCGTCGTAACAGAGTTAAGACGTTAAGTTTGTACATATCCCTAGCCCCTCTATATCGGTAGTTTGGTGTAATTAAAGCCATAGCGTCGTAACAGCGGAACAGCAAATATAACACCGTAACAATGTAACATCGTAACAGCTTACTGAACAGAAAACCTAGGGTAAAACTGAAACAGCGTAATAAAATGTAACAACGTAACAGGTTCACTTGTGTATAATATTGGATGTAACGCTCCATGTACCGAACGAAATGAGGCCGTTAAGTCATGGAATAACGGCTGCGTTTGGAGTTCAGCTGGGAGTTCCTCTATATACCAAACGAAACGAGACCGCGTTTGGTGTTCTTCTAGATACCGAACGAAACAGGGCCGTTAAATCATGGAATAATGGCCGTGTTTGGTGTTCTTCTATCTACTGAACGAAACAAGGCCGCTAAGTCAAGGAATAACGTGACATCAGAAGCACACCACCTTCATACCGACATTCCAAGACACCGACCAGTGTCCGGATTCCTCTGAAGAACACTGGAAAGTCTAGAGAGCTTCACTTGCCTCACGTATTGTGGTAGTTGCTTGGTTGCTTCCCAACCAAGGCCTTGGTTGGGAAGTGAACTATGTTGGCTCTCTAGAAATTATATGGACGGAAGTGAATTGGCAGATATCATAGTTGACTCTCTTGCAGGAGACGATGAAAACGGCGAAGAGATTTTCGAGCTGGAAAATGTTGTGGACTTGATTTTTGATGCATTATAGAAACTGCATACAGGTGTGTATTCATATAAAATGCATGTGCCCTTTTGCAGTATTAGAATATTGAATGCCTTTTTTAGTGGTTGTCAACAAAATCATGACATAGGTACCCTATGTTTTTTGTTTCAGATAAAGAACGCTGCAGGAGACGATGATGACAATTAACAGGTTCCCTACTTAGACAGTATTATATATGTGATTTTGATAGAAATACATACACATTTTATAGTGTTATGTGTCTTGTCTGGGCATTTTAGGTGTAACTTTCAAAAACCACGACGTGGGAACCCTGTGGTTTTTTTTTTTTGCCTCACATAAAGAATGTGGCCGTACGGCCAAACGCCTCTACTTGAGAAGTGCGAACAACCTGATTTGAAACACCCTCAGGCTATGCTTCAAAACGATATATGTCCCCAAAATTCCCCCGAGGGGGGGAGGGTTTCGCCTCCTGGCCCACGGACTACCCATTCTGATCCTTATTCTTGGCACCCGGAAATGCATTATAGAACAGAATGATTAAAAGATCCACGATGGAAATAAATAGTCAAACGAAGTTGCCATTTAAAACCTGTTGATGACGTTTAGGAAGGTGGTGGGGAAAATTCCCAACTGAAGCATAATGAACGGAAATAGATACTTTCTTTTTACGAAAATCCGAAGAAAGGTGCAAAAAGCATATAGATGCACAAAAAATGGCTAGAAACTTGAGAAGACAAACTTGAAAAGAAGCTTCAAAACCTGGGTAGAGGGAAAACTTGGGAACTATTACAAGAAAGCAAGACATGCTGTTTTGCATGATGATTGCTACCATAAGTATGTGTGAGACCCAAGGTAATTTTGATTAACAATGAGTTTCAGCACGACTTATTGCTGGCTGCACACGAACAAATTTTTTCCTTAACAAGTTTACATTTAAAAAATTTTATATTCTCGTGTGTACGACAAAAATTTGTCAAGTTACGTTTTTCTCTGACAGTTTCCCTTGTTCAAAAACTGAAAAAGTGAAAAAGTTGTTGTAATTGTCAAAACAACGTGCCAAAGAGAGGTAAGTTTCCCTTGTTACGTTAGTATGACATAAATGCTTCCCTGAAAAGTCTCTTCAAAAATTGGATTACATTCACGTAAAAATTTCAAAACCACATAAGAACTCGAGAGCGAATACAGAATGGCGGGATACGCATTTTTGGTGCAAATAATTCAACTTATATATAAGTTATTTGAAGAATTGACGATGAACTATCCCGTAGCGTTTCTGTGACGACCTAATCGAGAATGCTCCTAAGCCACAAAATTTAACTTTGAGTATCTCTTGTGTTTTAACAGATATTGACGAATGTACGAACAATTTACATAATTGTCATCCACTGGCAAATTGCAGCGATACCGATGGCTCTTTCACTTGTTCCTGCACTGAAGGATACTCCGGTGATGGCGTAACATGTAGCAGTGAGTACACAATAAAATCTCTCCTACAGTTACCTTAACCTTATCGAAAACACTTTACACTTGACTGACTTTGAGGGAAACACTAACTCTTATTTTTTCAAAAAAAGAGAAACACCGAGACTGAAAGAAAAATTAGAAATAGTAGGTTCCTGATATAGTAAATGGTTTGAACCCAGGAATCAAGTCCTAAGTAGGTTGAGTGTGTTTGGCCAGATGAGCGTAGTCCTCGAAAGGACTGTTGTTGATGAAAGTGACTGGCATTCGACAACCTGTGCGAACGTCTTTATTAGAGTCAAAGTGATTGTGTACCATCTTTTGATGGTATTTAGTCTCTGGGTAGTTAAGCCGTATTTCGATTGGTCTTTAACCCCTATATATCCCTATTCGGCTTGAGGTTGGGCTCATTGTACCTGCACTGACTTTAAACGGTTATAACGATTTTTTTTAATATTCAACGAAACGCCGCCGAACGTTTCCCGCTTTTCCTTAAATTTAACTCACAACAACATGGCAACCACATTTTGAAAGACATATTTTTCAATTTCATTGAGACTTTTAATCATTTTGTCTTAACCTTTACATTTTTATTTCATTTCAGTGTTTTGGTTTTGATGTTGAGTCAATTATGACGATTTTCTTAAGTTTTAGATAAATCAAGAAATCTAAGATGGGGATCTAATCCATCTTCTCCGCCATCCGATCCGATGGCTGTTCGAAGTCATGATGTAATCCCAAGTCATACGACGCCATCACCGACTATTGGGTTCTCAAAGGAAACACTTCTGGATGCATTATGCACCACCCACATTTCAATGTCATAGTTTTAATACTGTTCGAGTTATGGGGAGGGCTGAGTCAGCCTCTCACCACGCGTCCGATTAGCGTTAATTTTTTTATCGTAATATCTATCCGTCTGTTGTTAGTTGAATTTGTCAGTTTGTTCGGTCTTCAGATTGTCTGTTTTGTTGTTTTCATCGATATCTATTTTGAAAGGTGCATTGAAGTGTTGGCACAGGCTCAGCGGCGTTTGTTCTAAGATAGTAAACAAGTTTCTAGGGTACGTCGTTTGGTAGCAGTGCATATACAGTGTAGGTAACACATTTGGCAGAGTCCCAGTCAATGTGTACGTGGGTTAGTTTGCAGATGCAAACGTACAGCAATGTTACACCCTACAATGACTTTTAAGACTATTCACAGCCGATGACATCACGGCCTAACTGACAAACGACCAATAACATTGTCACTTAACTGAAAAATCGGTTCGATGACCAGAGACTAAACACCAACAACTGACTCTGTGAGACCGGAAAACTAGATCAAAATTCTGTATCATGAAGAGTTTGATCGATCATAAGCCGGTGAACTATTTACCTTAAAAACGACTTGTTGACGGCAACAACAAGACAGACAACCAGTAGACAAACCAAACCAACTAATTTACTAACAGAAGACCAACAGACATTTGACTAACAAAACACGGATCGAAAAGCACCAATCACGTTTTCTCAGTCTTCACAGCCAATAACATCACGGCTTAACTGACACGCGACCAATAACATCTTAAGTTCCACTAATGATATGATTCTTGGATTCAAACCATTACATACATTTACAATTACACAAACTGTTATTAACATTAAGGCAGTAAAATGACGTTTCATAATTTAACATTCTGTTTACCACATTGACGCTGTGAGAAGAGCTCTTTTTCCCCACGCTGATTGATATCTAAAAACCCTGAATTTCTTACTTGTAATTTCTTAAACGTACTCATTTTAGCACTTAGTTCAGCAGATCTGGAGGACATTTCACGCTTTCGGTAAATTGCATACGGCGAGCTTGTCGTTTCTATCAATTGGGTTTCCCCAAAACTAACGTTTTTACCCTAAACGGCAGAAAAATGACCCTGCCAGTGGTAGGAGTTTTTTGGTTAAGGCGTGTGAAAACGAATTGGAGCGAGCACGACTTTCCCGGCCTTTTCGGTTGGAATAGAGAGAAAAGGAATACATCTGAGTATTTCCATCTTTTCCGGCAACTTTCCAAAGGAATGAGCTGTTCCATCAGTCCATTTCCATTTTTCTGGGGGTGGGGGGGGAGGCAACTCTCAAATCAGAAATCGTTACCGGTGCGACTGGAAAGATGATGTGTTCTTTTGCGCACTTCATTGTTCTTGCTCGCTGGCAAAATTCTGTTTAAAAGCAGTTTAATCTTTAACCTTTCACAATGTTTACTCCTGCTTGCATTCTATATTGTCCAGCATGTATCAGGCAGCTCATGTTCTGCGGAGCCTTTTACTCTCTAGCATTCCTTTTTCGAGTTTCATTTTGTTCTCCATTTCCTTTATTCGTAGTAGATTTTCGGTAGGATTTATAAACAAAAGATACTGAACGCTGATTGGTTTATTCTACTACAGTACATTGCATAAATATTGTAGAGCAACTAGCATTGTTAAGCAAACGATTGTGCAATACGTGTTATTGTCTCTTAAGGGGACCATAGCCTAACAAAAAGGTAAAGGAAATCTTATAAGGCACCTGAGCTACAACTCACTAGCTAGTCTCATCAACAAATACGAAATCATTCATAAAATGAAGAGTCGTTTACAAAAAGGATGCCCCGTTTATGATCCATTAATGAAATTTTCAGATATTGATGAATGTGCAACAGGAACTCACAACTGCCATGGAGTGGCTCACTGTTACGACAATGAAGGTTCTTTCACATGCAGTTGCCGAGAAGGCTACACTGGAGACGGGCTCACATGTGATCCCCTCGGTAAGTGATTAGCGAATTTGTGTTTGCATTTTAAAAGATTGTCGTTATGAGACAAGTGTAAAACATCCCATCTCCCTCTGCCTTTCTTTCACAGGGGACTTTTCGGTGACTATAAGAAACATTTCCAAGGACAAGTACAACGCAACTGAAGTCAAGCGAGCTCTGAAAAGCATCCAAGAATCCCTAATAGAAGGTCTACCTGAACACGCTTCTGTATTGAAAAGTGTGTTAGAGTGGCGTCTGGTGAGTGAAGCAGAACTGGCAGCGTCAGAGTCCGCAGAGGGTGAATTGGTGAGTGAAGGGACCGCTGAGTGGACGATAAACAGGAGATCAATAGCAGCTGGTATCTACCAAGTCAAATTCACTGCTTCCATCACAATCGGTTATCCAGCATTCTCTCAAACCCTCCAGGGATTTGATTATGGTTTTATTCAGGTCGTAGCAGGACCTCTACGAGCCATTATTGACGGTGGAAGCACTGTCCGCTGGGGCTCAAACGATACTGTAACTGTGAATGGATCGCTGAGTTATGATGAAGATATTGGACCTGGAGACCATGCTGGACTCAGTTTCACCTGGTATTGTCTCGATCCAGAAGAGAATGTTTCCATAAGCTATGATTGTTTTGGTGCCTTTCTCGAGGGATACGTAAACAATCCTGTCGTTGGAATCGACACCCGTCTTCTTGTGGTAGGAAAGACTTACGTTCTACGCCTGAACTTGTCGAAAGACACAAGAAGCTCCTTTGCTGAGATGAAATTTGAAATAGCAGCTGGGGAGATTCCTCAATTGACTCTGAGGTATTTTTATACCAATTTTTATACCAATAGACCTTATTTGTATCCTCACGGTTGAAATGTTTACATTAAAAAAAAAGATTCTCCCGCATGGGCCTCCACTCAGTGCGAGGTAGTACTAAATTTACCGGAGAATACGAATATGTTCTATTGACAGTAGCATTGAAAGGTGTCCTGTAAATGCTAAACCGAAGGAAGAGCAACCCTGTGGATTTCGTTAATAAACCATTATTATTATCATTATTATTATTATTATTAAAACTCAATTACCCTGCAACATGCATTTTTAAAATATGAAGAGGCACTGGGAAACGTTTTTAGTATGCAATGTACCAGTCACGGTGAAAACACATCTGTTGATTTTGTTCTTTTTTGTAAGAGTCTTTGGTCATAAGAGGTTTACATAATTTTTACATAATTATAAAACAAGACAACCCGTGAGAGTGATACCGTACCAAACTTAGGCGTAAAACAAAATTATATACGGTACGTACGAACGACCAGAGTCATTTACATTTGCAGTTGCCTTTTACTTTTTATCGACCTTCTCAGGAATAAGTTTTTAAGTTTCACTTGAGTCATAAGGAAAGAAGGAAAGCGAGATATGGCCAAAACACTAATGGGGTACCCTTTATCTGTTCATGCTTTAGTAGGCTTATGCCGAGGAAGGAGGGGGCATGCCAAAAGCATTCCGAAATGTTTTTACCGACAACGGTGCGTTTACCCAAAAGAAAGAAGGACGCAGTCCTTTTCCAGATACACTTCACATGATAGCATGGGATTATTAGCCTAAAATCTCTTTGTAACTTGCAAAACTAGGAAAACATTTCAAGTATTGCTTTTCCGTCATTTTCAGATGCTTTGTTGATTGTGGTGCGATTGTGTCTTCTTCAAACAAATTCCGAGTTACATCAAAATGCCTCAACCCTCCGTGCTTTGGTGCAAGCTATGAATGGAGTCTCGAGAGGTTTCCACAAGACTCTCAAAAGTGGGAAATTGTGTCTAATCTGGCGGAGATTACTGCTACACCGATCAACTCTACAAATATAATAATTAAAGCAAACACGCTACCGTCGAACTCACAGTATCGCCTTAAATTGAACGTAGTATCTCAAATGCAAGCAGAAGGTTACGCTCTGCTGGAGTTTGAGACCGCTGGTGAACCATACGGTGGGTACTGCAGACCGTCCGTCAGTGAAGGAGTGTCACTGGAGACGCAGTTTGAGCTTGAGTGTTTCCAGTGGCAAGATAAAACCACGCAATTGACTTATGAATTTCGTCATGGAGATGAACCAATTTCTTATGGTGTTTCCCCAAAGTCAGTGTCCACAGTGCTTCCTGCGGGATTGCCAGAAAACAACTATGAGATAACAATTAAAATCATTATTAAGAACGCTGTCGGAGTAACCGTCGTTTCGTCGCTCAGTTTAAAGGTAACGTTAAAGAAACTAGTTAAAAGAAGATTTTGAAGTCGTTTTTACTCAGAAAAAATCCGAGTCCTCCCAAAGGGAGTCTAACCCATCACCTTCCAGGTGCCGGCTGTATGCTCTTACCACTGAGCTTTGGGTGTGCAGTGGTGAGCGAGGCCACACAACTAGGTTCATATGTGACACAGGCCTACCTTACTGCAGGCTCATAATGTCAAATGTGATAAATGTAAACATGATACGGCACCTGGTAGGTCATGGTCTCGACTTTCGTTGAGAGGACTCAGATGCTTTTCTGAATAAAAAACGACTTCAACCTTTCTTCTTTTGACTGATTTCAGCTAGTTGGTATTCCACTTATCATGTTTAAGAAACTAATTGTGATATATGTGGTTCCCATTTTTATGCAGGTGATTAAAACACTATTGGATAAACTGAATTGCTGCAAGTACCTATAGGGTCTAGAATGCATTTTCTTATTGAGTGTCGGGTCCGCAGTTAAAAAAAAAAAACAAACAAAAAAGGAAGAGTGAAGTGTCTAAATCCACCACTGATTCCAAATCGTCATTCATCCATTATAATCGCTATCGTCATCATTGTAATTGTCCTTTCACGACAATCCTCGCCTCTGTGGTCATTTTGTGGGCATAATCAGTAACATTGTTAAACCGTTACACGATTTTACATCTCTGTATTTAGTACTAATAGTAATAAATAATTATCTATTACAGCTTTAATATTAATGTCATTCATTTAATTAAACAGGTTCTGCCTTCTCCTCAACTTAATCCATGCCATTCCTCATTGGATCAAGTTGCCCAGAGTTTAAAGAAACTCGTCCTTGGCACTGATAATCAGCTCGACGTATTTCTTAGAAAAGGCGAGATCCCCCAGGCAGCAACACTTGCATTATCTGTCTTGAAGTCAGCGGTAGAAAAGACAGAGTGTGGACAAACTTTGCCTAGTGATACTCAAAACCAGGTTAGTCGTGCGGTTTTTGTTGCTGTTGGGTCTAAACGTCTATCATTGAGCCAATTTCCATCGAAGGCTTTCTTTTGCGAGAATTTGACTTCTTTGGGGTCAATCAGTGCTATATTTACATCATGAAGTCTTTTTCTTCAAGAGGAACTCAGTGTTGAACTGCCCATCTAGTCGTGGTCACTTCATAGGCGTCTCCGGTGCCTATTTACCTTTCGTAAACGGTCAATGCTATTTTTGACGGTCGATGCATCTTTGGTAATCAAGCCTTTAGTCATGGTAGATGTAATATATGCTCTGTACCAAGTTACAATCAGGCAACAAATACATTTTTAAATAGACTTAGAAAGGACGAAGTTAAAGCCTAAGTTGAATTTACGTTTAAAGTTTGGGAAAGGACTAGGGTCACCTATTATAGATGTATCAGTTATGATGGACAGTTCATTTTAACATATACTTCAATTTTTCGGAATTGTGGCGGATTGGCCTGGTAGTGTAGTGGTAAGGGAGAGAGATTAACATACGAAAGGACAGGGTTCGATTCTGAGTTGTGAATGTCTTTCTTTTTAATAGAAAAACTTTCAATAACAGTTGTCTTAAAAATGGCAACGGCCGTATTTGAAATCCAACGTGCTAACCAAAACACCACCGAGCCCCTACAAAAAAGGAATTGAAGTACTTTAAAATTGCAAATGATGAAAAATGTGTTATGTGTGGCAACCAGGATTCAATTGACCGTCCTTTTTTGGATGTCAGGCCATGTTACAACTTTACGATGATTTCATATCCTCGTTCAACACACAACATACACCTCGCGTCAAGCATACCAAACTTCAGTTCTTTTTAAACTTGCACCAACCACCGGCGCATATCTCTTCACAACAAAATACGGAATCAGTCCACTACTAGCATATGCAAAGCAATACGTATATGCCTGTAAGTCAATGCAAAAGAGACATGATTTCTATGATTTTTTCCTATTTTTTTGTCTTGTATTAATTACGCAAATCAGCTTTTTGGCTGTCATGTAATAATTTTGTATCTGTCTGTCTATCTATCTATCTATCTATCTATCTATCTATCTACATATCTATCTATCTATCTATCTATCTATCTATCTATCTATCTAATGAGCTTACATCTAAAATTAAATTACAGTGGAAAGTTTAAAAGTGCATTTCACCTCATTAGAAACCCCCTTACTGTATTACTTTTATCTCCTTGTTAAAAAAGCCAATGCTCTTAATTGTTGCTAGTGGTTTGGGTTTTTTTTAACTTTTTCTTGTTTTGTTCTTGTTTTCTCTTGCTGTTTCCTTTTTCTTTTTACTTGCTTTGGTGTCAGTATATGCATGTACTTCAGTTTATATATAATTAGTGACTTTTGTAAATACTAAAATACAGTTATGTAGTACAGTAATTAGACTAAATAATAAGAAAATTGTAAGTTTTTGAAAAGTGGGCTGAAATAAGCTATTGCAAAATAAAAACAAAATACCAGCAGTGCTCAGTTAAAGAAATTACCACCACGTCATCTACCAGATTGACATGTGAACAGCCAGCTTTATACTATTCCCATTTTCCTGTAAACTGGGTACCGTTTCCCGACCATGCATTTTTGAAAAAATAAAAATAAAAAAGGTAGATTTTCCCTCTACCATTATAACATTTTGTGGTGCTGTCGAATAAAAGTAATTTGATTGAAAGTTATGAAGGATAGCTTTTATGCATGAAAAAGCTCAGTCGGGACCTTTTGAAATACCTTTTTCAAGAAATGTTCTTCATAACCAAAGCCCTTTGATGGACTGAATACAAAGAAAGAGCTTGATTTATACCAATTCTCTCCTTCCTTTCTAGATTATGTGCGCAGCTGTAATCAAATTTACAGTTATAGTCCCTGAAAACTTTCAGATGTCCAGGCTTATTGCATCCGTGATAACTTTCGCAACGGAAAGTATTAGACTTCTTTGTGATGGCTTTAACGCCTTGGTATGTACTTGATTCAAATCAGTAGGGTCGTTAAGCAACGAGAACGTTGAAAGTTGACACGAATGAAGAACCGAAAGTCAATCGTTTTCCTTTGGCGTGGTTGATCTCAGCGTGCCAAGCCACAAACCTGCTGACTTCCGGGTGACGTCTGGGAACCCCAGGACGAAAGTGTTCTCAAGCTGAAGCTTTTTGCGCTTAATGCTGGGAGAAAACCTCTACTCAGCAGAATGAATTATGAAAAACGCTTCGCTAACTGATAGATTTAAAATAGAGTATTTTAGCTGTCCGCTTAATATGGACCTCTGTTGTTTGTACTCATGACTCCAGACGACATATCGAACTTGACGTTTAATTTTCATTTTGCCTACCCCTTTTTTTTGGTGAAAAGAACATCTTCTTTCTTATGTAAACGTCCTTGTGGAGGAATAAAGGTTAAATAAAAGCCACTGAATTTCTGCAGTAATTGCAAGAGGCCTGCGTTATTACATGCAATACAGTTCGACGATCAATTATTCGAAATTATCATATAGTACGCTAACTGATTTTGTGTGCTCTTTTCTAGGAACAAACTATGAAATTCACACACCACATCACGGGACTGATAGCCTCTGCACTGGCAGACGTAGAGGAGCCTTTCTCAGAAGAGATTGAGGAAACAGCTGCAACCGCTGCAGGATGTTTATCAAATGTCCTCAAGTCAGCATCTGGTAGTAACGAAGTGGCTCGAAATATTTCAGAATCAAAGGTTAGTCTTTTAAATTCGTGTTTTCATCTTCTCATGTCACATTGTAATGAAAGTAAAAAAATTCGCTCCCATATCTAACTTCGGTCTGATGACCCGAGAAGAGGCACTGAACGATGTTCTAATGGCAATCGCAATATCAGCGTATTAAATGAAGTTATCATTGCTTAAGGGATAAATGCACTAAAAAATAAAAACCACTTGTCGTCCAATGGCTCACTTATTTCGTTCTGAAGCGGGGCCTTTCAATAATGACTTATCTTCTCCGCAGGTGTTTACAACTGGATGTAAATTTTCACTTTTTCAGACGACTCAACGTGATAACGAAAAGTCGTTATTGGAAAGAAAATAACATATAAATCACAAACAGAACTTTTTTAAACACTAAAGTAATTCACTGCGTAGTTAATACTGCAAATGCTTCAACTATTTCTTTTTTTCCATCATATATCGTTGCAGGGAAACGCGGAGAGCGCCTTACGACAGATTAATGAAATTGCAGTTTCAATATCTTCGCGTTTAGTGCGTTCAGAAAGCCAAAAGATAAAGAAGCTGGATTTATCTATGTCGCTAACAAAGGTTGCATCGGATGACCTAAATGGACTCAATTTGGAAGAAGGGGCCACCCAGTTCAAGTTACCTGATGGTGTAAACCTCAGCGCTGCAGGAAACGTAGATGTCAAGGTAACTGGACACTGAGTTAAATGGAAAATGTTGCCTGTTTAGAAGACGTAACGTGGCTGGCGTATAAGGCCAATCAGTTAGTGGCTTTAAGCGATGCATTACTTCCCAAAGGCAGAGGAACACACATTGTTATGTATTTTAAAACGAGTAATCGTAGAAGTGAACTGAGGGTATACATGCGTATACTCGCAACCCGCGGTGAAAACAAGCATTTGGAAAAGAATTTGGCCAAAATCAATAATTGCGTAGTCTGATCGACACTTGTTTTCCCTGAGAAATGACACTACATTGTTCACATTAAGCAACTGATAAACCAAAATTCCAAAACTACAATGGCGAAAATCAGAAGTCAAAACAAAACCGCTTTACTGATCAAGTACAGTTATCAAAGTTTTTGCACGGTCATTTTAAGAGAGTAATTTGTTATCTGTATTATTTGCTCTACAGATGATGACTTTTGACTTTAATCCATTTACTTGGGACCCTAATAGCGCAGCTATCAAATCGAGCGTTTGCAGCTTTGAAATAAATAGTGAGGCTGAGGGAACGATGAATGTATCAGGACTAGATAAGGACATCGAGCTGACCATTCCCAATAATAACCCCAGCAACGAGGAATCTAGCGAGCCTGAAAGTTCGTTTCTAAAGCCTAACAAGATGACAATACGCAGTTACTACGCTGAAATTGCGAATGCTTCCGTGTCCATAAATCTCGCCGGACAAGACAAAGAAATGGTAATAGAGGTGCTAGTCAAGTTTGGATCGAGACCTACGTTGGACGATTTTGATCAAAACTTCACCGTAACGTTGACAAAGTCATGCCAGGGTAACAATACACAAGGCAAGAAATCCCAAATCGAATGCGCAACAGAACCACCAATATCAATCTCAGTGACACCACCTGAGCCAACAACAATTTACGTGGGATTGTTGTCACTGGGTGAAAAGAATGTTTCAGAACATTCGAGGAAAAGGCGTTCTTGTTTTGGTAGAGGTAGGCAAAGACGATCTTGCGTCGGTGTTAAGGATCCGCCACTGGAAGGTTTTAACAAGACTGTCATGCCAACGTACGACTCGACGACAGATGTCAATTATACCATGACAATGAGTCAATCGAGTTGTTTGTACTGGTCCACAACAAAAGAAAAGTGGACGTCCGAGGGATGTAAGGTGGGATAAAAGAGCATAGTAGTTATACAGACTGCCAATAACATTTACAACGATGAGCATCTAATAAGGCACAACCAGTTTGTTAATCTTAAAACTCTTTTGAAATGTTTATCATGACTTTAAAACACTCAAATGCTAGATCAAAACCAGTAAGGATAGGCAAGGGTACCCCGTGTTTTGTTGTTTGGCCTTGTGGCTTTATCTCCTGCCTGATCTTTTTTTTTTGATAATGTTGAATGTTGGTTTTTGAGATTTGATGTAACGATGTTGCATGATAAACGGGCGATTGTTTATGTTGGAGGCCCGACGACGAGTTTTCTAACGGGCTGTGTCGTATTCCACTGCTCCCTGAGAGTGTCTTTCTCCACCCAGCTGTATCAAATTAACCCCTGCAATGGACTAACACCCCCTTAAAGGGGAGTTATGATTTTCGCAGTTGCCTTATGCTCCACAACTGTAACTAGGCTCCGGGCAGGTAGCCCATCGCGGCCCGGTTGAGTCTCTACCTTATAATTTATGATGGGGCCAACAATATAAGTAACGACAACTTCTGAGAGTTTCAATGGTCGCCAAGCATAATGCAGTTTAGTAGGCATCAGTACAAAGTGCTAGTGCAGGAGATAAAAAAAAAGAGCATGAACAAAACTGTTTGCTCGCAATTTCAATCTTTCTGGGAGCACGACCTAAATGTTGTAACAAAGCGCCCCAAACATCACTGTCACTGACTTTTTCAATTATTTCCGTTTAAGGTTGGTCCTAGCTCAAACAAAAGGTATCTGAAGTGCCTTTGCAATCACTTGACTGCGTTTGGTGGCAACTTTATACAAGCACCAAATCCTATCGACTTTGAAAAAGTGTTCGTGGAATTTACAAGACTAGGGGAAACTGGCAACATTGCCGTTTTAGTGACCATTGCGGTTCTGCTCCTTCTGTATTTTGTTTTGATCGTCTTCGCCAGAAGAGCAGACAAGCGTGATGAAAACAAGGTAAACTGCGTATGGACGACAATAAATTCTGTGTACATGGACCTGTGTCAATGATAATTTTCCAGTGTTATTTAAGTACAAGAACTAAAATTCCTGATTGGTCAGTTTTATTGAAATGCAACGTTGTTCCGTTATTACGACGTTTTATTATGTGTCTAGAGCTTGTAAATATATAACGCACGCTACGATTCCGGATTTTCCCGTAATGCCCACGGGCATTATGAGCGATGTTAATCCCCGGCTGGTAAAGCGGGACGTTTTATTATGTGTCTAGAGCTTGTAAATATATAACGCACGCTACGATTCCGGATTTTCCCGTAATGCCCACGGGCATTATGAGCGATGTTAATCCCCGGCTGGTAAAGCGGGAATATAGAAAAGGTGAAAGTGCATTTAATTAAAAAAGTTCGAATGATTAGTAGCTGAATGAAAAAGGACAGTTCCTTTGAAAATTTTAATTTTTTCGTGTGAAATAAAACTGCTGGGTTATGAAACTGCTGTTTTCCGGTAAAATGTTTCATTCATCCCAATCCGCCACGGCTCACTTTTCAAAGTGATAGACAAAGCCTTTTAATAAACTTCTTATTATCTCTCAATAGCTCAGGGCCGTACTGGGACAATATTGCCTTCAGTTTTTTATTGTACAGATCTCACTTCGCGCGGTCCGTATCAGAAAGACGTCGGGCAATATTCTCCCAGTACGGCCCTCGCGCTCGGTTAATAAGAGGTAAATATTACATATCCTTAATAACTGAGTAATTAAAAAATTTCTTTTTAATTAAACTTATGGGATTGTGAATGGAATATTGGAATAACGACAAAAAGCTATGATAGCTAGAGTCAAAGGCTAGTGTTTCAACAGCTCCTTGTAAAAAACCTTTAAGTGAAAGTTACTCTGTGGTTGCTAAGAAATAATGACCAAAGGTCTTTAAGACACTGCCAAAAATACAACCCAAACAAAGGAAGAAAACATTTTTCAAGAGAGGAAAACTCCCCTTTGAGGTGAAGAATCAAAAATAGCTGGTTCGTTTTGTTGCGACATATTTCCGTTACTTCGAAATAAGAATGCCCTGAAAAGTTGAACATACTTTCTTCCAAAAATCCTTGCTAATTCCATTTTGCAACGACGAGTCATCCATAATTCTTTTCCTAAATATTCCGAATTTGTCCATTAAAATCGCCAAGGTTGCTACTAGAACTTTGAAAAGAATTCTAAGAACAAAGTCTAGACACACCATAGTCATTGTAATTTCTCATAATTCAACAGAGGTATAGTCAATGGATTTCGACCAATCACAGCGTGTGTAATGCCTTGAAGTACCAAAACCACCGTAAATATTAAGCAATTATTTCACCGTTTCGCTATTCTTTTTCCACATTTTTGGGCAAAACTCTTGCATCGTGCGGAACACTTTTTAACTCTGCGACACTCATGGAATCCAGTTTTCCTTTACACCCGCTGATAAACTTCGCGGCGGACCAGTGAGAAAGTTAGGAATTCAATAACCGGGAAGAAGAATGTAGTAACTATGTTTAATGTCAATGAGGGCACGTTGTCTATAGCATAGTACTTGAAAGTGGCTGAAGTAGCTATATTTTGCTGTCCTTTAGATCACTCCACCAAAGACCATAAGAGTAGACGAAGAAGGAAGCTATGTTTTTGATATAGTTATCAGCACGGGCGTATGGAGAAACTCTGGTACTACAGCAAACGTAGCAGTGACGATAATAGGAGAGAGAGAAGAGAGCAAAGAATATTGGCTGCGAAGAAAAGGTGATGAGTCTGAACTTTTCTCACGTGGAAGTATTGACGGATTTGCACTTACCACCAATGGTACTTTTGGCCCTTTAAAAGAGATAACAATAGGACACGACAACTCTGGCGAAAATCCATCCTGGTTTGTAGAAACTGTGACGATTAAGGACAGGCAGTCAGGAGAGCAGTGGGATTTCCCAGTAAACCGATGGCTTGCTGTTGAAAAAGACGACGGTCAAATAGAAGTTACAGTTTTATGTTTAAGCAGAAGTTGTTTTGGATTTTCAGACCAGGTGCGATCACGAGCCCCTAGAAGACTCGCCGACAGCCATATCTGGATGTCCGTCTTCGGAAAGGCTTCAAGCAGTACATTCACACGTGTGCAAAGAGCATCATGTTGTATGTCAATTCTCTTTAGCGCCATGATTGCTAACGCCATGTTCTATAACATCGGCGGTCAATCAGAGGCGGCTATTCAGGTTGGACCATTTAAGTTCTCTTGGCGGCAGATTGTAATTGGGGTTCAAAGTGGTGTGATTGTCGCGCCTGTCAATGTCCTCATTGTTTTCCTCTTCCGTTCAAGTAGGCCGAAGCAGAAGGTCGAAGAGACTTACAAAAATGCCTCCGATTTACCTCATCTGGTCGAAGAAATGAGGAAATCGAGTTGTGCACTACCTCATTTCTGTATCTACATTGCTTGGTTCTTTTGCATTGCAACGACCCTTACAAGTGCCGCTTTTACACTATTTTACAGCTTGATGTGGGGTAAGGAACTCGCTGAGCAATGGCTTGCCTCGATTATGACCTCTCTGGCTGAAGACATATTAGTGATGCAACCGACAAAAGTTATGATAGTTGTCATAGTGGTGTCGTTATTTTTACATAAAAGGAAAGGCAGTCGAAAAGGTTTTGCTCAGGCAAATGAAACAGAGTCCATTGTGAGTAACAGTGAATTCGTTGAAGACTATCCAAAGAAGGCGTTCAGACGATATGAGCTGGCAAAAATGCGAGCAAATAAGATCAAGGAAGTCAAATTGTTTGGAATGATGAGAGAGCTCTTTTGCCATTTGCTATTCGTATTTTTTATGGCAATCACCTGCTACGGCAACAAAAACAACAACCGCTTCCTGATGACCAATGCCGTCAAACAGCCATTTCTAAAGTTTGATACGGTGAGTTTTTGCGAAAAGAAGAACGGTTCATTTGGGAACAAACAGTCCATCAGCTGGTAAAAATGAAGGCTTGCCACATTAAGAAGGGAGACTCTTACCGTAAAATTCCAGTTATAAACCCCCACTTATAAGCCCTCCAGGTGTAGGTCCATTTACCTGTTCACAAAAATTATATTCCGATATTTATCCGTGTTTCTTTAAAAAACAAAATACAACTTCAAATTGAAAATAAGGAAAATGTAATGCAAGTAGAGGCGGAACAATAAGTTTAATCATACTAATGTTCCAAATAGTATTGAACTAAATTTGCTCAAAAAGGCATTGAACTAAAATCCCGTTTATTGTGACGCTTCAAAGCCTAAAGACGTAACTAAATGGAAAACGTGTTTGGATAGCGCTATATGTTAGTCGTAATATATTTGTCACTCTGCTCATTCTGAAACAATTGTTTTATACCGCTTATAAGCTGCCCCCAAATATAAGCTTTCCCGTTTGTAGGCCGACCCAAAACCCCTTACGAACTTGTATAAGCGGAGGGCTTATAAGGGGGAGTTACGGTATTGTTGCCATAGGAAGTTACTAACCATCATAACTTGGTAAACTAAACTTTCACACGTAAGCTACTTGGCGACCTTTGTTCCAAAAAAAAGGCTTCCAAGATTTTTGAGTCACAACCGTGGTTGGTAGGTCACGCAATCTGTACGAAAACCGCTAAGGCACAAACAGCGTAAAGTTTTGGTTATTGAAAACAGGGCCAATATTTAATAATCATCAAGATGCAAAATTTGACTTATCGATTTCTTGAATTTCATATGATTATAGACGTTATGAAGTCATAAGTATGAAAATTTATACATTTTCTACTGTAGTTTTTCTATTGTTTGACTAAACGGTAATTTTCTTACCTCAGATTGTAAAGAAGGCTACCTCCGTTCGTCCTCTTAAATTTAGGAATTTTTCATTCTAATGCGCGGTTGGAGACTGGCACCAGCTACGCACGTGCAATGTTGATATTTAAAATTCAGATGGTCATCCTCACACATTTCACCAATCTAGCGAAAAAGAAATTATGCAAAACAGCGTATAACAAAGTACCATCCACAAAAATCCCATAGCAACAACGCCAGATCTTTACTTAGGGTTTCCCCCCTTAAGAACATTAAGCACCTCTTTGAAATTTGCAGCATTTTTTAGCCACTTTGATTATAATCTAAAACTCGTTAGGACGGTCTAGTGTGGATGAAGAGGGCAATCCTTGGATGACGGTCATTTGTTTGTGCAACTGATTGTCCATACCTATATGTTCTTGTGTTATTCCTAGCCGTATACATTGTTTAGTTCAATTTTTCACATTTAAGGGTATAAACAAAAATTTCAGCATTCAGTAATTGTTATCCGGTAGCCTATGTATATAAATAACTAATTATTTTCAATTTTGATTGAGGCACAAAATGCCCTAAGATCCAAGTTATAAGACCCTTGTGTTAGCGTATTGTAGCTTTGCTTTAAAAAAAAATTGTCATTTGGCGATCTGGTATTTTTTATCTACGAGGGTAATAACTGGAGTGATGTTTTGTTATTAAATTGGTAGGCCTTTACTTCGGTAGCATAACAACTGGGATTTTTCGGAACGTTATACACAAAAAGAAAACCAATTTATTTTTTCATACTGTCTTTTAAGAAGGATTCTTCAGTATATTGTCTCAAAAGACTATATATCATAAACGAATGACATCTTGAAATTCATCTACTAATCTTTTTCCAGGTCAGTTATCCTGAAAGACTGTGGGGGTGGATGGGTCAGTACTATATTCCAAACATCTATGCAGGACATTGGTATAACGGTGAAGAAGAGAAAAAGAAAGTCTATATCGGGAATAAGCGGTCAATTTTGCTGGGAATGCCTAGGATGAGACAAGTTAGAGTTAAAGAGAGTAAGTATTACCCAGAAATTTTTCAAAGCGTTAAATTACAACAATACGCATGAAACGCACAAACCCAACCTCAATGAGGAACTGATAGATGTCTGTTGAGCATTTGGTTTTATTATTAGCTTGAAAATAAACATATAGTTTCAAATCTTGCTTATGTCACACTGTTTAGCCAGTGGTAATGCTGATTACTTATTGGAAGGGAAACAAAGTTTAACGTAGTCCAAAACTTAGCGTACATAAGCCAATGCAAATCACTGTTACTGTCTGCAGTTTGACAACATAAAGATCACCCAGAGTCGAATTATGTTTGCAGGTGGATTTAAAAAAAACACATGCAAACCTCGGGATTCTCTAAAAGTAGACTTTTGCTTTCAATATCATGGTCAGCAATTATGGTTTAATTATAGCGTGCAAAGTTTGATTTACCCCCAGTCCTTCGTTCTTTATACTCACTACAGTTTGGGTACCTTGCTCCTAAAATCCTTCAATTCAGGTACATATTTAGTCTGCTAATTCATTTTTGGTGTTTTAAAGGTTCTTGCGGGAAGCTCAGCGTCATTATACCTCAGTGCCATTACGACTACACGTTCGATAACGAAGACACAACTCAAATGAATCTCCCAGGGTGGAAACAACTACCGGAAAACACGACGTGGCCTGATTCACTCAAACTTTGTCCTAGGCCATGGCGCTATCAGTCTCCAGAAGATCTCGGCAATGCCCTACCGACATGGGGAACGCACAAATTGTATAGAGGAGGTGGCTACAGTGCGCCGCTGGGATATGAGGAAATAACAGCGGATAGCGTGGTTAATGAGATGCTAACTGAAGGATGGATCGATCAGCAGACAAGAGCTGTTGTCGTTGAATTCACGGTGTTTAACATCAACACAAATTTGGTCAGCATCGCTTCATTTTTCTACGAAGTGCTGGCTACTGGAGCTGGGTACACTACACAGATGGTTGAAACACTAGAGCTATACAGCACAGAATCAGGAGCGCAAGAATTTTACCTCATTTGCCAGTTTCTCTTTATGGCTATAACGCTTTGTTATTTTGTCGCGCTCATTATCAAACTGTTCCGCCAGAGAACGGCATTTTTTAAGTGTGCTTGGAACGTGGTTGAGTTCTTGCAAATTGTTTCCTCTGTTACGTCTGTGACGTTCTATATGCTGAAGGCTAAAAGCATTCTGAAGAGCGTTAAAGCCATTCAGTCTAATCCTTACGCAATAGTTAACTTCCACGCCTCTTTGTCTTGGGCCGAATGGGAAAATGCGTCAATCGCTGTCGCCATATTTATGGCGACTTTAAAGTTCCTCAACCTCATTCGCTTTAATCCCCACGTCATCTTTTTATTTTCAACATTTCGCCAATCTGTTGGTACCCAGTTGTCCTTTTTGGGCATTTTCGTGTTGGTTTTTAATTCCTTTGCTATGTCAGGAATACAGATGTTCGGTGGCTCCATCTACTTGTACTCTAGTTATGTACGAGCTACAGTTGCTCAGTTTGAATTCCTGCTAGGGAAAGCAGTTCCTTTGGAAGACCTTCGGGCGGAGAACCGCATTATTGGTCCGGCATTTGCCCTGTTATACATGCTACTTATGACTATACTTCTTATGAACATGATCATTTCCATGCTCAACGAGTCATATTCCGAGGCCAAGGAGAACGTCGAGGATAGCGCTGAAGATTTGGAAATTGCCCATTTCCTTGAGGAACGATTATCACATTTTTTGGGTGGTGGAACAAGAGGACGAGACTTCACGAAGCTTTTCTGCGACGAAGCAACGTTTGTCAACATGTGCCGCTCTGAGGCAGAGCCATTTTGTCAGAACAGCAAACGAATTCTGCAGTGCACAAATGAAAGACTGGTCAAAGCTGATCATCGAATATCGAAGCTTACTCGATTAGCCAAAACTGAAGAAGATGATCAGTTTGAGGAGGACGCTGAGCTCCTTAAACTTATTGCCGATATCCTTTCCAGACCAAAAGCACTGGACACCAAGACTGCATTAATGTATTAACGTTAATAAGAAAAGTAATGTCTTCCAACTATGAAGTAGGTTAGTTCATAGTTTCCCGCCATAGATATATTGGGCACTCGTGGAATAGGAAAATACACTCGGGGTTCAAGTTAGCCCGTAATTTGGTCCTTTAGAATTGCTCCTTGGGAAAAGAAGGCAAAAATAAAAGGCTCAATTCTCGTAGACAGCAATTTCAATTTATATGGTTAGGCGTTGAGTAGCTTTGCAATGGTTATCTACTTGCTCTTTGAAACTAGTTCAGTTTTGATAAGTAGGGTTTTAACAACTTCATTTTAGTAGAATTTCAATTCCAAGTTCTATGACAATTGCTATTTAGCTGTTTTTTGCATCAACTACTGGCAGCAAGAATTTTAATCAAAATTTAGTGAGTTGTACTTGTCTTCTGTTGAAAGCGATGCGTTGCTACTGAATGCGGGCGGCTGAGTATTAATAGAAAAAGATATTTTGTTTGAAGTGGTCTTTTTTTAATAAATGTCATTAGTCTACCAAAATCAGTCTCAAACCGGTAAAAGCTGCCATGATAAACGATTTTAGTTTACTAATGAGTTAAGCAGTTTGATGGAACACGAATTTGTATGAAATACAAACTAGGAAAGACAGATGGCAAAATCTCCATATCAAAACTTAACTAGTTTCAAAGAGCAAGTATACAGCCATAGCACAGCTACTCAACGCGTAACCATATAACCGAATGCCACTTTCCTCAGGACGTCACCTACCACTTACCATAACGGTTCGAAACATAACATCTGCTGCCTATGATTGTTCAACGAACTGGAGATGAATTCCTCTTATTTGGGCATAGGTCAAAGATACACCTCACGTTTTCTTCTCCGCACTTTCATAACATGCTACTTTAAAGGGATTATTTCACGGTTCGGCGCATGTGCACGCTATGTCACTAGCCCTTTTATCTCCACCGTTTATGAAACTATCAGAAGCTGAATATAGTACTCTTGAGGAAAATTTACCTTTGAAAATTTCACAGTCAGTTGCGAAAGCGTGGCAGTAGAGATAAGGTTTTTTATTAGAATTCCCTTTCTATGTTCCGGCTTCAGGTATCAAAATGTCTTTTTCGCTTTCTTACTGCCGTTTTCGGTTAGAAAACCCTTTATATTTACTTCAATAATCAAAGACTATAATTTGTTCAAGCAGAGGGACGGAGAATCAAATTTCACGTAAGATTTCAACCGATTTATACCCAAACTTCGGAAATTAGCTGTTACCGTCAAATTTATTGTTCGACCCGAACAATTTATGCTGGACAAACAAACAGTCGTCTACTCGCTTGGGATTGTTTTATAAACAGTAGAATTCAAAAAAGTTTCGTCCTACCTTGCTTATGCGCTCAACCGTGAAACCGTGAAACCGTTGTATTACTAGACAAATTTCTTAAGAAACCCGAAGATTCCAAGATGCGCAGAACGTATGCGCAGTAACAAAAGGAGGCACCGTCCTTAACACAATACTGTTATAGCTTATAGTATTAGCTCTATGGTACGACAAAGTCCCTTAGCAGGGGCAGGTTCCAGGGAGTGGGAATGTCACGCGTTAGCCTTTTTTTTTTTTTTTTTGGTCACTCGTAGTCAGTTTCTTTTGTCTTATTTTGAAAGAAATAGTTAAAAGGAAATCGAAAGTAATAGCAATTAAGTCAATTTAAATACAATTTAAACATGAATTATATCCCGGAGCAATTTTTTTATATGGTTATTACTCAAAATTGTTTCCTAGGTAGACGTGTACTTAAGAGAAATATATGTGATTATCGGCAACAAATTCCACCAGCAAGCGATCGGAGTAAGTTTCCCGACTTAGTCATCTTATGCCTTTTGAAATTGTTAAGTCGCACTTTGGTCCTAGGTCAACGCAGGGTTGCCAAAGTCAATTTTTCACGCTAACCAACACAGCACCGCGCTTCCACAGCGCTGACATTTGAAGAGCGCAAAATCTACAAGCATCACGCATGTATTGTGTTCATTAATTATTCTACAGCAGAAATGACACTGATATAAACTCCAGCATGGGGGTGTTGAAAAATCATTTTGTTTTGCAAAATCGCGTTCCCTACAGTATAAAGACTCGGGTGCTGGTTCGAATATCTCTATTTCGGATGATAATAAACACAGTAGTTTTGCGAAATCATCATTTAAGACAGATTTCTGATAACGCTTAACAACAAAAGATGTATTTCATGTTCTTAATTTCTAAGGGAACTTGTTGTGACTAGTCTGATTGATTTCACGTTTACTTGCAATTTTTAAGCTAAGTACCAAAAAATAAACATTTAATTATGTCAAAATAAGACGAAAGCTGTTGCAGGGCTGAATATGTATCTATGTTAGTTGACTGAAAGGATATGATATTTTTCAATCATTTTAGGCTTGCTTCCCTTAAAAGGGACGGTCCACGTATAATAATGCGATTATGGAATTAATCTCGTGTTTAACAATTGTTCCACGAAAAAGAATGGTACATGAACTAATAACTAATCACCTAGCTATAAGTACCTGTACTACGAGCTAAATTGAGTGATTGTCTAAAGACAACTCCTGTATTATAGATGTTTTCAGAACCTATCCTGTACAAAAAAAAACGCGAAATGTTAGGAGCCGAGTAGCACTTGCTTCTCTCATTGTTTCCTTTACCTCAAACGGTTAGAGCCGATGACGGTGGTCTCAACGTTGTAGGTTCAAATCCTGCCAGGGTCAGAGATTTTTCTTTTGTTCCTCTGTTTATTCTCTAATTTACTTTCCAGGCCAGTATGCCATTTTGGCATTTGGTCACTTTACATCACCCTCAGAAACATTACAATAATTTCAGTTATTCGTTTTCATGAATTGATTTACTGAAATAAATAACGATTAATCACCTCCAAATGCAAGTTCTGTGTTATTTGCAACCATGACAGCAGATAGCAAATAGACCGTACCTTGCAAATATCTAGTAGCCGTCCATAAAATTATAATAATTATATCCATTTTGAATAATTGTTATCCTTAATAAGGCAAAATAAATGAGTGATTACATCACGTCGAGCTGTGAGTTATCTGTCATGCGCGTCCCTTCATGGCAAATGGGTAAAATACCCCTGATTCACAAGGCATTATTAAAACGTGCCTGCTAGGCGCCGTCTTTTAGTTTTGCGAAAGTTTCGTCGTAGTAGGTTGTTGAAGGTGACGATGATGGATGGATGGATGGATGGATGGATGGATGGATAGATTGCTTAATGATATTCTATGGGGTTGGGACGGAAAAGGGTTATGTTTTGAAGTTAGGTTTCTTGGGGACATTGCTAAGTTATTGCAATGCCTCCACCATCGATCAAAATTACTTGTTTTGAAAAATGGTGGCCCCACCGATTGTTGTATGCAACAATTTCCAAGAGGGTTTTGGACATTATACGAATCAAAGTACGCTATTTACAAGGTGAAAACAAATGGGAAAGCTCTAAAAGACGCGACTCAATTGGACTGGACATTGGAGGGCTAAAGGAACGAATTAATTGTTCCAGGACGGAATATACCCTTTTCCTCAAAGAGACGGCTTATCCGAATGTCGCAACTGATAAATGAGGCGTGTATTAAGCTAATTAAGGAGTTCCTGAAACAAGAGAGTAAATTACACGTATAACTATGAGGTTATTTTTTTATGAGCGATTGTGTGATTGAAACATCTGTCATTGTTCTCACACAGAATATGCCAATTCATGCATTTGAAATCTTCCTCGTATAGAGAGGGAACAAAAACGCTAGAATCTTTATTACAAATACTGATAATGCTTGGGTTTTAGGACAATTCAAAGGACTAATTCTAACATTTACGGTGTGCTATGAAATTTTTTCTGTCCTTTTTGCAATTTCCAAAACAGATCCCGCAAAATTTATTTATAATACCCAATAGAAAAAAATCCATGGATCTAGGTGCCCAAAACGGTATAACTCCAGCTTGACAGGGCTCATCTTTGATAAACCATAGGTTTTCTTGTTTTGAAATGTAATAGTCTAGATTATTGCCAGTGTCAAGTTGTCCTTTCCAAAGGTCTTTCAATAAACAGACGCAAAAATAACGTCATTGTTCAGTCTGCCTGGAGAAACCGTGAAAGGTGCAAATCAATGGTATTAAAGGACGTTCGCGCCCAAATCTTCCCACGTTCAGATTTTTTCCAAACTTTTGCTTTCCTTAGATAAACACCAACTCATGTCAGAAAGGCAAAAAAATTGGGGGGGGGGGTCACCGTGCTCGTTTCGGAAATAAAGCGCGTTGGAAATGCTGTGTTTTTAGAAGTTTTGGTTATGAAAGGCGAAATCGGCTTTCTTGCTACAAGGATTAAAATAAGTTACGTGGAGGACTCTAGACAATGCTTATTTATTCATTTCACCGCAAATAGGCCTATTTACTACATTTTTGCTTGCAATATCGTTTCTTCAGGTAAAATTACCTTCACCGAAGGATAATTGAAAGTCACATATACCTGCATTCGTACAATAATTCGATCGTATTTGAGTAGAAATAGCAATAAAATTAAAACTTCTTACGTTCAGTTTTTGTTTATGGACAAAATGCAGAGAACCAGTAAAGGATGTGATTTATCAAAAAAAAAAAGAATGGGGTCACCGTGCATTTAAGAGAGTTAAGCACGTTTATAGATACAAAAATACCCATCACCACTGTATCTGTCTATATTTGTTACTCAGCGCGCGCGCTCGATGCATGACGTGGCATGACATTGCGACGTGAATTACGTGCGCAGTAAGGATGCGCACAAACAATGAGCTCGAACGTCCTTAAACAACCAAAAGTAGTCTTTGTTTGGAAATATCAAAGGAAAATCTGATAGCGGAGCCTGAGGGCAAAGTCCGCCAGCGGAGCTCCATTGCTAAGCAAATTTGGTAACTTATTGATCCGAGAAATTTTGGTTGTGACGTAAGCGGACGTGCCCCGCCCGTACAGACTCTGGGGGAGGGGGAGTGGAGTCCCAAGACAACCCGACGTGGGGTGGAGAATGCCATGTTTTCTTGGAGGGAAATCGCGCGGTGCTTTTGGGCAACCGGCATTTTTCTTGGCGGGAAATCGCATGACCATCGTCGCTTCATCGTTGCTTTTGAAAAAGAGGTTTCTATAAAAACCTTAAGTTTATTTAGCAAAACGATTGTTCGACAGTACTGAAGTTTTAAACTTGAGAAAAAACATGTAATATCTATAAATGGAAAGAAAAAGTTCAAAAGAATACTGGTGGAAGGCGAAAAGTTCAAGTTACGAAAGCTGACTTCAAGCTGCTTCAAAGGACTTCATCTTTTAGTTTGTGCCGAGTAAGTGAAGTTTTTAAAGAGTTCAACGTACATGATTTTGAGTATTACGGTCAAAGAAATTACGGTTTGAAATGGAAATTTAATTTATGTCATTAGAAATATGTCATTTACTTTTGACTTTAAAAAATTATTAGAAAACGCGCTCAGATTTGTGACATGCAGTCTTGAATATTTTGGCATGCTCAGCCGATTTCACTAGCGTGGACGGACCCTCGATGCTGGAAGTGTAACGCGAATTGCGTGTATAAACTAACGGGTTTTCGAATAAACTTTCTCAAAAATGATTTCTCTGTCCAATGTTTTGTGTTTGTTTATTCATAACACTGTAAGTCAAAGCACAGGACAAGCATCACTTCAGTGAGATTTAATACGGCGAATAATTGCTTTCAAGTTTGACTGTCGGGTCCATGGGCAATTGTCGATTTTCTTGTCCTAGACGTTTTCAATAGTAATAATGTTTTAACCGAACCAGTTGTCGGTTTAAAGCTATTTTATCGGAAAAGCTTCCGAAAACAGTTTTGTGCGTTCCTCAAAGCGCCTAACTTTATAATGTAGGCTTACTTCGCATCCGCAAAACTTATGCCATAATTTAAGCGTGTTCGGTGTTTGTTTTCAATCTTGATGGTCTCTAGTTAGAGAACGAAATATAAAAGTAATTTAAACATTGGAAGCAGTTGTCGGTTTAAACCTATTTTATCTGAAAAGTTTCCAAAAACAGTTCTGTGCATTTGTAAAAGCGCCCGAATTTTAAACAATTCACAGCCGCAAAACTTATGCGATAGAGTTAAGCATGTTTGGTGTCTGTTTGTTTTCAATCTCGATGGTCTCAATTTATAGAGCGAAATATAAAAGTTACTTAAGTAACTATAAGCGAAGCAGTTTTGGGTTTAAAGCTGTTTTATCCGGTAAGTAATGTGTGTTCCTCAATGTGCTCGAATTTCTTCGAGGATGCTAAAACCTACGGGACATTTCTTCAATAATTTTATTACAGGTGCTTGGAAGCTCCCCAAATCCTTTCTTTCTGGTAATCCCAGTAAAATGCCACTGAAATGCCAGTATAAATTTTTGACCAGACTAATAGTGGCAGTTCATGTTATTTGTTAACATCCAAACGCGATGAAGATAACCCATTTACTTCAGAGTACGTTTTATTTTGTTGTTGTAAATGAGCACCGTTTTAAGTTCATTCAAGCGAACAGCCAGTAATCCAAGGACATTTGGCAAGCCTTGAGAGTCAAATCACAGGATATGGAAACATTGCAAAAACCAAGCAAGACGCCTCGTGAGTAAAATATGTGTTCAGTTTGATGCCCGAAAAAAAAAATCAAACTGCGCTCAGCCTCTAGAATGACCCTTCGAGTCTGGTTTTACAGAACAGATTCCCAAAATATTGGAGGACAATTCGGAACACTTTCGGGCTTTTTCAGAAACACTTTTCGAAACCGAACGAGCCAAAAAAAGCCCCGAAATATATTTCGGACCGAAAGGTTTCAGGGCTATTTTTGAGAAACCAACACCAGTTTATTCCTTGGCGGCTCCACTTTTAGGCTTGGCTAAATCTATATATTATTTTAGTCGTCTCAAAAGTGCGTAGCACTAAAGCTATTACTTTGGGGGCAATACCGTAACAGTAAATGAAGGGGCCGATTGCATGAGGCGGGCTGGCTCGGTTTGCCGGGATCTCGGCACGTCTGTTAAGCACCCTAGAAATCAACTTCGCGATTACATGGAAAAATCTCAGCCCGGCCATCTGGGATCCCGGTATCGCGATGCCGGGATCCCGGCTAGACGGGCTGAAAATTTAGTGTAATCGCGATTGCCGGGCCAACACTTTTTCGTCACTAAATTTTGCTTCACAGCAAAATGTGTCACCAGAAGGTCAATATTTCTCTCTCTACATAATATATAAAGGTTTATCAGACCCTAAAGCCACATAAAACTGCAGGTAATACCCCAAAATAGATTTTTATGAAACAGACTATAGAGAGTAGTGTTTTCTAACTCGACTAGACTCGACTCTTTTTAAACGCCAAGACTTTCAAGGAAATTTTCCTTACATTTTGATATTTAGATACGACACTTACATAGGAAGAAATTAAGGTAAAACCTAATGGGTACTTAAGAGTACTTCTCAATTTAGCAGCAAGAGGGCTGGCTCGCCTCATGTAATAACGGGCTGAGCAGTCATCTCGGCAGACCGAGCCAGCCCTGCTAACCAAGCCAGCCCGGCTCATATAATCAGCCCCTAAGGAGGAGAAACTGTTGTTTTAAAGGGACTATGTTACGAGGCGTTTGCTGGTGTCTTGTCAATACTGTGCTAAAATTACGATTACTTTCACTCACACACAAAATGCTCGTAAAACACCAAGTGAAAGATATCAAGTGAATTTTAACAAAGAGAACAAACTATGATAAGGTTTGAACGATTTTTGCAAAAGAATGGCTCAATGATTCCAAGTTGTGATCAACAGAGGATGAAAGGAGAGAGAGAAGCCCCCATACATGGGCCTCTTCCGATCAAAAATCTACTTTTAGTTCTGTGTCATACTGAGTGGTTATTTTGAGGACGACACCTCACTGTTCAGTTAGAATGATGTCATGTAATTTTAAGTTGTTGACATGGGAACGGCAGATAAAAATAACCGCAGCATGGGTCCGAACAAATAATAAATTTCAAAAAATTATCATAGGACACAGGGATTCACTCTCTTACTTCATCCACTCTTGTTGTGATCCATCTCCCTCTATCTCCATCCAAGTGGGCAGTGGCTTAAGACACTTATTTAGAGTGTCTCTGCACTAGTATCAGAGATAGCGCTCTTTAACCAGCTGGACCATTTCGTTGAGGTCTTCATACAGTGATATAAATCTGACTTTGGGGTTTTCAAAGTGTCATGAAAAGTAGCAGACAATGTCCATTTAATAAAGAGAGAAGGATAGTAAATTTTAAGCTCGGAAAGAAATGGCAAAGATAGAATATTCAGTTGTCACGAGCGAAAAACTCTGAGTCCCCGAGTTCGAGTTGAGGTAGTAACTTGTCTTGATAACACAAAGTCAATGTTCTACAGTGAGCAGCTCCGGCCAATATCTGTCCGTGGAGTTAATGATAATCCTCCCCTACGGCTCCCCCCCCCCCTCCCCCACCCCACCACCACTACTTCACCACTTCTATTCCTCGTACTGTGATTTTTATTCCATCTTATTTCCTAGCACAAAATTCATCAAGGGACAATCGTTACCCCATAATCAAGATAATCAGGGTTGGTCGCAAGCTGCGACAGACATATAATATTTGTTCGTGAATGCACCCTGCATTAAACTCCTTTGAACGAGAGCATTCTGTTCAGAGATTACTCAAACTTGCTCAATCACAAGCTAAAATAGTTAACAAAAATAGAGAGAAGCATATGTAAGTTTTAAAATTCCCGCTTTGCAAAAACAGTATCCAGCAGAGAGTGTCTAAAGTGAACGCCATTAGGATCGGCAAACATTGCCCCTTACGAGTGACTACTGGTTACAAAAGATTCCAAGGTGGTCCATTGTTTGACTAACAGCAAATTTTTAAGAGAGGTTATGTTCGGATTATGGCGATTTCTGACAGGGTAACTGTTTATGTTTTCAAGTAACGATAGATCCTTAAGCTGAAGGTAAGAAAAGTTCTCTGAGACTAGTATTGGCTACTTATTATGCTAACAGAAAATAAAAAGAAAGAAATTAGCAGCAACATGAAAGTAAAGAGGAATATCAACTGTTTGGGAGAAGTGAAAAGAACCGTGTCGGTGAAAGGCGCATGCAAAAGACAGCACTGGTATTAGATCGCCCTTAAGTTGGTAAATTTCGATCCATTTTTAAACGAATTTAAAAATTCGTGTTTCCGAGAAGTGATTTTACTCGTCTGTGAACTAAAATAGTAGAACTCGATAACTCAACTAATGGCACTGGTCCTTGAAACGAAATACCAGCCGATATTGATATTGATATTCCCATTATTACATATGCAGAAGTGTTGGTAAGGCCAGGCTTTCAGTGAATGTTTCCATGCAGGATGCAAAATACAAGTACTCTTAAGTACCCATTAGGTTTTACCTTAATTTCTTCCTATGTAAGTGTCGTATCTAAATATCAAAATGTAAGGAAAATTTCCTTGAAAGTCTTGGCGTTTAAAAAGAGTCGAGTCTAGTCGAGTTAGAAAACACTACTCTCTATAGTCTGTTTCATAAAAATCTATTCTTTCCCTCCCTTGACAGGTACGTGGGATGCATGACTTTTCTTGTTTCACTTTTGGAAAAAGTACTCTTTTAAACTGTCTTACATTTGAAATTTCCTTTGAAAGGTCAAAATCACCTGAGCATCGTACGCTGTCCTTTACCTTTACCGGGGTTCATAATGTGAAAAAAAACTAGTGAGTTTTAAGGCCCCAGGCAACGAGGAAAGACAGGTTTGTGAAAATAAGCTTTTATGCAAAGCGCTGTACGTCACATAACCTAAAATTGCTGAGACATTGTATTCAGATTGTTTATTCTATTGCTGTAGACAATATCAAGGTGTTGTAACACTGAAAAAAAACAACATACGTTATGGGTTTTAGTTAAACAATGATTGAATTCCGAGTGTGTCATATATATAGAAACGTACCGATGCTTGCAAGATTGAAAAAAGCCATGATAAAGTTAAGAGACTTGAGACAGAAAACTGGAAAATTTTTCGAGACAACTGAAATTCAGGCATCCTTGCAGGAGCTTTTTTAGACAGGCAAAGGTCTTTAATATATAGAGGATATTACATGGTCGCGCGGAGATACGACATTTATCTTCGAGTGTTGAAAAGTATTTCACTCGTTCGCTGCGTTCACTTGTGAAATATTTTTTTGATAAATGTCGTATCTCCAAGCGGCCATGAAATTTTCTGTTTGTTATAAAGCCACCGCATGAAATACCGGGAAAACGATTTCTTGGACTAATCCTTTGTTTGCTGAATCAATCTAACAAAATTTAGATCTTACGCACATTCGAATTTTGGTCGATATAATAGATAAACTAAGTAGCGCTTATATGTATTCTGAATATTATAGCAATAAGGCATAAAACGTTTATAAATTTTATTGGTTAAGACTGAAGTAGTCATGAAAAAGGTGATATCTTCACATGTGAAAGAAAAAAAATTGTATCTTCACTGATATGAAATTTTTGTCACTGGAAAAAATCCTGGTATTTCATCGGTGTCTATATAATAAGTTCATATCTTAACAAAGTTTGTTTCATTGTTAGAAAACATGACAGCAAATGAGTCTTAACAGGCTAGGTGCTTTTTCAGGCAAAGGTCCTCAATCAGGGACACCCAACGGTTCGTTTCGGCGGAATATCTGTTTGGCAGACTTAAATCGCCTGAGATATTCGGATTGAATTGCAATGGGAAAACATCACCTCAGACTTTCCTAAAAACGTGACTTATCAAGTCCTATTATTTTCTGAGGTAAAATATGTTGTTTAGAGTGTAAAATACGTTAAGCCAGCATTTTCGGAAAAAAATTGACAGCTCGAAAATTCGGCAGATAGGATTCCGTTTCCTAAAATTTTCAGCTAAAAACGCCGAACAGATCAATCCGCATTAGCTTGCCCAAAAATGCCTCTAAAAAGCCCGGAAACAATCTAAGAAGCCCGAAAATGACATTTCACGTACTTTGCTTAATGTTTCTCGTTGGGTGTCCCTGTTTAATGTTCATATTTTTAACACATTTTTGTTTTCATTTTAGAAAAAAATGGCAGCAGATGATTTTTTGCTGGTGCTTTTTCAAGCAGACAAAGGTCTTAAACCTGTTCATGTTTCAACAACGTTTTATTTTGGTTTACGAAAAAATGGCAGCAAGTGAGTCCTCCAACTTCAGCCAGTTGCATTATGAAGCATGTTTGATCCCAAACCTTCCTAAACAAATCCAACATCAGGTGCACGACATCACAAACTACGCTGTCCGACCTCTTGGAATTTTGACGGCAGTCATGTCATTTTTGTGCAACACCCTCGTCTTCTTCACCGTGACGCGAACCAAATCTCTCCGACATCCTTCACTACTGATCCTCTGCAGCTTGTCAGTCACTGATGTGGTTTTCTCGCTACAAGGGCTAATAAGAGAGGTTTTCATCCTGTCTCATCCGCAAATGTCCATGTGTCTGGAGCCCTTTTCGGAAGTGGGAGGATATCTACGTATTTTGTGCTATCTAGCAACGCTCTCTAACCTGGTAGTAATCAGTAAAGATCGTTACTTGGCGATAAGCAAGCCGTCCTGGTACCATGCCCATATGACGAAATCACGTGCCATCAAAACAATTCTACTAAGCTGGCTGGTTAGCGCGATGGCTACTCTGGCAGTATTCACAATCGCTAATATCGGATTCAGTGACACGCTATTTTTCATTGTCATATTTCTGTTTTATGTAATTTGTGTTTTTATGATTGTGTTTAACTACGTCCGATTTTTGATCGCAAATCGACGACATGCGCGAATAATGGGTAGAAACATGCGTTCTGTGGTACAGCGAGAGAAGAAAATGAGCCAAGTTGTTTCAGTCATATTATTATCATTTCTGTTTTCATTCTTCCCAGCACTAATAATCCCTATAGTTCTAGTTGCCCTCAGATTGCCATTAGATCCCTTTCGACCTTTTAGCATTTTGCTAATGACAGTTAATGGCTTTCTCAATCCACTCTTAAACTACAGCAGAAATAGGGACATGCGCAGAGCAATGCGTAACCTCTTAAAATGCCATGGGTGTAGAAGACAACTACAGATAACCAGATGCAACAGAAAAAACTCAACACAAGGTGAGAATGCTCCAAATGAGTCGCACAGGGAAATCACCCAGCAGCAACTTCATTTCTAAAGTTGGTTGATGATATTGTTAAGTATTTAGAAAGAAGGCCAGCATTGCTACATTTCGGTCTCGATTCGATTTAGTACAAGTAAAAATCTGTGCGTGATCTATATTAGCAGGAATCCTCCTTCGTCGAGTACTGATGAACAACATCTACAAGTGTTGCTCTTGGGAAATTAAAGACTTCATCTGACGTTTGTATATAGGAGCTGAAAATTTTTCAGCCATTAAACACTCATCGCGTTTTCTAGGCCGATAGTCAACAAGGCTGCAAATTACTGAATTTAGCGCTCATAGAAGAGTTGGCAGTATATTCCACTACACGCGTTACAATCAGTGGAAAGTTTATTGCAACTCGCAGTAACCCAAGAGGAAATGATAAATGGGCTCTGTGGGCACGTTTTGAGGAACCACTCTGGAATGGTAATACTTGGAATGGCTCTTTAAAGCGATTTTTTTTTCAGTACCTGTTCTCATTCGTCAGGAATCGTTAGGATGGTAGTTTATACCATTCCATGTATTCTGCTATTTAGGGTAGAGTGAATAGAATGAGGAGAATGAAAAAGTTGTGAATCACTTGGCAAAAACGAAGTGGCTGACCAAAACAACTGCGCATCCCGCGGCAAATATAAATTATTCTGTTGAACATGAGGAAAAAAACCCGCGGTCAGTTTTTAGACCATTTCTGAAACAATTTTTCTTTTCTTTTTTCATATTCCAATGATTCTGATTACTCCATTCTGCCTATTCTCATTGCAGAAGAGACCAGGAAAACGCAAAACGGGGTGAAATGTTAACTGGGCGCTCAAAGCGTTCATATATTTATTTCAAGCATTATATTTAACATAAGATAACAGGTAATGAGACAAGATAACTTTAAGACACGATAAAATTCCTTGAGCTATCACAATCCTTAATCCTCTACATTAATTAACTGACATTCAAAAACCGTGGTTATGCAATTTATTTTCACTAGGCGTAGGTCACATGACCACAATCTGGCTCTGACGTCCCATAAGCCGTGCTCTCTTCCCAACGAAATCCTAATCAAATAACCATGACATCGCCAAGAATCCTCCCCCTTTAGAATTCAAGGACACTTGGTACTTCTTCTCCATCATCATCGCCTTGTTCCTCTTTTAGTGCTCATTAATTCAAGGTGCGAAGATTCAGTTTATATGCCTATATACTCTGATAAAGATCATGGCTCCTCATTATGCTCCCACGAATGGCTGATAGAAACCTAGCCGACGGCTCGGGTTCTCCTTACGCCATCTCGGGAGAGGAATGACGTGCCACGATAGTTATCAGATTAAAAGACATTGCAACCGAAGTCTTAGTTTTTTCTCTACGACTTGCCAAAGAACAAATCGTTTCAAAATCATGAAAGTCATCTTTCAGCACAGACGGCTGCAGTGTTTAACTGCCCGTTTAAAATTCTAACTCCGGATAGCGGTAAATTTTTCGAATGCTATTAACACTAATATTACATTGTAATCCGCAAAGAACACCAAAAACAGAAGGGTTCAGTTCGCATTGTGAACTTAAATAATGTATCCGAAAAACAGTCAAACCGCTGCCAGAAGCAAACATTTCCGAAACTTTTTGTTCATTGTCAATTCTCTGAGTAAATTTAACAAATGTATGCACTATTTTCATGTTCTTGTGCGATCTCGAGCTTCCAAAGATTGGTCGCCAACTTTAGAAACGTAGTACCCGTCCTTCAGTACATTACGCTTTTAGCGCGGCTGTTTGTTCGAAAATATAATGTTAAAGATCACTTTGCATCCAGTGTCACTTTGTTCCATACCTCTTTCTATTGAAAAAAGTAAAAGCCCTCTTATTGAAAATAGATGATAGGAAAAAATTCCCTGAATTTTAAAAGCTTTCCCTCCCCCTAAAAATACAAATAAGAATGGCTCTATAGTGTCCACCTTAGGGGTCAGGAAATATCATCTCTTGGAAGAAATTCTAAGCACATTGTGGAGCTGAGAACTGATTTAAAGAGAGATTACTAATGATGGTCGCTTAGTGGTACTTTTGACAGCAAGTGACATGCAAGAGTGGTCTCTGAGACATATTCAAACGTGCTTGCTTTCTGAGAAATGGTCGAAGTTAAATAGATTTTGGCATATAAGTATTACAAAAATAAAAAAAAACAATAGCAGTAACGTCCAAATAAAGAAAGGTGCAAAGCACAGAGCGTATGAACCATGCATATGGAATTTGATCAGCAAGTCCCAAAAGCCAAATGATCCCAAACCAGTTTAAACTCAGCCTGTGTGACAGGCACCACGAGGGAGGGAAACTGTTAATCAAGAGACCAATAGGCCATTTTCGAGTTGTCCTTCGCCTCTTTTTCAAAGCGTGGCCGGATTCACATCCTTTCATACGAAAAATGAGTTTTATTTGCATGTGAGTGAAAACTCATTCGAATATGAAAGGCTGAGCACCAAGACTTGCTTCGAAAAAGAGGCATAAGACAACTCAGAAATGGCCTAATTCCCCCTCTCTCTCCCCCCTTAGCGCCCGCCATGCAGGCTAGCATAAACTAAGTATGGTTTGAAAAAGCTGAGGTGTAACGATTTTTTTGCCGATATAGTACTGCCCTATAAAGCGGTGTATAACTAATGCAAACCAGTGCATTAATCTTTTAGTAAAGGTGACGTAGCAGTAAATGGCCCTTGAAAGGAAACAATAGCGGGTATTTCTAGTCTATTCCCACGTTAACATTTACCCTATCGGCTTTGTTTTCTGCAACTTTGGCATCAATTAGTAAATTTCTCCTCACGGATGTTACTTTAAGTACCTTTATACCTCCATTAGGGTTTGGTTCAATTCAAAAGTTGTTCAGTTGATTCAGTTATAAGTGTTGTATTGGAATTGTCAAACATGGGTGATAAACGGCCACTACTGCTCTAAATGCTGAGTTTCATAAAAATCCCCCAAAAATAAAACTTCAGGGAAAACAAAATTTGATTTTTCCTCAAACAGATACAGCATCACATTAAACAACTACTAACTTCCATAATAATATTAAAACTTACACTAAATTAAATACCATAAACTGTACGTCGGTTAGAAGAGATAGTCCTTACTGCCTTACTGACTAAATAGAGTTTCAAATATTAGCTTCTAAGTTTCAATAGACTGTCATTGAAGGCTGCAGCCCTCGAAATTGTCCCGACCCCGAAATGATCCCCAACACCGAAATGATGCCTAAATCGACCCCGAAATGATATGATCCCCGTTTATTTCCACGCTGACCCCGAAATAATCCCCTAGTAATTTTTGGAATGGCGTTCAAACCAAGGGATTGTGGAATGATCAACATAAACGACATTGAAAAACTTTTCACGCATTTATTCACTTGAGATTATTTGCAATCTTCACTAGCATTTTTTAAGGAATTAGGAGATCGTGTAAATCAAATATGGTGTAGTATATGTCTTGAATTGTAACTGATAACAATATTGAAATAAAAGAAAGAGTACAAAAGCCTCTTCTTTTTTAATTTTAACAAGGAATGAATAGCAGTTTATTGTTATGGAAAAAATGAAACTAAAATATCACTCAGTAGACCTTGCTAGATACTGAACTAAAGATAACATGAATTACGAGCAATAGGTCACAACTGCTTTTTTCAACGATTTATTTTCAAGAAACGATACAAAAGTTTTAAATATATATAGCAAAAAAGCATTTTGAACAGAACAGGTATGTAAAAGTCTCCCTACCTTGTTTTAAGGCCGAAATTTACATTAACTTTACAGTGTTACACATACTGAAAGTATCACCAGTCCACCATGTAAAATTTATGGAAAAATGTTAGGAAGTAAACACTCTTCATCTTTTGTACACTTATTGCCAAGGTAATAGTCCTCCTTGTAGTACTGTACTGCGCAATTTTCATTGGCATAAACTCCTGCAGAGACACACTTTAGGCAAAATTCTTCTCTCACTTTGCCTTCGCAGCAATTGTTTTTATACGTAATGGACGCGCCGGAAAGTACGTCTGAAGGCTGATTTCCAATGTTATTGAACACAACTCCCGATCCATTTTTAGGCTTTCGATATTTATTGAAGATTAAGAATTTGTTAAGAATGATTTACGAAGAAGGCATTCGGAAAATATGAAGAAAAAAAACGTACCGTACGCTACGTTCCGATAAGTACTTAAGGATCATTTCGGGGTCAACCTGGAAAAAAACGGGGATCAGTTCGGGGTCTGGATCATTTCGGGATCCATTGGGGGATCATTTCGGGGTTGGGGGTCATTCCGGGGTCGTGATCATTTCAAGGGCTGTACCCGCTGTCATTTTGTATTTTGCGGAAAAACAGTATAGACGGTTTATTTCGACTCGTATTTCATGATGTCAAGGAACAAAACAGCCAATCCTTTCAAATTTAATAGTGAACGAAATGATGCTGAAGCGTCAACATACAACTTTAAAAAAAATGATAAACAAATTATACTAACGATAATTACACACGGTAATAACGTTCCAGTCTACAAGAAATTTACGACAATTAGGTAACATAAAATGATTGATAACTCAGTAATTATAATTTATATCTAGATTGGCTACTAACGAATAAGTACAGAATGGAGGAGGTCAAGAAACTCATCTTCCTCTGTGCGGTAATCAGAATCTATGTCTTCGGTTCGTCGAGTGAGAGCATGGAGTCGTTTCTCGACCTTTTCCATTCTTTCCTCTGTACATTGAACAATGCCTTCAGAATTAAAACAGAAGGGCTCTGCTTCAGACTGGCACATATTGGTGAACGTTGCTTCATCGCAATACAACTTGAATTCTGGTCGCTTTTTGTTTCCTTGGACAATCTCCGCAAATCTTTCACCAATAAAACGTGCCATCTCAAGCTCTTCTGCGCTTTCCTCGGCTTGAATTTTGGCGTCAGTGTACGATTCGTTTAAAACAGAAACTAACATATTCATAAGGACTATTACCATTGTTATATTGTATAAGAAAGCAAATGAAGGCCCAAGAAACGGGTTTTCACTTCGAAGATCATCTAATGGCACAGCTTTGCCTAAAACGAATTCAAACTGAGATATAACTGCTTGCATATAGCTAGAGTATTCAAGAACTGTGTGACCGAAAAACTGCTTTCCTGATATGACAAAGGCATTGAAAATTATTAGAAAGAAAAATACATACGACAGTTGGTAGCCTACGGACTGGCGAAAAGAAGAAAACAGGAAAATTACATACGGATTGAAGCGGATAAGGTTCAAAAGCTTAACTGTTACCATAAAAACGGCAAAAGCGATTGCCGCATTTTCCCAGTTAGCCCAGTCTAAGGCTTCGTGAAAATGCAATATGTCATATGGATTTGCTTGGATGGCTTTGATACTCTTTAAAACACTTTTCGATCTAATCATGTAAAACGCCACAGACGCCACGGAAGAGATGATCATTACGAGATCAACCATATTCCAAACAGACTTGAAGAAACCAACGCGTTGTCGGTAAAGATGTACCAGCATCATAATGAAATAATAGAACACCATGGCCATGAAAAGAAACTGACAAATGTAATAAAACATGAGAGATCCTGACTCTGTGCTGTACAACTCGAGTGTGTCAACCCTTTTAGACGTGAAAGCAGCACCAGAGGCCAACACCTCGTAAACGTATGTGGCAATGCTGAGAAGATTTGTATACACGTTAAACACTGCGAACTCTAATATCACGGCTCGTGTCTGACGATCAATCCATCCATGACCGAGAGTCTCTCCTAGGACGCCTTGGGCAGTTCCTTCGTCGTAACCCATCACGGCGACATATCCCCCACCCTCATATGAATTGTACATTCCCTTGATCGGATCGTTGTCAAGTTCTTCAGCGGTTTGGTAACGCCATGGTTTCGGGCATATCTGTAGAGCCTTCGGCCATGAAATATTGAAAGGGATTGGTTTCCATCCTGGAAGACTAAGCGGGGTAGTGTCTTCTTCTTCACTGGAATAGTCGTAGTAGCATTCGGCAATGAAGTGCGGGAGAGCTTCACAGGAACCTAATAAAATGTGTTGAAGTAGCACTGAGGATAACAGAGGATACGGAAAGCATAACAAAGTACTACTTTTGATGGTATAAAGGACATCTGTGGGATAAACCAAAACCGTGCAGACTAGACGCAATTTACAGATGGTTTAGTGGAGACGTAAAGGCATTTTGTAGTAATGTACATATAAACATGGACGATCAATCTTGACGAATTGAACATTCGACTCCGATTCAAATGGAAATCATCAACCACGATGTTAGTGGTGTATTTGATGTTCACGTTTACTAACACATTGGTTGTATAGTTTTTGATAGCTTGCAGTGGATGTTTCACTAATATCACGCTTTTGGAAATCTTAGTGGGACGCAAACAAAACTAATCGGTGATAACTGACGAGTTATCTAAAATCTCTTCAAACGTTTGTGGCAGTTGAATAACAGAGCGCATCTCCCGTTTATATGACAAGGAATTCAAGCTTCTCGAACTAATAACTCAACGTCTTTGAAGAAGAGAGACAATTTGGATTGTGAAAAATTAAATTTAAGGCCGTCGAAAGTCTCGTCAGTTATCACCGATTATCTTTCATCCTGATTTGTCACAAGCTTCCTTTTAGAAAATTAAAATCAACTCGAAAAGATTTCGAGTTTGCACTCTCCTTAGAACAAATACAAACGCCTCTCTTCATCACCACGGTCTACGCCTTTGATATTTTTTTTATCCTAATAGTATGTAGCACGGTTGTTCAAAGCAGGATTTACGTGACCCCGTAGAGTTTAATAAGCGAGCGCGCTAATGACGCGAGTTTTGGTAATCTGCACGCGCGAGCTGACGTGCAAAAAAGTGAAAAATTAACAACACAACCCACAATTTAGCCATCAGGCAGCTGTCTTCAAGCAGTTCAAAGAACACATGGCTTCTTGACTATGTTTTAAGCCCAAATGTTGTTTTACAAGCATTCGGAGTTGACAAGTTCTGCTTCAAATTCTCATTGAAGAAATCCTCTTGTTTTGAATTTCACGCATGCTCAAATAACAGTTTATGCGAATTGCTATTCTATGACGTAGGGTTGTCAGGAAAAAAGGGAACTTTTGTCTAGATTTCTACAAAATTTCCTAAAATTTGGCAGAGAGATTAGACTTATTTCGCTCTACTTTTGGCTTAATTGCGAAAAAAATTGTAAGAGCAAGTTTTAAATGAAGCAAATAACACAAAATTGCAAAAAGCGAAAAACCTGCCTTTGCAACCTCCCCCTTATCGGCCTTAAAAGTTTTTTCTGGAGAATTTATAGATACTGTGAAAAATTGGGGAGATTTTACCAAGAAATGGAAGAAAATCGCAATCAAAGCCACGCTTTCAAAAAAGCCTCAAGTTTGGGCGCGCTCATTTCAAACAAAGCTATTATTTTAACAGTGGTTGTAGAACAAAATTATCTTTTATAAGACAACACTCGCGTGCGCCACACCTTGATAATAAATTTATGAGGCCACGTTAAGCTAATCCAGGATTAGCGTAAATGTCTAATTCCGCCTTATAGCGAAGCGATGAGAATCCTTTTGTCCCTACGTTTGGACTTTGGCTGCTTTAAAACGGCTACTCAAAATTAGCTGTGAAAATTCTTTTTAAGAGAACTAGAAAACGTTCAAGCTTTCGAACAACCGGGTCTAGGAGTCCCTCGGTAGCTCATTGGTTACAGCGGGTGACCGGTGCGTAGAAGGTCATAGGTTCGACTCCCGTCGGGGGCAATCATACATATCGCAGTAGAGCTCAAACAAGAGTAATGTCATACGTCAGCGGCGTATGATCGTCCAGGTGAGTGTAGACTTGACTCTGATGATGACTGCCGCTCTGGTTGGCGAAACGTCAGTCGATGTCATCACAAGCAGTCCTTCTCTGGTCCACACTCACTTAAATAATCATACTTTACTCAGTTATTACAAGTGACTAACGTCTGTCGTCGTCGTCTGTTGTTGTCTGTCGTAGCACGTACAAAGCAGGCGTTGGTTGAGTTTTGAAGGTCAGAGTTCGCTGCTTTTTAAAACATGGCAGTAACGTTACTAATTTGTCTACTGATGACTTACTCTTTTTGATTCTTAATTGCCTCATCCATGGCACGCCGATCAACATGCACATCTTATTTGCAATGTACACGTCTTCTTTTTCTTCAATCCCATTGTACCACGGCTGATTGTACATGTTTGGAAGAAACTCCTGCCTCATCCATCCCCACAGTTTGTTTCTGTCGGTTACCTGAGAGTGGCATGAGAATTGGACTTAAAATTGGTTACAAATTTAGTCCCTTAACCAGTAGAAAAAATAACAAGATCTTATTGTTCTGTTGCTTTTTCTTCGTTTAAACCAGATGGGTACGTTTAACGTGTAGTTTTCTGTTTTGTTGTTGTTGCTGTTGTTGTTGTTGTTGTTTTTTCTGTAAACATTTTTTATTATATTTTGTCTAGGAAATTTTACAGTATTTACTATATATTCTTACTTAAAGCTAAATAAGAAACCAAAAGGAGGATGCGTGGTAGTTCCCATTTTGCCAATGTTCAGCAATTATTCTCAATACGGCATTCACTTTTGAGTTGAGTAGTAAACTCTTGGAGGGAGATGGCTTTGTTATTTAACTTACTTGAATATAGATAGTGGTGCATAAAGAGGGTGGTATAGTTAAATTTCTTCGTTATTTTCCTATCGTATGAATCGGAAATTACACCAAATAACATTTCTTCTGTTGTGGGGTTGATCTGACACGCGTTTGTTGCGTTAAACCATTGCAAAACCTCTTTTGCAAATGCCTTCGTAAAAGAGCATTCAATAAATGTGTGGTCAATCGAGTCGATCTGTCCGCAGTATAAGCATTCATCATCCTTCTTGATACCAAATTTGAATAATTCTCTCTTCGTTACTATAATTCTATGTATGAACTTGAAGTGAAACTCTTTGAGTTTATTTTCCTTACAAACATTTTTCAGCGACTTGAAGATCCTACACCAGGAATCTTCGTTTAGAGAGAGACTTTTACTCCACCGTTTGGCACCAGTTTGATTGTCTGTATAGGTTTTGTCATTAAGTAATTTGTAAAAATCATTTGATTTAGCTCTTCCCAGATTAATATGTACAGTGTCATTCAAGTTGAAGATTTTATTATTGCTTGTGAAATATAGCTTGTTAAAGATGGCAGTATCGTTTGCCTTTGTCAATAAACGGTTCGGTATTGTGCTAATTATTTGATAATACTGAAGAAAGTTAGTTTGGCATCCGTATTTATCAGAGAACTCCATGAAAGTTTCCATCATTTTTAAGAAGGTCTTTAATAGAGACAACTCCTTTCTTGAACCATTCATTAATATATACTGGCTTCCCGTCAACTAGTATGTCTTTGTTGTTGAATAGAACTATATCTTGTGGTCATAGCCATAGAGAGTTTTCAATTCATTGAAAGAGTCGAGTATATTTTTATAAAAAACGGGTAGTTGGTTGAAATACTTCGCATTATAGTTGCACCTCAGTATAAAGTCTAGACCTCCCATTTTTCTGAAGAAATGGTTTGGAACTGTGAACCAACTCCTCTTGCCTGTGGCCAGTAATCGAGCGATCCAAGCAAGATTGAGCGATTTGAACATTAGTCCTATATCAGTCATGCGTAATCCACCTTTACTGGTGTCTTGATAGAGTCCTGATCTTTTTATTTTGTCTTTCTCGTTTTTCCAAAGAAATTTAAAACATTTTGTTTTAACAGTGTCTTCGATTCCTGCAGGAACGACAAGATTTGATACTGAATAAATAACCTGGGATAAGCCCAGGGTTTTGATTATCATTACTTTTCCAAACAGAGTCAGATCCCGTGCACTCCACATATCGAGTTTTGTTTGTAATACCTTTAGTTTTTGATTGAAATTAAGCTCGTTGTTTCTTTTCTCGTCATGCACATCCACTTCATTCCAAGTGGGTTGCTCGTATTATTTGCTCATTTCCCTAACCAAATCGCCTTCGTTTTCTTCACATTTAAACACAGACCGGCTATCTTGCCAAACTCTTCTACCAATTTCAAGGCCCTTTCCACAGTAGCTAAGTCAGCACAAAAAATGTTGGTGTCACCCGCAAACAGAAACAATTTGACTTCATTTCCGAATATCTTGATTCCATTGTAACTTGGGTCCTGACGGATTTTATGAGCTAGAATTTCAGCTGAAAGAATACGCAGGTAGGGAGACAGGGGGCAACCCTGTCTCGCACCTTTTGACCACTTAAACCAGTTGTTTGCAAAGCCGTTATTAAGCACTGTACTGTCTATGTTCGTATAGAAAGTGCTAACCCATCTTTTTATGGCCGAACCAAAGTTGAAGTAATCTAGCGTCTTCATTATAAAGGGCCATTCAATAGAATCAAAAGCTTTGCGGAAATCTAATGACACTAATATCCCTGGTATCTGGTGTATTCCATTATATCGGATATAAGCCTGATGTTTTCTCCTATATATCTTCCTTTCGCGAAGAATTATATTTGGGGGTATTGACTAGAGACGTTTAGCTATTGCTTTTGCTGCTATCTTAAAATCCACGTTTAATAAAGTAATAGGCCTCCAATTTGATAATTCTAACAAAGAGCCATCCTCTTTTGGGATTAACGTGATTACCCCCTTCGTTGCGAAATGGTAAGCTCGTTAACCTTGTGAGCTTCATGAAAGCTTGCTATTAAATCGTTTCCTAGTAAGTCCAAAAAAAAAATTATAAAATTCAGCTGTAAACCCGTCTTCCCCGGGTGCCTTGTCATTCTGAAAAGTTTCTAGAACCTTTTTACATTCGTGAAACGTCAAAAGGCCTTCTAGGCTATCCCGTTCACTTATCATCCTTTAACAAGGTGTTGTTGAATTTCCATAGACCAGGGCCCCTAGGGCTTTTACCTTCCCAGGACAGTGAAATGGAAATTGCAGCGTGGTCAGGTGCCATGAAAGGATAAATTTCTGTTTTCTTAACACTTCTTATGAGATTTTTGCTACCAGGAAAAAATCAAGTCTCGATTTCATTTTAAGACTTTTTGACTCATACGTAAACTTTTGAAGCTTCGGATGGCGTACCCTTTGAATATCCACTAGGTCAAACATATCCATAGTGGTCAAGACAAGATTACTATAATTAGACGGTTTCTACGGTGTTCCTCCAATTTTATCTTTTTTTGACAACGTACAATTCCGTACAGTTTTCTGTTGATTAAGCAGATCTTCTGCTGAGTTTCACGTAGTGTAGTTTCCTGTTGATTAAGTACAGTCAACTCTCGTTATAACGGACACCATCGGGTCCAAGATTTGGTGTCCGTAATAAAGAAAGTCCGTAGTAGCGGGAGTTGCTTTCAGCAATTTCTTATTCTCCGGGAGTTCACTGACTGTCCGTAATAACGGTGTGTCCATAATAGCGAGGTGTCCGCAAGGCGAGAGTTGGCTGTAGATCTCCGGCTACGTTTCACGTGTACGAGAGGCTAGAAGTTCACTTTCTATGAAAAGTGTAATAATAATAATAATAATAATAATATTAACTTTATTTTAGTGTCAAAGTATTTAGCAGTTCAATACTAATTGGGGACACTGTAAATAATAGAAAGTAACACAAGAAATGGAACGCAAAAGTTTCAAAGAAAAATATAATAAAAGAAAATTGAAAAAAAAACTAATAAAAAAGATTAATCGTAAATGGCGGAGAAATAACTCAGTTAACGGGATTAATAACTCTGCGGGACAATTTTTTCTGCTTTTGCGCTTCTGGTAAGACTTTGTCATATATTTGAATGGACTTTCTATTTTAAAACGTGCCATTAAGAGAATTTTATATTTAACATTCTTACCAGATCAAACTTCATAAATGGATTCAGCAGTGTTGAAGTCATCATAAACCGATAACTGTTTTTGTTGCCGTAACAAACTGTCGCCAAGAAAAACATGAATATCAAATGAAGCACAATTTCCCTCGTCATGCCTGCCAACTTGACCTCTTTTTTGGTTCTTTCACGAATAACCTCCAGTCTCGATCGCTTAAAGCGTTGTTTAGGATCATCACTTAGAAAGTCAATTTCACTAGGTGAACTGCCTTCACTTTCTGGCTCTGAATTTTCACATTTGTCCTTAGTCCTGATAAAAAACAATGAAACTACGACGACAGCCACCATGACCTTTGTTGGTTGCACAACGAAAATGTCCTGACTGTTTGAGATCAAAATAGAGGAAAGCCACTGTTCGGCAACCTCTTTTCCCCACATTAAGCTGTAAAACAACGTGAACGTTGCTGCCGCTAGCGTTGTGACGAAGCAAAGAAACCAGGCGAAGTATACACAAAAATGAGGCAGCATGCAGCCAGCTTCCCTCGTTTGATCAACCAGTTGCTGAGCGTGGTCAATTTTCATGTATTTGTCTTTCTTTCGTATTCTCGGTTTACTCGACTTGAACAGAATGACAATGAGAATGTTGATAGGTGCAACTATCAGTCCGCTTTGTACTCCAACAGTTATCTGTCTGAACGAAAACTTAAATGGTCCGACTTGTATTGTTCCCTCTGATTCTCCGCCGATGTTATAGAACATAGCATTGGCAATCATGGCGCTGAACAGAACTGACAGGCAACACGAGGCTCTTTGTACACGTGTAAATGTGCTGCTGCATGGTTTACCAAACACAGACATCCACAGGTGACTGTCGGCAATTTTCCTCCCAAAACGTGAACGAACCTGACCTGAAAAAGAACCAACACTTCCGTTCCTTACAGTCACTTCTATAAGACCATCTTCTTTTTCCACTGCAAGCCATCGATTTATCGGGAATGTCCATTGTTCCTCTGTCTGCCTGTCTCTGATTGTTACTGTTTCTACGAACCATGACGGATTTTCTCCGGCGTTGTCATGTTCCAGTGTTATTTCCTTCAGCTGACTCAGCGACTCACTGGTGATCAATACAAAACCATTGATGCTTCCCCGTGCAAAAATTTCACTTGATTTCCCTTCGCTTCGCAGTGGAACTTGGTTGAGTTCGTTCAGTTCGCTTTTAATGCTGATTACTACGTTAGCTGTCGTTCCCGAGTTTTTCCAAACACCAGTGCCAATAACCATGTCGTAATAATAGGTTCCTTCTTCAACAATGGTCACATGTTTTGGTGCACACATCTACGAAATAAGAGTTAAAAGTGAGAGAATTAGACTGCTCAAATATATGCAGTATCAAGATTTGATGTGACAGCCTCTCAGGAGTTCTCAGTAGAAAGCATTTGTAGTGTTCACCCCCATTGTGTTAAATGCAATTCATGCAATTGTCAATAATAAATTAAAACAAAAGGCCTCATTAGAACTATCCTATGATAAAATACATTTTTTCAACTTTTATAAGAACACACTATTCAAGATTATGAACACTGCAGTTGGTGAGATCTTCTGAGTTACATTATTTCCTGATTCAAACTTTACTTTGAACTGGCATAGGCGGCTGCATGACTAAGTAACAGAGCATTGTGTCAGCTATAGGAGTTTAGAGATTTCAAATCCAATTGACGCCATGAAAAATATTTATGCTTTATATTCAAATGAATGAATAAATAATGTTCACCATTGCGGGGTGCATTAATTCATCTTCGGAAGTTAACAAACAAGAGCTTAAAATTTTAGTAGTTTATTGAGATATCAATCATGTGATTTTAAGAATAAGTGGCAATACAGATTAAAGAGCAATGTGAACGGTCCATTCGTTATAAGACTACGCCTTTAAATGGCGTAGAAAGCTATACGCAAGGATAGATTAATGTTTGGCATTTTCTTTTGTACTGACCTTGTTTTCATCTCTTTTATCTGCTCTCCTCGCAAAGACAAGTAGAACAAAGTAAAGAAGGAAAGCACAAGCAATGGTCACCAGAAGGGAAATGTTGCCACTCTCACTGAGGTTTGCAAACTCGGTGAAGACTTTGTCGAAGTCGATGGGATTTGGCTCCTGTATGAAATTTCCACCAAAGGACGTCAAGTGATTACAGCGACATATTAGGTGGGTGGAGTTCGATTTGGAATCCACCTACAAAAGAAACGTCCAATCTCGGTAAGAAATACGAGAAATACTACCAAACAAAGAGCCAAAAGTGATGGGCACAAGTAGAAGTAAAAATAATGGGCAGACGTAGAATAAGGGAATAAAGAGAATTAAAATAAAATCAACTTGTCGCAACGAAAAGCAAAGGCCTTGGGTTGCCTAACGAAAGAGGTTTGCAAGCCGAAGTAAATTATCCACACTCCACGCTTAAAGAAACGAACTAATGTGGACAAACATGATCGTTGGACCGATCATAAACAACGATGGGTGCCTTTAAACGATGGTTAATCAAATAGGCAGGTGACGTAAATTTTATATGAGGCCATAAAAATTGTTTTGTCACTAAAGCTACAATTGGCTGCAAAATTGTTGAGACACTCTCGCCCAATACGCACTTCTGCAAAGTCAATATTGCCTTATCCCATAGGAAAGCGACCAATTTCAACAAGTACTCAACCCCTCTCCCTTTCAATGTTGTTGGCCAATGTTTTGGACATCGTCCATGTAGCGAAACAACATTGAAATAGGGGAAGGGTGAGGGATAATTGGGCACCGGAAGTGCAATTTTGCACCTTCGCGTAATAGTGTCTCAAATTAGTCACCTTGCAGCCGTCAGATGTCCACTTGTCCTTATCTTCAGACCAATACAAACAACTTGATTGGGTTATACTCATGGTATAGTTGAGATCTGTAGATGGGTCATACTGTGGAACAACTGTCTTGGTAACTCCTTTTGGTGGCGGGTCCTTGAAGCCGACACATGACCGTCTTTGACGACCATGGCCGAAACATGACCTTCTCTTTCTAGAGTGTTCGGTGGTATTTTTTGCTCCTAGGTACAGTATCCCAACGTATATTATACCTGTCTTAGATGGTACGACTTTGACTATACTGGCCTCAAGAACACAGGAAGTTTCGATACGTTGGCTGTCGGTTTGATTTTCACAAGTAGATTTAAAGTTGATGGTAAAATTAAGATCCGAGTTATCGACTGATGGCCTGGATCCAAACTTAACAAACAATTCAATAGTACATTCTTCAGTTACACTCATCTCAACTGACACAGGTACATCCGCTAATTCCGCGTGATAGCTACGGAATGAAAGTTTGCCTGGCTTTAAAAAAGAATGTTCCGGAACCTCGCTGGTATTCGTAATGTTCTTTTGTGGGCTGGATATTGGGATAACCATCACAATATCATCCTCAAGATCTGACACATTGATTTTCGCTTTTCCGCTTTGAAGCTCAAGACTGATCACACTTGATTGGATCGCCTTGCTGCTATTGTCCCAGGTGTAGGGATTGAAAGTAACAGCCGTCATCTATAAGGGTAAAAATATAAAGAAACGTCATAGTCGCAGTTATTCTATTTGACCTTTAGCAAGGTACAAAGCAAATTTGCCACGGGAAAGTAGTTTTCTCCGTGTGACCGATTTAAGGCTTTAACTAAAAGTTAAAAGGCCTTCCCTATTGAGATAAATATAATCAATGTTCTGAAACGGAAAGCCTAATGTTTCGTTGCTATCTATGAAGTTAACTTTGCTTTGCTTATTTAATGTTTGTTAAATTAACCCTTCAAAGACTGATAGTCTTATCTGGGCAGAAAGATACGAAGTTGCATTTAATTAACGTCATATATGAGGTAAATAGCTGTTCTACCGGGCGATCTTGTATGTTTGCTGCGCAATGTCACTGAAGTGAAAATTGTATTTTCCCATAAGCCACATTCTCATTCAGTTTAGAAGGTACTATCCAGTAGTCCTGATCCTGGATCCAATTCATCGAGGAAGGTTTACCTCTATTGAGGACCAGGATGGGAGACCGATTGTACCCTTGGGGAATTTAAATGCTTACAACACTTGTGCATAGCTACCACTCCACGGCTAATTTGGCCGTGTACATGTGTGCAGGTACTGGCCAAACTTGCGAGATGTGTTTCATGGTTCCCTATTGGATGGACTGGAAATGCTAAGGTGTAAGCTCCCTAAGTGGTTAACGTTGGGGAAACAAAAAAAGTTCTTCTATTTCTACGAGCTCTCTACTTGTACCGAACATCGTAAAATCAGTCCCAGGTATGTTGAAGTATTCTTGGTTGCTTGCAAGTCTTCTTGTGTTAAATTGTAGTTCTCCTTTAACTCATTGGCAGTAGATTGAGAGCTTTTTCCTAAATCACAGAAATTCACAAACCACTCAAAGTCTCCCTACGCAACTTGAATGGATAAAAAAAGCTAATGTTAATCACTGAAATAAGACGATTATAGAACGGAATTAATCTTGGCAATTCACGTAGAGGCCTTGTGATAAATCCCAAGGAAGGTGAGTGCGGATAATCCAAATTATTATACATTGTAGTCACTATCTGTCTTTTCATTGGCTAAGAGCCTACAGTTTATTCTGGGAATAGCGCAACCTACAGATTATTCACTAATCTGCTAACAGATTAGTGAATAATCTGTAGGTTGCACGCGCAATGCATGATTTCCAAGAGCAATGTGGGAGGCATCTGAAAGCGAAGTAAATTCATGGCTCGTCGATTCGCTTCTTCAATCGAGCAAGAAATTGAAAAATTGCTGAAACAAAAGGACTCGGAAAACAAAAGAAGGCTGACAAAAATTGCGAAGGAACTGTTCCACGAATACCTTAAGGAAAAGAGTGTTCAGAAGCCTGAAGACAAGAAGGACACAAATGTTGAAATTGCTTGCCGTTATTTTGTTTGCCTGTAAAACAATGTATAATAAAACAATTATTAGATTCAGGTTTTGCGATATCAGGAATAATAAAGGTCGAGGTAACTGTTATCAGCCTCCGGCTTCGGCTGAGGCTGATAACAGTCACCTCGACCTTGATTATTCCGGATATCGCAAAAACCTCATCCAATAATTGTTTATTGGCACTTTCTTCTTTCCTCTTGGGAAACGATGGGTACCGTCTCCTGGTGAGGCATCTGAATTTAAACATAGCGTTTCCCGTTTTTATTTCAAGGTGTCTCAGAGACAATTAGGGCCTTTTGAGCCTCTTAAGAGCGAATGTTACCAACGGTCAAACATTTGGTGGCAACAGGTCAAAAATCAATTCCGCTCATATTCTTATGTTAGGTAGACCTTAATGTGAAACAAATCACTGCATAGTTCGTTTGGCTGAATATCGATTTATTTTCAAGAAAATCGATATTAACGGAATTCGCTCAAAAGACCGCTTTTGAAGCTCAAAATTTAAGGCAAATCTTGAAGCTTCGCGTGACAAAATGAAGCATTCCAGAGCAATAAAAGTTAACCAAACTTGTAGAACGATGTTTAAATATATGTCAAAAGCAATTTCAGCAATTTCTGCTCATTTATTTACGAGCTCTAATTAAATTTATCCGACATACTTTTGACTGGATAAAAAGTATATCAAGTTTAACCCCTATAAAAAGTATGTGGTACCGAATATTATTCGTCAAGAATCTGGATTTCAAGAGGGGAAGGGGAGTTCTTTTCCCTCCTAAAAGGATTTTTTGGGGAAATTTATTGACGCGATGTTATAGAATTTTAAAGTTGGACAAAATGCGTTGATTCAAGCGATCAGAAAAGTCAGCCTAATTAACTCAGTGTACACATACACAAACAACTTCACGTTTACCGCAGGCTTTGATCAGCCAACAACCGATTTTAACACAAAATCCTCTAACCTTCATGTTGTTGTATCACAGATGAGAGCTGTGGTCCTTGTTCATGATAAAATTCAAGCAAACTGCGAGGAAACTTGACAGGATATCGCAACTTGCCATGCCGTTTCACCGAACATCCGCCGTTTTTGATGTGAGGATTCTCTTTTCCTATTTTCGTTAGAAAACAGGCTTAAGGTGTTGTACAAAAGATGCCTTTCCTTTGAAACTAGCTCTGAACTGAACAGCGTTTTAAGAGCTCGTTCATACAAAAACATCTGTTACGTGCTTTGGGTGATGCCGCTAATTAATTCAGTCCGAACGAGTTTTAGTAAAATCGACAACTGCATGCCTGTACCGCGGTAACGAAATTTTGGGTGCATCGGATGACTTTGGGGAATAAGGTTAAATTGTTTTTTCAAATAAGCTATTCTTGTCATCCTACGTTTATTAATTTAAGGACTGAGCGAGGATTCTCAGTAGATTGGGTTTGATGAGTACTTTGAAATCTGCGAAAAAAAAAAGGAAAAGAAAAAGCGCACGTTGGTTGCGTGACATACCCGAGACTGTTTTACCTGATGGGCGGGGCGAAGGGGGTTTAAAATATATGCTCTGTTGGTTTTCCAAGAAGTCGCACAGTTAATGAATGCTATATGGTATACTATGGCTAGATTAAAATACAAAATCAGGCATGAAAATTTCCTGTTCGGTCTTAAAATTCTTTTTTCGTTTTGTTGGGGTGAGGGTGGGGAGTGGCTGGGGCCATAGGTTTCGGGGAAAGAAGTTTTAGAGAATACTGAATCGACTGATTGTATCGATTCCTGGCATTCAAAGACTTTCAAATAAGGCAGTGGTGATACCTTAAACCTCCTTTTTATTTTTACCTGGTTCTTGTTCGTATTTACGTGCTAGTGTACATTTAACGCACAAACACTTATTTACGGAGAATAGACATTAATAAGAAATCAAAACTCGTACTGGTTCTCAGGGAATAAATTTAATGATCTGCAAGATTGTTAAGAGCTTTGTCCTGTGACAGAAAATACAACCCACTACGGGCTTAACTTGGATGACTTTTTATGAGTCTTGGGTTTTCCGCTTTCGATGCTCAACAGGCACCAACGAAAAACGACTCTACTCGACTGACACTGTAGTGCGTGCTTCCAACAGTGAAGAAAACTACAAAACGGTTAACTAGGGGTCCAGCGTTCTATTCAACACCGATCAACGCCGTTGAATTTTTAAGAGAAGTTTGGCCTTCCAGCTTAATGATGTTTCACAATTTTGCCGACTTTTCTTTTGTTCTCAGGTGTGCCACCCTGTGCAATGATGTTCTGTAATATTGATTCAACTTTTTCTGTGTTCTCAGGTGTGATCAAAAGTATTGAATTCGTTTGCGCAACATCGCACAACAAAAAGTGTTCAAGATTGTTGAATAATGTTGAATGAGTTTGGCCGAGGCATAGAGTTTGCAAACGAGAAACGCAAAGAGCGTGAGCCAACAAAATGAGGGCGCAGCTGGGGTTAACTGGTTACTCCGGACCTTCGCGGGTGTTCTCGGGGAAAAAAGTCGTATGAGCGCCATTTTAAAGGAAAACACGGCAAACTATATATCGTTGGAAAGCTTAATAAATGTAGATTTCGAGAAAAAATATCAATTGCCGGTTTCTTCAATTCCGCAAAAGAAAATCGCAAACAACCATGAAAATGACCATGCGTCATTCAATTGAATTAATAGGGTATCGAATTCAAGCGCATTGGCAAAATAACTGCACAGTGTTAATCACAACGGATCAATCATCAAAAATGTGTCAGCATTTTTCGATATTCTGACTGGTTATTTTTTAATTAATTTGTCAAGTTCGAGCAGCAAAGAATGCGCGATGGGCGTTGCATTGAAGATCGCCACGGATGAAATATAAATTTCAAAAATCCCCGACACACCTTTGTTTCACAACATCTAAGGAACGTTCAGGCCAAATTTCACAGAAATCTGCCGAATTTTGGTACCTTATTAATTCATTTGTTTAACTCAATGACGCATGGTCATTTTGGCGGTCATTTTTGCAATTTTCTTTTGTGGAATTAAAAAACTGGCAGTTCACATTTTTCCGAAATCTACATTTATTAAGCTTTCCAACGATATATAGTTTGCCGTGTTTTCCTTTAAAATGGCGCGCATATGAATTTCCAGAGGACACGGGAGGACACCCGCGAAGGTCCGGAGTAACCTTAAAGGCTAAGAGAAGGGGGAAGTTTGAACCCTTAATCCCCCAACATGAAAAGGTTTCCCCTTAAGTAGGTTTCCAACCCCCCCCCCCCCCCCCACCCATCGCCCCCATCCTCGCGAAAGTGGGTCGGTCGGTCGGTCGGTCGGTCGGTCGGTTGATCGGTTAAGCAAAAAGGAAAGATAATTCCAAGGTAATAATTCCAACCAATAATTCCTCAAAACTGTCATTTTACAGCGACCCGCTATCACTCTTAACGGTGTTCGAAGACCTTGATATGAGGGTGACTTAGATGGCCAAGTCACCTCAAGATGCCTTTAAAGAATATTAAAACGCACGAGGAAAGAGTGCAGGCACGGACTAAGTATTTCTAATCGGAGCCTTTTGGGTCTGTGAAATCCAGTTTTCGGAAAATCGAAAACCTGCATATTCCTTTCCGATCCGCTTTTATAATTACTGAACAAAGCTTTATCACATGCAGGTGGCTGGCTTGAATGTTGTGTGATGTTGTAAAGCAAAAGGTTTCACTTCTGCATAATTGTTACATTAAAGGTGGGGTTAGGTGAGTTCTGAAACAAGAGATGGAAATGCTCCGCTTTATTTGAAAATCCTTTAATGCCAAGAATCGTTTACTTATACTATCACTTTCACCCGCGCACTTGCAATCAGTCGATTTAGTATTCTCTTAAACGTCTTTTCAAACACCTTTAGCCCAAACCCCGCCCCACCCTAAACAAAAAGAAAGAAAACATTCTCAGACCGAAAAGGAGGTTTTCATGTCCAACTTTGTATTTTAATCCAGCCATAGTTCATTAACTGTGCTATCTCTTGAAAAACCAACAGAGAATATATTTTTTAAATCCCTTCGCCCTGCCCGCCGGGAAAAAGCTCTAGGGTTAATGTCACGCAACCAACTTACGTTTTATTCATTTTCACGCATTTTTAAGTGCTCATCTGAAACCAATCTACTGAGAATCCTCGCTCAGTACTTAAATTAATAAACGTAGGATGACAAGAATAGCTTATTTGAAAAAACAATTTAACCTTATTCCCCAATGTCACCCGATGCACCCAAAATTTCGTTACCGCAGTACATGCATGCAGTTGTCGATTTCACTAAAACTCGTTCGGACTGAATTAATTAGCGGCATCACCCAAAGCACGTAACAGATGTTTTTGTATGAACGACTTCTTGTTTCGCTGTTCAGTTGAGAGCTGTAGTTTCAAAGGAAAGGCATCTTTTGTACAACACCTTAAGCCTGTTTTCTAACGAAAATAGGAAAAGAGAATCCTCACATCAAAAACGGCGGATGTTCGGTGAAACGGCATGGCAAGTTGCGATATCCTGTCAAGTTTCCTTGCACTTTGCTTGAATTTTATCATGAACAAGGACCACAGCTCTCATCTGTGATACAACAACATGAAGGTTAGAGGATTTTGTGTTAAAATCGGTTGTTGGCTGATCAAAACCTGCGGTAAACGTGAAGTTGTTTGTGTATGTGTACGCTGAGTTAATTAGGCTGACTTTTCTGATCGCTTGAATCAACGCATTTTGTCCAACTTTAAAATTCTATAACATCGCGTCAATAAATTTCCCCAAAAAATCCTTTTAGGAGGGAAAAGAACACCCCTTCTCCTCTTGAAATTCAGATTCTTGACGAATAATATTCGGTACCACATACTTTTTTGAGGGGTTAAACTTGATATACTTTTTATCTAGTCAAAAGTATGTCGGATAAATTTAATTAGAGCTCGTAAATAAATGAGCAGAAATTGCTGAAATTGCTTTTGACATATATTTAAACATCGTTCTACAAGTTTGGTTAACTTTTATTGCTCTGGAATGCTTCATTTTGTCACGCGAAGCTTCGAGATTTACCTTAAATTTTGAGCTTCAAAAGCGGTCTTTTGAGCGAATTCCGTTAATATCGATTTTCTTGAAAATAAATCGATATTCAGCCAAACGAACTATGCAGTGATTTGTTTCACATTAAGGTCTACCTAACATAAGAATATGAGCGGAATTGATTTTTGACCTGTTGCCACAATATTTTGAAAATGTTTGATTTTTGGCAACATTTGCTCTTAAGTGTTTCAAAGGAGAGCGGAGTAGTTTATTAGTCTCCTTCTTCCTCATGTTCGGATAATTTAACTATGAGACACTGCGTAAACACGAAAGGCAAGGTAAGCCAGCACTGGGACTGACTCGCCCAATCTGATTCGCCTACTTTCAGTACTCAAAGTTAGATAAGTACCCTTCCATTTTTGCTGTATTATTGCTGTTTTAGTGTGTTCTCACTGAGTCGAATATAGGCCGATTTTTTTCCTTTTCATGTCGGTTTACACGACACGATTTTTTCGGCCCGATTTGTCTGCCCGACAGTATCGAAGCACTAGTCGTACGTTCATTTAAACACTCGATTCGCCGCCGATTTCTGAGAATGAAAATCGTTCCGATTCAGAATATCTGTCAACACATTTTTGTCATGTCGGGCTGACATTCTCAAAGGAGCCACCCAAATTGGTGGAAGCGGGTGTCGAAAAACACGTACGATTCACGCTCCGATATTGTCGGCGCGACAAACCGTAATGGTAAACTGGCCTTTTCACAGATAGGAGAAATCAACGTCCCGAGGCTGATCACTGTTGGTCGAGTTGTAGATGTTGTAATTTGGTAAGGTGTTTTCAACTTTGCTTCGTTTTCTCTGCCAACAAGACTACAAAGGCGAAACATTTAATAGCCGAGCTCCTTGGAGCCGAAGGCCGCAGAGTGGAGCACCATTGGTAAGCAACTTTGGTAACCTATCGATGCGAGAATTTTGGTTCTGACGTAAGTGTAGGTACACCCGTCCGTACAGACTCTGGGGAAGGGGAAGGGGAGTCCCAAGGCAACCCGATCGGGGGGAGGAGAATGTCATCTTTTGAAAAAGAGGTCTCTTTCAAAGCTTAAAGGAACTATGTCACGATATTTTCATTCACTTTCCTGTTCTGACAAAATTGTTTTCTCATTGAAGGAAACCTCACAATAATAGTTTCCTAAAATAAAAAAACACCAAAGAAGTAACAATAAACCAAAACTAAACAAGGATGGTTACGACTGAGGGAGATTAAGATGGATTACGAATGACAAACTTGAAAAAACTTGCCAGTTTTTTCAAGATGCGTTATCTGTGACGTAGCTCCTTTAAGCTTATTTAGAAAAACGATTGCTCATCAGTCTTAACTTGAGAAAAAATGTCTAATATCTATACTGTAAAAGTGTAAGCAGTCCCTACGCCAAATAAAGCAGAGCTAGTGCCTTCTGGTTTTTTTCTGTCCACAGCCATGGTTTTTGCGGCAGTCCGAACATATTTTCCCATGAAAACCACCCGTGTTTATCTCGATCGAGTCGTTCTTGTCACGTGAAAAGAGAAAAGTACACAAATTAACCCAATACTTTTAACCAACGTCAATGTGGCTTAAAGGAAATGCAGATCTTCGCGAAACCGGTGTCCCGGGTTCGATTCCCAGCAGAGGTGGTAATTTTTTTTAGTGTAAGAGCTATAAAAGATAGATTTAGCCAAGCCGGTGGAGCTCCACTTTCAGGCTTAGCTAAATCCACACATTAGCTTCCTTTTTAGCTGAAAACTGGAAGTTGCACGATTTCTTTGACACTGGTTATATGTAAGGCAAATAATCATCAAATCAAGGTTATTTTGTACACTGTATTTAACCTTATAGCAGGCGCTTAAAAGGTAAGGCCCCTTACCATTGCATTGACATCCCCTCCACCCATATTTCCAAGGTTTGCTGGTAGCCGGAACTTTGTAGCACCTTCTGCGATACTGAGTCCCTTAACATCGTCAGAAGAGACCTTTTTCAGAGATACTACGAGGTCATCTGCTTTGATGACTAAATTTTCAGACCGAACCAAGCGATTAAAAAAGGCAGTGCTCATATCGCTCAAACTCTTTTTTGCCTTCTCGACGTTATTCTGAAATCAGAAATAAGAATAATCATGTATGATTCAATCCTATAATCATAATTCGGTGATTTCAAGCTATTGATGTTATCGTCATCGTCGTCGTTGTTGCTGTGATTGTCGTACTACATCTGAAACTTAAATGCACTAAGGCCATACCACCCTACGTATTAAAAAATCTTTGTTATCTGTCTTATAACCACCCTCCAGCTTTGGGGGTTTATAAGTGGTATTCACTTGACAATGAGCTGACAAGAAACCTTTTATGTATCCTGATCTATTTATTATTCCCAAGTAATATTTCTAAGCCATTTTCTGAGAATATCGAGAATCGAAAGACACTCACGAAAAATCGAATTTTTTTTATTTTGCCAAAACATCCCTTTGGGTAAGCTTATTCAAGAAAAAATAATCCAAACTTCCAACGAGTTATTTAACGGACGAAAATTTAAAAAGTTCGAAAAATGCATAAAATGGCGGTTTTAGGGTCTCTAAACGGGTCAAATTCTCACTCAACTTTAGGAAGCCGGTGAGAGCGTAAAAAAGATTCTTTTAAAACAATACAAACCATGAACATGACGTAACCTTTAAACTTTAAAACAGTGTAATAAATTTGTCAATGTTTGGTTTCGAACATTTTGAAGTGCCGTTCTTATCGAGCCACTCTTAACCTCGTTTATCACAAGGTAAAATGAAGGCCAACTTCGGCCGCTTAAAACGGCATCTGGTATGTATCATTCAACGATTAAGACTACACAGAAAAAAAGCTCTGTCATTTTAACCTGGAAAGTTACAGCTTTGGGAATTAAATACTTCCCCGTCAGTAAATTTTTACTGTTTAGTGATCTGAGCGGGTAGAATTGTGTGCAAAATACAGATTTAATTCCTGGAATATTGCTAACAATTACAAAGGTCGTTAAAGATAGGCTTACCATTAGTTACACATGCATGCACAATGTTTTTCCTGACCTTTGAAAGAAGAAGGTTCTGCTTTCTTGAGTGGTGCTGAGTCTTATTATGGTAAAACAAAGCAGATTTTTAACGGCATTTCAACAAGACAGGAATCCACTCATTCAACTGAACCAAGATAACATCGAAAACAGTGTGAAACAACGTATGACGCCGCCTACCCTGCCAACCAAAAAAGCAACGATACACTAGAAAAACATTCCAAACTGTAAACAAACGAATTTTCAGTATCCTGACTGAGGGAAGATAATTTAAACTCATCGCGTAGAGGAATAAGCGGAAAGACAGGTGACCTCTGTACTGACCCGCACGTGTCACACCACACTGACAGAGAGAGTCACGTATTCGAGTTCTGTCATGTGATTTGAGATAAAAACTTGGCCTTTTTTTGGTTTACGGTCACGACTCTTTCTATAAAGAGCGGTAATTTCGCAATGTATACGTACGTGCTGTTGTAGTTTTACTTCTAATTTAATTACAGCTCATGAAATAAAATAAATATTGCAGTAAGTTACGTTCAGAGTGTGTAAGTACTGATAAATCTTTGAACTCTTAAGCTTTCCAAAACCAAAAAAGCGCAAGCTAAAATGACAAAGCGAGAAAAGGTATCATGTGGGCGAGTTCACGCATGGGCCCGCGTGGCTTCTGCGTCTCGCTCCCTCAAACTGCTACCAAGGAAGATTGCATTGAAGTTGAATTTTCAGCGTCTGAAATCATACCGTGCTATCGTCGTGCTAAACACGGCACCACCTCCCCCTCCCCCCCCCCCCGCCTGGAAGGTAGGGTTACCCCCTTATGTGGACAGGATACGGTTTTTGGTCTCTGTCCCTAAACATGGCATATAATTTTATGCGCAGCTTCCCCAGCCGGGTATGGTCAGTACGATCTACATTCCATTTCGTTTTTCTGTCCTAAACATGGTCAGGGTGTCAAACCCGCAGCGTCACCCCTACACCCAAACATTGATCAAAAGGCCCCTTTCCTCATCTCCCCCGCCCCCACCCCCCCCCCCCCCCGTAAGTGGCGCGACTCTGCAGAACCTAGATTAAGGAACGCCGAGTGCCACGAAGTATCTGTGGCCAAAATTATGGAACACCGTCATTCCAGAACAAAATGCAATAACATTGTCTGCTCGGGCTATTAAAAAAACAACTTGAATTCACTGTCGACCGCTTTATCTGCACTTGGTCGCAATTAAAGATGCTGCGAGATGTCTCTTGTGCATTCGGTTAGGGAAACAACTTCAACGTGGCCTGGGTAATCACTGCTTAATCCACAGGCAGTAGCCCTCTTCAGAAGTGCGGAAAAACTACTTGAAGCCATATATCAGTACAACACACCCTGAACGAAACTTACTGCAATATACGTACATTGCGAAATTACCACACTTTGTAGAAAGAGTCGTGACCGTAAAAACTCCTTTGTGGAGGCTAACATGTAATCCAGCAACTGAATGTACTGGCTATCTGTTTTAAGTTTTTTTTTTTTTCGTTTAATTTCCCACCAAGCTTTTATTCCTGTATTTATATCTCAAATCACATGACAGAACTCGAACACGAGACTCTCTCTGTCAGTGTGGTGTGACACGTGCGGGTCAGGACAGAGGTCACCTGTCTTTCCGCTTATTCCTCCACGCGATGAGTTTAAATTATCTTCCCTCAGTCAGGATACTGAAAATTCGTTTGTTTACAGTTTGGAATGTTTTCCTATTGTATTGTTGCTTTTTTGGTTGGCAAGGTAGGCGGCATAATACGTTGTTTCACACTGTTTTCGATGTTATCTTGGTTCAGTTGAATGAGTGGATTCCTGTCTTGTTGAAATGCCGTTAAAAATCTGCTTTGTTTCAACATAATAAGACTCAGCACCACTCAAGAAAGAAGAACCTTCTTTCAAAGGTCAGGAAAAACATTGTCCATGCATGTGTAACTAATGGTAAGCCTATCTTTAACGTTAGCAGTATTCCAGGAATTAAATCTGTAATTTGCATGTAATTCTACCCGCTCAGATCACTAAACAGTAAAAATTTACTGACAGGGAAGTATTTAATTCCCAAAGCTGTAGCTTTTCTGGTTAAAAGTACAATGACAGAGCTTTTTTTCTGTGTAGTCTTAATCTTTGAATGGTACATACCAGATGCCGTTTTAAGCGGCCGAAGTTGGCCTTCATTTTACCTTGTGATAAACGAGATTAAGAGCGGCTCGATAAGAACGCCGCTTGAAAATGTTCGAAACCAAACATTGACAAATTTATTACACAGTTTTAAAGTACAAAGGTTAAATCATATTCATGGTTTGTTTCGTTTTAAAAGAATCTTTTCTACGCTCTCACCGGCTTCCTAAAGTTGAGTGAGAATTTGACCCGTTTAGAGACCCTAAAACCGCCATTTTATGCATTTTTCGAACTTTTTAAATTTTCGTCCGTTAAGTAACTCATTGGAACTTTGGATTATTTTTTCTTGAATTAGCTTACCCAAAGGGATGTTTTGGCAAAATAAAAAAAATCGATTTTTCGTGAGTGTCTTTCGATTCTCGATATTCTCAGAAAATGGCTCTTAAGGAGCACAAAGTTCGCAGAATCCTAAACAGAACAACAGACGTTCACTGTAAAAGTGAGAAAAAATAACATTTTGAGACGCGATAATGGTAAGTCGGAAAGGAGAACGCATTAAGGATTTCTTTTGTTGTGTTAGGAATCTATTCCGTGTGCCATCGATAAACATTTGTCTTAACCAAGCTAGTCTTGACAATTTGATTATGCAGTCTAAAACAATCATTTTTAGCCCTTCTTACTCATATTTGTCAGATTTATTACTGACATCGTATCACTTTGTCTTTGTCATTCCAGTGAAATGTCAATAATAGATTAATTTTGTAATAATTCTTTTGCGTGTGGTTAATGACCGACAAACGGTACTAATCCAGACCAGAAACCATCTTTTGGGGATCTTTGGCGATATATGCAAACCTTTTTGTATCTGGATTTTTTATTATTCAAACAACTACCAGATCGAGTTTAATTTAAACAGTCAATAAAAGATGTCACTAGTTACTTTCGCTACATATACTCTATTTCATCAAAATTTTCTAATGAGTTACTTGATTAATTAATTTTCTTATTAATTAGTTAAGAACATCTTTCTTCTGTAAGACTTGTTTTCCTTTTAAGGTTAACTTTACACGTGTAACAATAAAACGTCTATTTGGAATTGTGGCTGTTTTTCTGTGCGAGTTATTTGGTTTTATATAAAAGTCTGTATTTCAACCTTTTAAACATCCATTTTGTGTTTTAGAGACGAAGGAAATAATCACCTTTTAGTATATACCATAGCAGTGGATAATGTTTTACGCGCGCTCTGATTGGCTCGTCAAACTCGGAACAGCTATTCACCTACATATTAAGACGGAATCCATCAGGAAATTGAGTAATCAGTGGACAAAAACCATGTACCAGAATAATTTAAAGCATATCGCACTCTTTTTTACACTTTTTAAGAGCTATAGACGTAATTAGTTATCTGTAATAACACCAAAGACAATTTCTTATGGGAGCCCGAGAAATTAAATTTCAAATTTCACAGGAATTGCGTAAACACGGGTAAAATAGGTAAATTTTTATGCATAAGAATTTGAAATTTATTTTCTCGGGCTCCCATAAGAAATTGTCTTTGGGGTTATTACAGGTAACAAATTACATCCATAGCTCTCAAAAAATGCAAAAAAGGATGCGATATGCTTTTAATTATTCTGGTACAAGGTTTTTGTCCACTGAAAATTAAAATTACGAAATTTCCTAATGGATTCCGTCTTAATATATATAGATAGGCTAGCCTAACAGAGGAGCTCCTTAAGACCCCTGCTGTAAGGAATCCTGCATTGTTTTATAACTCGATACGCAGTCTTTAAACAAAGTTTTAGATCAAATAATACCCAAGTGGTCACTAAACTTGTGCTATGATTTTGGATAAAATAATAAGCAAGCTGTGACTGACCTATCTTAATTTGTATCGCTATGAATTGGCCTAAAATAGTCAGCACGTTTAAACTTGTAATGAAAAAAGGTGGTGACAATGAAATTTCAGTTCAGTCTCAGGCAATATGAGGTGGCCAATTCGAGGCCAATCTTCACATTTACAGCTTAAATTGAAGTGGAAATGCAGACATAGAGTCATGTAATAGAGCTTACTAGCTCTTTACTGAATCTTTCAACTTGTACAATATACGCAGGAGTTGGCTTTGATGACATGTCGTATTTAGAGTCAGGTACAGGAAACTGTTTCCGCGTGAATAGCAAACGGTAAAGAAAGTATACAATCTGCGTGCACTAACTCGTTTGTGTCATTTTCGAGGGCGGGCGTGAGCAGAGAGACTGGATTCAAGAGAAACCATTCGAGGAAAGATAACCTCACGGCTGGCCAAAGAAATCTATTATTCGAGGGTTTAAACTTGGGATAAGTCCGTCTGCAATGGAGAGATAATTGCAAAAGCTCGTACTCAAAATTATGAAGCAAAAACAACATGCGGCCCGATGAGGAAATGACACTTTTGCTTGCTTTATTCGACACAAAGTATAGAAGGGATTGATCTATACTTACACGTCACAAAGTTTTTATACTCTTAAAAATTAATTAAAATTAACTTAGGTTAACACTGAAGGTAGCTGCAAGAGTAAAATTTTTAAATCTTTTAGCAAATATTAGTATGTCTCATCTTTTGCTAGGTTCAATTTCCATTCTAGACAAAGTGTCCTTTAAAAGTCACATATCATACTTACAATCAATGGACATTTTACAGACAGAGAGCAAAGAGGCAATTTGTTATTTCAAGAATTCTTTTCATATAAAAAAATAAAAGGGAGAACTACTCAAGAACGAATAGGTTTATTTAAAATGGAGAAGTTAAATTTATTAAATAAAAGTGTAAAATATTATTTTACATTACGACATTCTTGCATATACCGCAGGTACGGGGAGAGTTTTCTAAAAATCTATGTCCGTGAATTAAAATTTAAATGATTTTGGAAATAAAACGCTTTGCGTAACGGCGGATTCGTTGAAAAAAAGAAAGAAACCGTATAGTCATACATGACTCTTAGAGCTGAAGGTCTATCTAGTAGGTCCATTGACTCGATCTAGCTGTTTAAAATAACCCTCGGGTAGTAGTCAGGAATATATAACTGATGCTTGATAATTTCTCGTTCACTGTAAGTGACAAGTACTTATAAACACCATGTACCTTGTATCGGTACCTCAACTAACCTCAGCTTGAATTTGCCAACAAAAAGTCTTGCTGAAACTGGCTGTTTTCGAAGCGCTCGTGATCGTGGAAAAGTTTTGGGAACACAAAGCAGCTGTTGTTGTTTCTGATTTCAGTAGCGCACTAGAAGTTGAGCAGCTAGAGTGAACTATTCTTAAGGAATAAATTGTGGATGTCCGTTGTCTTTCACTCTCGGCTGAGTTCATTTCATTTACGCCTGTTGCAACTTTCCTAAGTTTCCAATTTTCTCGTGAACACGGCGCTTTGGAGGGTGAAAAAATGTTTTGTGGAGTTTTCGCGCCAAACGACGGCGGCCGGCAGAGTTTCGAGAGACCTTGCGTGAAGAAACTCCTAAGTCCTAAGTTTGAGAAAATGAACCAAAACAAACTGTTTTCCAGGCGGTCCACATTTTGTTTGTGCCTTGCTTTTACGCATTGTCTTCGCGTTTTTATTTATAAACAGCACATAAAAAAAGAATAATTTAACGGTATTTTATTTAGGGTCTACTAGGAGGACAAATCAAGTTCCTTTAAATGCTGTTTCCTTAGTCGTTTCCTTACGAAATCTCACCTAGTGAGTCCAAGTGGCAATACTGACCGCTTAAAGTGTTGTTTCACTCACAATCAGTCCGGGAAATTATTATTTCTTCCCAAACTCTTAGAAATAAAAGAAGGGCATATTTTATAGAGATGTGCCGTCTTTCACAGTTCTTGATATTCTACAGGCCACTGAAATTTTTGATCCGCACTTATTCGCCTGGGAAGGCAAAAACCATTTTATTTTCGCCTCAAGAAAAGCAACCCGCAAGCGACCCCGCAAGCAATTTAGCTGGAGGAGGAAATTAGTTTCACACCTATTTTGAACTAATGTTTATAAGTTTTTCAAACATGCCAAGAAAATTATCGTAATCATGTAAACTCGCTCAATTAAACAATTACAAATATACAAATATATGTAATTTACTTTCCCGTTGGAGTAATTGAAGTACTTGCAAATCTGAACCAAAGACTACTGCTCGCGTGTTCCTTTGCAGATGGGCACTTTCTATCTCCTCTAAAAAAAAAACAAGCATATCCTCGAACGAGAATGTTTTCTCTTCAAGCTCTTCAATCTCTTCTATATGCGCCGTCCAGTTTAAAGCAATCCTTCACGTCTTTTCGTTTTCATGATGAGCTATTAAGAGGAATGTATTCATTCGAAAAATGTAAAATTACCGTATAGAAAATGGAGCGTACGCGTACGAGGAACCAGCGGCCATATTGTTGACTTCAGAGCAAATTTCTCCTGTGATAACTGGCGATTCGAATTCTTTCCTGTCAGTGTTTAGTAAGGCTCATTGCTCTGACATAAATGTGGTTAAATGTCGATTAAAGTACTTCCTTTTTACATGAAGCCTTAAAACAGGTGGTTAGCATTTAAGTTCGTGGGAAGCTTAAGTCCGCCATTTACGCGCATGACTACTGATACCGTTCAAACATTTTACATGAAGTATGGAGCGAGGGACGCCGTCGTACGGTCGCGTGACGTCGTGACCATCAAAATTGACTTGCATGGATATATATTCAAATTTCTATAGGTATGGTGCTCCGCTTTTGCGGCCTTCGGCCGCAAAGGAGCTCCGCTATTAATAATAATATCTCATAGATTTACGGCAATTTGAAGAAAATGATAGAAGCTAACAATAGGAAATAATAGACGATGGATAAGTAAGAAACATACATGTATAGCCTACTTAGATAGACGTAATAGGTAGTTAATCTACACAACTTGGAAGTAAATAAGTAACTAAACAAGGGAGGTGACAAGCTTTTTTCATTTGTTAAGTAAGAATTTGTTCAACTCTTTCACTCCCAGAGTCAGTTATGGAGACATTAAGATGATTCCAATTTCCGAGTGCGTGGATGAAATCCCATGGTGTGACTATTTAAATGAAAACTCATCAGCAGTACGTTCACATGCTGCTATTTATATTCAAGTTTTTTACGAACTAAAATTTGAGATTTGTCTCGAATGTTGATTTTAGGAACTCTTGCGAGTGAAAAGGTTAACCAAAATGGATTTACCTTTGACGATACAGTTCCCTGGCTTGCACCAGATGCAGACTTAAGAACATTCTTGAGGCATCCTGCCACACCAACAGCTGTTTCCTCTACCTCTTGTGTTAAAGGTTCCTCTGGGTCGTTAAGAGTGTTTACGAGTTCGTTTGTTGCCGTTTCACCCATTTTCAGAGCTAATTCCTGGATACAACAAAATCGTTTTTACGAGAACTGCCTCTACCTTTTATGTCGAGTGCTATTGAAATCAAGCATTGGAAAATTGGTTAAGGTTTAAAATGTTTATTACTGCCAAGAGTTCCAAACAGTCCGACGTTTAGCATAAAGAGCTATAACGTCAAGTAGAATAAAGCAGCCCTAAATTTTCACATTTTACGTTTTTTAAAGGGACAGTGTCCGGCATGGCAGATCCTATATTCTTACGTATCTTCAGGATATTGCTTTAAGTTTGTATTATCATAAGATGAACGCAAAAAATAGAATCAAGAACTACAAAATAATGGCTTAACATCAAGACACAATCTTTGGTGATCATTTCCTTTTTGTCGGATCAAGTACAGAACTTGTAGGGAGAAATAAGACGCTTGTCACTTTTGGGTTAACCCTTTAAGCCCTAGCAGTGACGAAAATGGAATTTCTCTTTACATTACCACTACTTGTTTAAACATTCAAGTGATGAGAATAAAGGAAGTGATCGCCAAAGGTAAGATGTCTTGATATTTACACAAATTCTCCTTACTAGTTCCATAAGAAATGTATGGGGAACAGTAAGGAGAATACGCATGTTTATATCCGGGCTATATCAGGGCTTAAGGAATTAGAAACTAAATTAAAGACTTAATTTAAGACATTGCCATCAGAATGGAAATGTTGATTTCTAGAAAACCCGTTACGAATTCAAAGTCATGACCTGTGGTCCACTTCTATCCTTGTACTCCTACGCTTTATTCCCAGACAAAGACTCTGTTTTACTCTTTTTAGAGTTTTTTTTTTTGCACAATTTTGTGTACATTTGGTGAATTGATCAATACAATAGGAAATTAGGTAAGCGAAATTTGGGTGTTTTTAGGACACTCACTTTTTGTAATTACGAATGAATTAACTAAATAATAATGAAACAATTACAAAATTATAACCACAATTGTAGATTTTACAAATTGCCCTTTACCATAACTCTCCCTTCATCATCTCCTACTCCTCTTCCTCCTCCTTCTTCTCCTCCTCCTCCAATTGCTTCGTTAACCACTCCCACGATCGTTCGAGACATTTCAGAGCTCTCAGGCTTTATTGCGGTGAACTTGTCAGTTATTGTGGTTGAGATCTAAGAAAGCATATACTACGGTAAAAACATGAACAGCAATGAACTTCAATATTTGAAATTTCAACAATTCATCCATCCATGCATTCATCTGTGATCATCCTTTCATTTGTAGTTTTGTATGCCAATTGTCTGTCTCCTCACTGGTACCTTTGCTACTCTTTTCTATCCATCTAAAATTAATTTAATCATGCACACACTATCCACTGGTTTCATGTATACCGAAACAATGATTCACCTTGGTTTCGGTGAAGAGTGGTAGACATTTACCTTGACGCCTCGCGGCTCTGCAAAACTCCACCGCTATTCACCTCCACGTAGTAAATCATTGTTAAATAGCATCACCATTGTACTTCTGTTATGCAGATCCCTCTTTCTGGTTATTGAAAAATGATATATGCACGTACCACTATAATGACAAGTATGCTCAATCGTTGTCCACAATCTGACTCTGCATTGGCAACCTTCAAAACAACCAAGGCAAGTTGTGCAGCCTGGCTGACTTCGCCTTTGTTTAAAAATCCGTCCAGCTTATTCCCTTCCCCAACCACTAGGCTTTTTAACTGATTACCAACTTCATCTGCCGGTGTAAGACATGGATCAAGCTTGGAAGACCCCTTAACCTACAGAGGAACATATGAAGCATTTCGTTAGCTTAGTACTCACTTCCTTGTTTTACGTCAACATCAGAGGCATCTGGACTAGCTTCATGTTTCTATGTCCGGTTTTCACTTCCCGTCATAATTGTAGTACTAAATAAGTGGATAAAGGTAAATCTCCGACTTTCGTTATCAACTTCGTACCTTGACAAACAAAGTCTCTACAACCGCTACTCCAACCGAATTCTTGATGATGATGTTAATTGGTAACTGGTAATCATCTCCTGGCTGTCCAGCTGGTAAGGCTGTCGATACAGATCTAGGAGAAGTGCCGTAAGATATCGGGTCTTTTCCAGCACGGAATTCATAAATAATTGGTGTGTTTTTATCTTGCCATTCAAAGCACTCAAAAGCAAACTCCGTCTCGAGTGCCACGCCTTCACTAGCTGATGAACTGCAATACCCACCATGTGGAGCTCCAGCAGTTTCAAACTCCAGAACACCAAACCCTTCTGATCCTGCTAGAGACCTCGCGACCAGCATCAAACTGAACTTGAATCCAGAAGGCAACGAGTTTCTGTTAATGATAATGTCAGTAGCATTTACTGCAGTGGACGTCATATTAGGCAAAATAGGTTTGTCTTCCCACGAGTTTATTGCCTCGTTCAGTTGCTTTAGGCGCCATTCGTAAACTGAGCCATTGCAAGGTGAGTTGGGACATTCTGACGTCACTCTAAACTTGTTGGAAGCGGACACCACTGCACCACAATCGATAAAGCACCTAACATAAAAACAAACCTTAAACTTTGAAAGATGAAAGTTTTAAACGACCTTCAGTATTTTGAACATACACATTAGAATGCCAACGAATTATCATTATTCTCTGCTGTGCAAGCCATTCCAATATTTCTTTTTTTTTTTTTAATCTCATCGTATTTAGGTTAGGGAAAAATACGAATACAGATCTAATTGAAAAAGCGTTGTCGGGTTAAAAAACATAAATGTAAATCCGTGTGACAAAATTAATTCTGAGCAAAGTGCCAACTGAGACTAAAAGTTCCAGAGCGCTTCATCACGTTTTTGCTGTTATATAAGAGCTTCTCTACCCAGAGACATGTAAGAGCACGATTAAACCACGATAGCTGAAAGAACAGTTAAAACGTTTCCTCAATAAATTACAAATAAGATTAGGCAGTGATTTGTGCTGTTTATTTAATCCCACATAACATTTAGACAGTTAATGGTGGCCCATACTGCCTGAGCTTAACTCGGGTTCAGTAACATGAAGCAAGTACGAGTTATACGTCTTGCCCTGGATGACATTCATCCCAGGTTTACCTGCAATATATTTTCGCTAATACCTATTTATACACCTGGATGGAGAGAGGCAAGGTAGAGAGAAGTGTCTTGAGTAAGGAACCACTAACCATCCGGTAATCCGATCGAACGTTCGATGCCGTAACCCCTGATCACCTTCACAGCGGTCAAACGTACAACGCGTGCGCAGTTGCCGCCATAATTTTGCCGCCATGTTACCAGTAGGCTGACTGATTTGACTTTTTAGGATTTCAATGCCTCGCCTGTATCAAGACGAAAGAAAAAAACTATCGCAATTTTTCTTCTGTTTTTCTGAAAAGTTTAAACTTTGGCACTCATTATGCCCTTTTCTTTGAAAACAATCAGTACATTCCACCGGTTTCTTTTTTTTTTCCTTCTTTCATCGCGTAAGCCGTGAAGAGAAGTTGAGTCTAGAAAAACTGTCAAGCCTGTCTTCTGTGAGATATTTGTGATCATTTGGGATGTTACTTGCACGCTACTGATTGCAATTAATAAATATAGTATCACCGTGGCAATGGAATACCTAGAATAGAATACCTAGAATATCGAAATTCGTACCTTAGTGTCACTTGAGGAATCTCCCCAGCTGCTATCTCAAATGACATCTCAGCAATGGCACTTCTTGTATCTTTAGAGATAGTCAACCTTAGAACATATTTCTTTTCAATTTCAAGTTGATTAGTGTCGATACTGATAGCAGTGGCGTTGACGTTTTCGTCAGCGAAAGCACCAAAGCAACCATAGTCCATGGAAGTGTTATTTACTAAATCGATACAGGACCATGTAAAGTTAAGTCCCGTATGAGCTCCAGGACCAATGTCTCCGTCATAACTCAGCGAACCATCTACAGTCACAGTTTCGGTGGACCCCCAACGAACGCTGCTTCCGCCGTCAATGATTGCTAGTACTGGACCCGCTATGACCTGAATAAAGCCATAGTCAAATGCCTCAAGAGTCTGTGGGCCGGCTGAATCGCCGACAGTGATTGAAGCCGTGAATTTCACTTGATAGATACCGGCAGGTATGGATCGCCTGTTTATGATCCATTCCGCGCTTCCTTCACTTTTTAATTTTCCATCTGCTGACTCTGACGCTGCCAGTTCTGCTTCACTCACCAGACGCCACTGTAATATGCTTTCCAATACGGTTACTCCCTCAGGTAAACCTAGTATTTGGGCTTTTTGGACGGTTTTGGCTGATCGCTTTACAGCAGTGGCGTTATACTTGTCCTTAGAAATGCCACTGATTACCACTAGGAACTCTCCTATTGAAAAAAATAGAAAATACAAAAAAATACAAAGTAACTGTCCCAACGGTATTTAGTTGACCTGACAACGATTTTAACATTGTCAAAGTCTAAGGTGTGGTCGTGCTCGAATACGTGTACGTGCTTGTGTACGTGTTGAGCAATCTTTGAACGCCAACGTAAGAAATTATCACATTGACATTCCTAATATTTACACATCCCTTTGCGAACTTGGTACGTCTCGCACTCTTTTTCATTTGTTGGTTCTCTGCATAATTTAGGACTATATATATTTTACTGTCACAGTTTTAATTCCATCGATCACCATCACTGATGAAGATCAAAGATTTTCGATTAAAACGTTTGTAATTTTTGTAAACGTTCATTTCAACAATTTTTAGCCAGTGTCAAACCATTTTTTCGACTTTCATTGTGAATCATAGCTGCAATTTAAATATTTTTCGAATGATATTTGTTTGATTCAAGAACTTTCTTTCTTTTCTCTTTTATCTTCTGACGACTTTTTCTTCTATAAATCTTGGGGGGTTTTTTTGGATTCATTACTTGTATCTCTCGTTGGGCTAATAATTGAAAGCACCTTTTTCTTTACCACTCACTCATAACTTTGAACCTGTTATCTGGTCACTCAATCAATCAATCGTAGCCGATATACGTAATGGATTTCGTCTACGTGACCCGTGAAACACCAGTAGGTTCTTGTTGAGAAACAACAGTTTCTACAAGAGTCAGTGGAGCATACATTTCCTTTGATCCTACGAACAAACGAATTGGTAAATTTAACGAATCTACATCTGCTTGAATAACCACATCTTTTATAAGAACTCACGCAATTAACAACTTAGAACAATTACACCTTTCTTAAATTGTTACTTTTAGTGTGCTATATTCTGTGCTTGTAAAGCTGCGTTTAGCACTCCAACGTAACTCTTTTCACTTTGTAGACTTCTTGATATCACGAACGCCACCTATAGCACTCTAAATTCCATAAACGTTACTCTTCCGTGGATAATCTTCGAGTACCACTTCAACAAGCGTCTTCGTATTTACATCAAAATAGAATATCACAAGGTGTCGTTTCGTCTCTTCTTGAAAGAACCAAGTATTCCATTCGTGTTTCCGATCTTCTCTCTTTAAAACAGTGCTTTCTGTATATCCCTTGAGTAACAATCGTCAGTGGACAGGAGGCACAAAAGGTGAATGTTCCAAGGCAAAATTTCATTTTCAGTCACGGCAGCAAAATTAAACATTGCACCATCAAAACGGGAAATCGACTGTTCTCATCATGCATGTTGCTTGCCTTGCAACATCCACACACACACACAAACAACAATAACAAGAACAACCTATTGTTAAAACTCCTTCTTTCTATTTCTCTTAGATTTTGCTGTAACATATTAAATATAACTGAACGTAAAGTCATTGTAAACGTGACATGTTCTTACTCTAAACAACAGCAACCCCAGACACCAACCCCAGACAACCTAGTCAACTGATGTATCAACTCCAAGAAACAACGAATAAGACAAAATATCTCCGATATAGCCCGGTGAGGTGGCGGTTCCTCTCTTGGGGATACCAAAGTTCTGTCGAATCTTAGCGGATATAATAATCAATCCCAGCATGCATTTCGCTTTTTAAAGATCTGGGTTTAGGCACTAAAGTTCTTAAAGGGAATAAAAGCGAGGATATTACCTTACATAGTCCACTTTTTCATCAATGTTTTTAAAACTCATCCTAGGTGCATATGTATTTTTCTGTTTCTTACTTAACGTTAACTTTAACTTTAAAACTATCTATGTTCAGAAGTACTTTATTCCTTCTGCAGCGCCATAAATAAATTTTCCCTGCAAGTGTCAGTTAATTAAGTAAGGGGCTTTCTGGTGAAAGAATGCAAATCAAAACGTCCTTTAAAGTTAGGTGAACTTCTTGTTTTCTTATAACAGAATAGTATAGTTTGAACTTTTCCCGGGATGAATTTGAATAAGGACAGTCCCAAAAGAAATGGTTGATCATTTCTGATTTCTGTTTGCAGAAAGAACACAAATTATCTGTCCTATACCCGGTTTTGAGCAACTTTGAATTGGTGAAGAGTATAGAGTTAAGTACTTTAAATTGAATGGCCTTAACACAAGGTTCAAAAGCAACAGAACGAGACAAGAGAAATGCTTGTTTCAATTCCTTGTTGGATAGATTGAAGTCGATCTTTACTATCTGCGCACAATTAGGAAAAGAAACCTTCTTTTTGATCAAAAGAGAATAATAATCTTTTGACTTTCTTATTGTTATATCGAACACACCGTTATTGAGTTTAGAGGACAGGTAAGGGTTAATAATTGTGTGATCATAGCAATTAAAAAGATTTTAGTTTAGGTGCTATTGAATGCCGCATTCTGATCCATCCTAGGAAGTTCGTTTTTTTAACATCTTTTGCAATCAGTTCGTAGGATTCCATGTTGTTTAAGTCAAAAAGTAGGTCGCCTACACTCCAGATACCAATATCATAATATTTCATGCGAAAACAAGGTTTGTTGTCTATTCTGATGTCTTGCTTATTCCAAACTATTTAATGCCAATCGTTGACAACAGCATATTCCGACCACCATTTCATCATTTCATTTTATTTTCGCATTTGCTCTAATGGCAATCGCTAAATTTTCGACAGCTAAAAGAAAAAGATAAAGAAAAAGAAGGTCACTTTGTCTGCCATCACGTGTGAGATTAAAGTAGTCTGAACACAATCTATTGTTTATCACGCCACCTTTGATGTTCTTGTAAAAAGTTTTAAACCAGTGGTTTAAGTCCGGACCGAAGTTGAAGACATTTAGACAGTCGAACAAGAAGTTCCATTCTAAACTGTCGAACACCTTTTGAAAATCAATAAATATCAGTAGACAAGGTATATCCTCTGTCTCTGTAAAGTCCACGAGATAAAAAAAAATGATCGTACCGTTTCCCCAATATAACGATCTTTAACATGAGCAGTCTGAGAATGGTGGACTATAGAAGGTAATACATTCTTAATTCTAGTAGCAATTACTATTGATATTGTGTTAGCGTCTACATTGACCTCCAATTTTCTATTAACGTGCACCCTTTTCCTGCACTAACCAGTGACCCCACTGTGCAGCCAAATAGAAGGTGGTAGTGCATCCCATCATAAGTGAAAAGCTGTTGTTTACTACAGATTCTATTAGGTCCACGATTTGTTCCACATTGAGGTTAGTTGTTTCTTTCCACACATCGGTCTGTTCGAGTTTCGTTGTCACAACCTCAATTGCCAATTTTACCGGAATGGACGTGAAAAGTGAAACAACGTCAAAGGATATGATTTCCTCGTCATTAGCAGTCCTTTTGGTGAGTACGAACTCTGCAAACTCAGTGGAGTTTTGTACTGTATACTGATTATCTTTTTGTAAGGTCTTGATTATTCCAGCCAAGTAATTGGATACTTGGTATTTTGGTACACCAGTACAGCTGTTTCTTGGTCTCATGGGAATGCGACCGAGTATACCTAACTGTCGTGGGTCGTGGGTCGTGGGTGGAAGTTGTGGGCCGTGGGTTTGGGTAAAGTCATGGGTGTGGGTAAAAGTCGTGGGTAGCAAAAAAGACATTTTAAGAAAATTCAGAACAAAAATTTGTGACAAAATAGTTCGTGTGTGGCTAGTCTGAGGCAGAGTTTCGTCCCGGCCAAGGGAAACTTTAGAGGCCTTTATACTTAACAAACTTAAATAGCTTACAGCTGGCCTATACACTGCAAGTTTTTTCAGTGAAAGTCTAATTGAACATTCGCTTTGTTTACTCTGCGAACAAGAATTGGTACGATTGTAAGACCAGGGATGAGAGAGAAGAAGAAAGGTAACGTCCATACCTTTGCGTAGCAACACAACCTGTGTGTCTAGCTCTTCTCCTCCGTAAAGTCAAGTTTAAGCGGTTTAAGGCTAATATCTTTCACCTGCACATGTAGTGCCCACTCTTTTCGCTCTTCAGTCTAGGCTATCGCCAGGCGAGCGCTTTATTTTTTTGTGTCTGGTCGACATGTTACAGGCAAGAGTAGCGCCGCTAGCAGCTATATTCTTTGTTTTAAATAACAGCTTTATTCATTCCCAAAATAAAAGCATCATTACCCCCCACCCCCACCCCCAATCCTGAATGGAACTTGACTATGTAAACTGTTCGGCAATTAGTGGTAGGTAACTAAAGACATAAAAAAACATTAATTATCTCTGAACATCTAAAGGAAGATGTAACCTTAATTTGCGGATAGCAATCAACCTACGGCTACGATTTTTAAAGACGCGCGGAAACAATTTGAAAACGTTAGCCTAACTTTTTCAAGTTGTAATCCGTTTCCATCCGAGGCATGCGCAGCCCCCCCCCCCCCTTCCATTTCCCTCCCTCTCACTTGATGGTAACACATGATATTAATTTTGTGAAACTGTTTTCCTGAAGTGCACTAAAGCATTTTTAAGTCTTATTTTTTCTATATATGGCTATTCTATAAATATATATTTCAAATGTGAAGCCCCCTCTGTCTCTTTTAAGGCCTCCCGCCACCCTCTTAAAGGGACTATGTCACGGATGTTACCAGATTTTTGAAAAGCCAAAATGTATTTTTGTGTCGCAGGAAACCTGGAAATAACAGTCCATGTTTAGTTAAAAAAAAAAATACATCACAAGCATTTCGATACTCATTTGAACTTAAAGGGGCTTTGTCACGGATTTAACACGGGTTTGAAAAGCCAAGATACATAAAAATAATGGTCCATTTTTTTAAACAATTGCTATATCAGAGCAATGAAACTGTAAACATGCATCTTTGGCTGCGGATGGCTCGGTTGGAAACGGATTACAACTTGAAAAGTTAGGCTAACGTTTTCAAATTGTTTCCGCGCGTCTTTAAAAAATCGTAGCCGTAGGTTGATTTCTATCCGCAAATTAAGATTACATCTTCCTTTAGATGTTCAAAGATAATTAATGTTTTTTTATGTGTTTAGTTGCCTACCACTAATTGCCGAACAGTTTACATAAACAAGTTCCATTCAGGATTGGGGGTGGGGTGGGGGGTAATGATGCTTTTATTTTGGGAATGAATAAAGCTGTTTTATAAAACAAAGAATATAGCTACTAGCGGCGCTACTCTTGCCTGTAACATGTCGACCAGACACAAAAAATAAAGCGCTCGCCTGGCGATAGCCTAGACTGAAGAGCGAAAAGAGTGGGCACTACATGTGCAGGTGAAAGATATTAGCCTTAAACCGCTTAAACTTGACTTTACGGAGAAGAAGAGCTAGACACACAGGTTGTGTTGCTACGCAAAGGTATGGACGTTACCTTTCTTCTTCTCTCTCATCCCTGGTCTTACAATCGTACCAATTCTTGTTCGCAGAGTACACAAAGCGAATGCTCAATTAGACTTTCACTGAAAAAACTTGCAGTGTATAAGCCAGCTGTAAGCTATTTAAGTTTGTTAAGTATAAAGGCCTCTAAAGTTTCCCTTGGCTGGGACGAAACTCTGCCTCAGACTAGCCACACACGAACTATTTTGTCACAAATTTTTGTTCTGAATTTTCTTAAAATGTCTTTTTTGCTACCCACGACTTTTACCCACACCCACGACTTTACCCACACCCGCGACCCACGACTTCCACCCACGACCCACGACCCACGACAGTTAGCTATACTGAATGCGATATAATGCGTTGCATTCCTTTCTTACATTCCTTAGTTGTAATTGGCTGTTTTTATGCTAGAGATGTTAAAGTCGTCTAGACGTATTTAACGTCTTAGACGTTGATGTCGTCTGGTATAAAAACGAGACGTATTAAAGTAGACGACCAAGTAGGAAAAAACAAGATTTTCTAAGAAAAAGACTGGGTCCTATTCTGGGAAGACACTAGACACGACTAAACTCGGCGGCAAATCAATTAAAGTCTACAAAACAACAAATCCACCGACATGTAAAGATGGCGAAGACTTTTCTTGCTTCCCAGCCTCTGAAGTCTTGTTCTCGACGTCTTCGAAAAATAAAAGACATGGAAACGCAAATGTTTTTAAAAAGACCAAATCAGTCAACGAAACGGTTTTTGGAAGAAGCACATGGCTTGTGTGTCGTGGCCAACAAGAGAGAAAGGAAGGATAGAGGTGGAGATGAACAGAGGGATTCTTCGTGGTGGAGAAACGGCTACCTGAATTGAAAAGATGAAGCGCTTTAGGGCTAAATTCGTCTCAGTTGAGGGCGTCTCGTTTTTATACTAGATGACTTAAACTAAAGTCGTCTGTTAAGTGCGACTGAACGTTGCACTTAACAGAAGACGTTAATATCGTCAGACGTTAAAGTTGTCTGACTAATATTCCGTTTTATACTGGACGTTAATGTCGTCTCGAGACGATATTAAAGTCTAAGACGACATTAACGTCTCTAGCATAAGAACGGCCATTCTTCCTTCACAGGATTGCTTTTCTTGTTCCGATAATTGAGGGTTGTTTAAACTATGTACAAATGTCTCTATCGAATCTGATGTCTCTGCAGAATCATCTGTTTTATATAAATTTTGATAAAGACGTTTTTGTTCAGAAAGTATCTAGTATTGGTCTGCGGTTAAGCAACCGCTTATAGGCAGTTTTCTGATGTGTTTTTAATACGGTTTCTCTTTTCAAATTTAAAAAGTATTTAGCACTTTTCTCACCACATTCATGCCAACGGGCTCTTGCACGTACAATGTTTTCTTTTACTTTTTCCTCATAAAATAGTTTTAATTTCTCTTTGATTTCGTCTAATCGTGATCGATTTGAGGCGCTGAGGTCATTTTCAAACACCCTGGTAGCTTCATCATATTCTTGTTGGATCTGCCGTTCGTTATCATTTCGGAGTTTAACTTGGACCTTTTATCTCTCTAATTTCACGTAAGCTTAAAAGCTTATTGCCGAGTGATCAGTACGTATCGCAGGCAATATTCCAGTAGAGTTCACAAAATCACAGAGATTTTTGGAAAATCAGCCAAAAGGGCAGGAGCAGTGTATGCGACATAGTACTGTTGGGGATTTTGATTCCAGGTTAAACCCTTCGTTTGAGAATTGTCAGGCCACTCAAGGCATGGTTAGAGCCCAATTTGCATGAATTTACTTGACTGATCATAACTTTGGGGACATTTGCTGGAAAAAAAGAGCTCTCAGCCTTGGCACCCATTTAGAACTTGACGCCCTTAACTCAGTGTTTAGCCTAACACATACCTAACACTTGTGTCACGTGGCCACTGAAGGATGATTAACGGTTAATTATTTAGAGTAAAATGGGGAATAAAAAATGAAACAGGGTGTCATTCTTTTACATGCATGCAAAAAGCTTATAATGAATTCGCCTTGGTAGGTGGTCTCTTTTATTTATCTTAGTAATTGTTAAAGCATTAATTACGACACGTGTCCTATTTTCGTCGTTCGTAGGATTCCTACTTAGTATGGACACGTTTAAAAGGCTAATATATGATGACCCCTTAGCATGAACAAGAATGACCCCAAGAAGATTTAATTCTACTTCATTTTATATTCCCCATTTCACTCTGAAAATTTTAATTGTTATTGAGCCTTTACCGGTAACGTGACCCAAATGATTCCCACTCGAAGTCGAAACTGAGTTAGGGTCATCACGTTTTCCACAGTTGCCAAGTTCGGGAGTTTTTCGGCAAATTCCCGCAGAGTTATGACTTTTGTGCACATTTTATGCAAAGTAGGCCCAAACCATGCCTTAGTGGCCTGAGTATTTAACTCTCCAAATATCGACCAGATCTAGTTCACTTTGTAGACTTTCAATGGTGTTTGTAGGTGTGTGTGAGGAGGGTAGTCTTTACGTATAATACATGACTTGTAATAATTATTGTAATTGTAATCGTAAATGCAACTGTAATTGTTGTACCTTGAAGCATAATTAAAAAAGTACTAACCTATGGGCTCGCAAGCGAGGCCATCTCCGTTGTAACCTTCCCTACAGTCGCACGTGAATGAACCTTCATTGTTGTAACAGTGAGCCACTCCATGGCAGTTGTGAGTTACTGTTGCACATTCGTCTATATCTGTAAGTTACAATGGGCAGACAATACCTTTGTAGATAGCTGGGGAGGTTGTGCTGAAAGGCTGGTTTAAGGGGGGAGGTGGCAGAAGTGAAAGGTAGTTTTCCAAAATGGTTAACGTATGTTTAGGGAGCTAGGCCCGTACTCTAGATCCGTGAGTTGCTTTTTTTTTTTTGGGATCTTACTACAGTTCTCATAGCATTCAAAAACAAAGAAATTCCACGCTAAACAGGTTTTTAAGTATATTGTGACAGCTATCTTAAGGAGATGAAGAGGTTTCGTACCTGAACAGGTTATACCATCTCCTGAATAGCCATGAATGCACGTGCAGACAAAGGATCCCATTGAGTTGGCACAAGAGGCCAGAAGAGAATCACAATTGTGAACATTCGTAGCGCATTCGTCAATGTCTATAATAGAACCGACAAAGCAAAATAATATTTCATGATCTCCTTTATCATCCATAGATAAATTTCACAAGATTCTCACCTGAGCAGGTTGTGCCATTTCCTGAAAATCCTTGATTACACGTGCAGTTAAAGGACCCATCTGTATTGATACAAGTTGCATCTGGATCACAGTTGTGTGTATTCGTGGTGCATTCGTCGATGTCTATAACAAAATTCAAACACCGTAAATAATCATTAATGGCTACCCAGCATTCTTACTACTGCCGAGCCAAAGCGAGGTAGAACGAGCCACGCTACACAGTTTATAAGTTTATTGTGACAGCTATCTGAAAGAAATGAGGAGCTTCCTCACCTGAACAGGTTATACCATCTCCTGAATAGCCTTGATTGCACGTGCAGACAAAGGATCCAATTGAATTAGCGCAAGAGGCCAGGAGAGCATCACAATTGTGAACATTTGTGGCGCATTCGTCAATGTCTACAACAGAACCGAGAAAGCAAAATAATAGAATTATATGAAGATCATTGCAGTGAAGGTGTCTCAACTTAAGCAGTTGAAAAAAAGAAACCTGAAAAAATTCAGGCTCGAACGGTAAACGAACCCATGACCTCTGCGATACCGGTGCAGCGCTCTAACCAACTGAGCTATCAAGCGAACTGGGAGCTGGTGAGCTGGGATTTCATATTCATCCCGTAGATGGAGAAATGAATATGAATATATGAAATAATCATATATTTGAACTGCGGATAAAGATAGAATTATATGAAGATCATCGCAGTGAAGGTGTTTCAACTTAAGCAGTTGAAAAGAAGAAACCTGAAAAAATTCAGGCTCGAACGGGAATCGAACCCATCACCTCTGCGATACCAGTGCAGCGCTCCAACCAACTGAGCTATCAAGCCAACTGGGACCTGGTCAGTTGTGAGTTCGTATTGAAATATATGATTATTTCATATATTCATATTCATTTCTCCATCTACGGGATAAATACGAACTCACAAATAAGTCCAAATTTTGGTTTATGCGCATGTGTGAAAGCAAAATATTGTACAATTTACAACAGAAGCTGACTCAAAATCTAACTAAAGTGTAAGAAAACGCTTTTGTAGCAAAGTTTAGTGGCATTTGGCAACACAGCACTTAGAAAACCGCTTTAACGGTAAAAAATGCGTTTTTCTGGGTAAAAAAGGCGGGCGGGAAAGGGTTATTGAATGGGTACGAACTCACCATAAATACGAACTCACAATTGACCAGCTCCCAGATGGCTTGATAGGTTAGTTGGTTAGAGCGCTGCACCGGTATCGCAGAGGTCATGGGTTCGATTCCCGTTCGAGCCTGAATTTTTTCAGGTTTTTTCTTTTCAACTGCTTAAGTTGAAACACCTTCACTGAGAAGATCTTCATATAATTCTATCTTTATCCGCAGTTCAAATATATGATCATTTCATATATTCATATTCAAAGCAAAATAATATTTCATGACGTCCTTTATCATCCGTAGATAAATTTCACATGATTCTCACCTGAGCAGGTTGTGCCATTTCCTGAAAATCCTTGATTGCACGTGCAGTTAAAGGACCCATCCGTGTTGATACAAGTTGCATCTGGATCACAGTTGTGTGTATTCGTGGTGCATTCGTCGATGTCTATAACAACATTCAAACACCGCAAAGTATCATTAATGACTACCCATTCTAACTGCTGCCGAGCCAAAGCTAAGTAGAACACCAGAACACCTATCCATGCGGATCATTTGACTTGAGCCTAGATCGGAACTGACTTCGGAGGTATGCGTTTCTGACTCACGCTATCTTCGACGGGTCAACCTTGGAAATGTTGTTTTTTTTTTTTCAGTTTGCCTTCGGACTTTTGATTCATTTAGATGTTGCTTAGCATCCTGCCAAGGTCTTGTTCAGGTCGCACGCATTGCATGAATTCCTTTTTTTTTATAGTGGGATCTTATTTTTCTGAGCAGCTTTCACTCCTCACATTAACAATTGGCAGCACTGGTTTATAGATATATCAGCGCCTCAAGTTTCTAACCTGGACAAGTTATGCCATCTCCTGAATATCCTTGAAGGCATGTGCAGACAAACGACCCGACTGAATTAGCACAAGTGGCATGAATATCACATGGATTCGTTGTACATTCGTTTATTTCTGTAAGAGGATAAAAGACATGTCATAAAAATGTTTTTGATGCATTTTTTTTTGAGTGTTTATAAATTGTACGTCGAGAGACCCCACCGTCTGGTGAGAAGCACAGGTAAAACTTCGAGAACTATAGCTATCTACTCTGTCTCTGAAATAACTGGTCCGTAAGTAGTAAGCTCCGCCCGTATGGGTAAAATACTGGCTTCTGATTGGTCGAGAGCAAATCAATGACGTCACCGGAACCGGAAGTGCCTGTAACCGGAAGTTATGTGATTTGGAATGGGAAACCGCTGACCAGTGGGAAAAAAGGGATCGCGGGCTCATGGGAACCGGAAGTCACGTGATTTAGAATGGGAAACCGCTGACCAGTGTGAAAAAGGGATCGTGGGCTCAAGGGGAAGTAAACCCGCTGAGAAAACGCGGGCTCAAAGTCCAAAGTCCAATTTTTGGAACGGGGGCCGGAACCGGAAGTGCCTGTAACCGGAAGTTATGTGATTTGGAATGGGAAACCGCTGACCAGTGGGAAAAAAGGGATCGCGGGCTCATGGGAACCGGAAGTCACGTGATTTAGAATGGGAAACCGCTGACCAGTGTGAAAAAGGGATCGTGGGCTCAAGGGGAAGTAAACCCGCTGAGAAAACGCGGGCGCAAAGTCCAAAGTCCAATTTTGGGAACGGGGGTGGTCCTTGAAAAGTACACAAAATGAATAAATCATGTTTTATTGCTTTGTTTTACAATAACTCCTTTGTGTTCCTAAATCACATTTTGATTGCTTTGTTTTTACAATAACTGGTTTGTGTTCCTATTTGAGAAGTGTTCCTTTTATGATGAGGTTACTGAGAACTCAAAATGTTCTTCATGTGTGAAAGGACTTCGCTTTGGGTGTGGCCAAGAAAATGGGGTATGTTGCTGATTGTATCCGGATTCTTGAAGATTTTTCCACAGAATCCTTTAATGGCTTCGGTGCCTGTGTGACAAATACCATACCACAGATAACCATTCCAGATACGTTCGACTTCTTTCACAAATCGGGGGTCTTGTTTCCAATCGTAATGGAGGATTTCAATGACTGTGGTGGAATGGCTTTGTTTGATGAAAACACAGTTGGGGATGAGATGAGGATTCTTTCTCCAGTGGTCAGCACAGGCTACATGACAGGGGGTTCGGCAGCAGATCAATAGGTTTTGATAGGTGACATCTTTTTTACAGACGATACACGAGGTGGTGGGGAAAGGATTCAGTTCTTTCATGCTTGAAATGACTTCGCTGGGGGTGTGGCCAAGAAACTCGATGTGATCAGATGAGCAATACCTGGGGCGGTGTCTTCCCCAGAATCCTTGGACGCCTCCCAAACATATGGGTTCACCGCACTTCAATTCATAAGCGATACCATACCAGAGAGGAAGGAGGTGATGTATGATTCCCGGAAAAGTATGGTGGTACCAGTGACGTTTGACTTCTTTCATAAATTGGGGGTCTTTTTTCCATTTTTCATGAAGGATTTCAAGGACGTGGAGGGTAATTGTGAGTCCACATCTAAAGCAACCATTGATATTTTGTTGTCGCTGCTGCTGTTTGGCACAGGTTAGATGGCAGGGTTGTTCGCAGCACATCAAAATGGATGGTTTGGTGACAGGTTTCTTACACACCAGGCATGGTTGGGGTTGAGCCATCACTTGTGGGGTTTCTGGATCATCGATGAGTGTGAAAACATGAAATGGGACGGTGGTTTTTATAGAGAAAGAAGGGGGTCACGTGGGAGGGAAGGGACCAATGAGAGAAAGACCCATCATGCTTTGGGAGGGGAAGAGGTGGGGGGACCCCCCTCCCCCCTCCTTAGATAGACCATGGTGCATTGCGCCAATCAGGGTATATAAGTCAAGGGAGGCCCCAGGACGTCACTCTTAGCTTTGAGCCGGTCCTTGTTGACTTATGTCAGTTCAAGAGAGCGAAAATGTCTGAAACGAGAAGGTCCTTGGGTTCCCTGGGTAGCGAGATGAATGTGGGCGGGCCCGAGTACTTGAGGAGGAGAGCGGGGGCGGAGATGAACCCCTTGGATCGCCATACGAGACGAGTGATGGAAAGGCGGGAAGAAGCGTGGCGCCCCCTCAATAAACATCGCGTGGCGGCGTTCATCCGCATGTTGGTCCTGTACGCAGTGGAAACCGAGAATGGTCACCCCCGTGGGCCACACCCAGAGATTGTGAAGGTCCTACACAAGGCCCTGATTACCAGGATCATTCCCTTTATTTGTCGGAGGATAACGGCCACCATGGACGAACGTTTTTGGATTATTACTTTGGAGCAGTTTAATGAGTTGGATTTTTATTTGATTAATCACCTGCCACGAGTGCATGCAGCGGACCGATGGCAGGAAATTGCGTTTTTTTTTAAAGAAGTGGTCCGCCAAAGGGAGGAGTACAAAAGGATGGAGAGGGAGAGGAGAGAGAGGATGCGGGAGCAAGTGCGACGTGTTTTGTTTCGTTGAACATTTTTTATTGTGAGTCAAGGCTGCTGTGCGTCAAGACCAACTATTTATGATGAACGTGCAAACTCAGTGTTGTCAGTTTTTTTTAATTAAAAAGAAGAGTTGATGTTACAATGGGTGGTCTGTGTTCTTTTGCCACGCGGGTGGGGCGCTCCTATGTACAATTGAAAAATCTACAATTTGAAAAAATAAAAATGGCTATGTACAATTGGAAAAAAATAAAAAATAAAAAATTGAAAAAGAAAGCTATGTACAGATTTGAAAAGTAAAAACTAAAAAATTACAAATGAAAGTCTTCCAGTTCCATACGTAATTGATCAATGTTCTCGGGTAGACAGAAGGTGCGGTTGAACAAGGCTTGAATTTCGGCTCGGGTTTTCTCGTCCACATCCCGGGATCCCACAATAGCACTGCTTTGATGTAGGGTGGGCTTTTTAGGTCCCCAAGGGACAAATTGACTGCCAGTGACCAGGGTGGCGGCATTCTCATTGACTTGGTAGTAATGGTCCGAGCGGTACCATGATTGACTGGGGATGTCAAACAGGTAGACGGGTTTGCCTTGATCCATAGCCAATTGCACGGTCCAACCAGTGCCTCCTTTCACGCGTTTATGATCCGGTTCCAAGATGCCAAAGGCATAGATGGTATGGGCTTTTTTGGCCAATTGATAATTGCGTTGCAGCAATTGCAGGGTGTAAAAATGACTGGGCATTTTTTTGCCTAGTTTCTCCGCTGCCTGGTGAAGATGGGGGTTGGCCAGCATCAGGACTTCCACCGTAGAAGGGGTGATGAAAGTGGATCGAGGATGGTTCGGGGGGACCAGGACTTCGAGTTGCATCCCAAAGTGTTTGGCCTGTTCTTCCACGAGGGCATCCGTACCTTTGGCTCCCCCGGTGTAGACCACATGGCCATGACCCACTTGCAGTTCCAAGGCACCGAGATCTTGTTCTCCGATCATGTTGATGTTGGGGGGCATTTAAATACGTAGCCGGTGTCTGGGCCTACAATAGCTAGAATCTCCGTGGGAGTCAACTCTAAGGCCAAACCGAAATCAATGACGTGGTGCTGTCGGCACTGTTGGAACGTGAATCCCGCTGCTAGACCTCGTTTGACCCGTTCAGCCAAATAGTCTTCGGTGGAAGCAAAGTCGTCTCGGTTGAGATCTTGGTAGTAGTCCATCTACTTGGAATGACGAGTCGGAGGACCCAGGGAGCTCCTTAAATAGGGACAATGGACCAATGGGAAGACAAGAGGACCTTAGTTGGAGAGGCAAAAGCTGACCAATGGGACGATAACAAGTCCTTATTTGGATTGAATAAGCTGACCAATGACAGGCAAGGGCCCAAGGTATAAAAAGGCATGGGCAGTGGGGGTGACATCCACCTTTGAGTACGATGTCCACCGATCGGAAGAGAAAGCCAAGCGTACACCCTGCGGGGAAGAAGAAGAAGAAGAGCATTCAACATATGACGCCCGTGGACTGTGATCCTGTGGTGTGCGACGTGGTGGAAGACACCCGAGCTGCCGTGGAAGATATGATGAAAGAATTGAATGATATGGTGTCCCCCCAGACATCCCCATCTGAATACATGGTGACGTATGTCGAAGATCCTCCCAGTTCGGTGGACACTATGGTATGCCCTTGCCATAATGTGCGTTTGGAGGCGCGAGAATCTCAAAAGGGATGGAAGTATGTGAAATGTCCCATGCAACCGTGTTTGCTGTTTTGTGGTCAAGATCAAGTTCTGGAGTATATGAAAGCCGTGTATAGTCAACCTCATGTAGAAGTGTTGGACATGTGGGGGGGTTTACAATGCTTTTGCCGTGAACCCGCTACGCTTCAACAGAGTCATTCGAGCCAGAACCCCGATCGCTTGTTTCTGACTTGTTCCAAGAAAACGTGTGGCTTCTTCCGATGGGCCGATCAACCCTTGGGTTCCAAGTACTGGACGTGGTTTCATGACAACCCTCCCAAAAAAGCCGACCAACAAGCGGAACCACCCACCCGTGATGCTCAAGGATATCCCAAGAGGGGCTATGACATCCCTGGCCCGCCCCCTCGAGTCCAAAGCAAAGAGGACGTGGAACGAGAACGACCCCTGACAGACTATGAGAAACAATTGTTACGAGAAATTCAAGAGCTCAAGAACCGTCAAGAAATGATGGTAGCCCCGGCACCACCACCCCCCAAGTACAGTGACAGTGTAGAGAACTGGCAGAAAGGTCTAGAGACCGTCAGTTACGGCCGACTCTTTTAAAATGAGAGAACGAATAAAATGTTTTTATTTAGTCCATGGAGTCTGTATGTGATGCGTGGGAGTCTGTCTTGTCCCTGGGGCAATGGCAATGTCATCAAACCCTTTGTCAAGTCTTATATGATCATCAACCCGGCACCCAAATCCCCATACCCCGTTGTCCCGAGGACACGCATCCTCTCCACCTCTTTGAAGAAACCCATGTGGACCACAACCTGTATCGATGGGTGGTGTTTGTCTTATGGTTAAAAGCTCACCCAGAGGCATGGCGATGGTATCGAATCATTCAAAAGGCGCATCCCCACACGGTCCCTACCATATCGACCTTATGGGATGAATGCCAAAACGTATGGCCCCTCGAAAGAGAACCCCACGCTGGAGTTCGTCGTCCTCATGGTTGAAGAAGAAAACCAAGGTTTCGTCAACGAAGAAGAAGGCCAATGTCTCGCAACCATGGTTGAAGCGTTACCATGATCCTGGTGCCCCGGGGAGTTTAGGCGGGGTGCAACGATTTGCTAAAGCCCAGGGTCTCCCTTTGAAAAAAGCCCAACAGGTGTTGGAACAGGATGTGGGTTACACCTTGCATAAACCCCGACGTCGTCGTTTTGCTACCTTACCCGTGATCGTAGGGGGGTTGGATGATCAATGGGCCGCGGATTTAGTGGAAGTACAACGTTTGGCCAAACATAATCGGGGTATACGCTACTTGTTGACCGTTGTGGATGTGTTGTCCAAGTACGCGTGGGTCGAACCGTTGAAAACCAAAACCGGGGTGGCCCTCGTGAAAGCCTTTGAGAAGATTGTGAGACAAGGAGGACGTCACCCGAATCGATTGCAAACGGATCGAGGGAAAGAATTTTATAATCGGACGTTTCAACGATGGGTCGACGAGCAAGACATCCATCATTTTTCGACCGAAGGGGATGCCAAAGCCAGTGTGGTGGAACGATTTAACCGCACCTTGAAAGAACGGTTATACCGTTATTTGACCGCGGCCAACACGTTGAAATTTGACAATGTCTTACCCGAGTTGGTGCAGGGGTATAATGCCACCCGTCATCGAAGTATTGGTATGCCCCCCGAAAACGTGACGTGGGACAACGAAGAAGCCGTGTGGAAACGATTGTATGCCAAACGATTGAAAGGCTACAAAAAACCCCAATTAAAGGTGGGGGATCATGTCCGTCTCAATACGATTCATCGTACCTTTGAAAAAGGGTATTTACCCGGTTGGACCGAAGAAGTGTTTGTAGTGCATCGTGTGATCCCTGGTCCTGTCCCCACGTATAAGATTCGCGAATGGGATGAGACCCCCGTCCAAGGTACGTTTTATGAAGAGGATTTACAAAAAGTCCATGTGTCCGAGGTGTTTCGGATCGAGAAGGTACTTAAGCGACAAAAAGGTCGTTGGTTGGTCAAGTGGAAAGGGTGGCCCGACAAGTACAATAGTTGGATTGCTCGTGGAGACGTGACATCCCTTCAACCCCGCAAACGACGACGACGCCGCTAAAAAAACAATGACATTGGTGCCCAACTCTTCGTTTTACGTGACGTTGATGAGTCATGCGAGTACCAAAGAGTTTCCTGGGAACAAGAGTCATCATTTCAGAAACCGATTGCCTAAACCCATCCGATTTGTGGGACGAGGATGGATGGTGGGTATGGTGAGTTTATCCTTACCCACCATTCCGGTGGTAGCGGAAGAAGGAGGCGTGGGTGATTCCCATCCTCTGTTGTACGTACGATGGCACGAACGGGTGTATGCCCAAGACGATCAAGGCAACGATCGATGGTGGCATCAACGTCGCGAACTCACTGTCTACGGGCGAGATATGAGAAAGGAATTGACCTCGTCGACGGGATCGCACTTTTTTCATCAACTGGTGTACCGTTACGAGCAAAGCCGTGCCAAAGAAACCGAACCCAAAAACAAATGGGCCGAGGACAATGGCGTCAAATTATACCCGACGTTTGAATGGACTTCCGAAGGGGATTTGTTGTTGAATACCACCAATGTGGATTACACACGACAAGTAGCACAAGTGTCATGGGGGCGAACCTTGGCGCTGAGAATGGGATGGATTGAACAAGTGTCGACGGGCGTGTATCGATTGGGTCCGAATCTCTTGCAAGAATTTCATACGGACTCCATTCCCACCCCGACGGATATCCGCAATGCCGCCAACAACCCCATCTTTTGGAAAGTGGAGGGGGATTATCTGAAATTGAGTATGACGTGTAATTGGCGGTTTGTGAATGTGAACCAGACCTTTCGTCCCTCGTTGGAATTTCCCTCCACGCGTCCTTTGCATGTGTATTGTGATGTAGGCACCAGCAGCATGGTAGGGGGCCGTATCACCGATCTCTTACGAGAAATCAAGTACCAGCCTCAAAACACCACCCACTTTGAACCTCGACATATTCAATATATCCCAGTACGCAACGAAGTGGTGGAAATCGTGGAAACCCAGATGGCCGAAACTAATGGGGATCTGGTGAAATTTGGTGAAGGGCATGCCCTCCTGACCCTCCACTTTAAAAGGGAAGTGGTGGTGTGAAGAACAAAGACAACATGTCGTTTTACGTGACGTTACCCAGTCATGCCAACCGACGTGAATTTCCAAACAACCAAGCCAATTCCTTCAAGATTCGTTTACCTCAACCGTTACAGCTCACAGGGGGTGGATGGCAAGTGGGGTTGAGTGCCATTTCCTTACCGGATACCCGCGTCAATTTGTACGAGTTGGTGAAGAAAGATGGGTACATCCTAGCGACGTCGTGGGAGATCACTTATCCCGCCCCGGGTAAAACGGATGGCACCATGGCCGCGCGCATAGGCACAGCGCAAACCCTCATCCAAGACGTTCAAGATTTGGATTGGGTGGTGGATGGCGTGAGTTTCATGAAAGCCACGATTGCCCATTTGGAACAACGACGCCAGGAAACGGCCATTCAAGGAGGCCGGTTTACCAACGATCAAGGCAAACACACCTACGTCAAGTTCAAGTGGGAAGGCGACGATCTGCTCATCGACAACACGAATGTCTGCCATTGTGGTAACAAAACACCAGTCCTGACCATCTACACCAAGTTGGCGCTCAAGATGGGATGGTTACGTAAAATTAGCAGTGGATTGGTGTTGGGCCCGAACTTACAGCAAGAATTCCTGGGGGATCAAGTCCCCGACATCACCAACAACAGCGATTGGCAGGATGTCACCGACGGTCAGGGGAACGCGGTCTTTTGGACGGTGCGTGCGATTTTACCGGATTATTTACAATTGAGTATGAGTTGTGGGTGGCGTTTCACCAACTTGAATACGGCGTTTCGTTCCGTGGTGGGGGAACCCACCCGATCGTTGCACGTGTACTCGGACGTGGCAGGCAGTATGATGGTAGGCAATCGCGTGACTGATTTGTTGCGTGAAATCCAGTACAAGCGAGAAGCACGTGGCACCCTGTATTTTGAACCGTTGCACATTCATTACATGTCTCTTCGTAACGAGGTGGTGGAAATGATTCACGTTCAAGTGGCTGAAACGATTGGTGCCGGAGGAGACTTGGTCAAGTTTGGTGAAGGCCATACTATTGTTACGTTACACTTCAAAAAGACATAAAAAGGGGGTGGCTAAGGGAGTGTCCCAATGACAAGATGCCCAAGACAAGAGTGCGTCGAAGAAGAAGGCAACGAGGGGGTCTCTTGCCCCTGGCGGCCCTCATTCCAGCCTTGATCGCTGGAGGAAAAGCTGTGGCGTTGGGTGCCGCAAGTGGTGCCGCGAGTTACGGGGCTAAAAAAGGGTTGGAAGCCGCTTTTCGGAAAAAACGACGACGGCGATGACGGTATAAAAAGGGGAGTCCCATAAAGCCTAAACAAAACGTTTATCCCTGGTGAAGAAGAAGGCACCATGCGTGGGGGAAGTTTGACACGATTTCGAACCGACGAGTGGTATGATCAACAAGGCAAAGGAGTGATGACGGATCTGATGCGTGGGGGGTTGCAAGGTCTTATAAGGACGCGAAATCCTTTAAAATTGCCTAGTAATATCAAGAGAGGCTTGGAAACGGGTTTGACACGCGGTGTTAAACGCAAAGCCGAACAAGTCCTTAAAAAGGAAATCACCAAACAAGCCAAGAAAGCGTTGAGTCATAAGAACGTGAAAGACGCCGTGCGTGTAGCCACTGCCTTATTTCCCAAACAAACCAAACGTGCACGTGATATTTTGGGAGTCTAATGGAACCCGTGCATTCACGACCTCGACGGATTCGTAGTAATCGAGGGTTGTCTCAATGGGGTGGACTGTATCCGTTTTGGAAACTCATGCCACGACGATAACGTGGTGGCTGGTTGAGTCCCGAGGTGATGAGAGTCCCCGGGTTTGATTTGAGACAACGTTTAGCCCGACGACGACGCTATAAAAACCCCTCACGACGACGACGGGGTACCACTCGACGACGACGCCGCTAAAATGACCGAAGCTGCCCCAGCGCATCCGAGTTCCGAAGGGACCGTCAACCCTGCCTTACGGATTTTCAAGGTGCCACCGACCGACATTAGCATCAATGCCTATCGCATGGTCACCATCCAACCCACCACCACGGGTATTAATCCTATGGAATTCATCATACCGGGGTTGGACGATTTTGTGGATTTGGGACGCAGTTACTTTACCATGGAATTGAGTTTGAAAAAGGAGGATGCCGGGAACTTGGTGGCCAATCAGAAATTGTGGCCCGTCAATAATTTGGCCCATTCCATCATCAAACAAATTGACTTGCAGTTGAATGGCACGTTGATCAGCCCACAATCCGACACGTATCATTACAAAGCTTACCTGGAAACCTTGCTGAATTATGACCGAGAAGATGGCAAGACCGTGTTAGGACCCCAAGGATGGTTCAATCAAGTGGATTTCCCACCCGAATGGACTGCCAACAATACCAACACAACAGCGAATGCTGGTGCCGGACATGTAGACTACCAGAATCTCCCTGCCCATCACAAAGGGGCCTTGGGCGCCATGAAAGCTGAAGTGGCCAAGTATGCTGCAGGTGTCACCCACAGTCTCGTGTTTACCCCGCACTTGGAAGTGTTTCATACCGGCAAATTGTTGGTGCCTGGTATCGAAATCAAGATGAAATTTCATTTCAATGGCCCCAACTTGTTTTTGAATGGAGTGGGTCTAGCTGGCCGATTACTAGAAGGGGATGTGAAACTACGGTTTCATCTCTGCCAACTGCGTTTGAATGACGCCATCTACCAGAGTATCTCTAGCAAAAGACACAATGAAGGCCAAGTGGCGGCTTACCCGACCGTCCGCAGTGAAATCCGGACTTTCAGCATGCAAAACAACCTGGTCCGCTTTGATATCCCCAACCTGTTTCAAAACAGAATACCTGACCGATTGATTGTGGGGTTACTGGACAGCCGTGCCTTCAATGGAGATGTGACCCGAGATCCATTCTGTTTCCAGAAATTTGGTCTGACGTCCATTAAACAGATTGTCAAAGGAGAAGAGTACCCTTATGAAACCCTGCAGTTAGTGCACAACAATGGCACCCGAGATAATCTAGGTTACTTCCGTTTTCTGCAAGCCAGTGGTGCCTGGTGTAAAAAGAAAGGCAATATGGTAGAACTGCTGGATTGGGGCGAAGATAAAAATTGTACCTTGTACATGTTTGACAATGTGGCCAATGGGTGTGCTGACAGTCAAAACCTCAACCCCAAGCAAACGGGCGATTTACAACTGGTGTTGGAATTTGGAGCTGCCCCCGGTGTCAATATAACCGTACTCGTGTATGGAGAATTTGAGAATTTGCTGGAGATTGACAGGAACGGAGCCGTGTTGTATAACATTTACCAGCACTGATGGAACATGTGGCCTTGAATAATGTCCAGTTGGATTATTTAGCCCGAGACGACCCCCAATTGAACCCGGTCTTTTACGGGACGGTGGCCTGTGATCGTTTACCCAAGAGTCCTGTCAAGACCCAACCTCAAGGGTACATTGTGAATACCGACCCACACGATCAACCGGGACAACATTGGTTAGCGGTGTGGACGGATGGAAAGGTGTGTGAAGTCCTGGACAGTTATGCTTTGCCATTGGATACGTACGTGCAAGCGACCCCGTTACGAGATTGGATCGTCCAACATTGGAAGTATGTAGTGACCAATGGCAAGTCCCTCCAAGCCATTACAAGCAAGAGTTGTGGTGATTACGCCTTGTTGTACTTGAAAGCCAAAGCCCGTGGACGGACCTTGCAAGCGTTTTTAAATGAGTTTTCGGATCATGATTATGTTAGTAATGACCATCAAGCCGGTCAACGCCTTCAACAATTGATTGTAGGCCAAGAAGCCAGATGGTATCAACTTTGTTGTCAGCCGTATCATCAATGTAATGCTTAAATAAAATTTGTTGGAAAAAAGTGGTGTCGGAGTCGTAGCTCAGTCGGTAGAGCCTTTGGATCCCCCTTCGGATACATGAGGAGGGTCGTGCGTGGGTTCGAGTCCCACCGATTCCAATAAAAAGGTGCCTTTTTTTTTTCTAAGGGCAGTTCGTCATCATGCAAACGGGGAAACCGTTTCGTTTTCATACGCCTTCCTCTATCTTGGTGGTGGGTCCTTCGGGATGTGGGAAAACTGCGTTTACGGAAAAACTCTTGGTAGACAACCCGGAGTTGTTTGACACCCCACCGACCCAACTGCATTATTGTTATGGGGCCTGGCAAGATCGATTTCAAGGCATGCAAGATCAAGGGGTGGTGTTTCACGAAGGGATTCCCGATCATGAGGCCTTAGTGCAATGGTTCCCTGAAGGACAGGGGGTCCTGGTCTTGGATGATTTAATGGACGAAGGGAGTCACGATAAACGCGTGTTGGATTTATTCACCAAACATTCGCATCATCAAGGGGTGACGGTATTGTACTTGTGCCAAGACATGTTTCCCGTGGGTCGCTATGCGAAAAGTATATCCCGCAATGCCCATTACATTGTGGCGTTCAAGAACCCTCGAGATCAATTAGGGGTACGCAATGTCATGCTTCAATCGTTTCCGACCACTTGGAAAGACACGTTGGAGACGTTTCATCAAGCCACCACACGACCGTATGGCTATTTGGTCTTGGATTTACATCCCGCCTCCTCCGATCAACAACGGGTGTTGAGTCACCTGTTAAAAGACGAAGGATGGACTCGCACCTATCAAAAACGACTATAAAGGCACGACACCCCATTTGAACAGGAAAAAAAGAGCAACCATGGCCGATGATGATGATGACCGTCAACCTCCGCAATCGTACGATACCGTGTCCCCGGCGGGGGTGGGGGCAGCCAGTGGTAATCAAATGTCCCCAAGCGCCTGGCAAGATTTGTATTTCACGGGAGACCAAGGCCTTCTCGACGCGGCCATGGAGGAAATGCACCCTGATCCCCTCTGGGAGTTTATGGAGTCGCTCCCCCCTACGGGTAGAGATGGTGTGCCCCCTGTGCAGGCTTCTTCCCCAGCAGGGGTAGGAAGTCCAGGAAATCAACCATCTTCTGGTGCTCGAACCCCTGCGACTCCTCCTAGCGTACCCTTGGCAGCGGGTGCTCGAACACCAACGGGTGCTCGAACAGCAGCGGGTGCTGGGGGTAATGGGCGTGGTGGTGGACGTGGTGGACGTGGTGGTGGTGGTGGTGGACGTGGACGTGGTGGTGGTGGTGGTGGACGTGGTGCTGGTGGTGGTGGTGGTGGTGGAGGTGGTGGACGTGGTGCTGGTGGTGGAGGTGCTGGTGGTGCTGGTGGTGCTGGTGGAGGTGGTGGTGGTGGTGGTGGTGGTGGTGGTGGAGGAGGTGGAGGTGGTGGTGGTGGTGGTGGGGGTCGTCGTGGACGACGACCGTTTCGAATACGAGGACGACGACGAAATACCCCCACTTCCCCTTTGACACCTGCCTCCAATCCAGCTACCCCTCGAGGATCTTGGACATCTGGGAGTTCTGGCCGACAACCTCGTACCTTGCGTCAAGCGGATTTACAACGACGTTTACGGATGCTGTTACAAGATCAAGAACAGTTGGCCCAAGGACGTGAAATTGCTAATGTCACCATGACCAATAGCATTGTCACCAGTTATAAACAGGGAGGAGCACCGAGCGTACAAACCTCGTCGTCCCGTGTTTCGCCGTAAAGATGAAAACCGTCGTGTCGTTATTGAATGGATCGAAACAACATGGTCTTCCCTTCCCCCCGGAATTATTACAACGCATGGATTCCTTGTATGCCTTTTATCATCAACAATGGTGGTGTTATCGAAAAATGTTGAATCATTACAGGTGTATCAATGCCTTGTTCAATGGCATGGCCTTACTCCTGATGGCTGCCGGTATGATTGCGGGTCCCCTTTTGGAAAACAGTACATTGGTAGCCTGTTTGGCGGCGGTGAGCACCGTGGTCAAAGGATGGAATGATTTTAAACAATACCGATTTAAAGTGACCATGAGTCGATTCGCGTTTACCACCTATGCCAAAGCCTTGACCGAATTGAAAACCCATGTGCGGGGTATTCCCTTGGAGGATCTGGAACGATTTTTAATCGAGATGCAAACCTTGGATGATACCATTGTGGATTTCACCCCTCCGTTACCCAAACGATGTGTCCAAGATTACCATGGTCATTTTGTGTACCAACCCTTGGAAGGCCTGTGCTATGTAGATGGATGTCCTCGTCCCTTGAGACCCAAAGACTATTGGATCCATAAAAAGCCGCTCCCTCCCAGTCCCACACTCTTAGAACCATGGCCCCCCGAAGAAGAAGACGGACAAAAAGAAGAACCCAGCAAGGAGAAGGCATACCTTGGCTCGTCGACGTGAAAAAGGGGTATGACGTCACAAGTGATTTGGTCAAGGCGTTGAAAAAACCACAAATGAGTGCTGCCCAAGGGAGAAAGATGGTCTCGGGGTACAAACAACAATATCAAGCGTATAAAAGACGAGGGGGTACCAAAGGGTACAACAGTTGGTTGATTGACAAAGGCTATGCCAAAAAACCCAACAAATGTTGTATCCAATGAAGCGAGCACCCAGAAAACGAAGAAGAAGAAGAAGACCACGTCGTGGTCCTGTGCATGTGGGTGGAGGTATTCTTTCTTTACTGAAAGGCGCTGCCAAACTGGGCATCAAACTGGGCAAGAGTAAGGAGTATAAAAGAATGGGAGCCCTCGGTGTGGGAGGTGCTGTGTCTAATTTCCGGCGAAGACCATGGGCAGTATGAAACGTCTTGGACGTCAATTACCGTTTTTACGCTCCATGTTACAAGAAGCCAATGGTTCCAAACGTCAAGAGTTGTTACAACATGCCAATGCCGATCAAATCAATGCTGTGAGTGAACTGGTCTTGAACTTTTTAAAAAACAAGATTCCTGTCACCCCACCCATGCTGGCTAAACTTCAACCCTATAAAAAGGTACTACGTGATTTGGGACGTCGTCGACATTCCGTCAAAAAACGTCGTCAGTGGTTAGTCCAACAAAAAGGACAAGGGTTGTTTCAAGGACTTCACGAGGTGTTATGTCAATGTCTTCGTTAACCCTCCCTACGTGGATGACTCTATTACAAGAGGCCAATCGGGCCACCGACCAGTGGAAAGACGAGTGTCATTATTGGAAGCATAAATATCACCTGTTGTATCGAGAGTACCAACACATCTTGAGGGCCCGTCTTTGTAAGAGTTGCCGTGACCAGGAAGACGGGGAACTTTGCTCCGAGTGTAGTCAACGACCATGGACGAGGTGTACATGATTCCCCAAAAGGACTTGGAACAACTCATTCAATATTACAAAGGAGAACTCACCGAAAATGCCTTGTTGAACAAAGCCGCGACGCTCGCCGCCAAAAAACATGTCTTGTTAGCCAATCCCCAATTACCTCCCGCCCTGGTGAATGCTCAAACCAAACCGTTGAGTCAAGAATTAATCAAGTTAACCAAACGCATTCGCCAATTTCCTGGCGGGGTGGGGGTTGGTGCCCCAGGTGCCCCGGGTGGTCCGCCAGGTGAAGAAGAAGAAGAAGCCGGGGATTTGGTGACGGGACCCGTCGAACAATGGTTGAAGCGCATGATAAAAGGAGGTCCGTCGGCTCCCAAACCCACCATTACCCCTGCTACCAGGGAAGGCGCGAGAGAACCGAGACCTTCTACCAGTCGAGGAGAAGAGAGACCTTCTACCAGTCGAGGGGATATCCGATCGCGTTTAGAAGCCGTGCGAGAACGACGCAAGGCCTGGGAAAAGCATTTAACCGAAAGTGGTGCCGCGAAAGGCAAAGGCAAAGGCAAAGGCAAAGGCAAAGGAGTCTCCCGGGAAGTGCAACGATTGAAACCTTTACCCGGTTGGGAAGATTGGACCAAAACCAAACAGCCCCGACGGAGACGTTTGCAATACGACAGTGAATAAACATGCCCGCTAAGAGGAGAAGGGGTATCAAACGGAAACGCCCCCAACGAGGAGGGGCCTTGGATGTCCAAAAATGGATTGCGAAAACGGGGAAGGAATTTCATTGGCCTGGTTATCAGTACATGGGCCCTGGCACCCATTTGGCTAAACGTCTGAAACGTGGGGATCCCGGCATCAATCGCTTGGACCAAATTGCTAAGCAACACGACATTGATTACAGCCGTGCTAAGAATTTGCAAGATAAATGGAAAGCCGATACCAAGATGATCCAAGCCATTGATCGCTTACCCGGCAAGAAAAACAAGACGGAACGGGTGGTCAAGAAAATCATGCAAGCCAAGAAACGTTTGAAATTGTAAACATTTAATTAACATGTTGAGTCAAAAAATGTTACATTGTTATTCTGCAGTTCGGTAGTCTCAAGCAGGATTGGCGAGACAGAACCCATTGTGGTGTAGACAATCCAGATAAAATAAAAAACAATGTCACTTGTGTCATTTTGATTGATGAGTTGTCAAGTTCATTTGTTCTCTCACAAATACTGACACGGATGTTCTGCCAGAGACGAGGGGGGTTAAGACATGAAATCAAACAATAAATCCACCCCCTCGTCGGATGACATGTCATGAACGAGGTCTTCAGGGGGTACCAATGCCTCCAGATCAAAAGTCTCGACATTGTTCATGACCTGCTGCCAATCCTCGGGTGACATGTCTTTCAATAACTCCTGCAAATACGAAACATTCTCCCAATCAGGGGAGTCCACAACTTGCACGCCCCCCGAATCCAAATCAAACAGAGTATGAGAGTCCGTGGGCGGTCCGTTTGTATCGCCCCCCGAATCCAAATCAAACAGAGTATGAGAGTCCGTGGGCGGTCCGTTTGTATCGCCCCCCGAATCCAAATCAAACACAGTATGAGAGTCCGTGGGCGGTCCGTTTGTATCCGCAGATTCCTGCGTCACAGGAATGGATTTCAAGTAATCCGTCAGGGGGATGGTTAATGTCAAAGGTCCTAAAGTCTCCATTTTCTCTCGAGTTCTCTTTTTCTCCAGCAGGCGGGCTCGAGTGCTCTTTTTCTCCGCCAGGCGGGCTCGACGACACCTCTCTTTCTCCATCAACACCTCTCGATGGGTCTCCCGATATTGTTGCTCCTTCTCCAGGAGGTGTTCCAGATTCTTTTCCCGGTAGCGTTTTTGGGCTTCCGCCAGCCGGGCTCGATTCCTTTCTCGGTAGAGCCTTTGCTTCTCCAACAGCTTGGCTCGATTCCTTTCCCGGTAACGCCTATTACACTCAGCCACGCGCTCTGGATACCTTGCCTTGTAGAGCTGGCGGGCCGTCAACAGCTGTTTACGACGTTTCTCCCGGTAACACTGGCCAGACACCGCGATGAACTCTCGATTGTTTTCTCGGTACTTTTTTTTGGAGGCGATCAGTTTCTCTCGGTGTTCGGCCCGGTACCGTGCACATTTGGCCATGTTGCGTGCTCGTTTAGCCCTGAGGACTGCCCGTTCGTACTCGTCGTCGTCGTCGTCGTCGTGGGGGTCATAGTCGGAGTCATCGTCGTTGTCGTGGGGGTCATAGTCGGTGTCGTTGGTGGAGTCATCGTCGTGGGGGTCATAGTCGTTGGTGGAGTCATCGTCGTCGTCGTCGCTTTGATGGTAGCTGACGGGGGGTCTGTGACGGCGGCTGTGGAACTGTCTTACGCGGGACATCGGGAGAGGGTGGCGGTGCTCGGGGAGGTGTGGCTGGCCGCTTAAATTGGTGGTGCCAGTTGATCCAACAATAATCCAGCCCCTCGATGTACCAGTCACAGGTCATGTGAGGGTAACAATATGCTTGTAAACGAACGGCCTCTTCGGCTCGGCGTTTCTGCGCCTCGACTTTCTCCGGTTCCAGTTCCTTTAACCTTTCGGCAAACTCCGCAAAGCTTTCCTCCTCCTCTTCCAACTCCCTCTTCACTCTCTCCAAGATCTGTTCCACTTCTAAATCGACTTCAAAGTGTTCAAAGGTTTCTAGCAACTTCTCATGGCCAGCGTCCATTTTGAGATGACTCACCTCGAGGGTCGATCTGTTTTATAGTCTCTCATTCGTTCCCGTGATGCACCATGGACCCTAACTAGAGAGGGGGGAGGGGGGTCCCCCCACCTCGTCCCACCCCTCCCTAGGGCACCCCCTCTCAGGGGGTACCCTGTTTAGTGATTGGCTCCTTCCCCTCCCACGTGACATTTTGGTTCTCTATAAAAACAGAGCCCCGATCTCCAGTAAGTTCATCTGATCATGTCCTCTCGCCAAGAAGAGGAAGCAGGGCCCAGTGGCCTCGCTAGAAGCGAGGTCCTGGCCCTGCTTGGCCTCGAGATGTCCGATTCAGAGCCAGAAGACGAGACAACTTCCTGTGTGGGACCATGTACCGAAGACATGCCGGACAGTGATGAGATTTGTGAAGAGGCCTTGAACCAATGGGAACAAAGTGGGGGTGGATTGGATCCCTCTGAACACGTTACCTTCGACTTTGAACTCGAACCTTTTGTCAATCGGAAGAGTGATCGCATGGGGGTACAAGAACGTCATTTCAAGACCCAGTTACGACAAAGGGGGAACTTGCTTCCAGGTCAAAATATAACCCAAGCTCTGCAAGATGGATTACGTCGAGCCGTCGATCAAGTGTTAACCACCACCCCCGACCTCCACGATCAAGATCGCCTCTACTTTACCATAGCATCCGATCGCCTGCACAATAATTTTCAGGGGTGGGGATTACGTGCCGGTGAATGGCGTCGAGACACAGAACGGGTGGAAGCGCTGTTTCAACGTTTAGCCCAAGCCCTCAACAGCAACGAACAATTTGAAATGGATGATTCCTTTCAAGTCTCCATCACTCAAGTTCATCATGCTCCTCAAGGTACCGGCAAACCCCGTCGTGGGAAACCCGGCCATCCTACCATGGCCATGTTAACGGCCAACAAAAAATCGGTCATCCGCATCCAAAATGATGATGAGCTCTGTTGTGCCAGAGCTCTCGTGGTCGCCAAAGCTCGCGTGGACCAGCACCCGAAATGGGAATCGATTCGACATGGAAGTCAAATCCAGCGAACCCTAGCTCTGGACCTCCAGAATGAAGCCCAGGTACCCTTGGGTCCTTGCAGCTATGACGCCTTAACGGCTTTCAGCAAGGCTCCGTCCCTCACCGGTTACCAGATCATCCTGGTCGATGCACAGCGATCGTTCCACATCACGACGTTTGGACCCCTTTCTGACAAACAACTGATCCTGTTGCACAACCAAGACCATTATGATGTCATCACCAAATTGCCAGGATTTTTTGGGTCCAGTTATGTGTGTGCGGATTGTTGGAAACCCTATGACAATGAGGGGATGCATCGATGCACCAAAACCAAGTTGTGTGGAGCCTGTCGACAGAAAGATTGTCCAGACTTTCAATATGCTTACCCCCGGCACCTGAAAGCCACTCAACGTTGCGACTCGTGTCATCGGGACTTTTTTGGACCCACGTGTTTCGAAGCCCATTCCAGCAAGACCCATGCGGGCAAACCCGTCACGGGCCTCCAGACCTCCGTGTGCTCTCAACGACACCGATGCGATGAATGCTATCAACAAAATGTGGGCTTGTCCCGCATTCAACGTCACCTTTGTAAGCACGTGGATTGCCCGTCTTGTCATCAGTACGTGTACGCTGACGACCACCGTTGTTTTATACAAAGAGCCCCCAAACCTCAAGACCAAAAGAAGAAGAGAAAGAGAACCCGTCAAAAAGGTCCTGGCGCCAAACGAGGTGCCGCCGCCGCGGAACCCCCTGCCTCCTCCGAGGACGAGGACGAGCAAGACCTGCCACCCTTACACGTCTTCTTTGATATCGAAGCCATGCAACCCCATGGAAAACACATTGCCAATCTCGTCGTGGCCGAAACCGAAGACAACGATGAACCCAAGCCTTTCCCAGGTCCCACCTGTATCCGTGACTTTCTGGAATGGCTGGATACCTTGACCCTCCACGATACCCGTCAAGTCAACGTCATCGCTCATAATTTTCAAGGGTACGATGGGTACTTTATCATCCAAGAATACTATAGTGAAAACCGCATCGTCCATCAACTCCGCAACGGATGTAAACTCTTACAAATCCAACATGACCGCATCCGGTTCATTGATTCCATGAGTTTCTTCCAGATGCCCCTCTCCGCGTTTCCCAAAACCTTTGGTTTGACAGAACTCTGCAAAGGCTATTTCCCCCACAAGTTCAACATACCTAAGCATCAAAACTACGTGGACATCCTCCCCTCACGCGATTACTACATGCCTGAGAGCATGACACTCGAAGGAAGACAAGCCTTTGAAACCTGGCATCAACAACAACGCGACCAGGGTGTGGTGTTTCATTTTCAACACGAATTATTGGCCTATTGCAGTTCCGATGTACGACTCCTCAAACAAGGATGTCTGACTTTCAAACGCATGTTTGAAGACTTAACAGGCTTCAATCCCTTCGATCACGTCACCATTGCCTCCGCTTGTAATCGAGATTTACGTATGAACCGGATGATCCCCAACAGTATTGCCAGCGAACCCGCCGGTCATAAAGGATGGAGAAATAACATCAACCAGTCCATCCCAGCCCTTGAATGGTTAACCTGGTGCGATCACCAACTACGTCAACGCGCCCTCCAAGATCTCAACCCCAACGATCTACTGACCAGTACCAATCCAAAGCCTCAGTACATCCAACATGTCCGAAATCAAGGCGAGTATAAGATCCCCGGGACCAACATCCATGTGGATGGTTATTGCCCCGACACCCACACCGTCTACGAATTTCAAGGCTGTTTCACCCACGGATGCCCTACCTGTTATCCCCATCGCTACGAAAAACATCCCCGCAACTATGATCGAACCATGCAGGACCTCTATGACGTCACCCAAGACAAAGTCCAAAAGCTTACCGACCAAGGGTACAACGTCATTCAAATGTGGGGATGTCAATGGGACCACCTCCGAGACACCCACCCAGAGATCGACTCCTTCGTCCGGGAACTCAACTTTATCCAACCTCTTGAACCTCGGGATGCTTTCTGTGGAGGTCGTACCAATGCCATTAAACTGTACCATCATATTACCCCTGGCCAAAAAATTCACTACATCGATGTCACCTCCTTGTACCCGTGGGTCAACAAGAAGTCTGTGTACCCTAAAGGGCATCCCACCATCGTTTCTCAACCAGGTCACACGAACATACACCAGTACTTTGGTCTCATACAGTGCAAAATCCTGCCTCCCCGTGAATTGTACCATCCCGTGCTGCCTTACCGTCATGACAACAAACTGCTCTTTCCCCTCTGTGCCCGTTGTGTGGAAGAAGAAATGAACAAACCTCTTTTGGACAGATCTTATCATTGCCCTCACACCGACGAACAACGAGCCCTCACTAGTACCTGGTGCACCCCAGAACTGTATAAAGCCGTGGAGCTCGGGTACCAAGTCCAATACATCTATGAAGCTTGGCATTTTAAAGAGACCTGTGAGGGCCTCTTCGCCGATTATGTTAACACCTGGTTAAAAATCAAACAAGAAGCTAGTGGGTGGCCTAAGGATGTCACGACAGAAGAAGAAAAGCAACGTTACATCGAAGAGTACTTCCTGCATGAAGGCATCCAGTTAGAATACGACAAGATCGAATACAACCCGGGCCTGCGTACCCTAGCTAAGCTCATGCTCAACTCCATGTGGGGTAAGTTTGGACAACGCCTCAACAAAACCCAAATTCAAGCCTTCGATGACCCTCATGCCTTCCACTGTTTCTTGGATAGCGATGCCTTAGACGTACGTCACGTCGCAGTTATCAATGAACAAACTGTGGAGATCCACTACCAAAAACAAAAAGAGGACATCCGCGTCTCACCCAACCTCAACATTTTTGTGGCCTGCTTCACTACCTGCCACGCCCGCCTTAAATTGTATGACACCCTGCAAGCCTTAGGGGAAAGAGTCCTCTACTTTGACACCGACTCCGTCATCTACCTGGAGGAAACACCCACTCAATTCAAACCTGTCTTGGGTTCCTATCTTGGGGACTTCGCCTCCGAATTAGCTAAGGATGAATACATTCAAGAATTTGTCAGTGGAGGACCCAAGAACTATGGGTATACTACGAATAAAGGAAAAGTGGAATGCAAGGTCAGAGGCTTCCGACTCAACAGCGAAGGACACACCCAGCTCAATTATGATGTCATGCGTCAAAATGTCCAGAACGAAATCCAGAAACCCCTTCCCAAACCAAGGGAAATCCAGGTCATTAACTCCCATCAAATTGTTCGCAACCCAACAAACTACACCTTGCTCACTGAACCCCAACATAAATGGTACAAGTTGGTCTATGACAAACGAGTCATTGATCACAACACCTTCAAGACCTACCCCTATGGCTACCAGTGAAAACCCCAACAAGATCGTCGATTGTGATCACTGTGATCGAGAACATTTGGCGCCACCACCACCACCCCCATTCTACAGTTCCTTTGCCATACCTTTGAACAGAAATCCTCGACGTCAACAATGGATCCGTGACAACAACCAATGGCGAAGAATAACTCGATGTCAAAAACAATGGTGGGGACCCTCTATTGAACATTAAGGAACCCTCATATCAAATAGGAACACAAACCACAGTTATTGTAAAAACAAAGCAATCAAAATGTGATTTAGGAACACAAAGGAGTTATTGTAAAACAAAGCAATAAAACATGATTTATTCATTTTGTGTACTTTTCAAGGACCACCCCCGTTCCCAAAATTGGACTTTGGACTTTGCGCCCGCGTTTTCTCAGCGGGTTTACTTCCCCTTGAGCCCACGATCCCTTTTTCACACTGGTCAGCGGTTTCCCATTCTAAATCACGTGACTTCCGGTTCCCATGAGCCCGCGATCCCTTTTTTCCCACTGGTCAGCGGTTTCCCATTCCAAATCACATAACTTCCGGTTACAGGCACTTCCGGTTCCGGCCCCCGTTCCAAAAATTGGACTTTGGACTTTGAGCCCGCGTTTTCTCAGCGGGTTTACTTCCCCTTGAGCCCACGATCCCTTTTTCACACTGGTCAGCGGTTTCCCATTCTAAATCACGTGACTTCCGGTTCCCATGAGCCCGCGATCCCTTTTTTCCCACTGGTCAGCGGTTTCCCATTCCAAATCACATAACTTCCGGTTACAGGCACTTCCGGTTCCGGTGACGTCATTGATTTGCTCTCGACCAATCAGAAGCCAGTATTTTACCCATACGGGCGGAGCTTACTACTTCCGTACTTCTCTTTAACCTTCAGTATTGCTGAGAGAAATGGGTTCTTCACAGGAAACAATCCGTTGTTGCTCATGTCTAGGCTCAATTATAAGTTATCCACTATCAAGAAAGAAAACGAGTTCACGGTGTCTTCTGAACGTTTTCCGTCAATACCCCCCCCCCCCCCAAAAAAAAAGCAAACAAACAAACAAAACAAGAGAGCAAACTGCACAACGTAACACCCACACAGTTTGCTGATCTCGTACGGCTTGTCGTTTATCCGGTCTACTTCCAGCACAACGGGTCGATTTAAGAACAACAACATAGTGCATCCATAGAGAGCCCCGGTTCGGGAGTTATCGCCAGCCTATACAGGGTGAAGTTTGAAGAGGTTAGGCCTAAGCATCCCTGTAAACCTTAGACCTAGGAGCATTATATAGACTACAACGTTTGAGTTGTGATGTTTAAAACCATTCTGAGTCGAGACAACGTTAACACTTTCTTGCATGCGGAGAATTGCAACACAATCTTTTTTTTGTCACGTTCGCTGCAATAGATTCAGCTGGGTGCCTTATTACCGTTGTTTACGGAAAACCTACGTTCTGCTCAACACAAAGCGTATATTACTGTTGTTTTTCAAAAGGGCTTTTACTGACAACAGTTTTTATAATTTACCTTGCAAAACTCACTGTGAAATCAAAATGAATATGGATCCTTCCTAATGGGTTGTTAGCCCGGTTGGAAAGAGCATTTCACTACTATCGCACGGGCTTGGATGCGAATCTGTTCAAGTCTGAACTTTTGAGCCCTTTTGATCATTTCACTTTCTGCTGCGAGTCTGCTAATGACTTCCACTTGTTAAAATGAAATCAGCAGTAAGTGTACCGTCTATATATTAAGAAATAAAACAAAAAAGCTTTAGCAATTAGCTGAAAACTCACCTTCATACACCTCCACTCTTAAGGTATTCCAAGATTCTTGAGTCATTGGATGAAACCGAATGTATCTAGCAGACACTGTCACTGGTAAAGTTTTTTGATCGGTGAAGTAGTTGTCGCCTTGGCGGGTAAACACCTTTTCATTCAGAGAAAAAAGACACGATTGACAGTTACTTTGTTTTTTTCCGAAAACATTTCTCATGTACGGTGTTGTTTCTACCCCCCCCCCCCCCCGTTACTGCCATCATCGTCATCATCACCGTCGTCGTTGTCGTCGTCGTCGTCATCATCATCAACATCATCATTACTCCTACCACGAACACTATAGCCCTAATTAGTACATTTATTACATGAATATCTTTAACTGCAGTATGTCTGTTGTATGAACAAGCTTATTAACTCACCACTTGTGCGCCATTTCCATCCGTGTAATTGGCCCACGAAATTCCATCTGGGGAAAAAGACAGGTAGAAGTCTATAACCCACTCGTCTCCCCAAACATTACCCTGAGTTTCGACAGCACACACTTCAACAGTTCTTCCAAAATCAATCTGAAGCCAATCGTCAATACTTTCAGAATATTTCGTCGACCAGCCATCGCCCCTACTATCATTGAGTCGACCATATTCAGGTAGCCAGTCCGTGTCATAATAAGAAGAAGCAGTCATCTGATTATCAGGGATAATACTGGGATCGGCCACACCAACCGCGTGATGAAAGCAACCTATTTCACAACATAAAGTTATATGCAAACGTTTCGGTTTTATAGTGAAAACATTGGGTAACAAAGAAAAGAATACCACTCTGTTGTTGTAACAAACTGCATGGATGACGTAATGAATATTTAAATGTGTAAATATTCTGTGGTTTAAACATCGTGTAGGCAAGATTTCAAGACACCTCTGCTATTTTGAACTTCCACGGCTATCTCCAACAGTTTTCTGCTTCCATGTGACTTTCGGGTACTGGTTGTCTACTGTCGGTGAACTACACCGGCTCAATTAAAGACAACTTCAGTTTTGCTGGTCGGCACATTATATGGTAACAGATCGATTTTTTTTTGTTTTTGTTTTTGTTTTTGTTTTTCCGTGGTACGAGGGGGATGTGGCCAGCGGAATAAATCCCTGTGTTTCGTTTGTGTGTGTGTGTGCGTGTGTGTGTGTGTGTGGGGCGGGGTTGAAGAATATTATATTAATTACCGATAATTTTTACAAAAGCAGCCTATAAACATTCTGAATTAGTTGCTGTTTCCCATTCAGTAATTAACCTTTAGTCTTTTAAGGTTACAGGTGCGCAATTTGAGTTTGCTATCTATATCACGAATATATTGACGAAAATAAATTTTGCTCCGTAAAAACAGATACTGCGTTTAGGATTATAACGTATTTCAAGCAGAACGCAAGATAAACTTATCTCGACTCACCAAAAATTTATTTTTGTCAGACCTTTATTTTTTCAAACTAAAGTAATCGTAGAGCATTGGTCATGCAAAGTTTTAAAATTCGTTATTTGTCACTCATCGACGTGCTTTTATTTTCCCCCTTTACAAATGAACTAGGTGAAAAGTGCAGGTGAAAGTACCTGCACCTCTTGGCAAAAACTAGACATTTGATTGTATGTCATTGTTTCTGCTATTTAAGATTTAATTTCAGATTGGGGTTTTCAGTAAATGTACATTATTGAGGCGCTGAAATGATAAGATGCAAACTGCATCCTATATCTTTTTTTTTATTATTATAAAAAACATACCTCCATCAACAAGAATTCCGTTAGTCACCACAATCAAGCCTCGTATGAAAAGCCAGACTCTCATTTTCTGAAGAACGAAATAAACATTTCTCATATTACTTTGATCCCTACTAAAGTTAATAAGAACTATATAATTCAAACACATGCTCACCTTGAAAGGTGATGCAGGATCCTTAACTCCCATTGTCGTTTTTACAACAGTTCACCAGTTAACCATAAGGCCCTCACCATTAACCATAAGGCCTTCACCGGTTAACCATAAGGCCTGTCTTTGAGGGTAAACACGCTTGTTTTTCTGTTTTATAGCAGAGGGCGTTTTGTTTAACGCCCTACGGATGAGACAGATTGCAGCCTATAGTTTCATGCAGTGTTTCTAGAAGTAAGTATATCCATTTTTAATTAATCTAAATTCTTTTGAGACAAAAAATATGACAAAAGAAAAAAATTAGATTATTTTCCAGAACATAACAATTGTTTCGGGTTTTGTGTTGTTTCAGTCATGGGCACCATGGAACGAAAAAAGTGAGAAAAAGGAACCGTATAGTGCCGTCTGCTCAGGGTCAAACAATAAACAAAATTAACTCTAACAACGAAGGAGTTTTTTTTGTGTCATTCCTGAGGCAATGTCAATAGTAAATCGATTCTGGCACGCTTTTACCTTCGGTGTTGACAGTGTAACATTGAACATGTCTCTCTCTTACCAAGGAGAAAGCTTAATCACACCTCTGTGTCATGGTTGTGTGCTCCTATGGTTCTTCTTTCAAGAAACAAATGAATATTATACATTTCACTCCCACCCTATAAGATTAAACGAACTATAACAAAACAAAAACAAAAATGTTCCAACAAAGGGAGAGTTCCAGTTTGCTAAAAGAAGACAACTTTAGCCAGTACTTTGAGAAACGGATTTGTCTGTACAGTTCTCTAACAGGAATCGCTTCGACGGTTTTAGACCACATTTAATCACAGCTTTGGCCTTAAACAAACCAAACCTACATGAAAAATGAGGTTTGAGTTCGTTTCCAGAATACTCTATTCAATTTTAGAGGGAACGTCTCCATAGGAAGGATAAACATAGGGAAAACGAATAAACAAACTTGTTTTATTAAGTCGTCGCCACAAGGTATAAACCATAATCAAGTTAATTAACTCCTTTGTCTTACTCCAGCTGTCATCCAGTTGCAAACAACTGAAGTTAAAAATCACTGGTCAACATCCAAAAACGTGCGAAAGATCATTTCTATATTTAAACAAAGTGTTAACTTTGTAAACTTTGGTGAGCTAGGAGGAGCGGACATTCTCCATTTTTTTGGTATTGTTATTTCAATGCGGTGTCAGTAACTTTCCGAGCGTGTGACAAAACCATCCGTAATTGACATAAGGAAATCGATTCGTTGCTACGTTTTGTAACCGACCGCACGCGCGCGCGCGTGCGTGTGTGTGTGTGTGTTTTTTTTTTTGGGGGGGGGAGTTTGTAAACGGGCAAACATAATACTGAAAATTTTTAAACGGTGTATAACTGTTAAGGTGTTTCGACACAGTTTTTTTTGGGACCATACCTAACTTTTAAGATCGGCTATTAGACAGTCTTTATCTGGACAGATCAACGTGAAATTTGCAATACCTTAGCCTGGTTTACATTTTGTAAAAATCGGTATTTCCAAGACAACGATAAAGAGTAAGCTTTTCCCTCGGTTCATACGTCCTTTTTAACGTTAAACCTAAAAGTGTTGCAGTGGATCAATGTTAATACTCAATAATAAAATTGTTCACATCACCAAGCATGCGTGTCAAATGCTTTTTTTAAACATCTATCCACCCGTTAGTAAGATTTCGTAAAAGCGCTTAAATTCAAAAATTGCCAGAATGATCTTAAAAACAATTCCATGGTTCTCGAGATCGCGAACACCATTTTCAACAAAACTTTCCAGCGTAAAGTAGTAAGTAAAACACATATTTTAGCAGTAATTTCTAGCTCTAGTATTTCATCAAAGCTAGGTTATTTTTCGGTGTAATTACCATATTAAACTATGCAAAAACTAAGGTTGAAAATGTTTTTTTGCGATTTAGCTCAAAACAAGCACTTGCTTTTCAAAGTAAACTCTGGGTTGCGCAAAATTTCAATTTCACTGTTCTCGAGGATTTTACTCGTTGTCATGGAAATATCGATTTTTCACAAAATTTAAATCCAAAACCCACAAGCATTGCAAATTTGATGTTGATCTGACAAGGAGAAGACTGTCTCAGAGCCGGTTTTAAAAGTTAGGTAGGGTCCCAACAAAACTGTATTGAAACACGTTAAGGAGGACACGCATGGCAGTCAGGTAGTAAACTAAATCATGTTGTAGAAAAACAAGACAAGTCTCTAAAACAAGTGACCCCAACTCGCACGCACTATACGTACGAGTGTCAAGCTGTCTTTAATAAAAACTAAATAAACAATAGTGTGTAGTTAGAATTGGAACACTAATGTATAGCCAAATTAAGAAGAATCGAAACTTCCACGGCGTAAGAATTTGTTATAATCTGAAAGCTATATTTTCGGCTCTTCTCAGGCAATCGCAGTTAGACCACGTAGTCTCTTGAGCTTTATCGGTTTTCACACTCATTACCAATCTTTTGTTTTTAACCCTAGGGATTATAAGCTTAGTCACACCCCCACCGTGGAACAAGTGGTGGGGCAGATCGATTGAACTTTTACGCGCTATAACAGTTGAAAAGCTCTGTCCCTTTAAATACATACCTTATTTACTCGAATAAGCGCCGCGGCGCTTATTGAATTTTTCGCGTCTCAAATGCGGCACTTATTCGAGGGTGGCACTTATTTAAAATCGGACGCGACAAAGAAATCTTTTCTTTTTATTTAACGGTATATTTTCTATCTGTACGAACATTTTACAGTAACTAACAGAACGGTCTTTTGATTGTCACCATTCGTCTCTCCCGGCTCTTTAATAAAATGTCACTAAAATTCTAAGCAAGGAACAGAATGAAGTGCTTCTGGATAAGGAACTTAATGGGCAAGCAGTGAAATATATTCACTTTGAACTGAAGAACATCGCTTTTGATGAGAAGAAATTTCCGAATGTTGTTTTACAGTTACTTTTTAGTGGTTTATTCCTCGAATAAGCGCCGCATCGGGACCGCGGCGCTTATTAACTTTGTTGTCCCAAATACGGCGCTTATTCGGGGGCGGCGCTTATTCGAGTAAATACGGTATGTATTTCAACGGTACTGCTGGCCTTGGGTTTTTGGGTCCTGTGACGTTATCCATGTCCAAGATGGCGGGGTTTTAGTGACTATAGTGCTCCTAGAAGATCAGAAGAAAGAAACTGAATGATTTTCTCAACCGAGGGCCGAAGAACAAACTGTAAGCCGGCAGCTTCTGGCGATTTTGGGAAAAAGCAAGGGAGAAACTTGAACGGATTAGCCTTATTTTTTCAAGTTGCAGTCCACTTCCATCCTAGCTAACCGCAGCTAAAACAAACTTAATCATAATAAATTTCAGAAAACAGGTGAGACTACTTTTAGCAGAACTGGACCATTACTTTGTGGGTTTCCTTTGATTGCAACTCTTTTGTCTTCTTAAAGTAAGAAAAAATAGGTGACGGAGCCCCTTTAAGCCTCTAAGCCTCAAGAGTGACAAGCATCTAATTTCTCCTAACAATATCACCAGTTGAACAAATTGACGGGTCACGAGAATATAGTAAATGGTCAGATTACAAGAAATGTGTTGGTGTTTAATCAAATTCTCTCAACTAGTAACATGAGAAATGTATGGAGAACAGTGAGGAGAATACGCATGTGGATATTTGTCTTAAGGAGTTAAGTGAATACCCTTTTTAAAGCGGCCAGCTGGCAGTCTGTGCATATTGTCTGTACGAGACTGTAAACAGAGCCTCTTTTGTAGCAATTAACAAGGCACGCACTAATGGATATTTATGACACTTTCTGCAAATAATACGCGTTTAAACGAAAAGGCCATAGAAACATTTAAAAGGCGAAGACCAGTAGTGGTTTCTCAGTGGAATACACACCGTGCGGGTCGCCGTTCCAGTGGGTTTTTGATTCTCTATTTTCCTCTCCATATATAGGAATTATATATGGAGAGGAAAACAGAGAACCTAAAACCAACTGGAATCGCTTTGAAACGCCTCCGAATGCCGTAGAAACTCAAGTTATACACATAAGACGGGAGGGTAAGTCGATTTTATTAAATCTCTTTCCCCTATTTTGAACTATTTTGTACGATCGTTCTATTTCCATACAAACGCTTATAAACATAACGTTGTTACGCAATGTCATGTTGACGGCTCCCTTTGGAGCTTGGGCTACCTGTGGGAAAAGCCGCAGCATTTGAATGTTGCGTTAATATATGTAACTTTTGCCACTGTTGGATTAGTTCTACTGGTAGCAATTATCGCAATTCAAGATTAAAGATCGAGATAAAGAAGGTTTTCAATATTTGGTCCACAAAACTATTGCTATATGCATCTGTCCACTATTACCTATTACCGTACCCAAATTGTGAATTAGCCAATCAGAAGCCTTGTTTACTGTCATGATTTTCTACGATATCAAGTCACTGACCTGATATCCTACGATATCATGGACAGTTTGTGAAACTCGCATTTCTTTTGCAGACTTTAGAGGCGAAAATTACAACAGAAATACAACGAAACGTAAAACTATTACATTTGTTAAACGAGAAAGTAATTTGTTTAACGGTAAGAGAAGGGGAAAAAATACAATTTCGCGCCAAAATTGGAAGCGACTACACTGGCGGGCGCTCGTGTGAACTTTACGGACAGCGCTGAAACGTTTTTGGTTTCAAAAAGGAGCCGGATTTTCCAAATTTCTTTCTTAACTTGGACTTCCAAGTTTCAGAATATGAAACTCCAAACAAAAGAATTAAATAAAAGGGCAGATGAGGAGTTGGAGAAGAGTACTGACGACCAGAAAAGTGTAAATACGTGTCGCTCTACAACGCCTGACTGATCACGGTAACTGAAAAAAAAAGAAAACGCCGGGTTTTAGGACGAATTTGGGTACGGTAAATACCTAATCGCACCTTTTTTGGTACGCTTCAGCAGCATATCAAACTCGTTTGGTCTCACCATGGGTATTTTGGCTCGACTGCGTCTCGCCAAAATACGAACCATGGCTCGACCAAACTCGCCTGATATGCCGCCGAAGCGTACCAAAAAGGTACGATTAGGTATAAAAAGCATCCAAGATCTACAACGCATAACTGTGCTACAAAGTTTTGTTTACATTTCCGTTCTTTTGGAAACCACATGCAATCCGTTTCTCAAACTGGATGTTCACCATTGAGTTTGAAGGGATATCAATGAACGGAACTGTCTTGACCGACGACGAGACAAGACGTTTTAGTTAATCAGAGATAGCTATAGGAATATTTATAAATCCCTCGTGTACAACACGTTTCGTCAAATAAAAGGAAGCAGTTCAGCTCAGCATTGATAATTTTTATTGCAAGTCATTCTGCTTCCACTGCATTTGATTTATGTGGTCCTCTTTAAACACCACACATTTCAGGCAGATTTGTGCCTCTCTTCTTGCTGACCTTCCTTCTGTTATCTCAAGAGGACCATATAATATGAAATTTCACATACCACACGCAACACCGTCTAATTGACCCTTCTGCAGCACAGCCTTGGTGATGTAGGTTTAATTTGAATTTATGGCATAAGTTATTTAATCATTTTTATTACTGAAGGGCAATGAAAATATGTGACCTGCAATGAAAATATGTGACTCTTAACAACAAAAAAGGCTAATACATCCGTAATGTCTACAGTGTACTGGGAGGGTACTGCAATCAAGGGTTTATGGATCCAAGGGAGCTGCCTTAACCTCTCCCCATCCCCCCTCCCCCCCTGAAATAAAAATAACCAAAAAAATAATGAAACTACGCACACAAAGAGGGTACACTTCATGGAATCGGGTGTATGTTTCAGTGAAAATGGCCCTTCGAAAAGTACTTCTGGAGCAAATTACATATGCATCTCAGTGTTGAGAGTGACCCAAGGGAGTTATTGTTATATGAGACCGGTATATACAAAGGGAGCTCAGACCAGGCCCAATTTGTTCAAAAGTTGGATAGCGCTATACACCGGATAAATCACTATTCAGTGGATAAGTGTTAGGGCAACCAATTGCATTATCTACTGGATAGAGATTTATCCAACTTTTGAACAACTGGGGCCAGTATAACTGGACAGGTGATCCTAAGAACTCAGCACACTAGCTCTCACCCGCCATAGCATGTTTCCAAAAAATTGGTATGAACCAAAATCCTCAAGCAAATTGCTGAACAGAAGGACAAAAATCTCAGCTAGTCTAATAGGCAATTACTCAAACCAGTTCATGTAGTCAGTAGCGATGGATTATTGCAAAGACAAAGCTGAAGTCACACTAGTCTGAGTTTGCACACATGTCATACAATGTCCACATTTATTTATCACAGTCATCATCCTCATAGCACCTCCAGGTGGAGTAAAAGACCACAAATGATCACCATACTCAAAAATTCTTATTTATTTGCTTTCAGACGCTCCCTCATAAATGGCTTGAAATTTACAGCAATAAAAGCACTGCACTTCCATTTGAAAATCATTTGCAGCTGCTGATTATGATAAACAAAACACGCTCTTTAGAAATTACTATTGATGTCTGAGCCATTAGGCATGTTGTAACATTTCAAGCAAATTTTGGGTATGCTTCAATGTATAAAATACTTCCTGCTAACTAATAAGTTTATATCAGTGTTCTCTCTGCAAAAGTCCTCATTCGAAAGAGCCGAACAACTGAGTCTATCTTTCTCTTGGAGCGAAAACCTATGAAAAGATGAACAAATTAAGTCACAACAGAAACTCATAAGGAGTTGAAACGTGTAACTCGCGTTCTATGCTCGTGAATATTCATTTTTCAAACTACCATATTTGGAAACCCCTCGCTCTAGTCTACGATGCTGCAGTTCATTTTGCTTCCGTTAAAAATTGAACTTGTAAGCGATACCAATGCGCAGTTGATTCAAAACTCAATCACTAGTTACCATAAAAATCAAGAAAGAACGAGAAAAAAAAAAACAGAAAGGAAAAAAGGGAAAATGATGGATCACATGACTGAAAGAAAAAGGCGCCAAAACCGTGTTGCAGAGTTTCTTTACAAAGCTGAATGGATCAGCGAAACTGCTCCGAAGTGAACATCCGAGAGTAATTTTTTGAAAAAGTCTTCCAAGTATTGGCTCTAAAATGTGGTACAGGTTTGACGTTTCCTGAAAAACTGTTGTATTCATCGTCCACGGTGGATTAAAGCTACAGTATGATTTCAGCATTGAAGATGCGGAGTGGAAACGAACGCAAAACGTAGCGGTTACAGGTTCAGAGGCCTCGGACGGAATGTGTCAAAACAACAATGAACCAAACATTCAACTTATTTTGCATTACAATCTCTTTATTTGAAAGCTGCTTGAACCCAGTGCTACATCAACTGCAGGTAAAACGATGTTATTTTGTGTAGTAAGCTTATAAAGCCGAAAAAATGTCGTCCTTTCTTATTCAGTTAATTATTTAGCTTGATTTTGGTAGCGATCAACCGAAAATGTCTGACATGTGACACTTAAATATTGGTAAACGGTTCTCCTCAATTTTACTGTGTTAAATATTTGTGTATCATGCCTTGATATTTTGGTGTCAAAATTTTTCCGTGTAAAACCTACCTTTTGTGAACATTTCTTGATGGTGCCACGGTGAAAGAAATCGTAAACACAACGCTAGACTAGTTTGGTTTGGTTTCGCAGTCTGATCTACTTCTAACCCCAGCAGTTTGCTCGATGTTGTTTCAATTACCAATTTTGTTGCCTGAAAATTTCCTGCTCTGTCTTTGAAACCAGAATTTCTTTTCGCTTTGTCGTTCCAACGTTTGAAAGCTTTGTCGGCTTGTTTTCCCCCTGTTTGTCAGCCATTCAAGCGGGCAAACTTGGTGTGAAATTACGTCACGTCGTTCACGAAATTGATTGGTCAGTTCTCTTTCTCCTCATATTCCAAATATGGTACTTGCGAAAATGAATAATTACAAGCATCAGTCAAAACCTAGGGCGCGTTTTTTTATTCGCAATTCTGGAATGAGAATGGCCAGAATGTAAAATGCGCGCGTTTTTCTATTCCGCATTCCTATTCCGGAATGGACAGAACGCCATTCCATCCATTCTGCTCCCAGGGGCAGCATGAGCAGAATGTTGCGAATGAAAATTCAAGATGGCGGATGGCGAGATGAGCGCTGCGGATTCAAATACGTCTCTACCGGAGAAAAAATCAGGTTACACTTTTGGACACAATGAAACATTGCTTTCAATTTCATTGTACCAAAAGTACGAGGTTTTTTTCAGTGATGTTTCGTACAAGAAAAAGGCAATTTGGCAAATGATTGCCGACGACATGAAGAAAAATGGCTACTCTCCGTCGGTAATAAGCATAGCCCGTGATTCGAGGGATGTGTCTCCTCTCCTTTGCATAGAGGACTACCTAAACATTCGGCAAATCCAAAACAGTTTCCATATTTTCTTCCTCTTCTTTATTTACAAGTAAAATTGCTGCGATAACGGCTGCAATGGCAGCCTCTTCGTCGGCCGCCATATTTGTTACGCAATGTTTACTCGTGCCAGGACCGCGCATCTCGACGGGCGTTTTTTTATGCAGACAATCCGAATTATTCCTAGCATTCCGTACCAACCATTCTTATTCCAGAATTGTGGATAAAAAAACGCCCCCCTAATATGCGAGTTACACGTTTCAAGTCCTTATGAGTTTCTGGTTACAAACAAGTACACCGTAAACTTGTGCTTGTCTGGTATCGGTTTGAGTAAAATAATTGAAGTGCATACAACGACGCTCTGAACAAAAGAAGTAAAGTCAAGGCTGTATCTCTCGTTATTAACACATCAAAGTAGTGACCATTCAATTCTGGAAGCTTCAAGCCAGTCAAGCCAGTAGAGCTGAAAGTTAGTCAATCCCAAGAATTCAATTCGCCATCTTGCTTCGGGCAAGATTGTTGCACTTTCAACGGCAAAAAAACGGATTTTTGTTTCTTGCCATCCAATTTCTCTTGCCATTTAGGAATTAACATATAATGAACTACCAAAATGTGCCAAAAAAATTTTTAGTTCATAGGCACTTTAAAATGTTCTCCAACTTACGAAGTCCGTTATTACTAGAAATTTGTGAAGATAAGCGAAGTCATAAACAACAAGATTCCTATTGCAGAACGCCGAACGGCTAACGTAGAAATCCATACAAGTCATGCAAGTGTTGTTAAAGCAGTTTTCAACTGACTGCGAAGGTAATGTTGTGTTTGCTTTGGTTTTCCTTTACTTGGCTCTCTGATTGGTTAAAAAAGCTCGCCACTTTCTTAACCAATCAGGGGACCGTTTCTCGAAACTCCTGATAACTTTCCGGGCCGCTCTACTACCAAGTAATTGTCTGAAATGTCTAAAATTTCTACGATAACAACAACTGAAGTTAACCTGTCTGTAGTTCACAATGTAGAGTATTGCTTAGGGCTAAAGCCCGGGAGGGGGGCACTTGACCCAAGTTTGGGTGTAGGAGTGCCCCTGAGGGTCTGAAACCCTGACTCCGTTTAAGACAAAAAAGCCTTAACATCTTACCCCTTTTTAGGAGAACACCCTGCATTTTAGGTCCCTGTTTAAGACAAGTGACAAAATACACATTCCCTTTGTTCACACAGTGTTAAAGTGCGATTCCGTTCTAGGATTGCTGAATACTGACTAAACCACATTTATCGACGACAATCGTGCAACCACACCCTGTGTAGGACAAGTTCAGACCATGTTTAGGACGGACTAACGTAAAATTATGTACCTTGCTCAGGACAGAGGGCCAAAAACCACACCCTTTCCAGCGGCACGTCCCCATAGAGGCCATACAAGGGAGTACCCCCCGGGGCTAAATACTGGTGATCAGTATTTAATCCTGATACACCACCGATGTTTGTTTGTTTATATTTTGTGTGTGGCGTTCGGCGTTCAGCAGTACAAAAATTGTCTAACCAGTCATAGTCAATACAACTGAATACAAAAAAAAAAAAAAAAAAAAACGTTGAGTATTTGTAGTCAAGAGTTGACATAGTGGAGAAAGAGTTTGACACCGACTTGTTTTTAACACTTGGTAAAAGTCGTAAAAGACGCTCTTAAAAATTTGCTTCATGTCGAACAACTTTTACACTGCTAAAGTCCATGTGATGACTGTTTTCGTGGACATGACATGCCACCTTGGAGTCAAAGAGACAGCAATGTAAAACTTGTTGGACACGAAGTAAATTTTCAAGAGCGACTTTTCCTAGAAGCCTGGTTGTCAACTAAAGATCGGAATGCAGGGAACGACCACATCGCCATTCCAGAGGTCTACAAATCTCTGGCTCGCGCTTAAGTCCCGCGATACGTTTGAAACATCACATGCAACTGGTTAACAACTTTCTAGCAAGCGCGTGCACGTGCCATAATTTTGAATCACGCGCAATAACAATCTCTTTTCAAACTGATGAAGGCTTAAGCATTGGCCGAAGCGTCTTTTACCAAGTATTAAAAACAAGTCAATGTCAAACTCTTTCACCACTACAAGTGACTACATTATTACTGTATTTACCACGGCGAACAATAACCTTCTTTTTACGACATAGTCTTGAAAGTTCTTCAAAATGTACCAGAATGACTAGTGTTTGTGAATAATAATAATAATGATGAGACCTTGACACTTTATTTATCACTAGTTGAATGCTTTTAATTCAACACCAAGTCCGCTATCTCCAGACCCCCGCTATAACTCGTACTAGTTTTTGTTTTCCTTGGAAGTTCGAGTTAACGGGCCTCTACCAGCGTCTACTCTACTTCCCATGATGCCATGGGCTCCTGTCTATATTCTCAGAAATTTCCTTTTCCTTTGTATTCGCCTGTAAAGCCAGTAACACATGTGTGGCTTACGAGGAAGATCATCTTGCCAGGGTATTTTACCCTATCAGGCGCCACTGCAGCCCCGTGAAACAAAAAAAGGAAGAAGAAATCTCTTCTTTTTCGATATGATAATTTGATGTGACTTTGGGGAACAATCATACAGGAAAGGGAAAAAAAGGATACACTTCAGTTGGGAATTTAAAATATGTTTAAAGCACACATTAAGTGCTGCCACAAACAACAAGGACTGCTTTGTTTTCTGGCACAGGTGTGTTATAAAATAAACAAGCCCCGTATGGTTTGCTGGCATTCGTTGATAGCATATCAGGGGCACCCAACGAGAAAATTAAAAAAAACATATGATTGAAATGTCATTTTCTGCTTTTTTCAGACTGTTTCCGGACCATTTTAAAGGGATATTTGTGCAAGTCAATGCAGGTTGACCTGTTCGGATTCTTTAGCCTGAAAATTTACTCCGCAGAAACATGTCAGGGAACGGCATCCCTTCACCAATTTTCTGAGCTCTTGTTGCCTTCTGGAAATGTTAGTTGACCTTATTTCCAACTCCAAACGATATATTTGTCCCTCCGAAAGCAGTGGAAATCAAACAATCCGCATATCACGAAACTTTGAGCAAAGGTGGCCGAACACAGTTTTCTTGTACCTATGCGTTATTTATCGTCATTTTGAAACCAATGGCAGTTGGGCGGCCAACAATGCCAAGATGCAAGTTCAACTAAAAAAGGTCACCGTCTTTAAGTTCTTCAAAAGTTTTGTCGTAGTGGGTTGTTCAAGGTCACCGATGATTGATTCGTTGCTTAATGATGACCCGTGGGGTTGGGGATGGAGAGGGCTTATGTTTGGACCCTGGTTTCCTTGAGGAAAGGGGTAGTTTATTGCCATGCCTCCGCCATGTTTATTTGAAGGTTTTAGCCTGAACCTTTGGGAAATGGTGGCCCGACCGACTATTGTACGTAACAACTATCAAGAAGGTTTTGGACGTTATACGGTTCAAAATACATACTTTAAGTGGTGAAAACAAATGGAAAAGCTCTGGAAGACTAGGTCCAAATGGACTGGACATTAAAGGGCTCAAGGCTCCTCAAAGGAACGAATCAATCGTTTCATGACAGAGTATCGCTTTTCGTCAAAGAGACTGAGGCTTATCCTAATGCCAGCAACTGATAAATGAGGTATACATTTCGGGTCTTGGAGTTCCTGATCCTTTTTGTAGCTTCTTCTGGATAAAAAGGAAAGTAAATTACAGGTGTAACTTTGAGTTTGTAGCCGAGCTCGCGGAGCACTATGGGTAAACAAATCTGGTAACCTGTCGATCGGAGAAGTTTTGGTTCTGACGTCAGCGTAAGCCCCAAGGCAACCCGATGCGGGGTGGAGAATGCCATCTTTTCTTGGCGGGAAATCGCATGACCATCGTCGCTTTTGAACTTTAAAAAAGATTGTTCAACAGTAAGCTTACTGAAGTTTTAAACTATGTCATCTAATATCTATAAATAGAAGGAGACTGGTGGAAGGCGAAAGTTCAAGTTACGAAAGCTGCCTTCAAAGAACTTCATCTGTGTTTTCCTCAAGGCGGAGAGCTTGTCGTGTTTTGAAACACAAAAGAGTAAGTGAAGTTTTTAAAGGGTTTTAATATGGTTCATGAGTTTGAGCACTGCGGTCAAAGAAATTACGTTTTGAGATGGAAATTTAATTTATGTCATTAGAAATGTGTCATTTACTTTTTATTTATGTCGGCGTTGATTTTAAAAGAATCGCGCTCAGATATGAGACAAGACAACAACATTACTTCGGTGAGATTTTGGCGAATATTAAATTTGTTCAATTTCGACTGTCGGGACCATCTCTGTGTGCAATTGTCTGCCGGAATTGTCGATTTTCTTGTTTTCCAGAGCTTTTCAAGTAATCTCAGTAAAATGCCAGTGAAATTCCAGTATAAAATTTTTGACTAGAGTAATGGCTATCGTTACTTTTAGGGGACTCGCGCTACATAGGAAAAAACCCAGTGAAAAACTGTTTGAATACACGCGCAAAAATGACGAGTGACAAATTTGATGACGAGCGTTTATTAGCGAGAAAAACAAATGAAAACAAAATGAAAAACGGTTAAACACTCATCTACAGTATTTAGGGTTAAGCACTAATCGATAGTGATTAGGCCTAAGAACTCATCTATACTATTTAGGGTTAAGCACTGATTCTACGATGGTTAGCTTTGTTATTGTTGAGTTTAGTTATTTCTAAACTTTGTACAATTAATTGAATTCGTCATTTTTGCGAGTGAATTAAATTCGTCATTTTTGCGCGTGCATTCAGACAATTTTTCTCTATATAGCGCGAGTCCCCTAAAAGTAACGAAAGCCAGAGTAATAGTGGCAGTTCGTGTTATTTGTTACATCCGAACACGATGAAAACCCAAAACAATTACCCACTTACTTCAGAGTAAGTTATATTTTATTGCTGTAAATGAGCGCCGTTTCAAGTTCATTCAAGCGAGCAACCAATAATCCAAGGAGATTTGACAAGCTTTGACAGTTAAACGACAGGATATGGAAACATTGCAAACACCAAGAAAGACGGCTCGCGAGTGAAATATGTGCGCCATTCAAGTGTATGGCGCATCCTTTCTGCGCATCATTATTTGCGTGATTAGCGCGCGCACGTTCGGAACTTACAAAGTTTTCTATGAAAGCTCAGCTGTTAAGAGAAATAAATTGTCATTTTCTCCTAAACGAACTCGGTGACCCATTTCTTTATTCCATACAATACGACTATACATGATATATTCGAATTTGAAGAATTTTTCGTTATTCAATTTTGAATTATTCCGGTTGATTCACCATTACACTCAGATTTTAGGCGTTTCACTGGAACTGTGCAGACGCGCGATTTGCCTATTATTTCATTAGTTTCATTTTTACAGCAATTTCAAGGTGTTTTACTGTAACACTGTTTTTCTATCATAAGAATAATGCTTATATTTCATTGCTGGTAGTACCATTGTTGAAGCAAATAGTGTCTCTGGTACAAGGACAGATTTTGTTAATATTGCTCTCGAAAGATAGCAAACGGGGTACCTATATACTATTGTCCCTGGCTTGAAATCAGTCACGGTGACCCCTCTTTTTATTCTATTTTTTTTAATGTACTAGGTGTAATCATACCCCCAAAATCTTGGAGGACAATTCGGAACACTTTCGGGCTTTTTGAGAAACACAACAACAACAACAACAGCAACAACAACAACAACAACAGCAACAACAGCAACAACAACAACAACAACAACAGTTTATTTTCATTCCCAATTACAAATGGTTTTGCACATTGAAAAAAAAAACGAAAAAGAAAAAAAGTACAAAAGTAAAGTAGCGAAAGCGGTTAATTTACAATTCTTGTATCTATTGATTCATTCCTTAATGTGAAAGCTTCGTAAATGAAGTAACCTATTTTTTTACAAATGAAAGCATCAATGCTATCAAAGAGAAAAACAATTTTGTTATTAGCATTTAAATAATCGAAATGGGGATATTTGCTAATGATATCTTCCACTAAAGATTTTCTAATTGTGTCATATTTGTTGCAAGATAAGAGGAAGTGTACTTCGTTTTCAACTTCATTTGAGCTATAGTGTTGACAAATTATCGGATGCTCAGGGAGTTTAGGGGTGGGATGTCTTCCAGTTTCAATTCTTAGGTTATGATTACCAGAGAACGAGCCAAAAAAGCCCCGAAACATATTTGTGACTGAAACGTTTCAGGACTTGCCTTGAGAAACGAACACCAGCTTATTCCTTGGGATCTCCGCTTTTAGCTCTGGTTAAATTGATATATTTTGTTATGACCGTGTAATTGAAACATCTGTCACTGTGCCCACACAGAATATGCCAATTAATGCATTTGAAATCTCGCGCATACAAAAAGGGAACAAAACGCTAGAATCTACATTAGGTTAATTTCGTTGAACCAAAACCTTCAGCGGTCAAAACAAACTTAGCCTCTTCCAGGCCGGTTCAGTTAGTGACGAGCAAACAAAAAACATTGAGAGCGGAGGAAAAAACAGGTAGACTGCTAAACAGTCGTATTTTTGGGGTGGTCCGTGAAAACGCGCAGTTATCGAGGGGAAGTCTGGAACGAGCGTGAAATAGACGAGTGAGACGCTTGTGTGCGATACACCCCTCTCGTGTCAGCGTTTTTTTCTTCTCTCGTGTCCCTCTCTCGAGAGTCTTAAGAGAAAAAACGACTATATTACAGTCTAAGAACAGGCTAAAACAAACTTAGTGTTGAATAGAAGGCAAAAGACTAACTTGATTTACAAGAGAAACCTTTTAACCCGGGTGAGTTAAGATCAACTTTCGACAAGCAGTCACGCAAAGATACAGGACATGCAGGTGACACAATTTTATAAACCGCATGCCATTTATTACTGTCTTGCAAAATACTGAAATTCAAGGGCTGGCGGAGAATTCAAAGGGAAATTTTTGCTGAGGGTTTTCCCCGGGGGTTCAGTCGTTTTTGCGATGTGATCTTTTGGCAATTTCCAAAACAGATCACCCAAACTTATTTATTATACCCAACAGAGAAAAATTCGTGAATCTAGGTGCCCAGAACTGCATAACTCCAGCTTGTATTAATCAGAACTTGATAGGTTTTCTATGAAACCTGAGCAGTTCAGAGAAATTAAATAACAAGTCGTTTTCTCCTAAATGAGCTGGGTGACCCCCATTTTTTAATACATAAATTCAAATGGCACACGGTCGAGTACTGTATACTGTGATTTCAAGAAAAGTTAAAAATTCTGCTTTAAGATATTTTTATTTAAATGCCGAAATGAACGCGTCTTTAGCTACAGCAGGATATGGACGCACGCGGCAAATTCTTTAATTTTCTCCATATCCTTAATTCCTGTTGAACTAAAATAGTATACAACGTAAGATAATTGTGTATTTTATTGAACTGCTCCAATATTTCAACACAAGCAATAACTTTTAGGGAAATTTTAGTTCTCATTTCTGATTACTAGGGTTTCTCAGGAAAGCCTTGCGGGTCGTATAGTTGCTATCAATGGCTATCCATGTTGTGCCAAAACAAGCTCGGTGACCCCTAGTTTTTATTCTATTTTTGAAATGTTCTTAATATAATTACCAGTTGGACCAAGTCTTACAAAAATTTAAATATTCCTTTTGTATCGATGGAATCATCTTAAGGGGCCTCCAACTGTCTTTGACAAACCACATACCGGTTTTTTTTCAGGGTTCCTCCAAATGCAAGGGCGCGCAATGCATTGTTGATTGTCCCGTTGGGTCCCCCGCGTTGTTCTTGCGTGCAAGAGAGCTGATGGATTTCAGCTGATTTCGGTCGTGTGAGCAGGATTTCTGCTCGGGGAAAATCCTCTAAAATTGAGCTCACGTTTTCCTTCCTGGATGCAAGGCTTACAGAAATCCAATGAAAACGTGAAAAGACAGTTTTTCATTGATTGGTAAGTAGAATTCGAGCTGGCTATTCTGCGCTGCAAGCTTGTTTACACGTGTGTTTGCGAGAGTGGAAGAATGCCTGACTAGTTTTTGTTCAAACTGTAGATTTAAAAAGGGCTTTAGGTACCTTTTAAGCTCATTCGGAAGAATTTTGCAGTATTTTGTTGGCCTACGTGAATTTTGCGGTTCTGTTTTGCGAAGCAAAAGCTCAGAGATTTGGTGTCTTCGACCATGTGACATTTGATGAGTCATTCACGTCACACCTCAAGTTGGTTTTGCTGTTGTGGGTGGGATTCCTATCAAACAACCGCCTTGTACTTTTTTGTCCCTAATTGTATTGGTTTTCTATTGAATTCACCGTTGCGCCTTCTCTCTGCAGCAAAGACTAGAGGGCTCGAAGAAATTGGAAAGAAGTGTGATAATAGGGCGAAGAGCCTTGCAAAATTGCAGCAACCAGCTGAGCAACGAACGAGACATTGGGGTAATGTGATGTTTGGCTGAATATTGTGCAAATTAAGCACTACCTTTCTCTCACCATGCGTGTGTCAAATGCTTATATTGTTTTTATTCTGTTTACTTTCAGTCTTCTTTCTAAAAGAAGTGGGTTCCTGTGATTGTGAAAGACACATGAGAGCCGTGATAGTTGATCATTACCAAACATGGCGTTGGAAAAGGATTCCTAGGAGCATGTAAGGTGTTTTGTTATAATGGATAAGGTTATTAGCTATCCAGAATAATTGCTTTTCTCTTTGTCTTCTAAAAGAGGGTCAATTGGTTAAGCAGCAAAAAGTAAACAAGGAAATAATTTTGAGGGTGTCAGAATTACACAGCTGAAAATTTGCATCCACATGTAGTGCGCTAATTATTATCCTTTGAATTCCCGACCCCCATCCTGTCCCAGGATGGGGATTGTCCTGAAGGCTCTCTCTGAATGCATAGGAAATTCCACCCAACCTGGGTTATTTTTGAGTAATCTGATGAAGTCAGTGACTGGAACACTGGGACTTGGGATGTTTGAGTTATTGAGTTTCTGATAATAGCAGAGGATTGAGAGCAACAACACTCCCTTTTTGCAACTTGATTATTTTAACAGTTCCGTGAGTTCATGGCAGATCAAAATTTTGTTCTAATGTTACATTGCCACCTTCAAGTGAAACACGAAACCTGAATCATGACTCATTTCCGTCATTAAACAGGAAAATATTGAATGGAACGTAATTGAAAAATGAAGCTTTATGATAGTGATTAAGGACTAGAGTAAAATAAGCAATTTTCAGGATTATTTCTTTCAAAGCTAAACAGCATCAAGTTTACATAAAGTTACCGTACATGTACCCTCCAAACACTCCTAAACAGTTACAGATTAACTTTTCCACCCCACTCCATTCCTTGGCTTATGGCAAGACTACAGTTTAAGGTCACTGCAGCAGCAGCATGAAACTTCTATTCTTTTTGCTTTGAGAAATAAATTAGTGTCTTGAAATCCTCTATTGAGTTTTGCATAATCTAGAATACTGGAGTCATGTGTGGAGTTCTTGATTCTCACTTTTTGGTCGTCTTTTCTTACCTGTCTGGAGTTGAGTGTCTCAACTTGAGAGATGCATAAACAAGGATCGAGAAACAAGACAAGTCAACACTGTCAACTTACATTTGATGAATACTGTACTGGAGCAAATCCAGGGGAAGTTAAGTTTTGTTTGAGTTTATACAAACATTGAGTCAACAAGGTGCAAATTATTGAAACTCAACTGAACCAGAGGCGAGCTAGGCAAATTTTGGATGTTTCTTTATTATTACCCTATCCTTCTTGCCAGTGAGGCCTGTGCTGGGTGGGAAGCCTGTGGTCAAGGTACAAGTTAACCTGCATTACAATAAATGATTTTACCCTTAAACATTTCTTTTTGGGGGTCATTTCAAAGGTGATTAGCAACTAGTGGCTTTACAGACAAAAAAGCACAGAGAGTACGCAAAACTATATATGGTTTTTGAGAGGGTAAAATTTTTTCTTCATTGATGACAAATTTTTGATTGACAGGTAACCCACTGGGGAGTTGTGACATCATTTGTACTAATTTTTTTAAAATTTTACTGAGGAAAAACTATTTCGCCTTGCTACAGTCAATGCTTTTGTAGCTTGGAACTTTTTATGCTTGCAAAAGTCATTCCACTCTGTAGTGGTTAGACTAACAGAACTTATAAATTAGGACTTGCCTGTCAAACTGATTCATAGACAGTTGGGTTTAATGTGGGATAACTGAAGTTCATGAGATTTTAAGACACAAGCCTGCCACCAGAAGGTGAAAAATTCTAGACAGATATGTGTTAAGTTTCTAAAACCTTGATATGGCAATTTGCTTGACTATTTGATGGCATTTTTGATGAATCAGAAAGGTGTCTTGTCACGGAACAGAGAAACATGTCAGTGAGAAAAACACAATTATCTTATAAAATACAGTTTAATTGTTCCAAAAAGTGTTTGTACATGCCAAAAATAAGTTCTGCAATAGATCAGCTTCTTACATTGTCAGAGTCCTCTGAACGCTACTTCTGAAAACAATTTCTATTGAGCTTATCACATAGAGGACTTAAATCATTGTCATGTACAGTAGATGAACCAAGGGACAGGTTCAGCAATAGACAATCCTGATGCAGCTTCTCTGTAATAAAGCAAAATCCATTAACTTTAAAATCTATTTATGGTAACTTGGGTACAAGAAAATGTACCTGAAAGGGTTAACCATATGCAATATTGTAGCAAACAAAATCCATTTATAGATAATACTAAAATACCGTGTTTTCCTATCTGTAAGTCGACCCTAGTTTTTAGCATAAAAATTAAAATTTTCCCTATTTGTGAAGTATAAATCGACTTAACAAGTCTAAGGAACACAATTTCTCATCTATCGAGTGACAAACGATTACGGGAGTTACATTAAATAGGTCCGAAATTCATGGCTTAGTGTTGGAATGTTTGAATTTTAATAAACCTTGTAACTTTTACGATACTTTTAGAGGATTTTTGTGTCAAGTAGCAGTGTTCTCCTTATCAGGCGGTAATTGGTAAAATTTACCGCTTGTAGCACCACTTGTTACCGGTTCGCTGGAACCAGATAAAGGCCTGGATTAGAAACATCGAACAGTTTGGGATGGTGAAAGATTTATTATCGGATTGTATTATGAAAAGATGTCATAATGCATACCTAGCCTGCGCCGCGGATGGAATATGACTGTTAGATTACGTCTGCGACGCATGCTACTGCGTACCACGTAAGTCTAGTTTAGTAACTTTTCTCATTGTCCATGTGTTTGTACAATATTAGACGTAGTCTTATCATCTCAACATTTCGAAGTTTGTTAGATAATAGTCTCATCTTCTCTACGTTTCTCAGCACGTTTCTACCTTAGTAAGATGTTAGTCGTATCTTTTTAATGTTTCTCTGTATGCCAGTACATTCTTAAGGTATTAGTCTTCTGGACATTTTCCATGTGATAGTGTTTTCCTCAGTGGTGTAAGGGGCGGTCTTATCTTCTCGATTGTCAACATTTCTCTCTATTTTAAAAACATTTGAAAAATATTGTTATCTTCTCAACGTTTGTCTGTGTGCTAGTATATTTGTAATTTAGATGTTGTTAGTTGTATCTCCTTAACATTTCTCCATACATTAGCATTGTCGTGAGATACTAGTGTTATCTTCTTGACGTCTATATCCGTATGTTGGTTTGTTGAGGTTTGTTCATAATTTACTCTTCGTATTGTCGTCTCCTCAAAGTTCTTCGTTTGTGCCTTTGTAAGGAGTATGTCTCATCTTCTAGGTGTTTCTCAGTATGTTTTTTAGGTTGCTGTAAACTTTTTCTTCCTGACGTTTATCTGTACGTTAATATGTTCCACATGACAGGAATTACAAACGTCAACCGTTTTGAAGGGTTTTCGAGATGTGTGTTAGCCTAGTGTCATGCTGGCAACATTTCGGGTCTCATGACGACCATTCCACACCAGAGTAGAAAAAGATTTACAACAGAGCTGTGTTACCGGTCCAGAAACCTGACTTACCTGTTACCCTGAAAACTAGGGAGAACACTGAAGTAGTACCCCAAAATACTTGAAAGAGGCAAACATAAATGACAACGAAGTTGTAAACACCCACCATCTTGGCTCACGTAGTAACCTGGTAATAAAGTCCGGAGGTTGCGTGGTTTCCAAGGCAAGTACGTGCTGTGAAACACTCACGATTGATGTGTAAAAGTTGAGTGAACTACATGATGGTTTTACTCTTGTTTTGTGTACCAACTCCCAGCAAGGATTGAAAGTCTTTAAGTGTGGCATGTGAACTAAAAAACAAATTCATCATGATGTCAACATATATATAGCATATGAATGAGAGATACCATGAGACAAGGCAGACATTTCAAACATTTTATTTATTAAATACTGTGTTAAATACCAATTAAGTGTTGTTGTCGATGCTCCTTATGAAGTTGCTCTTGTTTTAGTTCACTTTTGATGTCATCATTATGCTAATTACATGTTATCTTCAATAATCAAGCGGCATTCAAAGTTGCTCATTCCAAACTTGCGTCTTTATAACCGAATAAGAATGGCATCCCCACACATTGCGGGATGCGAGCATGAAACCAACCTTGCGTACACCATGTAGTCAACAGATGATTGTAACAAACTTTATATTCTAGTTGCAATGGGGAGTAGCAATAAGCGACAGCCTGCACTACTTGTAACAATGGAAACATTTATGTAATGTAGCCTCTTAATATTTTTGCACTGACAAGTATGTGATTTTTAAGAAAGGATATGAACAGTGGCTCATAAGATTTGTTGTTGCAATGACTGTCTTGGTTTTATAAAGTGCCATTGCAAGGCTGTGCTCTAAGAAGAATCACAGGGTGCCCAAAGGCTCCCAACCATGAATTTTGGGGTGCCAACCCTTAAGCATTATGCAAAAAATGAGTTTTTCTAGTCGCCCGAGGACAAAAGTTAGTAGCCTGAGGCCCCCGGGCGCTGCTAGAGCACAGCCCTGCATTGAAACATGTTTAAGCTTTGGCACCGTTTGTTGACATCGAGTTCAGTTAAACAGTGCTCGAAATTAGCGGTCGTCTGGTCGTCCCAGACGACTAGAAAGTGTTCTGGGCCACCATTTTTCAGTACAGTGACGGTCCTGGTCCCCCGGGGAAAAAACGACGGACGACCAACGAAGAATGGAGCGAAGTACTTACATTTTTCGTCGTGACTGACAAAATAATGAACTAATTTGCCACAGAAATCTTTCCCTATTCTTTGGATAGCTCTCAACCTTTAGGTAATAAATTGAGGCGAGTAAAATCTTAAGAAACTGAGTTTAATACACGTATCGTACTGCGAATCGTAGTCAATGGCTGTCATCTTGGATCTATGCATTCCAATCTTTGTGTTTACTGATCCAAGATGGCGGCGGCTCCCAGGCTTTCCCAAAAACATTTTGCACTCGAGCTTGGCGCTCGTGTATTCAATCTTTTGTAAAGCATTACAGGTTCGTAAATCCGGCATTTCAATAGAGGCGAAATCACACGTGTTTATTCTCATATCATTTCAATTCTTGAGTTTTTTGGTTTTGCGAGTTGCTCTTATGCAAGTTCATGTACGTTTTGAGAATGACAAGGCATTATGTTTGGCAAACGTTTTCCGTTGTGTATTTATACCCACTGTGTGGATCAAAAATCCATGATTTCTATTGGTTAATCAAAGGTGGCCAACTGTCAAATGTGGTTTTCGATCCTTATCCATTTGAAGCTTACGTGTATTTGTACATGTTGCGTTTTTGACATTTTAGCACTCTGTGTTAGGTTGAATTGAGGAGTTGACCGTTATCTGATTTGATGCGTACAATATTTTTGCATAGCTGCAGTGTAGTTGTTTTGAATGTGGTGCAAATTGCTCTTTCACTCCTCTGTGATGTTTACTGAGTGCTGATATGTGATTTTCTAACATGTGTGCTTATATTTGGGCAGTAGTGTTGCTGTTTGTTAGCCACGCGTTCTATATCTCGGTCTTTCGACCAATTTTTTCTTCTTTCATATTTGAAGTGGGATTGGTTTGGAGGTATTTTATATGGTGATTGAAGCGAGCCGTTACATTTTAAGTGTCGCATGTGTAGGATTTTGACAACTCAAGGTCATATCGGTATGAAGGACTCCTGTGGCTTTTGACCTTTGATTGTGGCTGTTTTAATAAGCGACTCAATATAGTTTTGAATCTTTCCTCTTCTTGTCAGTTGTTATTTTCAGCATGTGTTAATAGGTAAAGGTAGAGCATAAAAACTCAATAACGTTCCACCAAATATTCAGTAGATAGAGTTTTTATAGCCATGTATGTAGGATGTTAAGTTCAAAAAATGTGCATTCCAACTGGTTCTTGCCAGCCAGTCAGCTTGCTGTGGTTTCGATTGGATAAGATTTGTAGCTATAGGTTGTTGTATCAAAATCATAATCGGTTGAACGGGAAAACAAAAATCCTTCATGTAATAAACATATCAAGTCATTGTTCGCCTGCAAACAGTAAATATGGCACAAAATGTTAAAGGGTTAATAAATGCATGGGATATTGATATTAGGTATTTGTGTTTCTCTGATGGTGTTGATTACATAAAGGGTGTTTTTTGTAGAGAGGTACGGTACCGCTCAAAGGAAAGTTACCACCCTCTCGCGAGACGCGAATCGCGTCGCGCGCTACGCGATTCTCATAGCGCGAGACGCGATTCTCGTAGCGCATGACGCGACTTTTGTCACGTGCGAAGCCCTAAAAACTGTAAGTATTGTAGCTTAAAATTCTCTCGTAATTTTGATTGCCTATTGTAAAGCAAACACCGATTGATAACGATAATTGAACGATCGGAGAACCCGGCGCCATTTGTGTTGTTTCAAGCAAAAACTAAGAAATGCTTTGCGAATTCCAAGTACGTTAATTTCACATATACATGCAACTTTACATCAGATTATTGCCAACAGCAATTCTAAACGACAATTCTTTATATGCCTTAACATTAAAAAGCCACATCCATGGTTACATTAAATGAATGGAAAGCAAATCTATAAATTTACCGAATAATCGATCGAACCACATTCTTCATCCAACAAATTTAACTGCTGCACATGCAAGGCTTCTAATTTCACTTTGACAGGTTATTCCACAAACGTATTTTGTCACCGAAATCTGCTGGATTAGTTAACTGCTAATATTTCGTGGCTCTCGTGTGTTTTTAACTTTGATAGTGATCTGTTGAAATTGAGACAAAAACTTGCCGATCGTTCAATCCGAAGCGCACACTTCGTGCTTTGTCAACAAAGGACACAAAGCGCTTGTCAACTTTCTTCGGCATTTATATTTTAAATCGATAGAATCAAATTTTATAGTGAATAAAATTTTGAAAGCGATGTGTGAATAGGCTGTGAGTTAACAAATTTCCCTCGAAAATTCTTGATTTTGGATGGCATCATGCGTTAGTAGCAGACGTGACAGGTTTCAAATTACACGTGCACGTTGTTTTGAAGTTATGCAAATTTGTGAAGTTATGCCAATTATTTTTGTCCGTGTGTTTCAGCGAATTGAAGGTAAATTATACCGCTTGCTTGATAAAAAAAACTAAATCGTTTTACTTTATTGAAGCGAATTCACTATGTTGCTTGCTAAAAAAAACTTCAAACACGTTCTCTGTTTTCAGTTTTTACCGAAAGCGATGTGTCAATCGCTGATGTCGCGAGCTCGAGCGTAACGAAAACTTCAAACACAATCTTATTTCAATCAACTTGTTTATGGTGAACTAACAGGTATATGTGTTGGATATGAATTTTAAAGCTCGCCAATCGATTTTTATGTTCTACTGATGACAAAGCCAAAGAAATTTGGCAAAACATATCGCAAGTGGAAACGAAAACTACAGACATAGTCGATTGCGATGTATTATGTCGCCAGCTATGAAAAATAAACTGAAACTCATATGCTTAAAGTTAGTTCTAATATTTGCGTAAACGAAAACCAGAAACACATCAAATCCTTCTTTCTTGGTGTCGCACCAAAGCGCAAAATCGCTTCGTGAATTTCATCGGTAAATCGTTTCTAATTTATGCCAAAATTGCCGCTTCAGTGACTCTCGCGCTATGCGAATTGCGTAGCGCGTGACGTGATTCTCATAGCACGAGACGCAATTCGCGTAGTGCGCGAAACGAGACGAGTCTGGTAACTTTCCTTTGGGCGGTACTGTATTTTGAGTGAACTCTTCAGTCTTTTTTCTGGAAGGGGCATTAGAAAGCATGAGTCATCCAATAGAGAAGGGTATTAATCATAAGTGTTACAGAAGAGGTATTTACATTGTATAAGATCAGTCAATGCCTTGGGCTAACTGCTTTACAATTTGGAAAAATGAAATGTTCAATTGTCACGACTTAGGACAAAGAAAAAAGCCGAGTTCCAGATGGGAATCAAACTTATGACCTGCTGTCACACCAGTTGGACACTCTAACCACTGAGCTACTAGGAGACTTGTGGCGAACGAGGTCATATTCAAGCCATAGGATTTCACGGTAACAATGGTTTCCGGTACCGTGTTGTTACTGTGTGCTTAAAATGATGGAACCGAAAAATAGTTTGCCTTTGACGTATTCAGCCTTGCCATTCAAAATTCATTCGTATGAGTTTTTTGGCTCTGATTTTTAACTGGCAGAGCAATTCTTTAGTACTGACTCTGCTTATGTGTGAACTGAAACATTGTTTAGCGAGCTCTCGTCTGTCATCTTTTATCGTTCCCAAAATGCATTGCCTGGTACTTGTGACATGTGTTCCTTCCACCATTTATGCATGAATGATTTTTGACAATCAACAGCAGATCGTTCTAGTGCGGCCAAGAAGAAAAAATGTGACTCCGTAAGCTTGAACACATTTAGGAGGTGGTCCTTTAGTGATGATTTCGCCATGGAAACTGATGCCAAAGGCCAAATCTCTGCTGAAATGCAAGAGTTGTTCCAAACATATGCTTCTTAGTTTGATTTGAAGTTACGACTTTTTCAAGCACTTTGTCCAATTTCTTTTCCGTTTTCAATGGAAATCGTCTTTTTTATTTCCAACATTGCCTTTCTGGTCCTTCCTACTTTATTAGACAGCTTGTAAAATAAGAGCTATATAAAAGCTAATAAAAGTATACACTGAGGTTCTTTTTTCAAGTACTTATATTCAGTTTAACAACATTGTAAAGTTCTTTCCAATTATTGACTCAAGATGCATAGGATAAACACTGATTTAATGCAGACTCAGTGACATGGACGCCATGTTGGTGGGAGAGAGAGAAGAACCCTTCCCATAATTCCTAGCGATACATAAATTCTGGATATCCGGTTGTTATACTTCCGGTAGCTAACATGAACATTACATCTCCTTCCTTCTAGTTGGAAACTCTCTATAGAATAAATAAAACAACGGTTAAAGTATACAGCCATAAGACAAAACGAATTAACTAGGTGACTGTTCACAGGTCTTAACTTCTCGACATTAACCAAAGTTAAACGGAAACAAATGTTAAGTCCAAAAGCAAAGGCTTTCAGTTCAACAGTTACACCGTTGTGGTGTACAGTTCTAACTTAAACTCAAACTATAAGTCTAGAATCTTCCGGGGGGTTCGCTTCCTGGTAGATCTGCGCAATGGTAGCTGATTCTCGGGATGAGAGGCATGAGTCTGACTCTCTGGAACCGGAGCAGAATTACTTGAGCTCGGCAGACCAGTTTGGTCATGAGGAATTGTCACAACCTTCTGCCGCACAGGTTCCGGAGCATTCACAGTTGGGGCCACGGGCGGCAGCTCTTGTATGCACCCTTTGTCAATAGGATAGCTGGAACCACTACCCTGAGACTCGGCATTGTCATAGTTGGTGGCTGGTTGCTTCAGACTCTTAAAGAATGAAGAATTCCTTGTAACTGTGTGGTTTTCACTTTCAGCTGTAATCATACTGCCCTTCTTGCTCACAACAGTCATGGGGGTAGGATCATAAACGGATCTGCCCTTTGATACGGAAAATGGTCTCTTAACTAGCACAGTTTCACCAGGAGAGATAGTACAGGGTTTCACATAGGCTTTGCTGTCAGCATGAGCTTTGATCTTGGACTTCTGTGAGGAGTCACGTTCGCGGACGATCTCAGCTACAGGGTCTGCGTGGTTTGCTTGGGGTAGCTTGTTACGAACAGGACGCTTGAACAGCAGTACAGCAGGAGCAACGCCAGTCGTTGCATGGGGCGTTGTGCGGTAGTTGCGCAAAATTACTTGCAACTCCTTTCTCCAATTTCTCCCTTCTGCTTTGGCAGCCTTGATGCATTTCTTTGGGGTTTTCACGAACCTCTCAACTTCTCCGTTAGCTCTCGGCCAAAGTGGGGTGACCTTGCGATGTCTAAAACCAAGAACATGGGCAAACTTGGCAAATTCTTCTCCATTGAAGGGTGGACCATTATCTGACTTGACTACACTGGGAGTTCCAAATGTAGCAAACAACTGATCCAGCTTGGGTATAACGGCACTGGCAGACGTAGATGACACCGGTTCTACAAACGGAAATCTTGAATAGTCATCAACCAACAGGAGCAGGGTCTCACCATCCACATGCGCAAAGTCAATGCTCACTTCATCAAACGGGTTGTCAGGTAGTACAGACATTTGAAGCGGTTCCCTAGTGTAAATCGGGGTAACAACTTGACACGGTAAACAAGCCTTAACCTTCGTTTCCACCATCTTCTCCATGCAAGGAAACCACACCTTCTCTCGCAGGAGGGCTTTCGTCTTAACTATGCCCAAATGGCTTTCATGAGCAATGTCAATGATTCGTTCTTGCAATGCAGCGGGTACTACAAGGCGATCAGATTTCAGCAAGACAGTGTCTGTGCAAGTTAACTGCTCCTTCACTTGCTCGTAGCGTGACAGTTCAGATAGTGATACACCAGGTGGAGCTTTGTGCCAGCAGCCAGATTTGACGGCGGACATGACAGCTTGAAGCGCTGGATCCTTTGCAGTAGCAGATTCTATCTCAGACAGTGTGACTGCTTTTGGTACAGCATTCCTTGTGACAAAAGAAATGTGTTCCTCAGACTCTACTTCATAGTTGTGAGACTCTGGATCTCCAACTGGGTGTCTCGAAGCATAGTCGGCTGGGTTTGAAGCACCAGGGCGGTACTCCACAGTGAAGCGGTATTGTTGTAGCTCCATAAGCCAGCGTTCAATCCTGGCTGACGGTTTGGAAGACGGGTTGTTGAACAGAGCCACGAGGGGCTTGTGGTCGGTGATGACCTTGAACTCCTTACCATAAACGAACAGGTGGAAGCGTTTTATGGCCCAGTAGATCGATAGGGCTTCCCGGTCGATTTGCGGATACCTCGCTTGAGTGGGAGTTAGCGGGCAACTGGCGTAGTGCAGTGGTGTCACTTCTTTGGTCGACTCATCATTTTGGGTCAAAACCGCACCTAGACCAACAGGACTACCATCAACAAAGATGGAAGTTGGTTTCTTGGGGTTGAAGTATCCCAGTGTCGTCTTGGTAGATAATGCTGCTTGGAGACTTTCAAAGGAAGACTGTTCCTCTTGTGTCCACTGCCACTTGATGCCGTCACATGTCAGCTGCCTGAGAGGCCTGGTTATCAGAGCAAAGTCCTTAATGAACCTTGAGCAGAACGCGGCAGAGCTGAGGAGGCTTCGCACTTCTGACACATTAGTTGGTGGGGCGACGCTTTGAAGTGCTTCGACTTTTCTTGGGTCGGGTGACATGCCCTTTTCAGAGAATACATGGCCGAAAAAGAGCATGGTTGGAACACGGAACTGACACTTAGGTAAATTGATGGTTAGTCCATTCTCATGGAGTTGGTGGAATACTTGCCGTAGATGCTGGTCATGAGTGTCCTTGTCAATACCGCCAACATAGATGTCATCGCTGATATTCTTTACACAGGGTATGCCTTGGATTGCATCACTCACTTTCTTCTGGAATATTTCTGCTGCGCATGAGATACCGAAGTTGAGGCGCCTGTAGCGAAACAGTCCGACGTGGGTGGAGAAGGTAGTTAGCGGCCTGGAGTCAGGGTGGAGTGGGATCTGGTGATATCCTTGGTTAAGATCAATTTTGCTGAATACTTTGCACCCATTAAGGTCGGCCACTACATCATCGATGGTGGGAATGATGTGCCGCTCCCTGATAATGGCTTTGTTGAGCGAGCGCATGTCAACACAGATTCTAATTTCATTTGGCTTTAGTGGCTTTGGTACAACCACAATCGGTGACACCCAAGGTGTTGGGCCTTCGGCACGCTCAATGATACCATCCTTCTCAAGGTTTCTCAGCTTTTCTTCTACTTGCTTTCTGACGTGGAACGGAATGCGATGGTGCGGCTGCGCGACTGGTCTGACAGATTCATCTACGTGATTGTGTACTGGTTCACCTTTGTATTCACCCATTCCATTCATTAGACTAGGGAAGTCCTTGAGGAAGTCTGGGACGCCGGAAGGTAAATCTTTAGCGGGGTGCTCAACCGTGCTTACAGCTTTGATTAGGTTTAACTTCTGTGATGTCATCCAGCTGAGTATGGAGCCCGATGAGCCTTCTGCAACATAGAATGTTTCTTCCGATGAGCAGTGATCACTGACAACGTTGGCCTTGAGCTTACCACAGAGGTCTAGAGGTTTGGCAGACATGTATGGATACACCTTGACATTGGTATTAGTCAGCTGTGGTTTTGGTTTCAGAGTGTCAAAGTCCCTTTTGCTTAAGATGTTTACTGTTGCCCCAGAATCGGCCATTATACGGATGGGTGTGTCCATAATCCTGACTTGAAAGATAGGTTTGGCGGTTTGGGGTTCCTGTGTGCCAATTTCAAAGGTATATTCTTCACTGTTGTCACTCTCAGCACCTGCTGGGGTTGAGATTTCACCACCAGAGGGGTCTTCTATATCCACAAACCTTGCGCGATGCCTTTGTTGTCTGCCCCCGGAGGGTTTTCTCGGTCGGGTAGGTTTAGAGCGAATAGGTTTACTTCGGCAAACCTTAGCAAAATGATTAAGTTTTTCGCAGTTCAGGCATCGTTTTCCTTGAGCCGGGCAGTTTCCTTGATGTGGATAATTTCCACCGCATAAACCGCACTTAGTATTGCGAGAACCAGATCTTGGTGGGCGGTCAGAGCTCTCTTTATTCAGGCCATCAGTTGTTTTGCTACGGCTATCGCCAACCCAATGCGATTCCTGTCTTTGCATTTCACTGGTTTGTCCGTCCGCAGTTTCCATTGCCCGAGCAGACTTGAGCAGGTTTTCTAAGTCGAGGTTTTGCTCGATCGCTTTGCGCCTAAGACGAATTGATGAGGTACCTTGGATTATTTGCCGCTTTACTTCTAAGTTAGTATCGGCGAACTCACATTTTCGTGCCAGTAGTTGAAGACGGGTGTAAAACTCGGTGATATTTTCTCCGGACTTCTGCGTTTCCTGACGAAAGACGTAAACATGGTGATCAACACACTTCTGAGGTTCGAAATAGTCGGTGAGCGCTTTGACGGCGATTTTGTATTCGTCATTTCCTTCGGTTGGATCTGGTACGGTAAGAGTTTCGAAAACATCGCAAGTTTCCTCTCCAACATAATGCAGTAGCATTGCTTTCTGTTGGGACGCCTTGGTAATGTTCATCGCTTTGAACATGTTATTCAAACACTTGACGTACTTCTCAAAACGGGTAGGTGCTGTGTCCCTCGGTTGAAGCTCAAATTCAGGAAAGGTCGGTAGGTTGATCGCTGCGGCCATGGTAGAAGAAGATGTCGCAGAGGACGGTGATGTTGCGGAAGACGGTGGAACTGATTCGGTAGATGAAGAACTAGCAGACATAAAACCCAGTCGATCGGTAGGTCTTCCTTGTCAATTCGGTGCTTCAAAACGAAGATTTTCCTCTCCGATTATAGCGATCCCATCCTCGTCGCCATTTGTAAATTTCTTTCCAATTATTGACTCAAGATGCATAGGATAAACACTGATTTAATGCAGACTCAGTGACATGGACGCCATGTTGGTGGGAGAGAGAGAAGAACCCTTCCCATAATTCCTAGCGATACATAAATTCTGGATATCCGGTTGTTATACTTCCGGTAGCTAACATGAACATTACAAACATGTTTATTTAGAATCAACAGTACTAAAAATGGGTTCCCATGAATATTCATGGAACCAAAAAATAGTTACAGATGGGTTCCCATGATCTCTGGGCATGGAACCGAAAAATTGTTGCATATTTACTGAGTTTTCGTTGTGACAAGTTTCCTGCATACTGCTCGGTTCAGCAATGTTGAAAGCACAAAATGCGTGACAACGAACAAAAGATGGCAAACAAATTTTAAGCTCAGAAGGAAATGAGAAGGATGCAGTATTCAATTGCTTGACAATTTATTTTCCTTTGATTCCATTATAGTTGATCAGACATACTTTGGTGGCTCAAGCATAACTGCCTGTCCTTGGAAGAGGAGTATGGTCTCTGTTGGTGGACAAGCTGCAAAGTCAGTGTGCGCAAATGATTCATGCTGGTATGAGAAGGTACATTAACTCAGTGACAGTGAATATTGCTGTGAACCTTTAATTTAAGATGAAATATGTGTGGGTAAATGTTTGTCACGGTCGGGGATGTGCGGCCTGATAGGGTATGGTTTTCAGTTAACAATTGGTTCATACATCAGCGTGCCTCATCGAGATATGAAGCACGCGGGAAGTTTGGAGAGCCAAAAGATGCGTAAGAGTTGCTCGAGGCATAGCCGAGAGCAACTCTAGCTTCTTGAGTGCTCTCCAAACTTCCTAAGTGCTTCATATCTTGATGAAGCACACTGACGTATGAACCAATTGCTTTCTAACATTTTCAATGTGGTAGCTCTGTAAAGAGAAATTTCCTCTGTTGTGCTTCAATGTGTTGTATATTTCTTCCCAGAAAAACATTTTGCTATGCTTCAACAATCTTGTCTCAGATTGGTCAAAAACCTGACAGGTGAATTCATGCATGTAAATGAAGTTTATTTTCTGATTAAAGACAAAATTCTGTTATCTGAAAGAAAAACAAGGGTCCTTTATGATTGGCTAATTTACAACAGGCCACATCCTAGCTTTGTGTGTCAGAAAATTTGACGTGCAAACAGTTCAAGGAAGACATCGCAATCTTCCTAAACAATTTACAACACAAGGAATGTTTTCAACATGCTTTCATGGTGTAAGTAGGTGGAACTATTTAAGCTGAAAAACACGACTTTCAAGTCAACTTCCCTTGCTGAAATCTGAACGAAAGGTGACGGGCACATGTACTTGTTGTACCGTGCAGTTGTTGAAGAGCGAGCCAAGATAGCTGCTTGATGTCGTTCCCCTGTCATTGCGATCTGTTCTTGAATTTGGGTGCGGGTGTTTATGGCTGTGCTAGAAGGAAAAGAGCTTTCTGCCCTCAGACTTCTTGACAGAACTTCGCAGCCGTGTTGCAATTGAGAATTGGATAGCTGAGTGTTGTCGTGCACTAAACTCTGCTCACTACAGTTCCCAGATATGCCATAATATGACGATTTTGGAACCGGCATTCGACCACAAGGTGATAGCAGTGGCCCTGATGTTATGGTTGGTGTAGACTTTCGACAGTTTTCCTGCCTCACTGATGCTTTTCGTTGTGTTGTCGCGGAGAATTTTTTTTCTCAAGGCATCTGTCTGCCGACGTCATCAGCATGCACAATAGGATTATGAAGCATGCTCGCGCTATTGAATTTTGTTACATGAATTTACCAGCTATGGTAAAAGGGTCTTGTCTTGAATGCAGAGCTGTTGGTCGTAGGACAACGTCCGACTAAAATCAGCCCATGGCCGACAAAATCATAACTTCGGTCAGACCTTATGTCTGGACGAATTTGGTTTTAACCAAACAATAAGTAAATAATGATGAGAAATAATTGTTTCAAAAAGACTTCCATTTAAAGTGCACCTAACCCCCATATTTTTTCCCCGTCAAATAAATTCTGTTATCATTTGGAGCATTTTGTCACAAAAAGTTTTTGAGTTGGTTTAATCCCTGATTTTCTGTGCGCGGTTGAAGTAGAAATAGACACCATTTTAGTTCAGGGTCGAGCAGTGAGGGCATGGGACTTGTCACCTTGTGACATCAAATTCGTCGAGCGGCTGTTGACTTGGAGTTAAAAACGTACATACAACTCGCCAAGATTTTACTTTCGAGAAAAAAAGGAAAATGCATTTTCTGTGGCGTCTTGCCAGTAATGAGATTATGACACCCAAATGTCCAGTGAGTTCTATTTTTATCGATAAGAGCGGGATCAGCTTTCTCAAGCAATAGAACTTTGACAGGTAACATGGAGCAATCTTATGCGGCGAGCGATAGAAAATAATTTATTTGCTTTCTACTCATCGCTCTCAGACGTGAGAAAACATTTGTCATTTTCGTTTTATTTATGAAATATTTTCCTTATTTCAATCCTTATTTCATGTAACAATTCAAATTTGTTATACTGTACATATTTCCTGAAATGCTGACCAGGTTGATAAAGATGTCGAAAACCAGTGCAAAATCCAGGGGAAATCATCCACACAAGCACACCACCTGTCGATAAAATGAACCCTGATCACTCTCTGTCAATTCATTTCCCATTCTTTGCCAAGGGCTTTCTTTTCCTTCATTCTTGGTTTAGAAGACACAACCATTTCTTTTTAGGATGCATTTAGGTGAAAGAAAACTCTCATTAACCGAATTCATATTAGAAGATGGAAACTCGTCACAGACAGAATTCCGTCTATTTTTCCTTCTAAGCCGACGGTAAAAAGGGATGGAAAACTCTTCTTAGATGGAAAACTGTCTTAAATTCATGTTAAACGCCAAAATCACAACAAGTTTTTCATTTGCCCTGGTCTGAAGATGAGTTTCCAGTCCAAGACGGTGTTCTGTCTACTAATATGGGTTCAGCAAATACCTTGTAAAAAATAACTAATAACCACTTCAGAAGAATTGCTTAAAATGTGAGTGCAAACAGCAGGTGCCTTCCACTTCACATGACCAAGTTAATCAGGTGTGACAGAACTTCTCAAAAATCAATTACCATAATTAACAGGGAAAAATCTTTTTACTCCTAATAATTCTCCACTAAGCCAGTATTTTCTTCTAATTTTTTTGTTTGTAAGAAATCTCTGAGATTTATCTGAGCATGTAAAAATCTCATTTCTGAAACAATGACACTTTCTTCCGTGGCTGATACCTTAACCTTTAAAGGCTTGTACTACAGGACTGCCCAGAAATAAGCAAACCATTAAACGCATTGTTTTATCTTTTGACTCACTGGCCAACGTGTTTTCCTTCGACTTGTTTCACCTTTGTTATTTATTTTCGCACTTTTGGTTTATTTTCTTTTGTGCTCTTTCTAACTGACCCAGAAGCCTTGTCTAAATGAGTAATCAACATAAGCAATTCTCTTTCTAATTTATATCGTTTGAAATTTGACTTGAATTCTGTTGCACATTTATATGCCAATATCTAACTTTGTGGAACAAAACACTAATTTCCTGTGACAAACCTTTGTCGATAATCGAACTATCCCAAGGATATAGTCCGGGTGAGCACTGCCTTGATTTCAGAAACTATTTTGTGGTTTCAAGCAATTTTGAGCCTGCATACTGCTCAGCTTGAGAAAGGATTCAAAACAAACAGTTAAAGTAAGAAACAGCTTGAGCTTGCACAAACTCGATTGTCATCAAGGAGGCAGTTCATGAATTACACAGAATTTAATCTGCAACATGAAGCAGGAAGTGCTTCCTTCACAAATTTAACAAACTTGTTGACCAGTGTAAACTGTTACTAGCTTCATCCTGTCCATGATAATTTCTTAAAATGAAACTTGATCCTCCGTTAGGGTTTTGGTTGCCTAGCACGTGATCTAAATCTGCCCAAGGTAAACGCGCAATCTTTGTCAATTTATCCAAGGAATACTTCTGTGTCTACAGTATGTGATATTGGAATCAACTTTAATTTTTGTTTAAGTTTGGGCATGTAACAATAGATGTCCCAGTTTTACCAGGATGAAAGTGCGGTTATTCCTTTGAGATAGCCAACAGCACTGGGACTCAAATCTGTCAAATGCTCGTCTGTCCACAAACAGCGAAATTTAAAGGTTGTCTAGTAGAATATCGTAGAAAAGCTAATCTGCGACATGAAGCAGGTTGCCTAGCATGTGATCTAAATCTGCAGAAGGTAAATGTGCAATGTTTGTCAATTTTTCCAAGGAATACTTCTGTTTCTATAGTATGTGTTATTGGAATCGACTTTAATTTTTGTTTAAGTTGGGCATGTAACAAGAAATGTGCCAGTTTTACCAAGATGTGCGAAGTTTAAAGGTTGTCTAGTAGAATGTTGCCTGATGATGAGTAACAAGACTCAGTATAAAAAAACTCAAAATGTCAAAGCAAACTATTATACATTTTCTTATCCAGAGAGAAATGTTTTGCGAATTATACAAGAGATTCTGGGGAATTTACAGGCGGCACAGAGTCTCTCAGCTTCCCTTCCCGGGGCTGTTATGTATAAATAGTTCTCATTTTTAAGTGGATATTTAAGGCTTTTCAATCTTCCCTTCTATGTCATTTATAATGGTAGTAACAGACAACCAATTTGTGGATACTTTCATTGTTTTGCTTCGGTTTAAAAATGCATCAACTACTTGAAGAATAATACATTTTTGCAATATGTTAGTTGTATAGCTTTATTTTAAAAATTATGCATACTACACACAGGACGTTTTTCTTTTACACACTCCAATCTGCTAGCTTTCACTACATTCTCAGAAATACGCCAGAAACTTGTTATCGAGCACTCAAAACAACATCAGAAACAAAACTATTTGTATCCGAAAACACTAACCACCGCTAACAACTCCCAAGTAAACACTAGCCTTAATGAACACCGCCCTTCTCAACCGAATGTCCTCAAAAACAGCGAAAAAAAAATTACAACACCTACCTTTAATTAACTTCAATATTTCGCAAAACTCAAAACAACAAAATTATGCTCCTTTCTACGATTACTTTTTTCGTAATCAGCACTACTTCAAACAAAGAACTAAAGCAGACTTATTGGCCTTCGCTCACCTCCTTTACACAATCACCGTGCACATCCTCTATCTAATCAATGTCATCATCTTACAAAACAAATCAACCATGTTTTTCGTCCACAAAACCTCTTACAAATGACAGTCAGTTCTCCCATGCATCACTAAATCTATCTGCTGGTATCGTAGCTACAAATGAAAAATTCACCTTCAAACCCTTCAACAAAGCTTATGTCATGAAAGAAATGTCATGTATGTGACAGATTTGGTTTGAGAACTTTCTCGCTTAGTGACCTCTGAACGAATTCCACCCACACACTTAAATTAAATGAATGTAAACATAATACCCAAGAATGTCCAGTATTTAAGGCCTTGATTAACTGATAAAATCAATACCAACTTCAGAACTTTCTCCGTTAGTGACCTCTCTACGAGTTCTAGCACAACGCTGAAAACCCTGTGACTTTACCCCAAGAAATAAATCAACCTTAAACCTTCAAGCAAGGACTCCATTTGAATCCTAACAACAAGAGTGCAAACTACGTCCAATCGACAATCCATTGTTTATAATTATAACAGCAATGCAATTCTCTTTCAAAGGTCATTAAGAAACGGCCCCTAGCTATTCACCACAAATGTTTCACCCTTCAGACAATGGCTCCATTTCAACCTTAACAACAAAAATGGAGGCTACTTGCAATCTAAAACCTATTGTTTATATGATAGCAATGCAAAGAGCTGGTCGTTTACCACCTAGCAGGCACGGCGGGCCATTTTGGGAAACCTTAGAAGATTTTCAAACTGACCCCCCACTCCATCATTGTTTATTAGATATGACCCTCCATAAAATTAAATATTGTGAAAATGACCCCTAACCAATTCCTCTGGTGACTAAAAATATGGTTGCTACAGGTCGTGCTGAAGTTCACCACATACTCTATCCACACTTGTGTTAATAAAGATCGGTGTTTACTGTTCACAGCTATTTTACAAGTACAGCCAACCCTATCTTCCTCCCTCTGCTTTACATTGTCGCAAAACTCAAGAATGGAGTTTATGATCGCCAATAGTCTCCATGAGTCATGGACGATCTGGCAGGCTAAGTACTCGGCAAAACAACACCAGATACAAAACTATTTTTATGCCGACATACTGACAACGCGCACAACTCTCAAGTTCTCACTAGCCTTTCTAAACACTGCCCCTTGTCAACCAAATGTCCTCAAAAACAGTGAAATAAACATTTCAACACTTACCTTTACTCAACTTCAATATGGTGCAAAACTCAAAACAACAAAATTACACTTCAGATGCAAAATGGTCATGTCACGAACAAATCGTCCGGTATTTGAAACATTAGCTTTCAGTCTCCTAAAATCGACGTCATTATAACGAGCCTGATTGTTTAGAGACCGCGCGGAGACTAAGTAAACCAACGTACGTGAAACCAGGAATGTGCGTTGCATTTATGAGTTGGCCGGACATGCCTAGGCACGTCGTGCCGCCTAGTAACATTTATATTTGTCCCAGAGTCCCAGGCGTGCTGAAATGAGTGTGTAAAGAACTCATCAGTAATGACCTCACTTTATTTTCAGTTTATAGTGTGCTACTTAGATGATTTCAATACATGTGACATTACAAATGAGTTGCATCGCATTTTAATAGGGAGTTTCTCTCTGAGGACGACAGGAAGGAATGTAAAATATAAACAGCAACGCCGTGAAGATTTTCATGAGATTAGACTACCAACTCTAACACGGGGATTGTTGCTGTTGCTTTTGTTCTGGATTAAACTATTGTTTTTCTCTGGTTTTATCAGAATTTCTTAATAACTGTTTGGTTCTGAATTATTTCAATGGTGGGTAGGCGTTTTTCAATTCATCGTTTGTCTTAGAAATTTTTTGCTGATATGTGAAGTCGACAACGGCTTTACAGCTAAATCGAGCACCTTAATGCTAAACATAAAAGCACTAAGAAAGTGGAATCTTTTTTTAGCAATTCAAAAACTTCATCTGCTTATCTCAGTTTTCGTTCAAGGATGGTGTTTGGAGGGTGTTTAGTACACATAGTTTCAAAATCATAAAAAAAACAAGTGATTTTTTTGGTTGTAGTACCACTTTAAAACAATATAAAAATAGTCAAGACTATCAGAGATCAATGATCTGATTATTGTGGAATCACTGCTATTGTATGGGTGTTTTAAAGGCACTCTACCTACATGTATTGTAACTATCTGAATCTGTAGTGTTTTTGTTAAATCTATGCCCCATGAAGGGCACTTGGAAATGCAGGTTTAGGCATCATCCAAGGATTTTGGCATGGTTGCAGGAATAAACCATCATCTTTGTCATATGGAGTTCATGCTGTCAGTTTAGCTGTGCCTGTTTGTCCTGATATTGCATGAATGCTTCCTCTCTCTTCCTATCTATCTCCAAAATTGCATTGTTTTTCTTGTGATTTCTGAAGATTCTCAAATGTTGTTTACAATTTGCAGATAGCATCTATTTGTCGTTACTTTACATTTCCTGGTCCGTATGGACACACGATTCCAGTGGCAGAAATATCCAGGGAGTGAATTTTGTTTAACGTGACTTTAAAACTGATCTGAAAGGTGTCAAAGCTTTCGACTCGGTTTGGCAAGTCGAAAGAATCTCTTACTAATTTTTTGTATTGGTAATCAAGGGAGAGTTGTATTTATAGTTAATGTCCGAGTCTGATGAAAAACTGGCCACTTTAGTCTCTGTAAAGTCCCTAACAACTCCAGAGTTTTTGAGGAAGGCTCGTTTGGAGGGAGTAGATCAGTCAGTCAGTCTGAAGACTGAATTACCATTGATTAAAAGATTACAAGAATATGATTGTTTTCTCAACAAGGAATAAAAGTAAAATTACTATTGATAAAACCTCTATGTAAGTATAAGTTCAAGTATCTAACTATAAGGTACTAGAACCTACATTTATTAAAAAAACCCATTAAAATGTAACAAAATTACAAACCTTAAAATAAGTATGACGTTTAGCAGGGATCTACAATGTTGCCTGTGCTGCACAAAAGCCTGTAAAGGATTTCAGATGTTTTTGGTTTAACAGATGCGATCTGGTCCCGCAGCTACTGTGGCACATGTACATCTAAGCTAGACAATTGTTAGCAATCAGATAAGTCACACAAAGTAGGTAAAACCTGTGAAAAATGATGCACCCTTCACAAGCACTAACCGATATACTCGTCTTGGAGTGTTCTTGTCTGCAATAATTATCACGTCTTTAACCTCCCAAATCTTGCATTGTGTGCTTGACCTTGTGCTGAAATGACAAGTCTTATCCTAGCTTATTTGCGATTTTTCACCCTTATCATGCTGACAGTGAGATCAGGAAACAATCTCTGAAACTGACTTTTTTGTTAATGTACATTGATACATTTCACCTTTGTTTCCAAAATTCAGCTTCCTAAATAGTATCTTCTGAAAAAAAACGTGTCAAAATTACATATCAATAAACAATATGCATCTTACAATTTTTTTGCCAGAATGTCAATTCAAGCCAGGGATGATAATTAAAGTTCTCCACTTCCCTCATTCTAATGATGAAATTGATTCTACATGTAGGACTTTCTCCTGGTTCAAGATTAATTTTACTGATGGCTTTAAAGCTTTTGTATATAAAAGACACCACTAAAATGTCAAGCATAGCTTAATTAGGGACCTGCAAGGTAAAACATTGTTTATTTTTGAAGAGGTCCAGTACAGGTGTAGTTTAAATGACGACTTTACGTTAAATGAAAATTTTTCAGAAAGAAACAACTGGAAGCAGAACAAATGAAAAAAGCATGGGGAATATCTTTCCACATGATTCAGTGTTTGACTGATACCAATCAGTAAATAAAATTGGCTACATATAACAATTGTCAACATCCAATATTGCCCTGCATCTAAATATGGTTGCAGAAGCCTCATCGCTACCTTATAAGTTCTACCCTTAGCACTGGGTGGATCTGTATTTACAAATTTCAAATTTGTAGCTAAAGCCATTGCTAGAGTTACACAAATATGATTTCACACCGTACCTATCAGGCTTGTCTTGATCCGTGATCCACTCTGTTGATTTACATTTCCTCTAAAGGGAATCATCCCTTTATCAATACTGATTTTTATGGCTGGCTTCCAAACACTTGAAAGCGTTTAGTGACTGTATACATGAACTGGGTTTTTGCCTGTCTGTCCTTGAGGAAAATACTGCTACGTCCACAACAGCACCATTACTTGCATCTCCATATTCTGTCAAGACATGGGTAAGCAGTCTTTGCCTTGCCTGTCTCATTTTTTCTTTGGCTTCATCCTGCAAAGCCTCAAGGATGGTGTCTTCCTGTTTATAATAGGCTGGTAGTGATAAACAGGGCGTGCATCAGGGATTTCACCATCCATGAGTGGTATTTCACTTTTTTCCCCATATCTTTGAATTCCAGAAAAAAGGTTTTACTTTTCTTCTTCTTCTGTGAATGGTATTCTTTTTCCTGGGGCCATTACCAACAAAAACTTCCCCACTGTAAAACTTTGATCTGTCTATCTCTTTGCTGTTGAAAACCATGCTATGTTTGATCCCATGAGGCCTCAGAGAAAGCTGCACGTTATGTAGGGGTCATATAGGTTCCATGTGGAAATTGCTTTGGGATTTCTGGGAAGTGGATGGACTTTGGGGATTTTAACTGGCACAAAACTGAAAAATGTTGTTTTGCGCTGCCATGGTAACCATGACAATTTTTTTCGGTGGCTCAGATAAAATGCATCACAGGCACTGAAACAGCATTTTAAACTCTAAGTCACCCATCATGGCTTTCTTTCTGTGCCTAAGGCATCAGATTTTGAAAAAAAGAAGGCTTTTTGGGTCAAAAGTTAGGTCCTACCTCAACCTAAAACACTGCACCTTTCCTTTGGGAAATGAGTTTATAAGCATTAGGCACTTGAAGTACTTGAAAGAGTAAGGGTAGTGTTTGAAAGGGAATGAGATCATTTGAGTGATATTTTAGGCCTTGGTGTGGAGTATTTGGAAAAAGGTAAAATCTTAAAAAGTTGAATGTCCCTCATCTGCCACCCCCAACATCCCCCACCTCACCACACCCCTACTGCAGGAGGTGCATCACTGATAAGGCACTACTTAAATTATTTTACTTTTTGTCCATAAACTGAGAGAAACAACCTGCAATACAATGCAATACAAACTTTATGGACACTCCCGAGAAGGGTTATTCAGTTTGTCCTTTTTTACTAGAGCGTTTCTGGACTCGAGACTGGAGTGAGAAAAATGCTTGTCCTCCACAGATAGCATATGTGCTACTTGACGCAGGGACAATACTGCTGACTAAAGAAATGTTTAAGATGAATGGGGAAGTAACAAATGAACAATAGAAAGGAATATTAATAAATTACAATAGGTCATGATTTATTACAGAGGTAGAGACAGAGAATGTGTTTTGTGCAGTTTTCTGACTCACTTGCTCTTATTTGTTCCGGTTGAAAGACAAAAAGGTGGCCCTCATATCTTCGTAAATCACAGGCGTCCTTTTCAGGTTTTAACTGGTGGCATTTCACGCTATGGAGAAGGTTTATCTTTGATGCAGTTAGTCCCGTTCCTTCTTACTGCTGGCCTTCACGGTCTGCACTGCTGTGCAGAATTATGAGAAGACCAGAAATAAACTTTCCTATTACAGGAAATGTCTGTTTCCCTGTAACAGGGTTTACTCATCTCTTCATAGACATGCGATGTTCCATGGTAATAATAATAGTCATAATCTTTATTAGATACTCCCAGTGGCTTTTTTTCAGATCTCATTAACATGGTAATCTATAAGCAATAGATAAATATAAAAACTGAATGGTAGTGAATGTCAAAAATGAATAAGAAGTGAACGGTAATTTACAGTAATAATTGTCTGGAAGTTCACTGTCATTACGAAGCTGGTATTCTAAGTACTCTATCTCAAGAGTCAATTAGTCTTTTTCAGCATTCTTGAAAATTTGAAAATGGCTCCTAGAGAGTGTACATGTTCACATTTACCGTAGCTCTCTTTGTTCCTTTTCAAACCACATCACGGTTAACCACTACACTGTCGTGAAGAAACTCAGTTGTTGAAATTTCAAGCTGTGATGTAAGAGCTGCAGACCACTTGATAGAAATTGTGTATTGCAAGTACCCCTTCGAGGGCCTGGGTATGTATAACTTGCCCAGTTGCAAAACCAAGGCTGAGCTTTTGGATTTTAGCTGAATGGCCAGATCTATGTAATGTCACCAACCTTTTTTATGCTATACAAGAAAAGCATGTAAACCTAAGGTGTGGTTGATTTACTTTTTGGTGACTGCAACCCCAAAATAGCTATTTTTGACATGATTATCTTAATTTGGAGCTGTTGGGTAGGCCAATTTTGCCATGCTATGTGTCATTCTAAAGCTAAATGGACTTCAATAACATGTTGTTAATTTCTTTCCATTCATGTTAAGGTGGCTCGATAGTCTAAAAATGGCAATTAAGGAATTATTTCGTCCTTGTTTTTGGTACATTCCTCTCATTCCAAATAAACCACACCCCCTTCAAAGAGCCGCACCTATTTTCGCAAGTCCAATAAATGGCATTATGGCAAACATAATATCTCTACTCTGGCTCAGAATGGACAGTTGAAATTTGGTACACTAACAACTGGTGACCAGAGATGTGCAATGAACGATAATCATTAATTAATCATGAAACAGTTTCAAATGACACTCACAAAGAAAGTGAAAAACTCACTTGATGTCTTCCAGAGAAAAGATCAATAAATCAGACCATATTAGTCAATACCCTGCTATTTTACTTGCATTGCACAGCTCTATTGATACTTAACCTTGTGTGAAAATTTTATTGACTTATTCCAAATACCTTTTGCTGTGTTCACCGTGCCCAAATAGTACTGAAATACAGAATTTGAGAAAATTAAATTTAAAAGCTAATCATAAGTCACAAGTCAGTCGCTGAAGGCTCCAGATGCATAGCTTGGCCCCTCAAGAGCCTGCAAATTGTCAGGTAGCCTTTCTTCCAATTTCTTCTGTCTCTCCGTCTTTTCTTTGAATGTTCAGTGCTCTTTCTGCAAGCATGACATGGTCTGTCATGGTCAGGTTTTTGGCAGACATTCTTATAGTACTGTTACGGAACAGATTTGGACACCAAGTTTTCTCTTTAGGAAGTTTTATTCTGGTTGTGCTCGATACAGTGAAAGGCTCAGAATGAATCTATAACGCATCAACTACGCTATTAGAAGCGGTTGCTTTGTCAACGTAACGCGCTGTGATTGGCTAAAATATCCCGCCTACGTGCCGCGGCATAACTCAAAGACGGCGGCTTTCTATTAAGGGATTAATGACTACGCACAAAACACTGCTGAAATGAACTAACTTTCTTTCCGAAACTTTAAATGTTGGTATCATAACTTATCAAGATCTTATCCTGGGACGGGAAAAACCTTTAATTCCAATCACAACTGTTACTGATTCGGCTAATACGCTATTGATGATCGCGCGTCCGCTTTCTGGTAAACAACTTATTAAAGAACAAAAGTTCCTTAAAGTATTGTTCTTAAACTTAATTAAATCGAGCCGCGTGTTTTGCTACGCCTAAATTTCACTGTTCGTTTTAAAAAACATAAACTATCCTAAATTGATTATTTTATAAAAGAGAAAATATCTTAGATTGAAGACGGAGGAGCGCGCGCCAGGAAATCGAAGGGTTGTAGGATATTCGTAGTTGTTTACGCGTCCGTAAACTAATTACCTGGATTAGATGGAATCTAGGCTTTGTTAATGCTAAAGTCCGAAATGTTTCGCCCCCACGAAGGAGCACAAAAGGTAAAAACCCCTTTGGCGGAAGACCACACTTCTGGCGTCCAAAGTAAGAATAGCGATTTTGAAATTCCATCATCAACCCTGTTATCATCAATAGCGCGCGCTCCACTCGCACCATCTTAACCTAAAGTAAAACGACACTCTAATTGATATATCATCACACTGCATAAAGAACGTGTTCTATTAAGTAAGATTGCGGACCAACGCTTAGCTTACATAATGAGTTATCCACAAACAAATTAAGAATTCTAATAGTTGAATGGAACCATTGTTCCACAGTTCGTGCTGATCAAAAGACCAGAGTGTCCAGAATTAATCAACCTAAGTTAATAACTCTTAAAGGCATAACTGTTCGTAAAATAGAAAGTAGTGACCAGGTTGTTACTTGGCTTATGCAAAAACATTAACTGTTTACTCAAGCTGGATTAAACCAAACAATAGTTGCCTGCATATGGTATTTAAATTGATTTGGAATAAAAGGAAAGGGATTAGAGATAGGAATTTTCCCACGAGAAATGTTCTAAGCTTGCAAAACAATATGTAAATCGTTGCGTGAACGTGAGTAAAAGTCAGTGACAAATTTGGCACGTGTATGTTGCTTAGTAACGATCTGGTCATTGTACGAAAAGTACAGAACACGTTCGTAGTTCACTTGAATTTTTCAATAACACAAATTATACTGATTGTAATTGATTAATGATCAAATTGACTTATAATACGGAATATGAAAACCAACGGTCAAATTAAAATACGAAATGTAAAACTTGTTTGAATATAGATAAAATTGTGTGCCAACAGTACACTCCTGGGGCAATCCCTAACTCTTAAAGGACTAAAATGATAGAACCTGCACCATCATTGAAGTGTGAAACTGGTAGATAAACAGCCAGTTCAACTGTGTTCAAGCCAGAGTGTGTTTCCTTTGTGGCCTGTTGCCAGAGCATTTTGATTCTGAGTGCCTCCATGTTGACAACACGAGAGAAGGTTTTTGTCTCTCAGATCTTCAAAATTGGGACAAATTGTACCAGCGGCAGTCCTGGGAAGAATATGGCTATGCTCATAATCAAGGTTTTCAGCACGTCCTGAGCATGACCTGTGCCCCTTCAAGCGGATTCCTGGTGTGGTTACCAAAATGATCTAGCCCATTGAATGGAAACGTTTTCTTTCAAGTTCATCAATTGGCCACACTGCACACTAACCCAACTGATGTGGTGACACTACTCTCCCTTGGTGCCTTAGAAATGCCAGTTTTGACAATTCGCTTTTCTCCATCTTGCTCTTCAACGTGAGCTCACTGCTCTTATTGCACTGATGTGCACTGATGGTCCACTGGCATTTATTTGAGTTGCTTGTTTGTATTGTATGTTCTGTAGTAAGCTTGTCAGGATTAATGGGTGCTTTGGGCTTCTTTGGCTATCCGATTACACAGTTTGAAGGCATGGTTTTGATGTCAAATTTTTAAATGTTACATGTGATGTCTTTTCATCTGGAGTTTTAGCTTGAAACCTCTTATGTAGGGAACCTCTTATGCAGGCAAAACCGAGGTTTCTCCACTAAGACGTATAAGAATTAATGAGGTTTTACAAACACCACCTACAAAAAATTGTGACAGTTTGTTCCATTTATTTGAAATAAATGGAACAAACTGTAGGGCATCATGTAGGGTTTTGCCTACTGATACACGAGTACAGTGGTATTCCTCTGGGCCATTAAGGCGGGCTTTTAGCTGAAAAATGCACACTTTTTGTATCAAAGATAACATTGACATTTTTAATCCACACTTATGCTAATTATATCACTGGAAAGCTCATAAGCCAAGGAATTTAAAAATGCCTTTTTTTTGCAGTATCAGCAAATGTTACTTGACACCAGGCTGTCGAATGTACTACATGCTGTGCAAAATTGGTGTGTAGTTAAGAAAAGATTTCTCATCGTAAATGTAGAACAATAGGAACTTGTTTTTGAATTGAATGAGCGATTTTGCAAAATTCTAAAATCACATGTCAAATCATCCGTCTCAAGTTACATGCTGTAAAACAAGGTAAATATTAAATATTTAATATATTGTCACCTTTGAGAAAAGATATTTCAAGGATTTAAGCTATCAACCTGAAATTTTTAGGAAAGTTAGTGTTCGTTTAGTGATTTAATATGAATGAGGGATTTTGCCAAATGATTCTTAGGGGGGAAATGACCAATAAATTATTGGTCATTTCCCCCCTAAGAATCATTTGGCAAAATCCCTCATTCATATTAAATCACTAAACGAACACTAACTTTCCTAAAAATTTCAGGTTGATAGCTTAAATCCTTGAAATATCTTTTCTCAAAGGTGACAATATGTCGTTTTCAGAAAAATGGCCTTAAAGTTTTAAAGGGATTATAAATTATGATTGTTGTTAACTAATAGCTGAAGCATCCATAAGTGAAAAACTGTTCATATATAGCTCTCAGACACCTGAGGAAACTAACTAGAATCCCCCAGCTTCATAAGTCTCCTTCAAGCTCACAAAGGCCTTCTTCTCTTTGCCTGTGAATAAGCTGGAGTCCCTGGCAATGATTCTTGTCTTCTGCTGTGGCTTGGGCATCTGCTTTTTGCAATCGTCTGTTGTCTTTTACCCTGAGGACATAGGCTGTGTGTGTCCCACCAGGAATGGAAAGTTTGTTGATGATATCATTCCTACAATCTGCTCCTCTGTGGAAATGGCACACTGCCGAGGCAGCAGCAAGATGCACAACTTAAGCTCCATGATGCTTATGCTTGGGGCAATGCCCCGAAATCATACAGTTGATACACTCATTTGGGTTTTGAGTGGCCCCACGAACGCATCTCTCAAGTAGCTTTGTGTGACTAAGTGTCATAAATGTTGGTCATAGAAGTTCAAGAAACACGTCAAGTAAACAGTCTTCATCTTTGTAAGTGCTTGTTCTTGTTGCCATGTCCTGCTGCCACTTACACCATGACGATTCTCTAGCAGGACAGAAGTGGTGCTGTTTAGCAGGATCTTCTGCCTTAATACTGTGGTTGAGAATGGCAATAATATTCTTTCTTCTTGGAATAAATGGCAACATCACCTTCTCTGTCAGTGGGATTTGCCTTTTTTAGGGTATTCTGACGTATTGCCAGTTCGTAGTATTTTTGCAGCTTCTTGATTTTGGTCTCAGTGAGTCTGCTGTGTCCACCTATTGATTTGCAGACTGGAATTGTGTGAACAATTCATGTACAGCCTACCATTGCATAGGTTGACAAGTTCACTTGTGTGCTGTAACAGAGTTACAACTGCAACCAGGGTAGACTCATTTTCTACTCTGGTCGACGTCCCTACTTTGGCAGATTAATCTAGACTGTTTCTGTAATTGGCAATCTCTTGTCTTGCATTTTGAAGCTCGATGAGATTCTCGTCATTCTGCTTTTAATTTTTTTGTATGCCACAACTCATCAGTTCCTGTCTTTTGTGCTGTGCAGGTACAGTTGGAATTGGGAGGCGGTGCCAAAGGTAACAACCTTGGGAACCTTCATGATACTGTTGTTACGTTATCCTTTGGATATGGACAAACTCGTTTGCTGTGTTGATTGAACTTAGATTGGTTACAGGCCTGTTGTCTTTCCACTGTAGGGTTAGACAACTGTCGTCTCTGACCCATTTCATTGCCTTTCTTTTCCTCTTGCCCACTCCTTTCTTTTCTTTTTCCTTCTTCAATTCCACAAGGCGGGATATTGAGATGAAACAGGTCCTTAACAAACTTTGGAGAGTATAAAAATTATTGAATTGCATGTTATATCGCTTGCTTGCAGTGGGTGTTCATTCTTTGTGCATAGGTCAGCAAATGTAACATCGCCATCAAAGCCGTAAATCTGTCCCTTGACATGATACTGCATGCTCAAAACCCATGGTTTGCGACTTGTAACATAAGCCCTGCAAGTGTCAATACAATCAGTAACAATATGTTAAAACACCATCTGTCTCCCTCCCTGATCTCAGCAGTGTTATTAAAAAACAAATGAAGAGAAAATGAAGAGTGGTGCGTTTTTTTGTGAGCCACCATTGAACAAGGGGACAGGGGAAGGGTGTTCCAACAACTTCTGTCGCTGTTTGTAGCTCAGAAAGAAACGGGCCTCTCCCTTTATGCTCAGAAATATTTCACTAAGGAGAGTTTTCCAGATAGTGCTGGTACAACGCTGACATCAGCCGAATTTTCAAAAATCACTACAGGAGAGCGGTTAACTCTCCTTCTTCTTGTAAGTTATGTGGCCAGGTGATCGAGATTATCCACTCCTCTTTTTGCTGAACTGTTACACAGCAAAACAATTAAAATCGGCTTGGTAACCTCGTTATGTTGGTAAACATTAACTCACTGAGACAGGGTTAAGAGGTCAGGCAGTGGCAGATGGCAACAATCAAAACTAAACCTTGAGCAAGCCCTGTGACCTTAAAACCCTGAACATGTGCACCCAGACTGCCAGCCGTTTTTTCCCTTCTTTCCTTCCTCAGTCAGTGAAAAAGCATACTTCCTGAGGCGTGCCAACTAAGCCTTTCTCAACGCAACGTGGCTTGCAAATATTGTAAATCCTGCCACCGTGAAATTAATCAGGCTATGGGAAAAATGAAGAGTTACAAGCCAGAAGTTCAGCTCCATTTGTGTGTTGCTGAGAGTTGCGTGCATGCCTATCTTGATCAGTTAAGCAGACATATGTATTTTTTTCGCTACTACATTTCAACACTGTTGGTGAATTTTCATTGTGAAGTTCCTGTGTAGGATGCAACATTAATTTCTCCTTGGTTTCCCCCACTTTGAATGACTTTAAGACTTTGGTTAGAGGATTTCTCTTCTGCTTTGTTGCTCCAGAACCTTCCTTTAATTTTTACGAGTCCAGTGGTTTTCTCTTTCTCACTTTCGGTGTAAATTTTCACCTTTCTTGCCCTAGCAGCTGAATAAGAATAAGGCAAAGGTAGCCTGTGTGAACGTGGCTGACCAGAAAACTCAAGTCTTACCGACATTATGCATTTCCAGAGGTTATCTGTTCCCCCACATTTATAAGCGTTGCATGTAACACGACAGACGAGAGTGCGAGGAAAGCTTTGGACAGCCACTGAAGTAGATTCGCCAAGAAAACAAAAGACAAAAACCATGTAGGCATGGAAAAAGCGTGTGTACAGGAATTGCTTAAGTTTCTGTAAGAAATGGAGTATTGTCTAATCACATGTCTAACCGAAGTGTGTTTAGAAAACAATAAATTAAAGTGAGAAAACAATCGATAAACGTTTGGAAAAGAATAAATAAACTCTCTTAAACAGCACCAGATCATCCTCCGCATCTCGTAATGTAGACCAAAGAAATGTAAACATTTCTGCATATGGCCATTACGGGGTCTAAGCCAAACCTGCAGTTCTTAGTGGTCAATATGATTCTAATATTTTTCTATTAAACCTTTTTCCATTTATTTGCTTTGTTATGTTTTGTGCGCACGTCTTATATTGTTTGTAGAATTTGTGATATTTTTGGCAGATTCATGAACCCCTCCAAACTGACTATCTAAGGAATAAAAAAAGGTAATGTTGAGACAATAGCAATCTGGTAAATAATTGGAATCTATCTATTCAGTATATCTTTGGTGTTTTTACGAACTGTCGTCTGCAGGGGGTATTAAATTTGATTTCACTGTTGGTTTCAACTTTGCACTATGGTGATCTGCACTGTGCTGTATTAATTTGATGTGCCAACAATAAACCGACAATAGCCTCACATGCCATGCTCTTGGGAATTGACTGCGGCTAAACAAGGCACTATGAAATGTTTGCAATGTATAAAGAAACCACCGACATTCTTAATTTTGGCAGAATGCTGCCAAAAAATCAACAAAACATGAAACGTGGGTTTTTGTTGTCTTTTCGATTATTTTCATTATGTGTCAATAACCTGATGACAAAGTCGGGGATTTTTTAGGATTTTCAGGACCTCCTTTACATGCTGCAACATCATCTGTTCATTAATTGGTGTGCTATTTCTCTTACTGCGTCGTTCAGCCAACCTGGTTCCAGTTTGTGGCCTCTTGAGCACAATGTGTCAGCCTTGCGAAAGTGGGTCCTGTTTTTTGCTATGCTTAGGTCTTTCCATAAAAGACGACCCACCTTCACGTAAAGTATGCCATTGTCATCCTGAACTTGTTGCATCTGAAGGAGGAGTATGCATCAGTGTTGCTTGAGAAAGAATATGTGCTCTTCACGCACATCGCATTGTATAAGGGCAAATAGGTCCTTTTGGTTTTGTTTTTCGAGCCTGAGCCAAAAGAAGAGCCACTTTTCACATTTTCTTGGACTTAATTTGATATTTGCGGGTTAAAATGATGTTGCTTACCATGGCTTTTCTTTTTGTAGCAACAAGTCCTTCTCTGCAGGTATTAAAATTGCTGTTTGTTTCCCTCTGTTGGGAAAACTGACTTAATCTGACTTTGAGACTTGAGTGGCTTTGATGTTTCTCAGAAATATCTGATTCCTCTCGACGTCTTCTACCACTGGTTCTTTTGGCCAGAAGTACACAGTTTCCAGATGGGTGAGAAAACTGACCATCACCGCATCATCTGCTGCCCTTATCACCTTTCCTATGAAGTACTGTGGAGTGTTAGTATATGCCACAGCCATGAAGTTAGACTGGTCAATCGCTCCCTGCAAATTAAAATTGACAAAGATATTGCATTTAGCGAACACATTTTTTGCCATTTCCTGTGAGTGCGTGAATCTTGCATAACATATATCTCATTGCACAATTCAATAAGCATATCCACGTCTTTTCATTGGCATCCTAACCATTTTTAAATCCTCATTGTAGAAAGGTAGAAAACAGTAAAGCAAATAGCACTATCAATAATTAAAAAAAGCACACACGAATGGTCCTTCCTCAGTTTTGGTGGTCAAACTACTGCTAAGACCTGTACCGCACTGGATTGGAGACAAAGCTTCCCATCGCCAAAAAAGATACTCGCGCACATTGGAATTAGTTGCCGAATTAATAAAGGGCGTCTGTGGAAAATTCAGATTATGAGAGCTACTGGCTTGCTTACCCCATTTTCACCACAGCTGCACCACAAAGAAAAACCCCGCATGTGTTAATGTTGTGCGTACAAAAATGCTGTGCAAAAAATTATTTACCTTTACAGTGTAGTACTGCTTTGAAATAAGCTTTGCTAAAAGACACGCAAAGCTTAAAATGTGATGGCCCGCTTCCCATGAAAGGGGTGAGATTTTCGTAACTCAGTTAAAAAGGATATTTACACAGGTGTATAAATGAAATTTATATGTGCGACTTCTGTATTGATCATGTTGAAGTGAGCTCTGTTGAACTCTGATTATGAGTGTACGAGGCTGCATTTAGTACGTTGTTTAAGCAGTAATTGGAGTGGGGCATATATGTAGCGAAACGGGGAATGGATGCAGAAATTGAAAACAGTTTGTAATCGTGAAAGAGCCTTTTAAGTGCCACGATGGTAAAAGCAGTCAATATCTTCTTTTCCAATAAAGCATCATTGGAACCTGCATGTCTCTTTTGCTTTGTTACTCCAGAACCTTCTGTTAACTTTTATGAGTCCAGTGCTTTCCTCTATCTTAACTTTCGGTGAAAATTTTCACCTTTCTTTCCCTATCAGCTGAATAAGGATGAAGCTCTCTTATGCACTTTCAAAGGTTATCTGTTGCCCCACATTCATAAGCGTTGCGTGTAACAGGAGGTGTATGAGAGTGAGACATAGTTTCGGACACCCAGTAAAGTAAATTTACCACCAAAACAAAAGGCAGAAACCATGTAGGTTTAGAAAAAGCGCATGCATGAAAATTGCTTGAATTTCAGTGAGAAAGGGAGGACAGCTCGTAGTCTAACCACCCGATGTTCTTTAAGAAAACAATAAATTAACTCTCTGAAAATGTTCTAGATCATCCTCCAGGTTTCATAATGTAGTTGAAAGCAATGTAAATGTTTCTGCATGCGGCTGCTAGGATGCTTAAGACACCATTGTTGTAGGCTCTATATCCCTCCTTATCTGCGCAATCTTGCCTTGAATCAGGACATCTTTTGAAAGTGCTATGTACCATGATCTTCCTTTTGACTGGGCTTCGTGTTTGAGTTCGGCAGCTTTCACAGTGTGCCTTACTTTTCACTCTTTGTAGTTATAACAGCCAATATGGTCAGGACAATCTTAGTGACATCATGAATACCTTCATTTAATCAGGGTAACTCTTCCAGTATTTACAATATAATAAAAAACAGTTATCAGTGGAGCCCCTAAAGTAAAAACATAGTTACACACGAATATGTAATTAGGAAAATGTAAAAGAAATAAGGATGTGTAATAAGGAAAAGGTCTAAATTTGAAAGAAGAGCAAAATTAAAAGTATTGTAATGATGATGATAAAAGAAAATACATCACGAGATAAAACCATAGTTAAAACAACAATTAAAAACAAAGGTAAGCTAAATATTCGGAGTAAAAAGTTGACTTCTTAGTACAGTTTAGCTTGACCGAAGGTAGCCTGAGATGGTTGCTTTGTCTTGTTTGTCTTGTTAAAACATCTCTATTAAATTTAAAATAGCCTATCAAACATTGCGAGCATCACATGACTCCATTCCTCGGCTGTTCCTGAAAGAGTTTCTTGGTAGTCGTTCTCTATTTGCAATTCATTGGCAAATTCTTTAATGACCTCAGAGGCACAGAGGTAATAATGACTCATGTTCTCTTTTTTTGAGAGGTTTGGAGCTGAGACTCTGAGGTCGTTAGTAGTTTAAAGGCTTTGATATTGCGTGGCTGGTAATCTTTCTCCTGCAAAAATTCTTCTTGGGCATGGGCTTTGCGGTGAGCTCTTTATCCCTTGTCTCAGAAATTGCAAGCTTCAATGTGGCACTTGGACACACTGTGCTCCTTTACTTGCACCAGGCCAGATAAATCGAACTCTGCAGTTCCTCCAAGGATTGCATTGGTGATTGCCTTCTTTGATTATGTGACTGAGTGTGGTTGGTTATTCTGTATTGCCCACGGTAAATATGGGATACAGATGGTACATTTGAAATTCCCCTTTGGACCATGGGTGAATTGTGGAAAGGTGTCACTTTGAAGTGACATCAGTATCCTCACCAGCAAGACTTACAACCCTTACAGGTGGTAGAAATACAAGTATCTTTGAACGTAGATGCTTTGGCCGATGAAGAATATATGTTAGCTTTCCAGAACGAATTTTGATGGATCAAGGAACACAGATTTGAGGTATGCTTACAAAGATGATGGCTTGCCAGGTTGATGAGGTGGCAACAAGTGATCCAGGCATTTGTGGAACTTTTTGAAGATACCGTCTGCTTCCTGTTCATTAGAGGATACACTGCAACTTCCACTGGATGGTGAACTTACCTTGATTACTGCATCAATAGTTTTATAACAATTATCTCTAGTAAGTTCGTCATCATCAGAATCAGCTTTTCTTCTTCATACGATGCCCTAGTGGGACCACCAGATGAGTCAGATGCATCTGATTCTAAGTTGTCTTCTCTCTTTGGCTGATTGCGATGTTTGATAGAGTCATTATCTCCACTGGTTTTCTAAGATGCGCTTGATAGGAGTTAAACATTGACATCAAAAGTGAGAATGCGTTTCTCAAGTGAAATATCTAACAGGTTCACTTTGTCAGCTGCCTGTGCTGGAGGCTCCTTGAACAAGATCTGGCGTCAACATTAATGCCGAACTTCACCAATTGAAGGAGCTCTCTCTGACCGAACCTGGTTCCTCGCGGACCTGTTTTACAAGTATTGATAAAGGACCCTTTTCCTTTTTTCAAGGAAAACGTAGCATCCAAGAAGGGAGAAGAAAGTGGGTCTTTTGTCATCCTCTATTTGTAATTCCTTTGGAAAGTTCAACCAAATGCTGTCCTGCCTGATGGAATCACTTCCTCTCCCTCGCAATAGAACATCTGCATTCACTGTTGAACTATGCAGGGCGAAGGGGGGGGGGGGTGCAAAATATATTATAATTAAGGAAACCGGGGAAAAAGAAACACAAGGCGGCTGTGAATGTGCTGATTAATTCTGGATAATTCTAGTGGAGCATCTGGTTGTACGTGTAGATGTATTGCATGACATCGTAGGGCCTGTTGTGGGGGGGGGGGACACTGAAGTGAGCATGAGCTATCTGGGGGGATGTTAACCCATGAAAATTGTGTAAATCTAAAGCCCTCTACAGTTGACAAGCGTGGTGAAAAGAAAATTGTTATTAGTTAAATATTTGAGATTTTATTCTGACCATAGAAGAAAATGGAAAATTAATAACTATCTAAAACCGTGAAATGCTCCATTTTTATAATTTTGCGTATGTGCTGTACATATTGAAAAGTTGCGTGTCAGTCTAAGAAATGAACATACTCATGTGCTGTGTGATTGTCTGTGCCATACTGTTGTCTGAATGCGTAATAAGCCGTTTCTAAAACCCATACATTCAGGCAGCTGGATCGAAATCCTGGATGCTGGGTTATGCAGGACATTTGGATCTCCGGCCTCTGATCCTCTACTTTCTGCAAATCTCTGCTGATTTCTGTACAGCAAACACTTTCGTGTGCCGTCGGCATAAGTTGACATATGCCACACTTGCACTTAAGACAGACACAGCCAGAACGAAAAAAGAGAGACAAAACAAAACAAACAACAAGAAAGGAAACACATGAATAGGATTTGCTTTTATTCTAACCAGATACTGCCTATCATGGGCATTCACTACGAAAACTGCCAACAAATCGCAATTGAAGCAACTACCAGTCAGTGTTTTGAAGGCGATTCGTCTCACTCTTGGCTGTTTTTCATTCGCTTCTTCCTGCACATTACGCCCAACTCTATGAGGCTCAAATCGATGTGGTCGACGCCCAACATCGTCAGAGGGTTCCTATATTTCTGCTACATCGCTGTTGAACAAATTAACTAATTTACGTCGTTATCATGCGACAAAATTTTCTCCAAACTGGTGCTGCTTTCGTGTGCCGCCATAATAATTACCCTAAGGTTCTTAAGTTGTGCAATGTTTGTATTCCACCGCTGACGTCACAAGAACTTGCTATTGTTTTCACCGGACGTGAATCTTGGACCGAAAATTTCGTTTTTCTCCTTGAATATTTTGATCTGGGCAAAATAAATGGCAAATTCATTTTTTCCATCACTTTTTACGTTAAACTAGATAAACTTGTATTTTTGGGTTTACATGTCCTTTAACATATTCCAACTATGAAGCCTTCAGTAAACAAGGCAGAACACATACCAATCTGTAATCAATATGACAGTGTTGCCAAACAACTTCCACATTACAACTCTCCTCTGCAAAAATATCCTCCATTGACTTTGCCGTCCCTTCAAACAATTCATCCTCCACATACCAAAGCAATCCACCTGTCAAATAGTTGTAAATAATAAATTAACCATTTTTTACTGAAATGACCCATTGTATGCCATACACCATTAGGTGTTACCACTACTCTCTTTCAACTACCCAACTCTCCATTGTCCATTTCTTTCATCCTGTCTTTCTCATAATCACACATGCCATTCAGAATGTCGGTGACTTTCCGACAAGCAAGCTTGATGGTCTCTTAATATGGGTTTTTTGAAATGCAGCTGATGCCAAGGCACTACATTAATGTTCTTGAAAACTTGGCATAGCCATGTCCCGTGATAAAAAATGCTACTGCAAGAGCAAGTCCACAACTGTCCTCTTTGAACCCTCAACAAGGGCTGAACCGCAGAAGTTCACAGTATGCAGTTTGCACCCATTACATGCAAGCACAACATTCATTGTCCCACCAAGACCTGTTGGTTCAACTTTTGCCACCACAAGAATATCTGTTGAAAGACAGGCGTTCACCTTGCTGGAATATACCATTTAAAACAATTATAAGTTCTCTTCGATCTGGATGAATAGTTGCAGAATATTTATCTCACTGCTTCACGACTCTGTAACTATGCTGTCACTAATCGTCTTGACCTCAGAGAATAATTGTTAATTAAAATATCGTAATGAGGAGGAATGTAGAGTAAACCACAAATTTGGTTTCGCAAAGGTACTGAAATTTACCAACTTTGAAGTGAGCTGTTTGGATAGACAGATATCCTAACAGAAAATGTAAAACAAGATTCCAAGTCCTACAACCAGCAAATGTACTACAGCAAGGAATGAGTATATTCCAGTAAACCTTGGTAGTTACCCACGCAACGCTTTTTTTGTTTTTATTGAGTCCAAGGACAAACCAAATGCCAAATGACTCTATTGAAGGAAATGAAGAATAACATTTACCCACCGTTGCATTCAGGAGTTGAATGCTGGGACACGGCATTTATTTGCCTCACCATATCCATAAGTTGTGTGGACTCACATACGAATAATCATCTCTCCACTTCCACATATTCGTAATCATTCGACTTGTCACATAATTTGTGCTTTTTAATAGCCTTTTTCTCCTTAAAGTACTCTAACTCTTTACTGACTGTGTTATCCTCAGTAGAACTTTCCAATTTGTCACAGGCAGTCTCACAGGTTTTGAGAAGCCAATTCCCTCTTGAGAATTTTTCGATCCAGAATGTCTTACTTGGTCTAACAAAGCTCAGTCTCTTGTGAGTACCTTGCTCGTGATCACTGCTTTTGTCTGGCTCTCTCTCCAGTTTGCCACCCATGTCGCTTTCTCAGTGGAAATTTGGTTTTATTTGCACCTGCGGTAGGTTAAGGTCAGAGGTCCATGGCAACCTGGAACAAGGCCTTTGTTTATGCTAGCTTGTGTAGGCAACGTTTGTTTTTCCACTAATCAAAACAGGGCTTAAATACAGATATTTTAATCATTTATCAAAGGGGAAATGGCCTTGAAGCATAGGAGAACGTTGTGGCTTCTTGTATTTTTCATTTTCTCCACTAAAACCTGACAAAATGCTGCCTGAATCTTGTGTAATATGATCCTTACTGTTTCTAAATGGAAATTTTGCTCTGCTAAATCACAGGGACAATGATTGCTGTAGCTGAAATATCTGTTGTTGAGGAATCATCACGCATGGGAAGGATGTCTGGTTTTCTCAGTAGCATGTAATCTTGCGATAAAGTTGAGGTATTTGTGCTTAGTGGCACCATACCTGAAACTGTTATGTGTTTTGCAATTTTTATCGTCGCTCTTCTTTGTTTTCTTGTCTTTTTAAGACCATGAATTGTGTTTATCGAGTTAAATAGAGGTTAATAAACTTAGTTTGTGATGATATATGATCGAGTTGTTTAATGGCATCGTGCAGCACAAGGCCACAAGCAGTAAGAGAAAAAATGTGCAAAAAAAGAGATGAATTGGTAAATTTATTTAGTGCAGTCTGACTTTTTGTTTTGTTTTACTGAATCACTTTACAATAATTAAGCTGATGAAGGGTATTCTTGATTTGGATGCTTCCTTTTAAGGTTCCTGGTTGGTTTCACTAGCACCACTTCTCTGCTGGATGGAGCAGTAATAAGAAAGTGCTCTTCCAGGGTTTTCTACTTTATGGAGACGCAAAATGAACCAGGGGTGTGCATCTGTCTGCAGGAGCATACAGTGGTTCACAGAGTTCTGCAAGACTCTACAACAGTTTTCTGGTGGTTAGGCGATAGTTGCTTCCAAGATGCAGAGCCAGAACAATGCAGCAAAGACGGTTATCTGATCCTCTTAGCTTTTGTTTGGTGGAAAGAACTGCTTCCTGCTTCTTCCAATAGTGTTTCTCTTCATTAGTGAAGTGCTTGGGCAGTTCTTTTTGATATGTTGCTGATATACTCCTTGAGGTCATGTTGGTGTTGCACTGGGACTACTCTATACTGGGCCAAGCTGAGGTGTTTCATTGAAACTCTTTGATTTGGAACCCAGAGTACAGGGACCCGTTCAACACCTGTAGTTCCTCTCCCAGGTGGCTTTGCAAGGCTGGTTTCAGCAAACCATCTGTTGGAAGATTTCGTCTCTTACAGTCTCTAATCTCTCTAATTAACTCATTTTTGCTCATATGCTAGTAGGTGTGGAAGATTTCGTCTCTTACACTCTCTAACTCATTTTTGCTCATAACCTGGAAGTGATTTACACCTCCATTCCTCCTTTCTTGTCCAGCTGCACCAGCATTTTTCTCCTTCGTTCTTTCAGTGTAATTTGTGGGTCTCTCAGTGATGTTACATGGTCAAAGTACTGTGCTGATGCTGCAGTACAACCACAGCACCCAAAATTTCCTCCAATTTGATGGCCACTCTTGACGTCTTGTGATGGATGATCACCATGAAATATTCTACAGATGTCCTTGATAGGGACATTGTGAGATGAAGTGATTTCAGTGGTGAGCTGTTGGATGTCATCCAGGTGGCTGTCGCTGCTCAAGAACTGGTCTTCTGTTGTGTTCCTACATCTTGCTGTAAGGTAGATTTGGGGCTTTTCCACCATCTCCGTCCTTTCCTCCAAGCTCCTGTGATGTATAATAAAATTCTTGGTCATATGTGGCATTTGCTGTCAGGGGAATGTGACCATGATTCATGATGCTTGAATGGTCTGACCAGATCATTACGTGCAACGTACGTTCCCAGTTTTTCAGCGAGTTTAACAATTCCTCCCTTGTCATCTTACCACCGGACTGTTCTTTTAACTCTCCAAGCTCAAGAAGACGATTTGTCAGCTCTTCATCATTCAGTGCCTCAAAATGTGCATCTGAATGGGTCTCTCAGAAACTCTCCTGTTCATGCTCATCCAAGAGGTTTTTCCTTATTTCCAGTTGAGGAATTTTTCTGCCACTTATCCCGAAATACTCCTCTTTCAGCGTGCAATGTTAACTCTTTTTAGACTTTAGTGCTATAATTTCTTCCAAGCTGTATTCCCCATTTGCAATTTTCTACCTTAGTGCATCCCTGATGGCTGTACTTCTACGGGGCACTGGTGTTGTAATCTCCCTTCCAAAGGTTTTTTAAGCTAGCTCCTTGGAAGGGGATGATTTTTTCTATGGCTCTTGTACTTTTCAACATCCACACCATTTTTGCACACAAATTATTTCACTACCATGTTGCTAACCTTTGTCTTCTCAGATGCTCCATATTTCCCGGCCAGTTCAGAGAAGTTGATCTGTGAATAAGAGCATTTTATAGATTTCAGTGCTCCCCTTTGATAAATACAAAAAGCCTATATGAAACATGAAAATGGGAATGTGCTTATTTGTATTAATTATAGTACTTGTGGAGAGTGGGAGGACATTAATCTGTGAAAGATTAGAGTATGACGGGTGCTCCCCTTTAGAAAGTATGATGTATCATAATAAACCAAAGTACAGGGGGGGGGGAGGAAATTGGTTTAAGAAAAAGTAAAGCCCTTTATTCAGTCTTAGCAACTTCAACAAGGTCATGGTCTTGTGCATTAGCACAAAATGGAAGAAGAAAAACTAACACAGTTCATGCCATACACTCCACAACAAGCTCGTCCACCATCTTGAAAAAGTCAAGTTAGTATGGTGGCAAGTAAAATGCATAGGTTCTAGTCTCCCTAAGATCACACCATGCTTGAATTATTTCTAGACTCTTGTGTCACAAGGAAAAACCACGGAGGGCATGTTGAATGAATCACTCTGCCATCATCTTTTGTGAAGAAGAATGAACATTTGAAGAAGGGCCTTCAGACTGTCACCATGGAATAAAACCTGTCAGGTAAATGAGAAAAGCATTGAAAAAGAAAAGAATAAATCGAAAACAGTGGTGTTCCGAGTGGTACATAAAACCAGCACCTCCTGGGAAATCACAGGAATTCTGGATAAAAAATAAAAGAAAAAAAAAGCTACATGTGTGGATGAAGCCCTGGCCAGGTTACTGCTTAGTAAAATGAGTCTTTTTAATCAGCACACAGGAAAGATAAAACAAATATTTCTGAAACAAATACTAAAAAAAAAAAACAAATTATGAAATGTCATTTGTATCATATAGCTACATGTACACGTACCTAAATGGAGTTCCTCTATGCTTCTTCCCTGGTTGTTCAGGTGCCTATTGTACTCCACCAAGGTATTCTGTTAACATGGTTTGCAGGTCTTTCTTGCAGCCGTCATCAGATAACCCCCGAGCTCTACATTCCCTCTGCAGTTCAGCAACTGTCAGGTCCTTAAATGGTCTAATTCCACCATTCCTTTTTGACCTTGCTGCAGGTCCTGCTACAGCTAGTACTATGCGTTGATGATCAGCTAATGAGAGTAAAGGGCGGCAAAAGTTGTATATTAGGTCACGATATCTTCTTGAGTCTCTGCTACATGCACTACAGCCAGCATGTCCTCCCCTTTGCCCCCCACGCTCAGATTGCTGCTCAGGCCCATCTCCATGAAAAAATCGCATCACATCGTTTACTTTCACCCCACTGCTTGTTTCTACCTGGTAAGGAAGGTGATCAAAGCATTCTTGTCTTTTGTCAATATATGCCAGCTGCTCAGTTTCTTTGGTGTCACACCTCCTAAAAATGTAGAGATGTGGCCTCTCAACAGTGGATGGTGCATTGACATCTCCGTGCCCTCTGGCCTTCATTTCTTCGGGCGTGTAGAAGAAGGCTGGATCATATAAGCACTGGACAGGGTATAGAATGTGCCCATGGTTAAGTATGGTGGAGTTGTCTGCCCAGACCATAAGGTGCCTAGTTCTCTCGAATTTCATGAGAAGTTCTTTCCTTTGCCTGGGACTGAAATCCTCCTGAACTTTCCTGCTACATTCACCAATCTTTTTTAATCATTCCTTGACATCTCCGTCAGACATTCCCTCATACTCTGTATCCAAATAACCAGGTACTATTCTAAGTCTTATTGCCTGATTTCAGAGAGTGGTATTTTCCTGGTGGAGACTGTAAATTCCACTTCTTGAAGGGTGCCATCACTCTTTCAAACCAACTTGCAGTATCTCTTTGGGACAACCAGTTCACCAATAACATATTCGCCTGCATCAAGTTTATCCTTTAATGACATTAATGATAACAATAATATAATATATACATAGACTGGTATTTTTAATCTAACAATAATTATCGTATAATAATCTAGTGACTATTTTCCCTTTGTTTTCTAAAGTAAGGCCAGTAATGTATAATTATGCGGTTATTGTTTGCCAGTTATCACCTCCTGCAAAACATCGAGGTAAATTCAGGAAATTCTCTATTTTTCAATACATCTGTAAGTAATTATATTTTAAACATAAAGGTATGTGCATGTTCATATTGACTGTTAATCCACGAACTGATGGACAACCTAGATGAGTAGCACAGTCATGAGTCCATTTCAGGGGTGCCTTCCCATTATTTATAATATCTTGGTTTCTGATGCCCCTTTCATGCTGAAAATTTTTTCTCACATTGTGCAAATAGTCCTTCTTGATTTTACAAGTAATAGAAGTCATGTCTTCTTTACAATAAACTGGGAAAAAAATTTTACTTTGACAAAATATGGCTAAATGTACATGTAACGCGTAACACAAACAACGGCCGTGCAAGTGTATTTTCAATAATTTCTCCATTTACATCGCACAAAATCTTAAGAAACCTAGGTTACAATTCAGACTAATAAAGGCAAACACACACATTAACTTTCAGACAGATTGCTTTATTGGAAGTTCTTGTAAAACTGCAGTTTTGTACCGATCCTTCGTTGTAACGCTCCATAAGTTTTTGAAAGGCATTTTATAAAATACTGAGATGTGGCTCGGCACATAACTTGAAATACAAAATAAAAGGTCCAACAACAACAACAAGCTTTATTTGCATGACTACATAGAAATTTGGTAGTATTGCAAAAGCTACTTAAATTTAATTACATATTATTTCATTAACTAAGATAATTAGTAAAGTAGAAAATAACATAACATAACAAAGAAAAAAAAATTATATATAATATATGAAACAATTACTAACAATAATTGTTCATTTAACTGTTCGAAGTGGTGATCGTTGTAACGAGATTGTCTCTCAATTCAAAGCATGCCGAGATAAATGAGATTAGCTTAATGTTTACAAAGTAGTCAGTGGAATTCATAAGATGTGATAATAGAGTTTCGCGAGGTAGTAGTCGTAGTAATGGAAGTTTGGATTCTATTTTAGAAAAGAATATGCCGCGTACCTGAGAATAAGCTGGGCAATCTAACAAAAAATGAGTTTCATCTTCAATTTTGTTGCAATTGCAGAAGTTGCATATTCTTTCATTACGAGGTATATTGTCGTATCTACCTGTTTCGATCCTAAGTTTGTGACAGCTTATTCTCAGTTTTACTGTTTTCCTTAAAGGGTTCTTCCTTGTTAAATCTAAGTAGGTAGAAGGGCTATAATTATTTTTAATAGTGTTATAAAAACTAAGTTTTTGCGAGTTTTGTAGGGTCTGATTCCAATGTGAAATGTACTTCTGTTTCATAATATTAATATACTGTTTAATTTCACAATCATTTAATGAACTATAGTTAAAGTGATTAAAATTGTAGTATTCATTTATTTTCATGACACTAGAGTAGAAACTATTTTTTCCGTTATCATAAAGATCAATCGATATTTTTAAGGCTTGTCTGACTATAGAGTTTTCATCCTTTTGGTGTAAGTAATTTAGATAACTTAGTATCTTCTTATTTATATCAATGATCAGAGGGAATTTACCAAGTTCGGCTCTGCATGCAATATTGGATGCCTTGTTATGTACTTCTAAGTATCGTTTACAAAACTGCAAGTGAGTTTTCTCAATTGGGGAAAGGTCCCACGACTTAAAGTCTGATTTCACAAAGGCACCCCAAACTTCATTGTTGTAGGTTAAGATTGGTAAGATTTTTGAGTCGGAAAATTTTGCATGCTATTGAAGGTTTAAGTTTATTGAAATCTGTGTGCCGTCTTAGACTAAAGAAAGCATGAAGAGCTTTTTGTCGTAGATGTTCAAGTGAGAGTGTAAAATTTCCTGAAGAAGAGATGCGAGTCCCTAAATAGGTATAGTCTTGAACAATGTCTATTTTTTCACTTCCCACATGAAAAGCATAATCAGATCGTTTTTCACGTCGTTGAAAAATCATTATTTTTGTTTTCTTAGGGTTTATGCTTAGCATCCAGGAGTTGCAATATGAAGGTAACTTGTTAAGACAATTTGTAATCCTAGTTTTGATCGTGATAAAATAATTAAGTCGTCTGCATAAAAAAGGGAGTTGAGTTTGGTGCCATTTGGCAGTATAAACGGATCAGATAGAACATTGTTAAAAGAAAAAGCTAAATCGTTAACGTATAGGTTAAAGAGCAAAGGACTTAAAATACATACAGCCTTGGCGTACACCTCTTGCATACCGAAAAGGACACGTTCTGTTATTTCCAATTTTTATAGAGGAGGTAGAGTTCGAGTATAAACTTTTAATTAAATTATAGAAATTTCCTCGGACATTTATTTGTAACAGTTTGTATAAAAGTCCATCGTGCCATACCGAATCAAATGCTTTTCTAAAGTCGACAAAACATGCATATACTTTCGTTTGATGACAATTGACATACTTATCTATTATTGTTCTTAATGTAAAAACGTGAACCGCTGTTCGGTTATTTGCTAAAAACCCAATTTGAGATTTATGAAGTATTTCAAGGGACTGGACGTGTTCAAGAAGTCTTTGGTTGAGAATTGAGCAAAATAATTTTCCGAGACAGCTAGAAACACATTCCACGATAGTTTGAGGGATCACTTTTAGTCCCACTTTTAAAAATTGGTATGATAAGGCCATTACACCATGTTTGAGGCATAGTACCCGATCTTAGAACCGTATTAAATAATTTCAGATAAACAGGCATTAACTGGTTTAAGCTGGATTTGATCATTTCATTTTTGAGTTTGTCTGAGAAAGGAGATTTGTTATTTTTAAGTTTTTTAGCCGCTGTGTATATTTCTAGCTCAGTTATCAGGCCGTTCAAAGAATTCGATTGAGCTGGTGCATTTTCTAGAGTTCGCAACTCAGAAATGATCGCTTCCTGATGTGAATTCAAGGGTTCATTAGAGTGCAGCGTTTGGAAATGAGACATCCAGTTTTCTTCAGAAACTGGTGGGAGGATATTTTCCTTGACAGAATCATCCATTGACTTTAAACAGTTCCAAAAGTTGCGACTGTTCGGATCATCGACGGCAGTTTCAAGTTTTGTGAGCTGAGTATGATAGTATTGATTTTTCTTCTGTCAAAAGGCTTTTGTACTGTTTTAAAACGAAATGATATTCCTCCCTGAGCGTAGTATTAAGAGGATCTCTATGTTTAAGATTCGCAATTTTCCTTAATTCATGTCTTTTAAGACGACATTCTTTATCAAACCATTTTTTGTTAGATATTTTGATGTGTCGTTTTCTAATTATCTTAATTTTTAAACAACGTTTAGCGGCGGTAGTAAGGATATTTTCTATTTCATCTAGTGTGGTGTTAATATCCTTGTCTGGCCTTTCATTGATAAGGAAATCGTGTATTAGTTTTTGTAGGTCATTTGACTGTAGCGCTGCTCGAAATTTTTGCGATGAGTCGTTTTCCCAAATAAATTGTTTCGGCAAACGTGTTAACGTATCGTTTATATTTGTTGCAGCTGAGTGAGTATTAACCGTATTGATATTAAGCCATGTCATAATTGGACTGTGATCTGATAAACTGGACGGTTCTTTAACAATGAAATTTGATATATGTCGATACAAATCCTGATCACATATAGCGTAATCAATAACACTTATTCCTGAGTTGCCGTGAAATGTGGGTCTTCCCAGTGAATCGCCACTAATTCTTCCATTCAAGATTCGTAGATCTGCACTCCTACATATTTCTAAAAGTCGTTTGCCATGGTTATTTAATTCGTTGTCGAAACTGTTCCATTGAGGGGCACATAACGAGGAGTTGGATTGATCATTTGTTATTATCGTGTTTCCCTCCTGACACACAATGTCAGAATATTTGCCAGTTCTAGAATTGAAATCTCCTAAAATTAATACTGATCCAAGAGAGGAGAATTTTTCAATATCATTTTCAAACTCATCGAACATATCAGAACAAAAATAATTTGAGTTGTGTGGTGGGATATAGACACCACACACATAGATATCTTTTGCGGTGTTTGTATATTCTCTTGCAATTTTAAACCATAAGAAATTTGGTGATTCTTTTTGTATTGAAATCCAATCATTAAGCTTCGACCTATAGAGTAATGCTAAGCCACCCGAGTTGCGACCACATTTTCCGGTTTTTACGGCACCTGTAGTCACCATCGTGAAGCCATCAACATCGACAGTTATCCTTTTCCATGTCTCGGAGAGTATTATAAAATCAAAACCATTAATCATGCGTAAAAAATCAGTATTACGTAATTTGTCACCTAATGATTTTGAAGAGACGCCATTAATGTTCCATGCAAAAAAGGATAGTTTGTCGTGGAGATTTGAGCAGCCAGGCATATCGGTGTCAAAAAACAACAACAAATTCGCTCGGTATCCTAGTAAAGAAGCCAACTACATAACTAATAAAAAGAGGAAGATTATAAGAATATACTCATAAAATATGGCATTAAAGTAAAGTTTTAATTAATCTAAAGAATGATACCAGTTCTTTAGGTATTTCAGCTCCAGCTTGAGGGTCAGTAGAACAGTTAGGTTTTGCCTGTTCCGTCAAGGTTAAATGTGGAGGAGTTTGCATCTGTTGGAAGTGCGGTTGGTTTTGCTGCTGCTGTTGGGTTTGCGGGGTGCGGTGGGCTCTATCGGTTCTGTCTTGACCATTTTTAACAGCATTACTGTAGGAGGGATAACTCTCGAAGGGACGTATATTGGATGAATGAAGCGGTGGTGGTCGCTGTTGTGTTCCCTGCAATGGATGTTGTTCTAGTGGCGGTGTGTAGCGTGAGCGCAAGAAAGGATCGCGAGGCGAAGAGCGGGAAAATTGATTCGGAGAGGAGCGTGCTTGCTTAGGTCGGCCACGGATCGCTGCCACTAGATCTGCTGCAAACATACCAATGTGTCGCTTTTTCAGGTGTTTGTTGTCATAGAGAATGTCTAAACCTTTGGAGAAGATATCGTCGTGTCTCACTAGGTGGACATTGGGCAATGTCGAGCAGCTGTCAATAAGTTTCATGTTTATGTTTGATACAGTGTTCAAGGGGATATCGGCTCGCGGCAGGAGAGTTGAAAAGATGATCTTGCTCTTTGGGAACATTGTCGATGCTTGAGTGATAAAAACTGAGATATAAGAGACAAATTCATCTGCAGGTGTTGTCGGCGTAAGATCGTTTGTTCCAGTGTGTATTACAATAAGCTGCGGGTGTTCGATGTGTGTCCGATGAATAAGCTTAATGTGATCAACTTTGTGTTAAAGCTTCAAGTCAAAATACCAAACGTGGAGCTAACGAGAACAGATTGAAAAAGACTGAAACAGTTTTTGCACCACGCTGGTAACGTCCAAATTAGCAAAGACTCACCGCTTCATTTCAATATTTTGCTGTAACTAATGTGAGTATTGCACTTCCATCGAGTGCCACATGTTGGGCTTGCCATCACCGAGAAATAAGTGTATTTCTTAGCCATTTTCATCCACCTAGGCCAGAGATTTTTCACTTTGAGTGATGCTGAAACATTTTGCGCCATGTTGCTGTGCTCACAAGGTGTAACGAAGCCTTAACAAGCAAGTTTCCTTCGAAAATCTCAGGCCTAAAATCCGCCATAACTCACCTAAAACTGAAACGTTTTGTTTCTAAAAACAACAATTGGGGTGTCCCCAGGGATTCTAAGGGGCTGAAATAAATTATGCAGCAAAAAGAGAGAGTGACCAAAGCGCATGTTCTGAGTGAGACAAGGTCAGATAGGGCAGAAAAAAATATGTACATTTCATGCTTAAAATGCAGAGCAGCTGTTTTTAACATCAGAACAGTTATGTACTTGCCCTAAACACATAGAATCAATTTTTTCCTCATAAATAGCACTTTCTTTTACCAAAAAAAATCAGAATGTAACATTTGCCACACCCGCAATGAATTATGGGTACATGTAAAAACTGCTATTTATATCATGTTACTGTAATTTTTTTTCATGATTTTGTTTGGAACAAACATTACAAGCAAAAGTGGACACAGAGAAACAATAAAAAGACCATTTCTCCTCTAAGACGTATTTTGACCTATGTAATGCAAAATGGAGCCATGACTGTGCTACTCATCCTAACATTTTGGGACTATGGCTGGATTTAAGTTAATCACTAATTTTATATATTTAAGTTTCATCATAGCCACAATTCCTCTGACCATAATGATGGTTTAATTGTTTCAGTTAGTTAGTATGGACTAAGGACATCATTACAAGTTTTTACCTCTAAGGTTTCTTTAATTTCTTTGTTTTTTCTGGGTACAGGAACAGAGATGTCTCCTCCAACCATCCTGTTGAGGCTACGCCTTGGCTTTGGGTTACTTTTGTGAAGCTATTGGAAACGTTGTAAATTGACGCCTTCATTTTCCAGGTACTCTTTCACCACCTCACTTCTGCTAGACCATACCTTCTTGCAAGGTCTGAATAATTGATCTAAGGAATAGTTTACATTAAACCAATGACTGGCAGAGGTTGTTTAGTACAATGTAAAAATCAATGCGAGTTGAATTTTAAGTTAACTCATTAATGTTGCTTCCTTTTGTAAGAATGACTTTCCAGTCAGAGTTATAGGATAATTCTTTGTTGTAAAGCAAACGTAAACTACGTGTACATGTAACTCAAGTTTGGGGGCTGTGTTTGGGGGGGATAGGGGTGGGGTAGGTCTGGAGTGTTGATAGCTGTTTGATATTACAAAACTTGGATTAGGTTAATGATGTCAGCTCTGGTCATGTGGGTGCCTTATTAGGCTTCTTAGTAAGGATATCAGTGAGCATGGCCTCTGGTCCAGTTTGGGGTGGGGGTAACCCCTGCCCCTGCCCCAGGCTGCAATCAGGTTGCTTCGCTTGCCAATGTTCTTTTTTCCCTATCCTCAATATGGAGCCTGTTCTCAGGATAGCTGGCTCACCGTGGCCATTCTACACCTGAACCTTTTTTACTTCAGATTTTGAGACTAAAAGAGAATTTTACACACATTATGTGTACTTTTCTGCCATAGTCCTCCCATACCTTCTCACCATCTTTCATGTTTGTTACTTATTGGAGGAGGTTTTCCTTGTCAAAGTTGACCTGGTTTGGTGGCGGAGAATGGCGATTTTGCTTTCTTTGCCGAGTTCTTCCTACTTCTTCCGTTTGCCAAACCTTACAACAGTGTCCTCTGTGGTCTCAAAATAGAGAGCCTTCCTCTGTCTGGCCCGCTGACTGTAAGACTGCCTCATAGCTAACATCGTTTCAGTGTCACATTTGGACCATTCCTCTTTGACCTTGTGTTTTCTTGGCGTGCCCCTTGTCTATGTTCATGTTTCTTTTGGATTTTCTTTTTCTTTTTCTGAAGCTCAAGCTTGAGTACTTTTGTTTGAGCTTCAGCAAAGCTGACTTTAAAAACGTTCTGAAAGGGCGCATCAATTTTAGAATAAGTGTATTTAACTGCCGATTTAACAGCCTTTGGTGTTGGCTTTACTTTGCTGTTTCCATTTTCAGCAAGAGCATCTTGAACTAGCTTTTATGGATTCAGCTTGGCATCGTTCAGAAAGAGAGATTGAAAAGCAAAGTGATGTACTTGACAGGCATCAAAGTTCAATATCGTGTCTCTCTGATTTTTGGGATTGTGGTAATGCCTTCCAGTTTGCAAGAGAAAAGTATTGGAGGTATTCATTCCTGTTCTGAGAGTTCATTTTCCGAAATAAATCGTAAATGATTCTGGACTTTTTCATAAACAGGGTCCTCTCCACAACCAATTTTGCCTGCGCTGATTCATCCCGCAACTCGAGTTAGTTTTTCCATTGCTGAACGGGATCACTCTCTTTAGCCACACTGCCAGGTTTATGGAAACTTTCTTTGACTGCCACCCTCGAAAACCCACAGCTTAATATGAGACATTCTTTTCTTGCTAATTCTCTTTCCTTTTCTTGACTGTATTATTCGTAATGTTGTGATTTAGCCACAGGATGGGCGCACTCTGGAAAGTCTTGAATCTGTAGCTTGCGGTGCTCAATCTCGGCCTTTTGGCACTCAATTTCCAGCATCTTTTCATCCAGATCATTGTTTACTGTCAGAGTTCCTCGCATGAGCATGAAATCCATTCTGTCCTTGATCATTTCCATTTTCGCCATCACCATTTTTGATCATTTCCATTTTCCATGTCCTGCGACAAGTTGCTCTGCTTCTAACGCAAGCTCCATGTATTCCTCGTAATTAGCCATCACTGTGTCGTGTACTGTTTCGCCTGCTTTTATGGTGGCGACTTCAAGTTCTTTCTTGGGATCTTTTTAAACAGCCAAATGTTGCTGGAGCTGATCTCGTTTCTTGAGTTTCGTCTAACAGCAGTTCAAAAGCACCATCAATCGGACGTTGTTTGATTTCCTTTGCAGCTTCAACACCGAGACTCGCATGTCGTTTTCTTGGTCCGATTAACCTTTTGATTGCCCCCAAATCTTTCGGCATTCTTGCTTAGTTTTTCGTGTTATGTGGTTATGCCTTGGTTTTCACTTCGGTGTCCTCGATTGATCGATTCAGTTGAATTTTTCTTTCGCTAACTGGAAGCAGTCTTGTGAAATTTTTCGGTAGATACCTTCGGTTTTGTCTTTCACAGCTTTCAGTTAGGTCCCTGGTTGCTTTGCTCTGCTACCATGTCGTGTCGGGCGATTTTTATTCTGGGCGGAACAAACATGGCGGACTCACCTTCATTCCTTTTTCACAACAACATGTTCTCAGGCCAAATCCTGCGGGAAAATGACATAATTTCATGGCGGGTTTCGCCATGGCACCTGCACTGAGAATGAGACTGTGCCTTGCATGGCGGACAATTGTGCTTGTGTGAAAACTGCTTCGCTACACTGCTCGTCTGCCCTAAACTGAGTCTCATTGACGGACGAGCCTTAGCCTGAGAGGGAATTGTTGTTGATGGGTCAACACGGTACGTTTACTCACCAGATCTACCAGGAAATCCAAAACCTTGTTGAGACATTCATGAGCATCAAGTTGAATTCCCTTGGTCAAGGAAGGATTCATTGGCGACATTATGCAACCCCCCCAAAAAGTGTGTTCCATGTGCCACCTGTTTCGACTTAGTTCATCCAACTATCTTTGTAGTCGTTGATACTGATTTATTCAGGTTAGCGTCGGCTTTACATGATAACCTGTGTTGAGGCAACAAAATTTGTACAAAATAGGAGAAAATTAGTGGCATGTGAAGATTTAAATAACAGCTTGCATTACATGTTACTGGTATTTGGTACAAACTAGCGCCATAGTTAAAGTGGAAATTGAAATCTTTATAGGTGAACCTGGTGTCCTCGTTTATATACTATAGAAAGAAAGACAGAGGGAGAGAGAAAGAAGGAAAGAAAGACCAGAGATGGACAGAACAGTAATATATTCTCTCCGGGGCTGTCCGCAAACAATGCCTTAGACTAGATAAGATATGGGAGACTCAGCCTAAGGCGGTCAGGAGCGGGGAGCTCCTGGTGGAGTGCCGGTTCATCGCTGCGGGGAGGTGGGCGGGACGCGAAAAGAAGCATTCGAAACACCAAAAAGACTGAATGAGCTATCGCGACAAGGGAGTGGCCTTATATAAGAGCCCCATACTAACGAGACACGTGATGGATTGCCACGGACTGAACGCAGCATGCTAGGGTTACGTAATCAGCGTTCTAAGGCCTTTTTTGTGCGGAGCCCCTAGAGAGAATAGTAATATATTCTCTCCGGGGCTGTCCGCAAACAATGCCTTAGACTAGATAAGATATGGGAGACTCAGCCCTATGGCGGAGAGTCTCCTGGAAACTCCATATGAATATAAAATCTATGATCCCATAAACTCTGAACGTACATTCCTCCCAAAACTCAAACGATACTAAAAAAATAGGCCAGAAACTTACAGAAGCTAACAAGTCTAAAAGCTCTATGGAAAAACTGGCTTAAAAGAAGAAATATCCGCAAAGGACTCGTAAACCATAGCAACATTGCACGAAGAGCCAGAAGCTTCCGCAGAGAGTAACGCAGCTGGAGCATTAGGGCGTAATATGTTCCGGAGGTCATTATAGTGGTCAACCATCTTCGTACTAGCCCAACCGACATGGTTAGCAACTGCTTCCTTGGAGGCTCCGAGCAGAGAAAGCGTTATGGAGCAGCCACTACGAGAGCTGTGAGGAGTTTCTCCATCATTGGCTTGAATTTGGTCTAGATAGAACTTTAGACGACCATGAACTACAGAACCAATAAAAGGTTCCCGGGTAACATTATTACCTTTAAGTTATGAATATATGAAATTCATATATTTGAACTGCGGAATGAAGAATTAAATGTAAAGAAGATCCTTGCAGTTATTAACGCAACTTATGCAGTTGCGAAAAGAAAGCCTGAAAAAAAAATCAGGCTTGCCGGGATTCGAACCCTGACCTCTGCGATACCGGTGTAGCGCTCTAACCAATTGAGCTAACAAGCCAACTGGGAGCTGGTCATTAAATTGGTTCGTAATATACCCGGGAAAGATGAAGATGAAGTTATGAATATATGAAATTCATATATTTGAACTGCGGAATGAAGAATTAAATGTAAAGAAGATCCTCGCAGTTATTAACGCAACTTATGCAGTTGCGAAAAGAAAGCCTGAAAAAAATCAGGCTTGCCGGGATTCGAACCCTGACCTCTGCGATACCGGTGCAGCGCTCTAACCAATTGAGCTAACAGGCCAACTGGGAGCTGGTCATTAAATTGGTTCGTAATATACCCGGGAAAGATGAAGATGAAGTTATGAATATATGAAATTCATATATTTGAACTGCGGAATGAAGAATTAAATGTAAAGAAGATCCTCGCAGTTATTAACGCAACTTATGCAGTTGCGAAAAGAAAGCCTGAAAAAAAAAAATCAGGCTTGCCGGGATTCGAACCCTGACCTCTGCGATACCGGTGCAGCGCTCTAACCAATTGAGCTAACAAGCCAACTGGGAGCTGGTCATTAAATTGGTTCGTAATATACCCTTAATTCTTCATTAAATTGGTTCGTAATTACATTTAATTCTTCATTCCGCAGTTCAAATATATGAATTTCATATATTCATAACTTCATCTTCATCTTTCCCGGGTATATTACGAACCAATTTAATGACCAGCTCCCAGTTGGCTTGTTAGCTCAATTGGTTAGAGCGCTGCACCGGTATCGCAGAGGTCAGGGTTCGAATCCCGGCAAGCCTGATTTTTTTCAGGCTTTCTTTTCGCAACTGCATAAGTTGCGTTAATAACTGCGAGGATCTTCTTTACATTTAATTATTACCTTTAGTAACACGAAATAAAAAACCCTGACCTAGGTTGATTTTAATTAACTTAGCGACTGCAATATAACGCTCAAAATTCTTGACTGGGCACACAACTAGATTGTCGCAGCGACCCACTGCAAACGTGTTAACCGAATCCCCTCTCAAAGTTTTCCCAAACGTATGGTTAAATAATATCCCAGAGGAATCGGGAAAATATAAAACCTCTCTGGACAGGACCCTACCCAAATCGGAAGAGCGGTCTCCCGAGAAAAAGTCGGTAGTGAAAAAACAAAGATCGCGACTAAAAATATACAGGGAAATAGGGGAGATCCGTGGGCTTTGAAGTTGAGCGAGAATGAACTGAGCTATAATTTGAAGTTTTTTAAGAAACAAAGGTACAGCCTTCTTTGGGCAAACTCTGGCTTTAGCCTGTTCTTCCTTAATTAATTTCAAATAGTTCTTAATAGATGGATGGGAGACAGGATTTCCAATTCCCAACCTGTCATCCCATTCTCCCCTGAGTCCAGCTTCAGCAAAGATGGCCCTGAGCTTTCCCAACAGGCTGTCGACCGTACCGGCAGCTAACCTCGTAGGGCAACTACAAGAGGAAGGTCGAGTTTGGCCCGCTTGTGGACATGACAGCTGATGGACTTTTGTTCGGCCTGACTTGTCCTTCCAAACGAGGAATTTCTGGATGTCCCCAGGGGAGGCAGAGGAGAGAGACTTGGGAGTGGGTAAAGATACCAGAAATCTAACCAGCTCCCGGTGAGTAGAGGACTTTTGTTTCTCATAAGGTTTGTTGGACCTGATCTCCTTGAGTTCCGAAATACGGTCTTCAATATCTTTAAGGTCGATTTTTACCAGGTCTCGGGCGTTATCCACAACAACTAGATCTCTTCTAAATCCACACCTCTGACAAAAGTTAAACGAATCATTGTTGAGATAGGCACATTGCGGACATGGGACAGCCGGTCTCCAAATTCTGGGTCGTCTGGACTGAGAGAGAAAAAGAGAAAAATGTCTACTTTCCACTCGCTACTCTGAAGGCAAAAAGGTCCCATGGAAGTGGGCGAGATTCAAAACTTGCATTACGTGAAGGAAAAAGAAGAATCCCCAAATCCTCTTTACTTCCCAATTGTAAACGGGCGTGGCTGCGAGAAACCAGGATAGGCCACCAAAATGGGAGTGGGTAGAGCTTGGGAACGACGATAGAGAAGCACAGCTCGGATTCCAGTAGAAATCTCAAAAGTGGACCAACGAGCACAAATGGAGGAAACACGTAAGCATTCTCGGCTGGCGAAATAGTTTGAGCAAAAACGTTCACCCCTAAAGAGTGCGGCGTAAAAAAGGGGGTGAAGTGCCTTAACGTTTTGCCCTTGCTATCAATCTGGGTGTTCGAATCCAGAGACATGAGGTCAATTGTATGAGGACCAAACTTCTGTTCTAGTTCTCGCCAAGCTTTCCTAGAAAGCGTGCAATCCAGATCCGACAAGACACGGGACGGCGGATCGGCTGGATTGGCAGAAGGTGGGACAGACTTGAGTGAAATTACTGCGTTGAGCGCGAAGGCTGTTTCGTGCAACTTTTTGAGAGCATCATTGAGCTGCACATTCCTACCGCCTTGTTTCTCCCAAGACTGTAAAAAGGCCAAACTGTTGGTGTGAGCATCCACATGCGCATTGGTAACGAGGGATTTGCCAGCTTGCAAGGTATTAACAAAGGCGAGGGCTTCTTTAACGACAATCGGGTGAGATCTAGTATCGCTGGTCCAGTAATCGCGAACTTCGAAAGGCGGCAAGCCCGGTGACATGATAGAACCTCCCCAACCAGAATTCGAAGCGTCAGAGGAAATCTTGACCACAACGTGTTTTTCATTAAGCCACAGCAGACAACCCTCCCAAGAGTCAAGGAAGCGCCAATGTTCTATTTCCTTCCTGAGGGCTCCCGTCACCCGAACTAAACGCGAAGACCTAGAGAAGCCAGCAGTGGACCGGAAAAATGTCCCTAGCATAGAGCAAGGCCGCAGGGACCGCGATATAAAAAGAAGATATTTTACCCGCCAGACACTGGAGGGACTTAACTGAGACCTCCCGGTTGGCTAAGATGTGCTCACGTAAAGTTGCAAACTTAATCTTCTTATCCTCCGGTAAAAGGAAGGCACAAAGTTGAGAGTCAACCAAGAATCCAAGGAATTTGACTACTCGAGCAGGGATAAGTGACGGCTTGGATAAGCCAATAAAATATCCCAAAGAAATAAGAACAAAAGCAGCTATGAAAATGGCAGCATTGGCAAACCCTAAATCCGACCAATCCTCCGCAGACGCACGTGATTCAGGGGGAGGAGAAAGCTGTCCAACATGTCTGTCATCAATATACTGGCTACATGGCACTCCCAGGGATCTAATGTAGCTGGTAGCAGCCATACCAATAGAGTGGTAGACGTATGCACTGCCCTTCCAGCCAAAAGGGATAGTATTATAAACAAAATACCAGCCTTGCCATTGTAGGCCAAAATATATTCTACTCTCTTCGGAAATTTCAACGTGGTCATAACCACTTTTATCGTCCATAGTTGTTTGGAAATGGTATTTTCCGACATAACGAGGTAAATCAGATATGTAATCCAACTTGAGGGGCAAATCTCTTATCCACAAATTGAGAAAACGTTCATCGTGGCATAACCTTGGCTTAGAGGGTTCTATAGTCAATGGCATAACAAGATGAGGGGGATCGTCTTCACCAACCCTTCCCCAGACTGAGAGAGATCCGTTTTTAACACGTTCCAAAATTGTAGAAGAAATAAAATCCTCAAACCCAAGACACGATTTGTTATTGCTGAACTCTGCTCTTGGCCGGCAAGGAGAATCGTAAAATGTTCCTTGAAAATCCCCTCGAAAGCGGGTGAAAAAGTCCTTAACGTTAACCTTATATTTGATGTATGATAAAATCTCATCTTGTTTTGGATGCTGGGCGAGGATTTCCTCCCACTTGTCAACATGCCTGTGCAACTCCCCAGCTACAAAAGCGTCCGGGTTTCGGAATGAAAGAAGACTAGGTGAAGCTTTGGCCATGAGCGAGGAAACCATCTGAACCGAGGGTACCGGGGTTACGACGCCTTGGGGTTTACCCTTCCAATCACACCAGGTAACGGAAACACGCTGGAGCGCAGCTTCTTCTGGGTTGAAATGAAATGTCTTAAATCGTTTACAATTCCCCTGAAAGGAAATGAAGCGAACTATGAGGGGGGAAAACCCCAAAGCGAAGCAACCCCGAAATACCCCGTCCAGGGACAGAGCAATGAAGGGTATAAGATAACCCCTTTGGGGAAGCCTAGCTCGAGCGGGGAAACGAGAATACAACTAGACACAGAAGAGAAAAAACGAAATTCAGAAGGAACTGACACACAAACAGTACATTTTTATTATTTTCTCTTATTCAAAGGGCAACTGGCAATAAAGTGCCCCACACTCTTACAATTGAAGCATTTGCCCCGTAAGGGACCTGAGCGCCCGCCTCTACGGCCTCTGAAGCCGGTGGAGAACATAGGGCCCCAAGAACTGGGACCCGGCTGAGAACCTTGGCCAAATTGAAGGACAGGACCACGTGGCGACGGAGACGGCTTGCTTGATTTCAAAAGCTTATGAATCTGGCCCGCTACCAGTTTCTCTTCCTTGTCACCCAACAAATTGATGATAATGGCGGCAAGGCGGGGTTCATCGACAAGTGGTCTGCACTGTTTAAAGATCGCATCGAATCTCTTGCAATCGGGGTGGACAGTCTCCCTTGAAACATCTGCCAACTGTTCAAGAGCAGCAATAAGGGCGTACCGGTCAACCAGGGGAGTAGGGCGGCTGGCCAGCTGACGCACAGTATCGAGGGTCGACGTAACGCTAGTACGAGGCAGGGTTGATTCCAACCGCTCTACCTTGTCTTTCAATGCATTAACATTCTTAAACCAAAGAAAGTAAAAAAAAAAAAAATTAGCACGGCCGGACAAAATCGCTAAAACACATGAAGTGAGACAAATTCACTCTAGCACTCTACAGCGAGACAAGACACAATAACAGTTCTTCAACGAGATAAACTCTTAACATCGCCGCAAGCAGAGCGAGAAGCTCTGGCAACGAGACAAACGCACAATATAAATATCCTAGAAAGACAAACCCACAATGACATTTGGGTGAGACAAACTGATAAAACGCTTCAGAGAGACAAACTCACTAGAACATCTCGGCGAGACAAACTCACTACGACACATCAACGAGGTAGACTCACTATAACACTTAGAGAGGTAAACTCACAGTAGAACTACAGCGAGACAAACGCACTAGAACATCTAGGTGAGACAAACTCACTAGAATATCTCGGTGAGACAAACTCACTACAACACGTCAATGAGACAAACTCACTTTAACACTTCAGTGAGGGAAACTCATAATAGAACTACGACGAGACAAACTCACTTCAACATTTTGTTGAGACAAACTCACTAAAAACGCTTCGGTGAGACAAACTCGCTAAAATACTTCGGTGAGACAAACTTCACTAAAACACTTCGGTGAGGCAAACTCACTAACACTTCGGTGAGACAAACTCACTAACACTTTGGTGAGACAAACTCACAAAAAACACTTCGGTGAGACAAACTCACTAACACTTCGGTGAGACAAACTCACTAACAATTCGGTGAGACAAACTCACTGACACTTCGGTGAGACAAACTCACTAACACTTCGGTGAGACAAACTCACTAACACTTCGGTGAGACAAACTCACTGACACTTTGGAGAGACAAACTCACAAAAACACTTCGGAGCCAAACGCTTCTAAGCGAAATAAAACAAACTCACCGCAACACTGCAGTAAAAAACTAGCTATACACCAACCCAAGCGAGACTAACTCGCTAGGACAGTTCGGGTGACATGAATACGAACCGAGTACGAGACTTCGAATGAAACTAGTGACCACAACGAAGAGCGGAACAAATACGATAGGCAGGAGGGGCGAAACAAACTCACTTGAAACCTATAACAACAACGCTATGATCAAGACAAACTAGCGTATAAAGCTAACCAAACGGGAAACTAAAGCTGCGATGATCCGCAAAACGTAAACGCTAGCCACCAATAGCAGAAAGAAAGCAAAGCAGGCGAACGAAAGGCAAGAACGACTTACCACCTCAGCATGAGGTTGATGAGCAGGTTGAGCTGCAGGGACCGCAACTTGCGCTACTGCAGCTGTTGGATCGCCGCCATCAATATTTTGAGCGTCCTGAGCAGCTCCGGCTTGTGCTGGCGGAACTGCTAAAGCGTCTTGTAATTGTTGAACATCAGCCGGAACAACAGGAACTTGGTCAGCCATAAGAATTAAAGTGTGGCGCAGCGATGAAGCGAAAACAAAAAGCGCGAAAAGAAGCATTCGAAACACCGAAAAGACTAAATGAGCTATCGCGACAAGGGAGTGGCCTTATATAAGAGCCCCATACTAATGAGACACGTGATGGATTGCCACGGACTGAACGCAGCATGCTAGGGTTACGTAATCAGCGTTCTAAGGCCTTTTTTGTGCGGAGCCCCTAGAGAGAATAGTTTCCAGTAACTTATATTGTTGTGAGTTCCGGTTGGTTTTTTGGGAGGCCTGTTGGTGTTTCCCATCCGGCTGGTAGTTTGCTGGTGTATGCGCTTACCTCACGTTTCCTCTGATGACACTGCTGAATCTACAATCCCCATTTCACTTCCTTGTCATCAGCCTTAATGAAAGTGGAAGTACAATTGACTTTAATTAACTATTTTGCTTAGGAGCCAGCTGGCAACTAAATGGAAAAATTTGGTTGCCAGATCAAAAAGTTTGGTCGCCAACTTATTTAACATACAACTTTCCTGAAAACATGATTTTAAATGTTACTTTACATGCAAGGAAAGTCAATAAAACAGCTAAAAAGGAACAGCACGAGAAAGACGTCTTATCAAGCTACGGTTGCTTTCGGCTTTTATGTTTTTGGTTTCGTGACAGTGTTTTGTTCGGTTATTTGAAATAAAGTATGGAACGTTCTAAGTTCATTGTTTCCATAGACAGACAAACCTGAGAATTGGTCCTTGCTTTTTACCTCTTCAAACCGCAGTTCTTTATTCTCTTACGGCCAGTGCAGCATTCAACTTACCTTCCTCGGCGCTTTTTACCGCCGCTTAACACATCTGCTTGCCCTAGGCCCCTATACAGTCACATTGCTCGTACCAGCCTCTGACCGGGATGAAATAAAAAGAGCAGCTTGGACGCACGCACGAGTGGCTTTTAAAATCAGAGGGACTTGGTTTTAAAGCAGTGAGTACTACCGACTAAAATTAATTTTAGACCCCGTGAAGCCATGGAGAGCTATGAGTCCTTGATGTTCGAGTCCTTTTTTCCGCTGCTCCCTCACACGTGGTATTGTTTTTATTTCTTGAACAGTAGCTGGTACTTGAGTCAACCATTTTCCCAAAGGCCCTGTACGAATTTTACTGTGACTCGATTAATTTATAGATTTATGCTTTTATTTATTTCATTTTATATGGAAAGTTTTAGGAAACATAGACCCGAAAATGCCGGCAAAATGGAAAGCGCCTCTCATTCACGTACGCCAGGCGTTAAGGACGCTAAGCACTATTTAGTTACTTTCATATTGATATTTATCTAATTCTTTATTTGTTAATCACCTTGTCGCAGTCAGTTGTTCAGGTGCCCGCCTTCTGACTGAGTTCTAACAAGTTCTCCAACATAATACAATGACATACTGTATGTTAAGGGTACAAATTTAAAACTCATTACTCAACTGGAAATTATATATGGGCAATAAACCTCATAGCATTGTAAAGATATCTGTGTTCTTCTATCACCGTGTACAATTACCATTCTGTTTTTTGGGAGGCCTGTAAATTACATGCAAATGTCCTTTTCAATTTGCTTGAGGCTGAGCCCAATTGAACGAAACTTACTAATAACAGTAACACAAAAACAATGTATATAGAGTAGTTTTCAATTGAATCCTGGGGACAGCAAAGAAATCAATTTTGTCTCTGACAAATCATAACAGACGCAAACAAAGTGATAAACCAATTCAGGACTGAAAAAAGTACATGCAATCGTCGTCAACCGAGCGCGGATAAACGAACGCAAGCAATCAAGTCACGATTTGTTTTAGTTTAACCTCTGATAGAATGAGAAAGTGGCCCAAGTTCTCTTACTTCAGATTACAGAGTGAAGTAAAACAAAAGGCACTCATTTGAAAACCACTGTAATTTAAAACCTTTGTTCATTTTATGTACATAACTATCCTCATAGGGACTTCGATCAAATAAAGGAAAACTGTTCAATAAGGCTGGAAGCAAAACATCAGCAAGTTCTGGGCCAAGGATCGAAGCACCACACAAAAAAGACCTGTTGAGAAGATGGTGCAAGGGTTCATTCCATTCGGTTCCATCCCCTTCTTGAATGCCAGACAGGCAACCTTGGCTTATGTGACTCTGAAGTTTACCAATTTCGTGACATGTCTTTAATTTCTGTCTGTCTAATATATTTTCCCAGCGTTTGGAGAAAATTTGTAAATTGGTCTTTATCACAGAGGGCTATGGTGTTGCCAGTGAACGTTTTTCATCCAGGTCTGCTCGAAATATCAAACCAAACTCTGTGGAAATTTGTTTTGATAACTCAGTACCCTTTGGTATAGAGCTTGTCACACGCTGTAGGGCAGGAAAAATGTCTAATTTTACAGGAACATCAACAAATATTCCTTGATATAGACGTCACATCTTGCAGTTGTTATCGAGGTATATGCTCTTCAACTGAACACTTGGATGACAAACCAGATTCTCTAATAAATCCTTGATTTCTTTGAAAGCACGTGACTTTGTGAGGCACCGCCCAATGACTTCTTTATTTTTCACTGAGCACAATGAAGAGATTGTTGAACTGGTTAAGAAAATGACTGTCGACATTTCGAAAAGTGACAATGTTCCGACTGACTTTAAATGTGTGATCGCAGGAAATAGTGCTGGCACTCAGTTGTGACATTTCATGTTCATAGTAAGGTTTAATTTCCTGGAAATGTTCAAGATACATGTAAATGAACAAATTTGTGGAGGGAAACGAGAAAAGGATATCTTTGTAAATATCATCAGTGGAATGTGCAGTGGGCAAGGAGTTGACAAGCCCTTCAGCTTTCAATGCCTTGAGATAAATCCCACCTCGACAGCAATAGCTTTTGTAATTCAGTGAGGCAATTGTTTAGTTTAGCCTCAAGAAGTTCACACCAAGTAAAATCAAACTCTCTGTAAACTCCAATAAATGTTTGGTACAACCAGCACGGTGATAGACCTTAACCCTTTACCTCCTAAGGGACTAATTAGATGCATGACTCCTTCCTACAGGCATTTTGTCAACATAGGAGTGATTTGAGGTGGTTGAAATAAATGCTCTCTAGAGCAAAAACTAAGCATGGTACAGCAATTTGATAGGAAGGAAAGTTGTTGGAAAATGAATTAACTATTTAGTGAAGTACTTTGACCGATTCACTCTTAAGCACAAATGGCAAAAATAAAAGCTCTTTACAAACATTGTGCTTGTGTCCTTCTTTCTGTTATGTTCATTTCTTCTTGACAACAGTAAAAAAGGATAAAGTAGCACTCAGGCCAAGGAGGCCCACATGGCCGGAGCTTATCCCGGTTTCCGTAGCTTGAAGCAACTGAGAGTATTGCTACTCCCCTCTAGACGGGATGCTAGTCCTTCGCAGGGTTATCCCCCAGCAGTAAGTCGCCGGTACCCATTTATACACCTGGGTGGAGAGAGACAATGTGGGGCAAAGTATCTTGTCTAAGGAAACAACACGATGGCAGGGACTGGGCGTCGAACCACCGACCTTCGGATCTGAAGTCCAACGCGCTGACCACTGCACCACCGCGTCCCCAGTACAGGATCTCGGAAACTTTTTTTTAAACTCTGACTTGCAAAAAAACAAAAGAATTTACAATGTACAAGAAACAGTGTTCTGTAAAAAAGGTGACTGTCCTGTGTGGAACACTTATTGATATGACAGGAAAGATATTTCCACAAGGTAAATTCAAAGTTCGCGCCATTGCGCTACAAGTCACTCTTGGCATTCCAAGCAAAGGTGCTTGTCACAAGAAATGCAAGCCATTCTGCAAAACGTTGTGCGTTTGCGTTTCAAGCATCTTTTGCAGCGTCCTTTCGTCTCTGATTTTGGCCAGTGACCATCGGTGTTTCTCCCTTCCGAAACAGTAAGTAATTAATCGGCACAACAAATCGCCAGTAAGCATCTTTGCCAATTCTAGTTGGAAATACAATTGCGATCTTGAAGGGTGATTAACTGCTTCTGATTCTGTAATATGAGCATTGACAACGGCCTAGTAGGGATGTTGGTCATTCATATCTGCGCCGCCCATGTTTTTGTTTTAAGACACCGCAACCAGGACAGTTGGCACTTGAATAACAGATTCATCTCTCTGCTTTCTGTTTACTGTCTCATCCCCAACTGGATTAGGCTGAGTACTAAGGAAACTTACTAATTTGGTATCCTTCCAAACTGTCGCGACCAAGTTTCCACAGCGGCGGAATCTCGATTCACCCTTCTGCAAGCCCTTGACTTCAGCTTTGTTCGGTTGCAAACTTGATGGAAAGCCATGCCGATTTGAACCAATTGTTCCCGCAAAGGTAAGTTTGATCGCGAAGTAGGCGACAAGCAAGGGGAATTGAGGTAAAAAATTGTTGCAAAAGACGTGGCGATATTTTCCGAGGAATGGCCGTGTCAAGTCACAAACAACACAGTATCCTAGTCCATGTTCAGTTGCGCCGCCATCTTGTTTGCCTGTATAAACTTGGAGGTTACACCCATAACCTTTGGAGAAATCTGCGCACTCCCAAACCTTAATGCCCCATTTTGTCGGTTTCATTGGCATGTATTGCTTCATCGAAAGCTGTCCTTTAAACTTTACCATAGCTTCATCAACACTTAAATTTTTTTTGCCGATACTCATTTCTGAAGGCGGCATCGACGGCGTCTAAGAAAGGGCGTATTTTGAACAGCTTACCGTGGTTTGCATGTCCTCTGGGAATGGCGTTTTTGTTGTTGTTCACATGAAGATATTGTGTCAACTTGTCAAATCTTTCTCTAGGCATCACTCGCTTTACAAAAGGGATGTCCAAGGCACTGTCGCTGGACCAGAATAAGCGGGTCTTGGAAAGCTTGTGAATTCCAAAGTAAATGAACAGCCCAAAGTACGCCTTCATTTCTGCCAGGGTAGTCTCTTTCCATTTTGGGTCAGGTTTGGCCAATATGCACTGCTGGGCGTACCGATTTGTTTCCTCTACGATCTTTTCGAACAGTTCTTCACTCACAAAAAGGCTAAACAAATCCAATGCCATACCATCTTCAGCTACACCACTAACAGCTCCTGTTCTCGATGCGAACCGGATCACTGTCACGTTTGCTGGGTCGCGACTCCAGCCTAATTCAAATATCAATAAGTGACTACCTTTTTTTTATTCACTAGGTTTTCAAATTGTGTTACTTGACAAGGTTAGACAATGTAATTAAATATTAGTTAATTGAAATGCAGTTGATGCAAACTTTGGTGTGTTAAACATTTTTTTTAATTCTGCACACTAGACTTGCCACAAGGTAACCATCCTTTTGAATTATTTTTTTTGTGAACGTTGGGGGGTGAGGTGGGGGGTTGTGGATAGGGTAAGGGATGGAACAGATTTTGAAACTCACACGAACAAAGGGTTCAGTTTCAGAAGCTGATTTGGAAGCTGTATAAGATCTGTAAAAAGGGAAATCATTAGAAACCTATTTTAGCTGATAATTAGCCTACTGATAACAAGCTAACAAGTTATTATTACAATGTACCTTTTTAGTGCATATCCATTGTTTCGAGTCCAATCTCTTATGAACCATCAATCAATCAATCAAGTAATCAATGACTTTATTTAACCCTTTAAGCTCTAACAGTAATTAAAAGGAAATTTCTCATTACATTATCACTACTTGTTGAAACATTCAAGTGATGAGAATGAACAAAGTGGTCACTAAGGATAAGACGTCTTGACATTTGGACAATTTTCCCATACTAGTTCTATAAGAATTGTATTTTGAACAGTATGGAGAATTTTCATTTTAGAGTAGGGTTTGAAGCATTAAATGTCAGTAAAAGTCTAGCTGAGGGTAGAACCTTCTACTAATGGGGGACACTCAAGTGAAGTCTGTTAATGTTTTGCTGCAGTGAATTTAAGTTATAATTAATTATCTCTGTAGTGATTCCTTTTGGCCTTGACTTTTCTTCATTAATTGTACCTTTTTCAATAAGAAAAATTTGTTAACCTTTCCGTGCCGAGCTTTTTAGTAAAAACCCACCACTCTTGAATTACGGATATTGCACGCCCCCCCCCCCCGCCAAAGTCAGTGAGTCTGCAGAAACAACTGCGAGCTACAATTACAGAACAAGTGTTCTGCTGCATTTAAATTGCACTTAGGAGACACCGATTTGTGCGGCACGTCGGGTCTAATCAGCCAAAAAAGATGCTTTTCACTCCCCCATCCTTAGGGTTGGAAACGTAATTTTGACAAGCGACTTAAAGAATTTATGCAACAACAAATCAACAATTTAAAGTCGCCCAAGAAGTTTCGACACTCGCCTGAGCAAGTGGACATCATTCCATCTGGTGGTAATTTCCATCTGTGTTAACCTTTGCAGAACCCTAAATGGTCATTGGTTGATTGCACAACAACTTATGCAACTTAAGTACCTTTGCTTTTCTTTGCTGCCACTTCCATTTCTGAATTCTCGTTTTTCGCTTTCCTTTCTCAGCACCTGTATGACGTGCATGTAGGTTCTTCAAGTTAGTGTCCATAAATAACGTAACCCCTTTAAATATTGCACGAGGGCGTTGTGCGCCACATGGCATAAAACGGCCTAAATAAGTAAGTTAAACATTGCACAGCATAGTTTACATTTTTTGTTTCATTTTAATAGGCTTGTAATAACAATAACAACATCGTCCACCTTCAGTACATGTGTTTCTTGGGCTGTCTGCACTTGAGAAGGAGAGGTCAAGGTTTGCCTTCGCACAATCATCTTTCATCCCTGACGATAACAGAAAATATGTCTCATGATATTTGCAAAAAAAAATGTGTTTACACTGTTTAAGACGAAATGCAAAATCTAACAGACAAAATTTCTTTGTCCAACTATTCTTTGTCTTGTTGATACAACAAATTATGTTTCAAGTGTATTAATCTAAAATATAGTCAAATATCTGAGATAGACAGGCTTGACACGAGAGAAACAAGAGATATGCTCAATCAGAAATATTGCATAATATAGCCAAGGCAAGGAGATAAAATGGAGTGACAGGCAGCCGTGGGTGGGAATTATATATACTTGTTGATAATCGTTTATCAAAAGTATATGTAAGCACACATGCATCAGCTTCCATGTCTTACCCTTGGTCGTTTACAGTACCCTTAAGTGACTAAATATAATTATCATCACCATCGTGACAATCATGATTATCATGATCACCACCATCTTTGTGTGACTACTCCTGAAATTTTACTGAATATTATTCAAAGTTGTAAGACAAACCTTCAGCTGAACGCTTAACCTGCTTAACAGCAGCATTTCACGAAGACTCCAACACTTTGTTGTTTGTCTCTGAGAGAGAGAGAGAGAGAGAGAGAGAGGGTAAAAAAGTGTCATGTCAGGTTGCTTCCCTTAGTGTTGGCACAGCTGTATCTTTGTAGATGATGCTATCAGGAAATAGAAGCATTTTCTAGCACTAACTGTTTATGATAAGCAACTCACAGCTAAGTGAAAGATGACTGATGGGAACTTGGAACAATAAAGACAAATTATCAGCATTAAAAGCTTTGTGCACCAATCAGTCATAAAGATATGTCAGGATGGGAATTAGAGTCCTGCACTCAAATTTAACTCCTCTGAAGCTGACTTTTCAGAGTCTGAGTCATCGCTATTGTCAATTTCAGGAGCTGTTGAAGAGGTTTTACTTCGTTTTGGTGGCATGGCAGTGTCTGCCTGTGAGCCAGCAAGCCGTTTCATTGACTTATCCATTGAACGCATGCTGCCACCCAACTGAGTTATGACGTGCAAGACATCTGTGAGCAACTGGTTGTTTTCATTTTTGGAGGAATTGTCATCTTTTTCGCCACTATCTGCTTCCTCTGAAAGTAAATTGTCCTCGTCAACAGGTGAAAGAGGGTCTCTTCCACCTGAAGTTAATTCAGTCATGACGGTGTTTCTTTTGTGTGTTTTCTCACTGTACAAGACAAGCGTTCGACCTCCCTGAAGGATCGCACACAACTGACCTTCCCGGGCTCGTGGGCCTTCTTACGTGACTCCGTGGTGACCAATGAACAATGACCAAACAGAATCGCATGCTACAAGGAATGAAATGTCTTCAAGAGCTGGACATGTCATACGCTCTGATAACAGACAATATATGTTGTGCCATTTCAGAGTTCGGGCAGTCAGTCCTGTGTGTTTTGGGATGAAATGTATTCTCTTTGCAGATCAGTGAGGCCGCTGTCGATTTTGTTGAAGCTTTCGGTGCACTCGGCAACAGATACACCAAATGTAGCCAAGGTATCGGCATTTACAACTGATGGTAGAGCTTTGTAGAAGTAATCAGATCTCTCCACTTGTAGAAGAGATCCAAGACCGATATCTTGGAGCTTTAGCATTTGTTGGTGTACGGCAGCCCCATCAGGTCTGGTTCTTGAGCTGAACCGACGGTATATTCTTTTCGGTGTGAGAAATGAACCGGGATGCTTTAAGATAGCCTTCTTGATGTCTTCTTTGCTAACACTATTCTTGGCTTTCAGTTCATGAAGTGAAGCAGATTAGTGTTTACAAAAAAATAGCACTTCTGTTATATTTTTACGAGTAAACATAAATTAAAGTGCTTTTTAGAGAAAAAAGTGTAATAAATAATATTTCGGCTTTACGAGCACTTAAACAGAGTCTCAGTGCTCTTACAATTATGCAGGTAAAAGAAATCTAAAACTAATTACAATAAAAAAATGTATGCAAAATCTGTACTAATTTACAATAATTATTCAAAGCTAGGAACTAACATAATGATTAATTCTTGAAAAGGAAGGTTTTTAAACTCGTTTTGAAAGCGGTTACGGATTGAGAGTTCTTAATCTCACTAGGCAGTTTTATTCCATATATAGGAGCTGCAACTGCAAAGGCTCTTTCTCCGTACAATTTTGTTCTACATTTGGGGACATCGGGGATTTATGACTTCTTTTTTCGACGCTTTCTATGTATTATTCATGCAGTTCGGCAAGTAAACAAACACGGTTTCACATGCATGGCATCCAAAGGGCTTCGCGGCTTGACAGTTTGTTAAAATTCGCCTTCACTCAAAGTTTTGCCAGTTCGGTCACACAAGTATAAATGTTTGACTAAGCACTGGGGAGAATTGAAGAGAAAAATGTTTTGTCCCAGTCCCTCTCACATGCATAGTGCCTGGTAGTGGCCTGGCAAATTTATCAAATGGAAGTTTTCAGTAGATGAAATTACTTATCACTAGCAAAATGTAGCTGTTTGTAGGGCAACAAAAGCCATAAAAAGAGCAGGAAACAACTTTGCACTCCCTTGTGATAGTTTTTGGGGAGCATAACGGGAAACGAGCGCATTATATGTTTCACTCCTGCGATATGTTCCATTAATGTTTGATTCCTCATCGACAAGCTGGAAGGTGAGAAATTCTCTACTATCCATGCTTTTGCAGTCTGGAAATGTGAAGGTCCTCTCAACCAGTACTTTTCACAATTCAAGTATGCTTTTTTCTACTGACTGGCATGGCTTTCAATCCAAACATGTCAATTCACATCGGTAGCTTCGTCCAACACTATGTCTACAGCAAATTGTGAACATGAAATGATTACCAAACAAAGAGCACTGGTAAAAAGTTATTGGCTGTAGTGGCTACGATACAAGGAACGAATAAAATAATGAAGCATATGCTTCTTTTGTTTGGTTTCTTATCTGTTGTTGATCTGTTGTTGTGTTTGCACCCCTCACTTTTAATTAAGGCTCTCAGATACATATCATGGCATATACCCTTATTTACATATATTGAGAAGCTGCATTTCACGGCAGCTCAAATACTAAGGTATAAACAGTGGTCATTTCTTGAATGATTAGTTCTTATAGCCAAACAATCATGGGAACAACATTAGAATACCCGTTCTCTCATTCACATATCTCTGAATGTTTTGAAGAATGAGGCATATGGAAACAAAAGGAATAATATTGTTATTCAATGACATGCAAATAAGGGGATGGGTATTCTTAGGTTTAATCCAGTCATGAAATCAAACATTTGAACTAACCCAGAGACTTTTGCAGTTTGTGATAGGTGAAATCATAGCTGAAACAAGCTGTTACAAAGTAATCATTCCAGGAATACATGTATTTTCATCATTGATGTGTTATTTTTCCAGTTGTAACCCTTGGTTCTTAAGCAGTTCACCCTGAGGTATTTCTTGGAACCTTTGTGAATTTTTGCAGTTTTCTTAATTCTCGTAATTCTCGTTGGGTCCCTCAAGGATCTTGCAAATTTCCGCAGTTCTCGTAATTCTCGTAATTTTCGTAAAATTCGCAGTTCTTGTTGGGCCCCTTTGACATCTCACAAGCCATCCTTGCTACCTTTGCGAATATTCACAGTTTTCGTAATTCTCGGTGGGACCCTCTGAGATCTTGTGAATTCTGGCAGTTCTTGTAATTCTTGTAATTTTCGTAAAATCAAGTCACGTGATTAGATCTATTCAGAAAAGCTTATCAACCACAGAAACTATTTGAAAAGGTCGAAAATTAAGACAATGAAAAGAAATATTAATGTATTTTGTTGTTGTTTTTAAAACACAAATTAATTAATTAAATCATACCTGTACAATGATGGCCCGTTGTTTCTCAAAATAACTTGATAGGGCGATGTTGCAGCTAGGGCAATAGTGCAGACATGTTTGAGACTTTCCAATGATGGTCTAATTTCTTTGACTGTGCTCCAGATTGAGCAGTTTTTTGTGCATTTGACTAGCTGCTGGAGCAGTTATTGCTGTCAGAGAAGGTATTTTAATAATAATAATTTATTAATTTATATTGTGCTATTTAACATAAATATGATCAAGAGCGCATTACATCAGAGTATCTAACTAATAAAAATATGAATACCTAAGTTACATAATATGACATATTATGTACATATTATGTATTGTACAATTTATAAATATATACAATCAAATATAGAAATAATCAGATGCAAATAGATATAAAATACATAAATATATAAATAGTAATAATAAAAAATAAATATATAAAATTGAGTATATCTAAAAACTGTTAAAAGCTAGTCTAAACAAATGTGTCCTCAGTTGGCTTTTGAAACTTGAAATGCTTGACATGCTGCAGAGGCTTGCAGGAAGGTTATTCCATAGAGTAGGTGCAGCCACGCTGAATGATCTATCCCCAAAAGGCTTCTTCATCCTACCTTTGGGATGCATTGAACATACACCTTCATTGGAACGTAATGAATAGCGCGTATTATGTTTTACCTTAATTAGATCACTAATATAAGAAGGTGCAATCCCATGAAGAGCCTTGAAGGTTAATAATAAAATTTTAAAATTAATTTGATACTTTACCGGTAACCAATGCAATTCGCGCAAGACGGGCGTAATGTGATCATACTTTTTACATGATGTGAGCAGCCAAGCTGCAGCATTTTGAACTCTTTGCATTGATAAGACTGAATTTCTTGTTATTGGATCGAAACATCAGTTGCAGAAAATTGATAATTGTTCAGTTCGCGTTGGCACGATAGATATTAAGCCCCTTTCTGAAGTGCGTAATCTTGGGGCCTGGTTCGACTCACATGTTGGGTATTGGCTACAAAAATTACTGAGAAAATTTTGTTTGAATCGTTTTTAGTTGTTATTTTTTGGTTGATTAGTTATAAACTACTTGACCACATGACAAGACCCTAATTTAGGGCTAATAATTCTCTTGGATTACAATGAAGATCCTTCCATGCATACGGTCAGCAATTTTGGTCAGTGGTAAAGTGTTAGCCCCCTCTCTCTTTTTTCCTAAAAAACTAAAATCTTGATTCACAACGTTTTTTGATCTTAGAGACTGGTGCCTAGATAAGATGCGTATTTGTTTTACCTTAAGATCCTTTGTTTAGTATGATAAATCGTCATAGATGTTAACGTCTTTGTGAAAGATGTCTTAATTTAAAGTGCCTATGAACTAAAAATTTTTGCTCCTAAATATGATAGTTTATGATTCCCTCAGTCTACATATGTAAGTTTTGCTGAGTAGAAACCTTTGCATGGGATATTTTTCCAGCCGCAAAGTTCGAATTTGGCGCCCGAAAAGTGTCTCCATTTTGCGCTTGGCCAAAACGATCGCATTACAAGGCTGTGACGTCACAAATCGTGCAGAACACAAGAGTGTTATGGCTGACAAGAGGGTTTCCAGAAGAGAAATTACTTTGGAGTGACTCGTGGGCCCAGGATTGTAAGCTACAAGGGCAGGATTTGCACAATGAGAGCATGTGTGTGTCGTTTCTCAAAAGGAAACGAATTAAGGAGAGAAGCGGAATCATTTGAACTGTGTTCGACTCAGTAAGAATTCGATTCTACCCACATTACAGAGCTGCTTCTCGGAAAAGCTGCAGCATTTGAACGTCGGGTTAATATATGTAATTTCTGCCACTGTTGGATTAGTTCTACTAGTAGCAATTATCGCAATTCAAGATTAACGATTGAGATAAAGAAGGTTTTCAATATTTGGTCCACAAAACTATTGCTATATGCATCTGTCCACTATTACCTAAAGGCATCCAAGATCAACAACGCATAACTGTGCTTCAAAGTTTTGTTTACATTTCCGTTTTTTTGGAAACCACATGCAATACATTTCTCAAACTGGATGTCCACCATAAAGTTTGAAGGGATAACAATGAACGAAACTGTCTTGACTGACGACGACACAAGACGTTTTAGTTAATCAGAGATAGCTATAGGAATATTTATCCCTCGTGTACAACATGTTTCATCAAATAAAAGGAAGCAGTTCAGCTCAGCATTGATAATTTTTAGTGCAAGTCACTCCGCTTTCACTGCATTTGATTTATGCGGTCCTCTTTAAACACCACACATTTCAAGCAGATTTGTGCCTCTCGTCGTTGACCCTCCCCCTGTTATCTCAAGAGGACCATATAGCACTCGTAACACCATCTAATTGACCCTTGTGCAGCACAGTCTTGGTGAGGTAGGTTTAATTTGCATTTATGGCATGTTATTTAATGATTTTTATTACTGAAGGGCAATGAAAATATGTGACATTCATTTCTCATTAATTAATTTTGTAGCAGGCTTTGTATTGGAAATTCCTCACGCTGAATTGTGTCAGTCTCTTCTTGACTCATTCCCTGTACGCAAGAAAGTTACCACACAAGCCACCTAATTAGCTAACAGAAAATCAATGAGGTTGCAAAATGGGCCTTTTTGATCTCGTTCTCCACCTTTAATTTGTTGCCCCAATGATGATAATAATAATAATAATAATAATAATAATAATAATAATAATAACAATAATAATTTTTTCCAAAAATTATCTGCATAGGCTACGTTCCCACCCTATGCATGCTATTTAGGGACATAGCATATAAACGTCTTGTACTGCTTTAATAATAATAATGATATATACACAGGATAGCCCCATCAGTGTAAAAACACTGGTAACAAAGGGAGTTCTGTTATTAAATAAGTGCCCAAGATAGTAAAATACATATCTTCAAACATTAATAGTGGCATGCATGGTTATGTAGCGGAAGCCTGATGCAAACACGAGAGTGTTGGGAGAATTCAAAGGTTTATGCGAGCTTGATCGAACACAGACTCTTAGACATTTGTTACTGAAGAGCATATCTGTTAACAACAAAAAAGGCTAGTACATACTTAATGTGTACAGTGTACTGGGAGGGTACTGTAATTTAAAGGGTCTATCAATCCAAGGGAGCTGCCTTAACCTATCCCTACCCCCCCCCCCACCCCCCCACCCCTTGAATAAAAATAACAAAACAAAAATAATGAAACTACACACAAAAAGAGGGCAATTTCTACTTGACATTTCTGCCATACTTCATGGAATCGGAATGGGTGTATGTTGCAATGAAAATGGCATTTCAAAATGTATTTCTGGAGCAAGTTACATAGGCATGTCAGTGTTGAGAGTGACCCAAGGGAGTTATTGTCCAGACAAGTATACAAAGGGAGCTCAGACCAGGCCCCAGTTGTTCAAAAGTTGGACAGTGCTATCCACTGGATAAATCACTATTCAGTTTATAAGTCTTAGGGCAACCAATTGCATTATCCACTGGATAGAGATGTATCCAACTTTTGAACAACTGTGGCCAGTATGACTGGACAGGTCTGGTTAAGTTTATTTACATGAGACCAGCATCATGAAAGTACAAGTGATCACATAAACCCAGTAAGATCTCAGCACACTAGCTCTCACCTGCCATAGCATGTTTCCAAAAAACTGGTATGAACCAAAATCCTCAAGCAAGAACAGAAGGACAAAAATCTCAGCTAGTCTAATAGGCAATTACTCAAACCAGTTCATGTAGTCAGTAGCGATGGATTATTGCAAAGACAAAGCTGAAGTCGCACTAGTCTGAGTTTGCACGCGTATCATACAATGTCCACCTTTATTTATCACAGTCATCATCCCCATAGCACCTCCAGGTGGAGTAAAAGACCACAAGTGAGCACCATACTAAAAAATTCTTACTTATATGCTTTCAGACGCGCCCTCATAAATGGCTTGAAATTTACAACAATAAAAGCACTGCACTTCCATGTGAAAATCATTTGCAGCTGCTGATTATGATAAATGAAACACGCTCTTTAGAAATTGCTATTAATATCTGAGCTATTAGGCATGTAATATTTCAAGCAAATTTTGGGTATGCTTATCTTCAATGTATAATACTTCCTGCTAACTAATAAGTTTATATCAGTGTTCTCTCTGCAAAAGTCCTCATTCGAAAGAGCCGAACAACTGAGTCTATCTTTCTCTTGGCCCGAAAACCTACGAAAAGATGAACAAATTAAGTTACAAACAAGTACACCGTAAACTTGAACATCTCTGGTATTGGTTTGAGTAAAATAATTGAAGTACATACAACGCTCTAAACAAAAGAAGGAAAGTCAAGGCTGTGTCAATTTCTTGTTATTAAGACATAAAGGTACTGACCATTCATTTCTGGAAGCTTCTCCTTCAAGCCAGTCAATCCAGTAGACCTGAAATTGTTCTTCTCTGAGAGGCCAAATATTGCCATGTCATGAAAGGGCTCAAAAGCGCCAAGACTGATGGGCTGTGCAGGTCGAGTGGCATTAAGAGAAATGCCACTCGACACAGCTTGGCGCATCTGAGCCCCCAAGGCATGGCAACTCTCTCAGATACTGGACATTTTCAAAATTCCTTTCTTGAGACAAACAAACACTAGTTTGACCACGGAATACATAGTTACAGACTTCACTGGACACACTCGACAAACAAAACTCAGAACTGTTACAGGGACGAACAAACGAACAGTCAACAGTAACTTGAAAATTGCGCAAAACAGAAACAACCTTCCCACCCTCACAAAAACACCGGACACCAGACACGAAAACGCTGCCCCCGATACTAGACTTAAAAATACGACTAATTATAAAAGGAGAACTACACAAATCTACAAAACAAACTGAGCCGACTTTGAGAACAGAACCATTATTTAAAACAAAAACAGAAAAATCAAAGTTCACGTCAGTGCAGGTGTCTTCATTGACAGGCTTCTTGTCCTCAGGCTTGTCTGTCTTGTCTTGGTGGGATGTCGGGGGATTGGTGGAAGGCTCTTCTATTCTCTTCCTCTTGTAGCTGCGGGGAGGCTTCTCTTCCTCTGGCTTTGTTTTGGTCAGCTCCCCTGGACTTAGTGACACCTTAACATTGTCTGGCAGCAGGACAGTGATCAGGTCCCTGATAGGGTCCACCTCCAGCACTAGAGCTTCATGGTCCCTCATCCATAGCTTGTCATCACGGATGACCTTGGTGATTTGCGGATTCTGAAAATAATAATTTTCATAAAACAGATTAGCTTGAAATCACTGTGATAAATGCAACTGTAATATTATATGGCGAAAACGGGAAACCATACAAAAATATAATCCTATGCAAAGCCGCAGAAGGACTGGAACCTACTTCTAAGAAACACTGGACACAGCAAATTACTGTACCCCAACAACTTTTACGTAAAACAACTTAAAAAAGATCAAGTTAGATGGAATATGACGCTAGGATTTCCTGTATTGATCCACAGCCTTCTGTTTTTTAACGTTAGTCAAAAGATCTTAAACTTCATACACGTGCACGTTGGCTTGGTTTACATTCGCGTAATCAGCTGGCTTTCAATTTCGTCGACCGGACGTGTAGCCTCTAGTCGATTGAAAGAGGATGTAAACTGCTATAAATAAAAGTCAAAAGGTAAACAAAGTGTTCAATCTTACCTTTCTTGAAAAGTTTGTCGCGATTGGCTTTCTTCGGGCACTAGGGACGACTGAAACTTCTCTGATCTCCCGTGGATCGTCTATATGGCGATTCCATTCTTCGCCCCAGCCGTCAAACGTGACTGTGACCGCTTCACTTTCCTTGCTTACAACAGTGCAAGCGCACCAAACGCCATCTTCATCAAGGGCTTCAGCCTTGCTGTTTTTCAAAAGCTTCTCCATCGTTCAATGTTCAATGCAAGTTAACTCGTTCGCGTCAAAACAGGTTTTGTGCGATCGGAAAACTGGACGCTTGTTTTGAAAGGTCCGCGTTCGGTTGCTAAGATACCAGGTCGTTCCTAGTCTCCCGCGGTAATTTGCAAACGGCATTGCGTATGTGTGAATCGATTATTGCATGTATAATGAATTACACACTTTGACCGTGTTGAAGTCCTAATGAATAGACAAAAGGTTTACGATGCTGCATGAATAAGCAGTGTATTTTGTAGCATTGCCGTGAATGGTCAGTCCAATGCCAAAACAGTTGCATTTGTTTGAGATGTACTAATGTCAAGGGGCTATCTCGATTGAACTTAAGAACTAGAAGTATGTGAATAAAAAAAAAAGAGCCAAAGATCTTACTGTGCGTGCTTTTTCTCTGTCTTCAACAGCCTCTGCCTGTTCTGTTTGTTCATCTTCTGAATTCTCGTTATCGGATGGGAAGGGGTTCTTATCCATCGGATCGTTGACAGAGTCAGTAGTCAAGTGGTCTGCAAACACATTGTGACTGTGGGTAAATTTTGTTAAACATATTCCATTTCAGTGGTGGGATCGCTAGTTATTGGTTACAACGGATGGTTGCTCATGGCTATTTCAATGCCCAGGACAACTTTGCTTAGCTCCCCACAGTTGGGCAATTTTAGCCAACTGTCTTGTAGATTGATTAACCCGATCAGACACTTAAGCTAGACATCGATATATGGTGACAGTTAAAAGGAAACAGTTGGGTGTCTTCTGATTCATTGCATCGACCAGGTGGGAGTCAAAATACTGGCTCCTGGGAAATCAGCGAAGTTTCCATCATCCTAAACAGTTTGGATGGTGCTTTCATTATTGCCTTCTTCTAACATAAGCATACCACTCAAAATTACAGAATCCCATTTTAGATGGTGAACTTCCTTGAGGTCATTGTTGTCCCAGCTTCGTAACGCAGCAAATGTCGGGCCTTTTTTCTGTGGCTTGTCACGCTGGTATGAACATTCACATGCTGTTCTCAATTGGTCTTGCCTGCTTAATTGCTGGCGGAGGCTGGAAGAGGTATCTTCTGTAAGCATTCCTTGTGCTCACCTCAAGAGTCTCATGAAGTGTTGATGTTGGACGGTCACTAAACTGTTTGTAGTAATACTGGAATTGAATAGCCCCCTTGAAATGAATTTCTGAGGAGTGCTATTCTTCTGATAATCTTCCAGCGACATCCCATCTTGTACTTTTACGTCACAAGGAAGGCATGTAAAGAGTGCTGTGGTGGTGTTGTTTTGAATTACTTGTCCAAGCCCATCTTTTTGTAACTTTTCCGTCACTTTCAACACTATGTGACCGGCTGCTTGTTGCCACTGATGGTGGAGTGCAACAAACGTACTGTCACAAAGGGTGTAGCAACAAGTGACTCTCAAGAATCATTAAGAGGTGTCATGAGCCGGTGAAAGACGATTATCTAGGAGTACTTTACGGGCTTGACGAAATAAAGCACTCTGATGTGGAATAATCGACTTGTTTTTATTCTGTTGACACCAATTGGAGTGATCGTTGTTTTAGCCGTAAAATATCAGTCCTTCACTTGCCTTTAAAGGAGAACTACTTAAACTCGTGTAGACTTGACTTGCATTCAGTACAAAGTTGCGGAAACTAAATATGTGTTCGTTTCAACAGAGGCTCTAAGGCTTAACTGTTCCTTTGATTAGAATGGAAAGTACGTATTATGTGGTGAGACTACAGTGAATCATTGAGCATTCATTACATGGTTCCCCTGAAATTTCAATTCGTTGACTAAAACGAAATGAAACTAAATAAATCTTGCTAAGCTTATCTAGAAACAGTGTTCATGGCTTCTCAGTGGGGAATTCACCCTCCTCCTGGAAACTTTCAAGATGCTGACAAGTATCCAGGAAAGCTTGGTAGCGCGTTTAACATTTCTTCAACAAGTTGTGGTCCTGTTGGCAAAAGGAATTCTTGCAGTCTTTACAGCTGCATCAAAAATGGTTGAAACCACAGAACATCTCAACGTCGATGATATTGTGCTGATCATGGACCATCCCCTCACTCAAAATGATTGGCAGCTTGGCCGGGTTACATGAACTTATACAGGTGAAGAACGTCGTGCACGAAAAACATTACTAGGAATTTTCGCCTTGCGAGTAAGTCACGAAACCTTCATTATAAATTTTAAAAACAATCAAATATACAAGAAAATTCCCTTTGAAGATACTTATTTATATTTATAGTATAAAAATTAACAAAATATATAATTTTTTAACAGTATTTGATAAAAACTGTTTACAAATTCTGTTACTTACTTTCCATGCACAACGTGATATATGAAGTATAAATAAACATGACTTTCACAAAACATACAATAGTGTTCCAATACTGTTTGATAAAAACTAGTTACAATTTTTTCAGGTTTTTCAGTTTGGGGAGGGATTTCTGTTTGATGCTTACACAACTTGTATTTACAATGTATATTTACCTACTTTCATTTAAGAGACCATCCATTATAATTTTGACAGTGGTGGCTGCCTTTTTCTTTCAAGAAACAGCAAATTTGGGTGTGGCCGTTGAGACCTAACCTACAAAAATGAATCACCAACACAAAAAAATCGTTATGGAACCACCCCAGCACTCGTGTGCACACACATCTTGATGCTGTCAGACTGGGCATGCATTGATCACTTCGTGGCATATTTGCCTATGTCTGCGATATATGGTACTTGGCCAGATGGACAAACTTGAAACCACTCTCATAGTCCACAAAGGAATAGCATTCAAGTTCCCGTGATTGTCCCAGATGACTCTGCCCAATTACAGACCGCAAAGTTCTCTCACGTACCCAAACACCTCCTTGTCTTCTCCATACATAAGGTTAAGCCATTATCCGCTCAATTCTGTCCAAAACTTGCTGCCAGTTGAAGCGCAGGTAAAAAATTCTCGTCAGTACTCCAGATCGGTTCAATTTTGCCACTCATCTACACAGATCCCACCTTGCAGTTTGGGAGTTGAAGCAATCCGGGACATGGAGATGGTCGCTTAAAGGAACGTAAGTTTTCCCTTGGTTAATCAAGGGTAACACCGTACAACTGGGAGAAGTCAGACGTCTAGTAGTGGCCATGTTTTGCAGTTTGCTGATGCTGTGAATTGACTCAGTATTGTAAACGTACAACCTATTTGTGTTGTCGTGGGTTACATTAGATGCTGTTGTGTAACTATGGATAAGGAGAATTTGTTGAACTTGAAGTCCTTCTAGTAAGTGAGCAATCTTAACTAAAAGAGCAATGGCACAAACAGTGTCACGAATATTTCCTGGTATTGCGTTAGGTGATTACTAACAGTAAATATTAAATAACAAATAATTATTCAAAATTCTTACGTGTCAGTTTCTTCATATAATCTGCTAGTTTCATTGTGGTGACCCTCTCCTTTTTCCCGGGGTACTTCTTGATCACTCTCTCTGCAACCACAAAAATATTTATGTTGATTTAGAATAAAAGCACTTGTATGTTTGTTGATTTCTCTTTCGGCAACGATTACGTTTTGGGTGAAGAACAGATCTTCTTTTAACATACAGGTATGAGGTTGATGTTAAGATTCATAAAATTGACAGGAATCTTTTGCTTTACTTACTTATAACCTACGACAGCTTTTTATGGTCTAGCCCATTTCTTGGGTCTCGAGGCTTATTTGTTTTGTTGTCTACTACTCAGTAGCTCCTTTTTCATAAAAAGGTTATCTGGCAGTCCTCTAACAGCATCTCCAAAGAAAGCCACATTGTCATCAAGCCCCTCCATGTTTTTTTTAATAAAAAAGAGAAGCATTGAAATTATTTCAGTTATTACTCTTTAGTGCATTCTTCAGGACGTGTTTCAGAACTTTGGCGCCCAGGTTCCTGCAGAGTTGGGTGCCTCGGCTAAAATATCATAGGTCCCCATTTTTGTTACCTAGGTGCCTCAGGTTTTTGGCCGCCATTAGGCAACAGCCATATGTATACTGGTTACACAAACGTTGCAGAGATGACAGAACAACTTAACAGGAAGTCAAAGATACTGATTTCAGGATAACACGTTGCCACTGTCTCTTAGATGTAAATTTGGCCTCATTGGTATTAGTGTCGTCTTTTTTAGTTTCTTCTTTAGCACATAATTACCTTGTAAATCGTACTGGGAATCAAGTAGTTCCTCTTACATATCGGCAGCTTTAACAGTGGCTGGATCAACAAACTTGCTCGCCAGGAGGCATAAAAATCGCTTCATTGCCTGGTTCATTGCACCAATCAGTGGTTCCTCCCTTTGTACGAACCGATTCAGTTGCAATAAGAGCTGCAGGGCTGTGTAAGGAGTGTGTGAAGAGCAGGTAAACTTCCGTTATTGGATCACTGAAGGCGCCCTTCAACCTTTTGAATCTGGCTGACAACTCTTGATCAGTTGGAAAGTAGGACTTCAGCTAAAGATATTCCCTTAGCATCCTGGTAATAGATTTCTCAAAGCTCAGCATACAATCTTTCGATATTCTTGGTCAAAAAATTCGGCATATTCTGCTAGTTTGTTCTTTCATTGAGTGGAGTAATAAAACTGTAGTGCAGATCGACCATTATGTCTTGTACATGAAAGGCAGTGGCACAGGAAAATACTAAACCTGCTGAAGCAGACATATTGTGCACAATGTGGGGTGGGCAAGCATTGAAGTAAATGGAGCTGTTGCGTGCCAGAACTCTTGTCGTGTGATAGATAGATAGATAGATAAACTTTATTTTAACACGACATTGGCCATTGTATATTCACACAGTTGTCCCAAGAAATTTCAGGTGATGACCTACAGTTGTCTATACTTGAAAAGGGTTCCTCTGCTGTCCCTCCTTTGGACATCCACAGTCAAGAAGGCTTGTTTTCTCTTTCCCAATGTTTATATTTACAGCTCTAACTGTGAGTGGGTTCATTTTTAGCATGTCATTGT